>OY997266.1:542728408-543382783 GCA_963921465.1 Triticum timopheevii
AAACGATCGGGTGCTAAGCTAACGGAATGGGTCATGTTAATCAGATCATTCAACTAATGATGTGATCCCGTTAATCAAATAACAACTCTTTGTCCATGGTTAGGAAATATAACCATCTTTGATTAACAAGCTAGTCAAGTAGAGGCACACTAGTGACACTCTGTTTGTCTATATATTCACACATGTATTATGTTTTCGGTTAATACAATTCTAGCATGAATAATAAACATTTATCATGATATAAGGAAATAAATAATAACTTTATTATTGCCTCTATGGCATATTTCCTTCAGTCTCCCACTTGTACTAGAGTCAATAATCTAGATTACACAGTAATGATTCTAACACCCATGGAGTCTTGGTGCTGATCATGTTTTGCTCGTGGAAGAGGCTTAGTCAGCGGGTCTGTAACATTCAGATCCGTATGTATCTTGCAAATCTCTATGTCTCCCACCTGGACTAGGTCCCGGATGGAATTGAAGCGTCTCTTGATGTGCTTGGTTCTCTTGTGAAATCTGGATTCCTTCGCTAAGGCAATCGCTCCAGTATTGTCACAAAAGATTTACATTGGACCCGATGCACTAGGTATGACACCTAGATCGGATATGAACTCCTTCATCCAGACTCCTTCATTAGCTGCTTCCGAAGCAGCTATGTATTCTGCTTCACACGTAGACCCTGCCATGACGCTTTGTTTTGAACTGCACCAACTGACAGCTCCACCGTTTAATGTAAACACGTATCCAGTTTGCGATTTAGAATTGTTCGGATCAGTGTCAAAGCTTGCATCAACATAACCATTTACGATGAGCTCTTTGTCACCTCCATATATGAGAAACATATCCTTAGTCCTTTTCAGGTACTTTAGGATGTTCTTGACCGCTGTCCAGTGTCGTGGGAAACGAACACCTATGTGGCAGGGCCCCTTTTCGGTCCGGCAGGGAGCAGAGGGCACACGAGCGATTTTTACCCAGCTTCGGAGCTCTCCGGAGAGATAATACTCCTACTGCTGCTTTGTGGTTGTATTCTGTTCTAGCTCGAGAGCGTGAGAATGTTGTAGTTTCGAATGAGTCGAACCCCCCCCCTACGTTGCGCATGGGCCTCCTTTTATACGCTAAAGGGGTCACCGACAGGTGGCAACGCAGACAGGGGTACAAATGTAAAAAGAGGGGTTGGTACAACTGCCTCTATAGTGCAACCTACCTAACTCTAACGGCAGGGGACAAGAGCATTTAATGCCCGTCTGCGTCGCCCAACATTGCAGAAAAGCGACCGTTAGGGGCGCCACCACTTGCCACGATGGCCTTCTCGTCATCTCCACTCGCCACCTCGCACCGCTTGGCTGCACAGCTTCCTGCCACGTGCGCCTGGAACGGTCCTGCGGCGACATGTCGATGGATGTGCTGGAGCGTGGGCACAGAGTGGTGGCTTCGCCGCGGCAAACGCCTTGTCGCGGTCGTTGCCTTGTCGCGCTCGGAAGCTTGTCGCTCGCCGGGTCTTGCCGGGACGCGCGGCGCGTCGCGGCAAGTTCCTTGAAATGCCTTGGTTGGCCTTCCCGGCAAGCTCCTCTTGCCGGGGCCTTGTCTTCTCAGTTAAAACACTTTGTTCTTGAATGGCTTCGATAGGAACTACGGAGGATCTTGGAGGGCACCCGGCAAGCCTTGCCGCGGGGCGCTGCGACTGCCCGTGCACAAGTTCGGGATACTAAGGTACCCCTTACTTTAGTACACCGACAGGAGCCCCCGGGCCTGGGCCATACACGGTGCAGAGCGCTGTTGGGCCAGGCCCAAAACAGGGCACGGGCACACGCGGCCTGGTCCACACCATATCTAACTCCGTATCCACTGCGCCCTCCCGTAACGGCACGCGTTGAACGCGGTGTTGTGGGAGAGATCGTGGGTGATTCTTTATTCGGAAAAAGCGTAACGTTCGCCTCCTCCTCTTTATAAGCAGGGGAAACAGGGGCCGTTCCCCCACCTTCGCCACTTGCGGTTCCTTCCTCAGAAATCTCCGCCGCTCCCCTCCGCTTCCCAAAGCCGAAAGAGAGCAGCGCTCCGCCCCCGTCGCCGCCGTCGCCGCCAACTCCCTCGCTCTCCCCCACCGCCTCCGCCATGGCTCCAAAGACCGGGAAGGGTGCGATGTCGGCCGAGGCACTGCGGCTTGAGGCGCTGCGGAAGGAGCGGGCACTCTTCCCCCCTGAGCTCTCCGCGAAGGAGCTGAGGGAATGGTTCTACCTCTTCTGGTCGACGGAGACGCGGGCGCATCTGCGCACGCAGGTACTCTCCGCCGAAGCTTCCACTTCGAAACGGTGTCCAAAAGGATACCCCTTCTTCCCACTGTTCTTCTATTGCGGGCTCTGCCCGCCCTTTTCCGATTTCTTCTGTGACATCATGAACACATACGGGCTCCATCTCCTCGATTTCACCCCCAACGCCGTTCTGACCATGGCGGTTTTCGCACATCTCTGCGAGAACTTCGTCAAAATCCACCCAAACGTAGCCCTTTTCTGCCACTACTTCATGCCCCGGGTCGAGAAGGGAGAGCCCTTATCTGGCGGGATCGCCTAGATCTCGAGAGCCGGTATGAAGGAGGTCTATCTGGAGGGGGAGCTTCGTAGCAAATGGGAGGAGTGGAGAGCGGAATCGTGTTGGATTGTTGATGAGGATCCGCAGCCATTCACCAACTTGCGCCAAGCCCGAGTAGTGCGCGGCGGCGATTGGAGCACCCTGGCGGCGGACGATGCTAGACTGAAGATCGCCACCACCCAGATCTTGCGGCTCAGGCTTGCCGGGCTCACTGTAGGGGCCGTTGGCATGGACTTTCTTCGCCGCCGCATCGCCCCTCTGCAGGAGAGGGGGAGGCCCGCCTGGCTGTTCGGGGGCCCGGCGGATATCATGAGGCTGCGCCCATGCCTCAATTTTAATTTTACTGTCTTGGAGTTGGATGGGACGCTCAAGGAGCTGTTCAAGCACGACCCCAACCATCCCGAGTGGTTCAGGCTGCCGCAGGGCGTCGTCCCATTGTGCAACAACTCCTAGCTCGATCGCATCCGCGCAATGATGCCAGAGTACGACTCGCACGGGATCATCCCAACTTGGCAGGAGCCTGCCGACGACGTCGTGCAGCAATGCTTCGACGACCTGGTGGAGGTAGCGGTCCGTGCTCACGAGCAGAGGCTCCTCACCCGCGACACCACCGACGACGAGATGCGGCGCATCGCTACCAGGGCGGAAGAGGCGGTGGCGGCGGCCGCCGCGGGCGAGTTCGGGTTCACTGTGGAAGAGGCAGAGGCGGCCGAGGCGGCAAGCCTTGCCGATCGAGAAGAGCTTGTCGGGGAGGTCGTCGGCGAGGGAGAGCCTGAAACCGAACCGAGCGAGCCCGCCGAGAGCGCAAGTGGCCAGCCGTCTTCAAGCAACTTGCCGCAGGCGGAGCCCCCAGTGCAGCCCCCAGCTCAACCAAGAAGGCGCCTCCGCCGGACCGGAGACACAGCAGGGCGGCAGACGGGCCAACAGCCGCTGCGCCGTGGGACACGCTCCACCGCGACAAGCACCATTGCCGCGGGAGCATCTCATGCCGCACCGGCAACTGGAGCGGGGTCTTCTCGGGCCGCCGCTTCCGATCCTGCCGCAGCTCCCGCCAAGCGTCCAAGGGAGCCTACTCCTCCGCCTCGTCGCGCTGAAAGGGTACCAGACTTCGACCTCTCCGTGCTCAGCTCCGACGAGGAGGAGGAAGAGGAAGAGGAGTAAGTTTCGCTCTCATGTTTGTATTTCTTCAATCCTTGATGATTCTTGTCTTGTATCTGATCTGCTCTCCTCTGAACCTTGTTCCTTTCCAGGACTCTGGCTGAGAGAGCGGCAAAGAGGGCCAAGGTCCCCGTGGTTGTCATCAAGGACGATCCCGCTGTAACAATAGAGGGCGCGTCCGAGACCACCTTGTCGGACCCGGCAATCTCTCCTCGAAGCAGCCCCCAGCGCAGCCCCCAGCGTAAGTATTCGTTCACTTCCTGTTGTGGGGCGCGCATGGGTGCTCTTTCCTTGCTGATATCTTGATCGTTGGTTTGCTTGTGTAGGAGCAGAACAGGCCCGCCAGGAACAACCAGAAGCCGCTCCTGAGGTGCTATCTGCTTCAACTACGCCGCCAAGGGGGCATTCCCCGGCAAGGGAGCGCTCTCCGGCAAGGGAGAGATCACCGGCGAGGAGTAGTTCTCCGGCAAGGGACGGGACCAGCGATCCCCCGGTGGTGGAGCCCATGATTACAGATCCCAGCACAGGTAATCCTTCTCGCCAAAAAACTTCCTTTGGGTTTTTCTTCTTCTGATCTTCTTTTTTGGATATTTGCTTGAATTTTTCTCCCTCTCCCCGTCTTCAGATCCTCCCTCCACGGAGCCGATGGAGACTAAGGCCACCGGCGAGGAGGACGTGCGCGACAATACTGACGATGCCGCCGCCACCGAAGAAGAGGCCGGCGCTGATGATCCTGCCGACGAAGAGGCCGCCAAGGCTGCTGGCGCTGGAGCTGGCGAGGGATCCGGCGATCGCACTAATGACCCTGGGGCCGCAGGAGCGCAGGGTGCTATGCCGACCGCCGATCCCTCCGCCGCTGACACAGCGCCAAGCTCCGAAGAGCCCCAGCCCGGCGCCTACTTGAAGGCCGGCGACGGTGTCTTCATCAAGCTCCCCTGGGCGTCAAGCTCCAGGGCGCCGGTCGAGGGAGAGGCTTTTGACGGAGAAGTGCTCGCCTCTGCTGGGCTGACAGTGGTTGACGCGCCAAGCAGCAGTAGCGGCGAGTTTGAGATGGAGCAGCTGCTCCGGAAGTTCGTGTCGCTCTACCGCGCCCGACAAGCAAAGCTGGAGTCTCGGGAAGTGCTTGTCGTGCAGGCGGGAGTGGACATAGAGAAGCATGCAGAGGAGCTCTAGAGCTGCAACCAAGAGGCCCTCCGATCCGTTGTAGAGGAGAGGGCGCAACTTGCCGAGGCGCGGAAGGCCTTCCTCCTCGAGAAGGCTGAAGCCGAAGAGCAGCAGCGACTTGCCGCCGAGGAGATGTCCCTGCGAGAAGGCGAGCTGACGCAGCGGAAGGTCAACTTGGACAGCTATGAGGAGGAGCTTGCCGCGCGCGAGGAGACACTTGGCGGGGCCCTCAAGGAAGCGAAGGATGCTGCTGCAGCTGCCGAGGCCGCCAAGAAGGAGCTGGAGGTGAAAGTGGTGCAGCTGGAGGCTGATCTGAAGGCAAAGAATGAAGAGCTTGCCGCGCTCCAACGCGAGCGCGAGAAGGATGCCCTCGCCCATGGCGAGCTGCAGGGCCGCCTCCTCGAGAGGGGCAAAGAACATAGCGCCGCCAAGGATTCCAATGCCGATCTCGAGTTGAAGCTGGCCACGCTGACTGATTCGCTGGACGGCGCCAAGAAGTGGGAGGAGGACTTGAAGGGAGAGACCAAGGCCAATGAGGCGCTGCTGACGAGGGCCGCCAAAACCCAGAACACCTTTAGGGCTACTGTGGAGCTCTGGACGGAGGGCCTCGTCAACATCGCCGCAGTTATCAACGAGGAGCTGGCGCAGCTGGAATTGGAGGGCTTCGGGTACTCTTCTGATGAGAACCTCCAGCCCAGCGCCAAGCTCACTCTGTTCTTCAAGGGCGTGGCGACGGCTCTCCAGCAACTCCGGGAAAGGATCCCAAAGCAGCTGGCTGACGAGTCGCGCGCAATCTGCGCCAGAGTTCTGGAGAAGGTGTTGGTGAAGGTGCTCTTCCGCAACCCGGGCCTCAACCTCACCAACGTCCTTAAGAAGCTGCCGGCGGGTGCTGATCTTGAAGAGCTCAAGGCCCTTGTCGCACCCATTGTGGACAAGGTGAACGAAGTCAAGAGGGTTGATGGTGGCCGCGTAGATTAGGCCGCCCGTTTTCTCCTTTTCTTGCCGCTGCTAGACACGTTATGGGGACAATCTATTAGAGCGTGACAAGTTATCTTTGTAATATAACTTTATATTGGGCAGTATTTGCTATGTTATTCCCTTTACTTGATTCCTTCCTTTGTATGTTTTTACCCTACGCTTTTAGGGAACATGCCGGTGCAGGCCCCCTTGCCGCGAGCACCGAGTGCGGAACATCAAAAGCCTGCTGGCAGTGCTGCTTCCGGCAAGAAACCTTGTCGCAACTAGTCGCAGCACACTTAAGTTGTTGAGCGGACTCGAAACAAAGTAAGGGCGCAACTAGCTGCGAGTTGGTTCCTCCGCGCACAGGTTTTCCATACAAAGCACGGTCATTCAAGGAAGATAACTTAAAAAAATTTAAAACTAGTTGTGCTCAAACTTTGGCAACTTAGCTTTTCTGTCGCTTGCGTCCCGGCAAGGCGATACTTTTCTTGAACGACGCCTGGTCCACACCATTATCTTCTCCTTCCCCCCTGGTGAACTTGTGGGCGAGGGAACCTTCCTTTTGAGAAAAAGAAAGAAGAGAAAATAAAGATATGGAGCCTTAAGGCTCGTTATTGCTTACCGGGGGTAAGTGCTGCACAAAGTGTCAGATAATACATGCAAAAAAGAAAAAAGCATGAAATTTGACAAGATTTGCAGAGCATATGATCTTTATTTATGCACAGAATCTGCGCCCGGCTTTGTACAAAGGGTTACATTCAACAGCGGCAAGGCTTGTACAAAAGGTGGTTGCCGGAACGGGTTCCGGCAACCACGCCTTATGGGTAAAACTTACGAAGATGCTCGATGTTCCAGGAGTTGCTCACCGGAAAGCCATCTTCGGTCTCAAGGCAGACAGCGCCAGGCCTAGTGACTCGCTTTACCCGATAAGGGCCTTCCCACTTTGGCGTCAACTTGTTGTAATTCTTGGCGGATTGAACGCGCCGAAGAACAAGGTCACCTTCCTCGAGACTTCTGGCATTAACTTTGCGGCTATGGTAGCGGTGCAAAGCTTGCTGGTATCGAGCAGCTCGTACAGCAGCCTGAAGACGATCTTCCTCAAGGAGCAGCGCGTCATCTTGCCGCAGCTGCTCTTGCTCAAGCTCATCATAAGCGAGCACTCGAGGCGATCCGTATACGAGTTCCGTGGGGAGAACTGCCTCTGCTCCATAAACTAGAGCGAAAGGTGTTCGGCCAGTGGCTCGATTTGGCATCGTCCTGATCGACCAAAGAACCACCGGCAGCTCCTCAATCTAGTTCTTTCCGCACTTGTGCAGCCTGTCGAAAGTTCTGGTCTTGAGCCCGCGCAGCACTTCAGCGTTTTCCCTCTCCGCTTGACCGTTGCTTCTTGGGTGAGCAACAGAAGCGAAACAGACCTTGGCGCCAAGATCTTGGACGTACTGCATGAAGGTGCGGCTCGTGAATTGTGTGCCGTTGTCGGTGATGATCCTGTTAGGGACCCCGAAACAGCAAACAATCGACCTGAAGAACTTGACTGCTGACTATGCTGTCACCTTCCTCACTGCTTCCACTTCCAGCCACTTTGTGAACTTGTCGATTGCAACGTACAAGTACTCAAAGCCCCCGACAGCTCGGGGAAAGGGGCCGAGGATGTCGAGCCCCCAGAACGAAAAGGGCCAGGATAAAGGGATCGTCTGGAGAGCT
Source organism: Triticum timopheevii (assembly GCA_963921465.1). NCBI lineage: Eukaryota > Viridiplantae > Streptophyta > Magnoliopsida > Poales > Poaceae > Triticum > Triticum timopheevii. The sequence goes on from OY997266.1 coordinate 542,735,980, forward strand.
TGAGCTGGCTGGTGTATCTGTTTGGAGTGGAACTGGCACGCTTCACACTTGGTTACTTGTGCAGTTGCATCCTGGAGAGCTGTCGGCCAAAAGAAACCTTGCCGGAATGCTTTGCCGGCAAGTGCTCTTGCGCCAATGTGATGACTACATATGCCTCCATGTATCTCCGCCAACAGCTTCTGTCCATCTTCCCGGGGAATGCACTTCAATTTCACTCCATTGAATCTTCTTCTGTACAGTGTGTCGTCGACAAACTGGTACATACTTGATTGCCGAGCTACTCTCTCTGCTTCTTCTTGCTCTTCGGGAAGTTCTCCTGTCTGAAGGAAACGGACAATCTGCTGTGCCCATGCTGGAGCTTGCGGATCGACAACAAGGACTAAAGGCACAAATGCTGCTGCGGGAACATCCGCTTCTACGGCAAGAACCTGAGGCTCTGCTGGAGCTTGATGTTCCCCGGCAAGCTTGTCGGAACAAAACTTGTCGGGAGTGTCTGCTTCAACGGAACAAACCCTAGGGCTTGTCGGAGCAGACTGCCCCTCAGCACTCTTTGTGTTGATTTTGGGGACCTTCTTGGCGGCGGCTTCGGGGAGCTCTGCCGGAAAGTAGTCACCGGAAATAAACTTCCTCTTCCTGTTCTGTCCAGTTGATGGTGTTACAGATGGTTGAGTCAGCTTGAGCACAAAAATTCCTGGTTCCACAGGTAACTTGAGTGCGACGCACTTTGACAGGCCATCTGCAATGTTGTTCTAAGATCTCGGAACATGTTCCATCTGTAGGCCGTCAAAGTGCTCTTCTAACTTTCTCACTTCATCAATGTAGGCTTCCATCAACGGACTCTGATAATCTTTGTTAACTTGGCGGACGACAAGCTGTGAGTCACCCCTAACAATAAGCTTCTTGATCCCAAGGTCTGCCGCAATCCTAAGTCCGGCAAGCAAACCTTCATACTCTGCAGTATTGTTTGTCGCTTGCTCCTTGGGAAAGTGCATCTGGACCACATACTTGAGGTGCTCTCCGGTGGGTGCAACAAGCAACACGCCCGCACCGGCGCCTTGCAGCGAGAAGGCACCATCGAAGTACATGATCCATTCTTTGCTTGCTTCCTTGACGGGAATGCTCGTCTCTGAAATTTCTTCATCAGGTGTTGGCGTCCATTCTGCTATGAATTCTGCCAATGCTCGGCTCTGGATAGTTGAAGTACTCTCAAACTTGAGGCCAAAGCTTGACAATTCCAGTGCCCACTCGACAATCCTGCCTGTTGCTTCTGGATTCGACAATATCCTCTTCAACGGAAAGCGAGTGGCAACTGTAATCTCGTGTGCTTGGAAGTAATGGCGCAGCTTCCTCGAGGCCATGAGAAGGCCGAAAAGCAATTTCTGCACACCAGAGTACCTTGATCTAGCCCCCTACAGAAGGGAACTGACAAAGTAAACTAGGCGCTGCACCATTTTCTTCTGCTTCTCTTCTCGTGGCTGTGCAGATCCATCCTTGTCGGGACCAGAGCTTGTCGGGGAAGCCCCCTGCTTATCGCTGGACGCGCTTGCCGTGGCTGCTAGCTCATCATCCGCCTCCCTCTCCGCTACTAATGCAACACTAACCACTTGATTGGTCGCCGCTAGGTATAGCAGCAACTTCTCTTGTGGCTTAGGTGCGACAAGTATTGGAGTGGAGGACAGATATCTCTTCAAGTCCTGCAGCGCAGCCTTCGCTTTCGGAGTCCATTTTATTGGACCTGCCTTTTTCAATATTTTGAAAAACGGCAGGGCGCGCTCAGCAAACTTAGAGATGAACCTGCTGAGAGCAGCCACACAGCCGGCAAGCCTTCGCACATCCTTGACGCGCTTCGGTGCTTTGATCTGCTCAATGGCCTTAATCTTGTCGGGGTTGGCTTCAGTCCCCCGCTGAGACACAAAGAACCTGAGAAGCTTGCCGGAGGGGACTCCAAATACGCACTTCTCGGGGTTGAGCTTGAGGTTGGTTTTGCGCAGATTTGCAAAGGTCTCGTCCAAATCTTGGATCAGAGTTGCTCTGTCTTTGCTCTTGACCACTATGTCATCAATGTAAGCTTCTACATTTCTGTGCAACTGTGGCTCAAAAGCTTCGTGAACTACCCTTGCAAACGTTGATCCTGCATTCTTTAGTCCGAAAGGCATCCGTACAAAGCAGTATGTGCCACATGGAGTAATGAATGCGGTTTTCTCTTCATCCTCTTCTTCCATGAAGATCTGATGATATCATGAATATGCATCAAGAAATGAAAGCAAATCACATCCTGCCGTGGAGTCGACAATCTGGTCAATGCGCGGCAAGGGAAATGGATCTTTGGGACAAGCTTTATTAACATCAGTGAAGTCAATACAAAGCCTCCATTTTCTGTTTGCCTTGCGCACGACTACAGGATTGGCCAACCACGTAGGATGGAGCACTCCTCTGACAAGGCCTGCTGCTTCCAACTTCTTGATCTCTTCTGCAATGAATTCTTGGCGCTCCACTGCTTGTTTTCTGACTTTCTGCTTGACGGGCCGCGCGTGAGGACAGATGGCAAGGTGGTGCTCAATTACTTTCCGGGGAACACCGGGGATGTCAGATGGTTGCCATGCAAACACATCGACATTCGCCCGCAGGAAAGCAACGAGCGCGCTTTCCTATTTAGGGTCAAGCGTGGCACTGATGGTGAAGGTACCACCAGTGCTGTCCTCCTTGGCGGCCACTTTCTTGGTCTCTGGCGGAGCTGCCTTCGCCTTCTTACACTTTCCGGTGGAGCTCGATGGTGCGTCCTCGACGGTAGCGCAGCACTCCGAAGAGGTGCGCTTGCCAGAGTGGGCATCAGAGCTCTTGACGGACTTGGTCTTCTTCGCCCCGGGAGCTTCAGCGGCAAGTGGCTTGTGATCTGCTGCGGCTGCTGCTTCCCGGTAGATCTTGTCAGTGTAGATAAGGGCATCTTTCTTGTCGCCAGGGATAGATATGACACTTATCGGTCTTGGCATCTTGAGCATGTTGTAGGCATAGTGAGAGGCTGCCATGAACTTGGTGAGCGCTGGACGGCCGAGTATCCTATTGTAGGGCAATGGGAAATCAGCAACGTCAAAGGTGACCCTCTCAGTCCTAAAGTTTAGCTCGCTGCCAAATGTTACTGGCAACGTGATCTTCCCCTTCGGCTTGCTCCTTCCCGGGTTGATTCCTTGGAATGTGCCAGTCTCTTCAATCTCGCTGTCGGGGATCTGGAGTTTCTTGAGTACCGCTGAGGAGATCAGGTTCAAGCCGGCCCCGCCGTCAACTAGCATCTTTGTGACCTTGAGGTTGCAGATAGTTGGTGAAACCAACATCGGCAAGCACCCGACCGCGGTTATGCGGTCAGGGTGGTCCTCAACATCAAAGATGATAGGCGTGCTGGACCACTTCAGAGGCTTGTGTGACTCAACTGGTGGTTCTGCTGCATTAACTTCCCGCACCCACTGTTTGAGCTGGCGGTGCAAAGTATGCAGAGAAGCACCATCGTCAACGCACAAAACCTCTGTTGCTTTCTGAAACTCCTGCTCATCGGCCTCGTCATCTTCCATGTCTTCATCTTCGTCTTCATCTTCATCCTTGTCGCGGCCACGGGGAGGCCTGTCTCCTTGTCGCTGCTTGGCCTTGCCGCGGCGTCCTCCCCTGCCGGGACGTTTCTTGCCGGACCCGCCAGTACCTTCCTGGGCCTTCTCCTTGTCGCGTCGCTCGTACTCAGCTTTCTGCTGCTCGACGAGCTGCTCAACTTTCTTGCAACTCTGGAGATCGTGGCCCTTGGTACGGTGAATCTTGCAGTATTGCTTGTCGGAGCCGCCCTGCTTGTCGGCGGTCGTCACAGGTTCTACTTCCTTGGCGCCACCTCCGTTGCCGGACTGCTCAACAGCTACTACATCTTTACCTTACCTTCTTCTGTTGTTCCGCTGGCGGTTTTTCTTTGCCGGGGCAGCATCCTCACTGTCAGACCCCCCTGCTCCTGTGTTCTCTCCAGGGAGTTTCCTCCCTTCTTCAGCGTGTGCACACCTGTCGGCCAGGGCGTAGAGCTCACTGACGTCTCTTATCTTGCACATCGCCATCTCCTCCCGCATCCTGCGGTTATGCATGTTCTGATGGAACACGCTGATGACCGCGGTGGGGTGGACATCTGGGATGTTACGCTGCACTTGGCCGAATCTCTGAATATACTTGCGCAGGGGTTCTCCTTCCTTCTGGGCGAGCAGATGAAGATCGCTCTCCTGGCCATGGGGCTTGTGGCCGCCTGTGAAGGTGCCGACAAACTGATGGCACAAATCTGCCCATGAGGTGATGGAGTCGTCCGGCAAGTGCATGAGCCAGGATCTGACATTGGGCTTGAGCACCAGTGGGAAGTAGTTGGCAAGGATCTTCTCGTCGTGCCCTCCGGCAGCTTGCACCGCGATGGTGTAGATGCTGAGGAACTCCGACGGATGCAACCTGCCATCATACTTCTCCGGTACATCTGGCTTAAAGTTCTTGGTACTGGGCCACTGGACTTGCCGCAGCTCACGGGTGAACGCAGTGCAACCTACCACGTACGGCAAGTCGCCTGGTTCCCCCAGCGCATGCATGTCAACAATGGGCCTAGCGCGCTGGTCTGACTGACGCCGCGCTTCCCTTCGACGCTCGATACGTGTACGAGCGTCTTCTTGCTGTCGTTCTTGAAGAACTTGGTGCTGATCTCGACGAGCTCGCGGATCCGATGACGCCATGGAGTCGGTGTCGAGGTTGACCCGGCGAGTCGGCGATCTTGGCCTTCGAGGCAGGGAGTGCATGGTGGTTGCACCTCCACCAGTCTTGTCGCCATCGGCTTGCGCCTGAGCGTCTTGCCGCGGCTTCGATGTGCTCGGTTGCCGGGGAGTGTCGCCGTTAGCGAAGCCGATGAGGCTCTGAATTGTGGCCCTCCAACCATCGATCTTGTCCGCCGTCGGAGGATAATCCAGGAGCAGTTGGGCTCAAGCCAACGCTTCTTCTGGAGTCTTTGGTGGCGGTGGTGAACGGTGCGAGGAGCGGGATATGCTCGGACTTCTAACTATGTTAGAAGGAGCAGGATCCCGTCCAGGCGACCATGTTTTGCTCGTGCCAGCAGGCTGGCGTGCGTGCTGGTCTTGAGCATCTCGAGATCTGCCAGCTCGATTTTGATCCAACGAGCGTATGGTACCGTGAGTACCATGACGTTGTTGGCTCCGCAGCTCCTGAGACGGGCGCAGTGCGTGTACGGACGCCGAGGTTTGCGCTGCCTTGTCCTTGGACCTGGCGGCGGCATGAGCTCCCTCGTCGGCGCCCGTTCCTCCGCCGGCGTCTACCCCACCGCCCGTTTGCTCCGGTGGCGGTGGGATCGACGTGGACGGAGCGGCCACCTCTGAAGCCTTCTTCTTCGGTGGCATGTTGAAGATGATGATGAAGAAAATGAAGATCTGGCTCGCGTGAACGCTGGATCAGGTTCACGCAACCTCGACGCCCACTACCTGGCGCGCCAAAGATGTCGTGGGAAATGAACACCTATGGGGAAGGGCCCCTTTTCGGTCCGACAGGGAGCGGAGGGCGCACAAAGAGCGGATCGAGGCGAAGCACACGAGCAATTTTTACCCAGCTTCGGAGCTCTCCGGAGAGATAATACTCCTACTGCTGCTTTGTGGTTGTATTCTGTTCTTGCCCGAGAGCGTGAGAATGTTGTAGTTTAGAATGAGTCAAACCCCCCCTATGTTGCGCATGGCCTCCTTTTATAGGCTAAAGGGGTCACCGACAGGTGGCAACGCAGACAGGGGTACAAATGTAAAAAGAGGGGTTGGTACAACTGCCTCTACAGTGCACCCTACCTAACTCTGACGGCAGGGGACAAGAGCATCTAATGCCCGTCGGCGTCGCCCAACAGTGCAGAAAAGCGACTGTTAGGGGCGCCACCGCTTGCCACGATGGCCTTCTCGTCATCTCCACTCGCCACCTCGCACCGCTTGGCTGCACAGCTTCCCTCCACGTGCGCCTGGAATAGTCCTGCGGCGACACGTCGACGGATGCGCTGGAGCGTGGGCACAGAGTGGTGGCTTCGCCACGGCAAACGCCTTGCCGCGGTCGTTGCCTTGTCGCGCCCGGAAGCTTGTCGCTCGCCGGGGCTTGCCGGGACGCGCGGCGCGTCGCGGCAAGTTCCTTGAAATGCCGTGGTTGGCCTTCCTGGCAAGCTCCTCTTGCCGGGGCCTTGTCCTTCCCGGCAAGCTCCTCTTGCCGGGGCCTTGTCTTCTCAGTTAAAACACTTTGTTCTTGAATGGCTTCGATAGGAACTACGGAGGATCTTGGCGGGCACCCGGCAAGCCTTGCCGCGGGGCACTGCGACTGCCCATGCACAAGTTCGGGATACTAAGGTACCCCTTACTTTAGTACACCGACATCCAGTGATCCACTCCTGGATTACTTTGGTACCTCCCAGCTAAACTTATAGCAAGGCACACATCAGGTCTAGTACACGGCATTGCATACATGATAGAGCCTATGGCTGAAGCATAGGGAATATCTTTCATTTTCTCTATATCTTCTGCAGTGGTCGGGCATTGAGTCTTACTCAACTTCACACCTTGCAATACAGGCAAGAACCCTTTCTTTGCTTGATCCATTTTGAACTTCTTCAAAACTTTGTCAAGGTATGTGCTTTGTGAAAGTCCTAAGCGTTTTGATCTATCTCTATAGATCTTAATGCTTAATATATAAGCAGCTTCACCGAGGTCTTTCATTGAAAAACTTTTATTCAAGTATCCCTTTATGCGATCCAGAAATTCTACACCATTTCCAATCAATAATATGTCATCCACATATAATATTAGAAATGCTACAGAGCTCCCACTCACTTTCTTGTAAATACAGGCTTCTCCAAAAGTCTGTATAAACCCAAATGCTTTGATCACACTATCAAAGCGTTTATTCCAACTCCGAGAGGCTTGCACCAGTCCATAACTGGATCGCTGGAGCTTGCACACTTTGTTAGCTCCCTTTGGATCGATAAAACCTTCTGGTTGCATCATATACAACTCTTCCTCCAGAAACCCATTCAGGAATGCAGTTTTTACATCCATTTGCCAAATTTCATAATCATAAAATGCGGCAATTGCTAACATGATTCGGACAGACTTAAGCATCGCTACGGGTGAGAAGGTCTCATCGTAGTCAATCCCTTGAACTTGTCGAAAACCTTTTGCAACAAGTCGAGCTTTGTAGACAGTAACATTACCGTCAGCGTCAGTCTTCTTCTTGAAGATCCATTTATTCTCAATTGCTTGCCGACCATCGGGCAAGTCAACCAAAGTCCATATTTTGTTCTCATACATGGATCCCATCTCAGATTTCATGGCTTCAAGCCATTTTGCGGAATCTGGGCTCACCATCGCTTCTTCATAGTTCGTAGGTTCATCATGATCTAGTAGCATGACTTCCAGAATAGGATTACCGTACCACTCTGGTGCGGATCTTACTCTGTTTGACCTACGAGGTTCTGTAGCAACTTGATCTGAAGTTCTATGATCATCATCATCAACTTTCTCATTGGTTGGTGTTGACGTCACAGAAACCGGTTCCTGTGATGTACTATTTTCCAACAAGGGAGAAGGTATAGTTACCTCATCAAGTTCTACTTTCCTCCCACTCACTTCTTTCGAGAGAAACTCCTTCTCTAGAAAGGATCCATTCTTAGCAACGAATGTCTTGCCTTCGGATCTGTGATAGAAGGTGTACCCAACTGTCTCCTTTGGGTATCCTATGAAGACACATTTCTCCGATTTGGGTTCGAGCTTATCAGGTTGAAGCTTTTTCACATAAGCATCGCAACCCCAAACTTTAAGAAACGACAACTTTGGTTTCTTGCCAAACCATAGTTCATAAGGTTTCGTCTCAACAGATTTTGATGGTGCCCTATTTAATGTGAATGTGGTCGTCTCTAAAGCATAACCCCAAAATGATAGCGGTAAATCTGTAAGAGACATCATAGATCGCACCATATCAAGTAAAGTACGATTACGACGTTCGGACACACCATTACGCTGTGGTGTTCCGGGTAGCGTGAGTTGCAAAACTATTCCGCATTGTTTCAAGTGTAGACCAAACTCGTAACTCAAATATTCTCCTCCACGATCAGATCATAGAAACTTTATTTTCTTATTACGATGATTTTCAACTTCACTCTGAAATTCTTTGAACTTTTCAAATGTTTCAGACTTATGCTTCATTAAGTAGATATACCCATATCTGCTTAAATCATCTGTGAAGGTGAGAAAATAACGATATCCGCCACGAGCCTCAACATTCATCGGACCACATACATCTGTATGTATGATTTCCAACAAATCTGTTGCTCTCTCCATAGTACCGGAGAACGGCGTTTTAGTCATCTTGCCCATGAGGCACGGTTCGCAAGTACCAAGTGATTCATAATCAAGTGGTTCCAAAAGTCCATCAGTATGGAGTTTCTTCATGCGCTTTACACCGATATGACCTAAACGGCAGTGCCACAAATAAGTTGCACTATCATTATCAACTCTGCATCTTTTGGCTTCAACATTATGAATATGTGTATCACTACTATCGAGATTCATCAAAAATAGACCACTCTTCAAGGGTGCATGACCATAAAAGATATTACTCATATAAATAGAACAACCATTATTCTCTGATTTAAATGAATAACCGTCTCGCATCAAACAAGATCCAGATATAATGTTCATGCTCAACGCTGGCACCAAATAACAATTATTTAGGTCTAATACTAATCCCGAAGGTAGATGTAGAGGTAGCGTGCCGACCGCGATCACATCGACTTTGGAACCATTTCCCACGCGCATCGTCACCTTGTCCTTTGCTAGTGTTCGCTTAATCCGTAGTCCCTGTTTCGAGTTGCAAATATTAGCAACAGAACCAGTATCAAATACCCAGGTGCTACTGCGAGCTCTAGTAAGGTACACATCAATAACATGTATATCACATATACCTTTGTTCACCTTGCCATCCTTCTTATCCGCCAAATACTTGGGGTAGTTCCGCTTCCAGTGACCAGTCTGCTTGCAGTAGAAGCACTCAGTTTCAGGCTTAGGTCCAGACTTGGGTTTCTTCTCTTGAGCAGCAACTTGCTTGTTGTTCTTCTTGAAGTTCCCCTTCTTCTTCCCTTTGCCCTTTTTCTTGAAACTAGTGGTCTTGTTGACCATCAACACTTGATGCTCCTTCTTGATTTCTACCTCCGCAGCCTTTAGCATTGCGAAGAGCTCGGGAATTGTCTTATCCATCCCTTGCATATTATAGTTCATCACGAAGCTCTTGTAGCTTGGTGGAAGTGATTAGAGAATTCTGTCAATGACGCTATCATCTGGAAGAGTAACTCCCAGTTGAATCAATTGATTACAATACCCAGACATCTTGAGTATATGCTCACTGACAGAACTATTCTCCTCCATCTTGCAGCTATAGAACTTATTGGAGAGTTCATATCTCTCAATCCGGGCATTCTTCTGGAATATTAACTTCAACTCCTGGAACATCTCATATGCTCCATGACGTTCAAAACGTCATTGAAGTCCCGGTTCTAAGCCGTAAAGCATGGCACATTGAACTATCGAGTAGTCATCAGCTTTGCTCTGCCAGACGTTCTTAACGTCGTCAGTTGCATCAGCAGTAGGCCTGGCACCTAGCGGTGCTTCCAGGACGTAACTTTTCTGTGCAGCAATGAGGATAATCCTCAAGTTACGGACCCAGTCCGCGTAGTTGCTACCATCATCTTTCAACTTTGCTTTCTCAAGGAACGCATTAAAATTCAACAGAACAACAGCACGGGCCATCTATCTACAATCAGCATAGACAAGCAAGATACTATAAGGTACTAAGTTCATGATAAATTTAAGTTCAATTAATCATATTACTTAAGAACTCCCACTTAGATAGACATCCCTCTAATCCTCTAAGTGATCACGTAATCCAAATTCAACTAAACCATAACCGATCATCACGTGAAATGGATTAGTTTTCAATGGTGAACATCTTATGTTGATCATATCTACTATATGATTTATGCTCGACCTTTCGGTCTCCGTGTTCCGAGGCCATATCTACATATGCTAGGATCGTCAAGTTTAACCCGAGTATTCTGCGTGTGCAAAACTGGCTTGCACCCGTTGTAGATGGACGTAGAGCTTATCACACCCGATCATCACGTGGTGTCTGGGCACGACGAAATTTGGCAACGGTGCATACTCAGGGAGAACACTTCTTGATAATTAGTGAGAGATCATCTTAAAATGCTACCGTCAATCAAAGCAAGATAAGATGCATAAAAGATAAACATCACATGCAATCAATATAAGTGATATGATATGGACATCATCATCTTGTGCTTGTGATCTCCATCTTCGAAGCACCGTCATGATCACCATCGTCACCGGCGTGACACCTTGATCTCCATCGTAGCATCGTTGTCGTCTCGCCAATCTTATGCTTCTACGACTATCGCTACCGCTTAGTGATAAAGTAAAGCATTACAGGGTGATTGCATTGCATACAATAAAGCGACAACCATATGGCTCCTGCCAGTTGCCGATAACTCGGTTACAAAACATGATCATCTCATACAATAAAATTTAGCATCATGTCTTGACCATATCACATCACAACATGCCCTGCAAAAACAAGTTAGACGTCCTCTACTTTGTTATTGCAAGTTTTACGTGGCCGCTACAGGCTTAAGCAAGAACCAATCTCACCTACGCATCAAAACCACAACGATAGTTTGTCAAGTTGGTGTTGTTTTAACCTTCGCAAGGATCGGGCGTAGCCACACTCGGTTCAACTAAAGTTGGAGAAACTGACACCCGCCAGCCACCTGTGTGCAAAGCACGGCGGTAGAACCAGTCTCGCATAAGCGTACGCGTAATGTCGGTCCGGGCCGCTTCATCCAACAATACCGCCGAACCAAAGTATGACATGCTGGTAAGCAGTATGACTTATATCGCCCACAACTCACTTGTTGCATATAACATCAAACCATAAAACCTAGGCTCGGATGCCACTGTTGGGGAACGTAGTAATTTAAAAAAAATCCTACGCACACGCAAGATCATGGTGATGCATAGCAATGAGAGGGGAGAGTGTTGTCTACGTACCCTCGTAGACCGAAGCGGAAGCATTGACGCAACGTAGAGGAAGTAGTCGTACGTCTTCCCGGTCCAACCGATCCAAGCACCGTTACTCCGGCACCTCCGAGTTCTTGACACACGTACAGCTCGATGACGCACCCCGGGCTCCGATCCAGCAAAGCTCCGGGGAGGAGTTCCGCCAGCACGACGGTGTGGTGACGATCTTGATGTTCAACCGTCGCAGGGCTTCGCCTAAGCACCGCTACAATATGACCGAGGTGTAATATCGTGGAGGGGGGCACCGCACACGGCTAAGGAACGATCACGAAGATCAGCTTGTGTGTCCTAGGGTTCCCCCCTGCCCCCGTATATAAAGGAGCCAAGGGGAGGGGGCGGGCGGCCAAGGAGGGGCGCGCCAGGGGGGAGTCCTACTCCCACCGGGAGTAGGACTCCCTTGCTTTCCTAGTTGGAGAAGGAGAAGGGGGGGAAGAGGAGGAAGAGGGGAAGGAAAGGGGGGGCGCCGCCCCCTTCCCTTTTCCTATTCGGACTAGGAAGGGAAGGGCGCGCGGCCACCTCCTGCCTCCTTCTCTCTTCTCCCTCAAGGCCCATGTAGGCCAAATAACCCCCCGGGGGGTTCCGGTAACCCCCCGGTACTCCGGTAAATGCTGATTTCACCCGGAACGATTCCGATGTCCAAATATAGGCTTCCAATATATCGATCTTTATGTCTCGACCATTTCGAGACTCCTCGTCATGTCCGTGATCACATCCGGAACTCCGAACAACCTTCGGTACATAAAAATACATAAACTCATAAAGAAAATGTCATCGTAACTTTAAGCTTGCGGACCCTACGGTTCGAGAACAATGTAGACATGACCTAGACACATCTCCGGTCAATAACCAATAGCGGGGCCTGGATGCCCATATTGGTTCCTACATATTCTACGAAGATCTTTATCGGCCAGACCGCATAACAACATACGCTGTTCCCTTTGTCATCGGTATGTTACTTGCCCGAGATTCGATCGTCGGTATCCAATACCTAGTTCAATCTCGTTACCGGCAAGTCTCTTTACTCGTTCTGTAATACATCATCTCGCAACTAACTCATTAGTTGCAATGCTTGCAAGGCTTAAGTGATGTGCATTACCGAGAGGGCCCAGAGATACCTCTCTGACATTCGGAGTGACAAATCCTAATCTCGAAATACGCCAACCCAACAAGTACCTTTGGAGACACCTGTAGAGCACCTTTATAATCACCCAGTTACGTTGTGGCGTTTGGTAGCACACAAAGTGTTCCTCCGGTAAACGGGAGTTGCATAATCTCATAGTCATAGGAACATGTATAAGTCATGAAGAAAGCAATAGCAACATACTAAACGATCGGGTGCTAAGCTAACGGAATGTGTCATGTCAATCAGATTATTCAACTAATGATGTGATCCCGTTAATCAAATAACAACTCTTTGTCCATGGTTAGGAAACATAACCATCTTTGATTAACAAGCTAGTCAAGTAGAGGCATACTAGTGAAACTCTGTTTGTCTATATATTCACACATGTATTATGTTTCTGGTTAATACAATTCTAGCATGAATAATAAACATTTATCATGATATAAGGATATAAATAATAACTTTATTATTGCCTCTAGGGCATATTTCCTTCAATCTTTGCCACCTTTCTCATTTGGTGCTCGCAGAGTGATGAACTCTTTGCCACCCCTCCAGATGTGGGTGGTGAAGAAAAAGAACTAATCTCTTGTGCAGGGTCAGGTCTCCAGACGTGCTTTAACGTCTGAAGAATTTGCTGGGGGCCTGAAAAATTGCCTGAAAGGATGCACGCTAATCATGATGAAATGAACCTTCATTTCACACGTCCTCAATACTTCTTATCTATGCTATTGATTGATGAAATTGAACTGATGATACTGATGGTATATTCTTCACTGATGAAGTATATGAGTTTGTAAGCTGCACTAATTCATCTGCAGGATGATCAACCCAAAGCAAATGAGTGGGTCCTCGGCAGTGGTTGTACAAATCACATGACCGGTGACAAGAATCTATTGATGGATGCTCCATTAACACCGTCACAACTGAAGCATATCATCTTCGCTGACAAAGGCAAAAGTCAGGTATTGGGTCTAGGTAAGGTTGCGATCTCTAAGGATCGACACATGGACAAAGTCATGCTTGTCGGGTCCTTAGGATACAACCCCATGTCTGTCTCAATGCTTTGTGATCTTGATATGGTTGTTTTCTTTGGCAAGTATCGTTGTGTTGTGATCATGGAAGCTGACAATTCCAAAGTCTTCGAAGGCTTTAGGAGAGGAGACTTGTACATTGTTGTTTTCTCTACAGGACCACAACCCGTCGTGTGCTTACTTGCAAAAGCTTCAGAAGGCTGGCTATGGCATCGTCGACTTGGTTACGCTGGCATGAGGAATCTGCACACGCTCGCGAAGAAGAAGCATGTCATTGGCATTGAGAACGTCAAATTCCTCAAGGATCACCTGTGTGGTGCCTGTGAAGCTGGAAAAATGACCAAGGCCAAGCATCCAGCGAAGACTATCATGACCACCACTCGACCATTTGAATTGCTTCACATGGATCTCTTCAGTCCAAATCATTATTCTGCTGTGACTAATGATGCATCTCTATATGGCTTTGTTATTCTTGATGATTACTCTCGTTATACATGGGTACACATTGTTACTTACAAACATGAAGTGTAGGAAGTCTTCAAACGATTTTCCTCGAGGGCTTCAACCAACTTTGGTGTGAAGATCAAGCACATCAGGATTGACAATGGAACTGAGTTCAAGAATTCCGGCCTTGATGGCTATCTTGATGAACTTGGTATTACTCATGAATTATCTGCTCCTTATACTCCTCAGCAAAATGGCGTCGTGGAGCGCAAGATCAGAACTCTTGTTGAGATGGCTTGCACTATGCTTGATGAATACAAAACACCTCATCGGTTTTGGATTGATGCAATTGATACCGCGTGCCACATCATCAACAGAGTATATCTTCACAAATTCTTCAAGAAGACTGCCTATGAACTCCTCACTGACAAGAAGCCAAATGTGAGTTATTTCAAAGTCTTCGGTGCTAAATGTTGGATTAGAGATCCTCATCACAATGCTAAATTTGCACCGAAAGCACATGAAGGTTTTATGCTTGGTTACGGAAAGGACTCGCACACCTACAGAGTCTTCAACATCGCTCTTCACAAGATTGTTGAAACTGTAGATGTGCGGTTCGATGAAACTAATGGCTCGCAAAGAGAGCACCTACCTTCTGTGATAGATGAACCAGCACCTGAAGATTCTATCAAGCTCAAGGCTACTGAGGATGTTATTCCTACTGAAGAATCTACTGAAGAATTCATTCCCGAACGCGAAGACCGTCCAGCTGATGTACCTGAGGAAAATGCTGAAGAAAATGAGGCTGAAGAAAATGCCGATCAAATTCCTCGACGACAACCAGCTCATCCTCGCGTTGCAAAAGAAGTGCAAGTTGAAAAGATCATCGATGACATTGAAGCACCAGGTCCTCTCACACGCTCAAAAGCTTCACATTTATCTAACTTTTGTGGGCACTATGTTTTTGTCTCTATCACAGAGCCCACTAAGGTAGATGAAGCATTTCTAGAGCCTGAGTGGATTCAGGCTATGCAAGAAGAATTACATCAGTTCGAGCTCAATAATGTCTGGGAACTGGTCAAACGTCCAGATCCTCGCAAGCATAATATCATCGACACAAAGTGGATCTACCGCAACAAGCGAGATGAAAATGGCCTTGTGGTGAGGAATAAGGCACGACTTGTAGCTCAAGGCTACACACAGGTTGAAGGAATTGATTTCAACGAAACCTTTGCACCTGTTGCTAGACTTGAGGCTATTGGCATATTACTTGCTTATGCTAACCATCATAATATCACTTTATATCAAATGGATGTGAAAAGTGCATTCCTCAATGGTAAGCTTGAGGAAGAAGTATATGTTGCTCAACCCCCAGGTTTTGAAGATCCAAAGAATCCTGACAAAGTCTTCAGACTCAACAAGGCCCTTTATGGCCTCAAGCAGGCCCCTCGGGCGTGGTATGATACTTTGAAGGAATTCTTCGTGAAGAATGGCTTCACACCCGGTTCACTCGACCCTACTCTCTTTACTAAATCTTATGATGGTGAACTGTTTGTGTGCCAAATATACGTTGATGATATTATCTTTGGATGTACTGACCAACGTTATAGTGATGAATTTGCCTATATGATGAGTGAAGAATATCAAATGTCTATGATGGGAGAGTTGAAATTCTTCTTAGGTCTTCAAATTCGTCAACAACACAATGGCATATTCATATCTCATGAGAAATACCTCAAGGATGTTCTGAGGAAATTCGGCATGCAAGATTGCAAAGGAGTCAAAATTCCTATGCCCACAGATGGCCATATATGCACTGATGAAAATGGTATTGACTTCGATCACAAGGTATACCGCTCCATGATTGGTTCTTTATTGTACTTATGTGCATCTAGGCCAGATATAATGCTCAGTGTTTGCATGTGTGCCCGATTTCAAGCTTCACCAAAGGAATCCCACCATAAGGCTGTGAAGCATATTCTTCAATATCTAGCTCACACACCAACACTAGGACTATGGTACCCCAAGGGCTCTCCATTGATCTCTGGCACAAGGACCCAAACACTTCTATGCCTGATTTTCATCTGACACCTGGCCAAAGTCACGTGCTGACCCACTTCATAAATGAAGAAAAGTGGAAATTTGAGAAGGCCAGGCAAATCAAGAAGGCTCAGTTCAGGAAAGAGAAGTTCCTGAAGAACAATGTTGTCAAAATGACACCTGATGAACTCCTCAAGATCCAGTCTAAGATCAAAACCCTTAGCGATAATTTCAGTTCCTATTATGCTGATTGGCAAGGAGCCAAAGTCAGGTTTGTTAAACTGACTGAGAAGTTCACCAATGTTGCAGACCCATCGCAACATGAAATTCCTCATGCTGAAGCCTCTGCTCAGCAAACTGAAGAACATGCCAGCACCGCTGATGATTTTCAGCCTGCTGAAGAAAATGCTAGTTCCAGAGCTGATGACTCCATTCCAGTTGCTGAAGTAACTGCCAGGGCATCCACTAGTGGCGCGCCTAAAGAAAATGAAGAATTCAGGCCAACTGCATCAGTTGCGCCTGAGGAAATACCAACAGATTCCTCAGCTCCTCCTGCGCCTACCCCAACTCCTACCCTTCCATCTGCATCAGATGTGAGGAAGACCAAGGCTACAGAAAAAGCTGCATTGAAGAAAAGGAAAGCATCATCTGCTTCAGATTCTTCAGCTCCGAAGAAAATGAAGACTTTGACCAGCTCACATACGAATCCAATTGATGCTGTTCCGATTTCCTCCATGCCATCAAAGGACCTTGTTCCTTATGGTGTAGAATATGTGATCCCCAGCGAATCTGATGAAGAAAATCATTCTGCTGCTTCGTCAGAGCAGATTGTTGAAGGAATTGAAGTGGATGCGATCCCTTCAACACCTACTGCTTCCTCTCCCATGCCTCAATTCACAGATGAAGAGGCTGGCGTTGAAGAACTTGAAGATGAAGACGTGGACATTGGATGCACCACGCCTGTGATGAATGATGATTTTTGGGAAAGTCAGCATCCCAATTCTCCACACTTCACCCCTCTACAGCAAATACCTCAGTCCCCTGCACCAACTGTTCAAATGGGCTCTGAAGAAACTCATCCCACCTCATCTGTGCATGAAGAAATTCCAGCCACTAGTGCTGAAGAAACTGCTGCTGCTGATACCCTGAACATGCAGACTGCCACTGAAGAGGAACCAGAAATTCCTCAGCCTGAAGAACCTGATTGTGATTCCTGAGGTTGTGTTGCAAATCACTGACACTCCTGTGCCCAAGCCAAAGGATCCATTCTCAAAGAAACAAAAGTTCAAGGCTATTGATTTCTTCAACGAGCATGTGTTCTTCACTGACTATAATCCATATGATTCTGCTCGCATAAGGAAGAGGCGTTTCTGGACTGCTAGTCAAGCAAATTTCTATTCCTCTATGCTATTCAACAAAGACAAAGTCTTCGAGCATGCACACATTCCTCACCTGGACATGGAATCTTTGCCATGCTTCGAGCCAGTCCTCAGTGTTCTTCACGATGCTGGATTACTGAATTTCAACACTGACATCTGTGATTGGAATGAAGAACTCATTCTTCAATTCTATGCGATGCTGCACATCACAGGAATTCTGAAGATGTGAACACTTGGGTGCTGGACTGGATGTCTGAAAATACTCACTACAAGGCACCAACAACTGAATTGCTTTGTGTCCTTCCACTCAGTCCTCCCCTTGATGGTGCTCGTTGCATCTACAATGAACCTGAGCTAACAAATCATTACATGCAAGTGCTGATGAAGCCCTTGAAGCCAGGGCAGGCCCCACGAACCAAATTCCTCGTTAAGGAATTACTGTATGTGCCTCGGACGGTCTATCGCATTCTGACGAAGACAATGAGTTCTATCAAAGGCCACGACTCAAATGATGAAGAAGTCGTTGGCATCATGAAGAATATGCTTTTCAATATCATTCATGGTGTTCCCATAAACTTCCATGATTTCTTCATGAGGACTCTGGCCAATATTGCTATGTCACGGTTTGAGCTGAAGCCTTATGCACCAAGGATTATGAAATTCATCAGGACAAGGTCTTCACTCAATTATAAGGCTAATACTCTGAACCATGGCAGATTCTTGCCTCCAATTGAAGTCCTCAAAAGGACATATTCCTCAGCTGATGACAAAGGCAAGGCAACTGCTGTGATAGATGAAGGCATTCGTCCATTGGATGGTCAATTTTGCAAGGCTGCATCTTACTCCACCAATGATGACTCTGCCACACATGATTCTGCCGCCAACACCTCTGCCAAGCAAATTCCTCAAGCCACAGCTCCCAGGGTGATGACTGATCGTGAGTTACTCCTCAGTCTTCATCAGAAAGTCGATCGCAATCATAAATGGGTCAAGCGTCAGTTTGGTTCAATTCTTCACAACATGACCTCAACCCACAATGCAGTGAGGAAAAACCAACACTACCTCCATGAAACCTTCAATCGTACCTGGGCTATGCTATCTCACATCTACAGCGCCGAAGATCTGAAGAGCATGGGTCTCAAGAAAGAATTTGACTGGTCTGCACCTCCACCGAAGAAATTCAAGAAGGTCAAGGTTCCTTCCTTGGAAGCCAGCTCCTATTCTTCATCGTGCACCACTGATGAAAATGAAGACTTGGACGACACTGCGGCAGGCCCTACTATGACAACCAACCCTAACAATGATGGCGCTCCTCCATGAACTTGATAATCTTCAGAGGCGTTAGTCCTCAGTTTCGATCCTTTTGGTCATTCGATGACAAAGGGGGAGAAATCTGAGTTAAGTCTTCAAGCGGGTTTACTATATGGGCGTTTTTTGTTAAGTTACAACTCTCGCTCTTCTGAAACTTTTAATTGGATCGAGTTGTAATCTTAAACCCGATGGTGCTCTGATACTTTCTGATGCACTGTGCTCTGATTTTGCATGCTTATTCCTCGTTAATATTATTGCTCACATGCTGAATCGCTTCAGGCACCATATTTCATCATGGATTTCAAATTCTTCATATTATATGTCAAATGCATGTATGAATTACAAGATATAGGGGGAGATCTCCATGATTCAACACTTCAAGTGTGCATTGCTTCAAAAGCAAATTCCTCACTATGCATATCTTCAGGGGGAGTTCTTCTATATCTTGCAATCAAATTCCTCAAAATCAGTACTTACACTTCATATGTTTATACCCGTTGAAAACTTAACCTATATTGTCATCAATCACCAAAAAGGGGGAGATTGTAAGTGCATCTAGTGCCCCTTAGTGATTTTGGTGTATTAAAGATTTATAGGTTAAGGGACTAATGTGTTTATGAGTGTACACAGGTCTATAAGTCCATGAGGAGTTTGATATTTACAGAGAAAGTCGACCCCTAAAAATGAATATCTTCGAGTGAAGATTTTGTTATTCCTGAAGACTTTCATGAAGACTTTGAAAGTGAAGAAATTGGTGTGTCCATGAAGACTTGATATTCATGCGAGGAATATGAAGCTTGAAGACTTTCGTTTTCATAGTTTTGTTTTCTCTTTCTTGAGTCATAGGAAACACCGTACTGATAAAGGGGGTCGAGGAAATACTAAGGAAAAATTTCCATGTGATGCTCAACTCAAAATCCTACACCTACCAATCCCTTCGAGTGAAGCCATTGGAAATCTCATACAGTTCAGTCAATTTCATCAGTTACAGAGACGAAGTTCTTCTGGTCGCTGAGGAATTTGTTCTGACTGAGGAGTTAGGAATTCACCAATGCGGATTGCCTACACAGTGAGGAACATGATAGCCCTGAGAAATTTGAGAGTCAAATTTCCGACCGTTGCTGTGCTTCGCGCCAGCTGTCCCAAAATATCTTATCCACATAACGGTCATATCATTGAAGGGCATTTATGTCTTATCATGTCGGGCTGCTCCCTAGGCTATAAATAGCCGCCCCCTACAACCACTAGCTGGTCGGCTGCTCCAAGAGAAACTGACACTTGTCATTTGAGAGCAACCCATCCTCTGAGGACTTTGATTGAAAATCATCGAGTGAGGAAAATCCAAACCCAAACACCCACAAACCCAAAGTGATTGAGCATCACTGAAGAGATTGATCCTGCGTGGATCCGACGCTTGTTACCTTTGAAGACTGTGCTTCTTCCAGACGGTTAGGCGTCATGGTCTAGAGCATCCAAGAGGAATTGTGGATCACCGAGTGACCAAAGTCTGTGAAGGTTTGGAAGTCGCCTGAAGACTTACCACGAGTGATTGGACGGGGTCTGTGTGACCTTAGTTCAAGGAGAATACGGTGAGGACTTGGTGTCCTGAGCTGCGTGCTCAGTGACTGGGTGTCCGGGACTGTGTGTCCTTGAGTTTAAATACTCAGCCGCTCCAACCAGACGTACAACTGAGACAGCAGTTGGAACTGGTCTACCAAATCATTGTCTTCACCAACCTTCCTGGTTCTATTTCCTCAACTCTTTCATTTCCTCATTATTGTGTTGAGTAGTTGTTCATATCTGTGTTTGAAGACTTTGACTGAAGACTTTCTCAATTTCCTCAGTTCAATTTCTTCAGTCTGTTTGTCTTCGTCTTGTGTTATCCTGTGTTTACGCTTTCTATACTCTGTGATTGTCTTCATTTCATCATGATGACTATGCATGTCTTCTGTTATGCTTACTTCTGAGTACTTATTCCGCTGCAAGTAGTTCTTCGCTAAGGAATTTCCTCACCATCAAATTCCTCAGTGAAGAATTCATAAAAATCGCCTATTCACCCCCCCCCCTCTAGTCGATATAACGCACTTTCACTCACGGAAACTTTGTGAATCTTGATTACAGAATTTTTTTATCAAAAATAATTATCCCCTCGTACAATTCCATTGTATTATAAAAATAATGTGCCAAGGTTTTCCTTTAGGATGTTTACAATGCTTGTTGGTTTGTACGGTGCAGGACAGAAACTTTGGCTGTAGTGCGTGATTTTACATTTTTAACTGGAAAGTCAAATGTTTATGATTCTTCTTTCATTGTCTTGATATAGAAATTTTTTATTTTTCATAATTTTTGTAGAATTTTTGGGGTAAAATAAGTATGGTGAATGTTCAGATTTCTACAGACTGTTCTGTTTTTGACAGATTCTGTTTTTGATGCATAGTTTACTTGTTTCGATGAAACTATCAATTTCTATCAGTGGATTAAGCCATGGAAAAGCTATATTACAGTAGAAACAATGCAAACACAAAATATGAATTGGTTTGCAACAGTACTTAGAGTAGTGATTTGCTTTATTATACTAACGAATCTTACCGAGTTTTCTGTTGAAGTTTTGTGTGGTTGAAGTGTTTGATCGAGGAGGTCTCGATATGAGGAAAAGGAAGAGAGGCAAGAGCTCAAGCTTGGGGATGCCCAAGGCACCCCAAGTAAATATTCAAGGAGACTCAAGCGTCTAAGCTTGGGGAAGCCCCGGAAGGCATCCCCTCTTTCTTCAACAAGTATTGGTATGTTTTCGTATTCATTTCGTTCATGCGATAAGTGCAAGTCTTGGAGCGTATTTTGCATTTAGTTTTCACTTTTATTTTAAGCACCATGCTGGCATGAGATAGTCCTTGGTTTATTTATAGAATGCTTGTGCACTTCACTTAAATCTTTTGAGTATGGCTTTATAGAGTGCTTCATGTGCTTCACTTATATCATTTGAAGTTTGGATTGCCTGTTTCTCTTCACATAGAAAACCGCCATTTGTAGAATGCTCTTTTTCTTCACTTATATTTGTTAGAGCGTGGGCATATCTTTTGTAGAAATAATTAAACTCTATTGCTTCACTAAAATCAATTTAGAGAGATGACAGGAATTGGTCATTCACATGGTTAGTCATAAAATCCTACATAAACTTGTAGATCACTGAATATGATATGTTTGATTCCTTGCAATAGTTTTGTGATATAGAGATGATACTAGTAGATGGTTGTGTTTAGTAAGGATGTTGGTGTTAAGTTTTGTGATTCACGAAGCTTGCACGTATGATCTAGTAACTATGTAACCAAATTGACGCGCTTTGTATTTTGATTGTTTATCTTTGCGTGAAGGTCGGGGGCGCGCGATGGTTAACTCCTACCAACCTCCCCCCTAGGAGCATGCGCGTAGTACTTTGTTTCAATGGTTAATAAATTTTTGCAATAAGTATGTGAGATCTTTATGACTAATGTTGAGTCCATGGATTATATGCACTTTTACCTTTCCATCATTGCTAGCCTCTTTGGTACCGTGCATTGCCCTTTCTCACCTTGAGATTTGGTGCAAACTTCGCCAGTGCATCCAAACCCCGTGATATGATACGCTCTATCACACATAAGCCTCCTTATATCTTCCTCAAAACATCCACCATACCTACCTATTATGGCTTTCCATAGCCATTCCGAGATATATTGCCATGCAACTTCCATCATCATCATATACATGACTTGAGCATTCATTGTCATATTGCCTTGCCTGATCGTAAGATAGCTAGCATGATGTTTTCATGGCTTGCCCGTTTTTTTATGCATTGCTACGCTAGATCATTGCACATACCAGTACACCGCCGGAGGCATTCATATAGAGTCATAAATTTGTTCTAGTATCGAGTTGTAATATTTAGTTCTAAGTAAATAAAAGTGTGATGATCATCATTATAGAGCATTGCCCCATGAAAAAACATATAAAAAATTAAAAAAATGAAAGGCCAAAGAAGCCTAAATAAAAAAAGGGGGCCAAAGAAGCCCATTCAAAAAAAATAAAAAAATAAAAAAAAGGAAAAGGGGCAATGTTACTATCCTTTTACCACACTTGTGCTTCAAAGTAGCACCATGTTCTTCATATAGAGAGTCTCTTATGTTGTCACTTTCATATACTAGTGGGAATTTTCATTATAGAACTTGGCTTGTATATTCCAACGGTGGGCTTCCTCAAATGCCCTAGGACTTCATGAACAAGCAAGTTGGATGCACACCCACTTAGTTTTTAGTTTGGGCTTTCATACACTTATAGCTCTAGTGCATCTGTTTCATGGCAATCCCTACTCCTCGCATTGACATCAATTGATGGGCATCTCCATAGCCCGTTGATTAGCCGCGTCGATGTGAGACTTTCTCCCTTTTTGTCTTCTCCACATAAACCCCCACCATCATATTCTATTCCAACTATAGTGCTATATCCATGGCTCACGCTCATGTATTGCGTGAGCGTTGAAAAAGCTTGAGAATACTAAGCATGAAACAATTGCTTGGCTGACACCGGGATAGGCATGAGGGGTACCTTGTGTTAAGAAAAGGGAGCATACAGGACTATATGATTTTGTAGGGATAACTTTCTGAAGCATTGATATTTTGAAAGACATGATTGTTTGTTGGGATGCCCTAAGTATTATTGTTTTTATGTCAAATGATAGACTATTGCTTTGAATAACTCGTGCCTTAATATTCATGCCATGATTAGATATATGATCAAGATTATGCTAGGTAGCATTCCACATCAAAAATTATCTTTTTTATCATATTCCTACTCGAGGACGAGCAGGAATTAAGCTTGGGGATGCTGATATACGTCTCCGTCGTATCTATAATTTTTTGATTGTTCCATGCCAATATTATTCAACTTTGATATACTTTTGGAACCTTTTTATATTATTTTTGGGACTAACATATTGAGCCAGTGCCCAGTGCCAGTTCCAGTCTGTTGCATGTTTTATATTTCGCAGAAACCCCATATCCAATGGATCCAAATAGGATAAAAATAGACGGAGAATTATTGGAATATTTGTGATTTTTGGGAAGTACAATCAACGCGAGACAGTGCCCGAGGTGGCCACGAGACAGGGGCCCACACCCACTCCAGGTGGGCGCGCCCACACCCTCGTGGGCCCCTTGTAAGGCGGTTGATGCCCTTCTTTGGCCGCAAGAAAGCTAACTTTTGGAAAAAGATCTGGGCGAATGTTTCAATCCAATCGGAGTTACGGATCCCCGGATATAAAATAAACGGTGCCAGGGCAGAATCCCAGAACGCAGAAATAGAGAGAGATAGAGAGACAGATCCAATCTCGGAGGGGCTCTTGCCCCTCCCACGCCATGGGAGCCAAGGACTAGAGGGGAAACCCTTCTCCCATCTAGGGAGCAGGTCAATGAAGAAGAATAAGAAGAAGAAGAAGGGGGGCCGTCTCCCCATTGCTTCCGGTGGCGCCGGAACGCCGCCGGGGGCCATCATCATCACCGCGATCTTCACCAACACCTCCATCATCTTGACCAACATCTCCATCACCTTCATGCATCTATATTCAGCGGTCCACTATCCCGCAACCCTCTGTACCCTCTACTTGAACATGGTGCTTTATGCTTCATATCATTATCCAATGATGTGTTGCCATCCTATGATGTTTGAGGAGATTTTCGTTGTCCTATCGGTGATTGATGAATTGCTATGATTGGTTTGAGTTGCATGTTTTATTATTTGTGCTGTCCTATGGTGCTCTTCGTGTCGCGCAAGCGTGATGGATCCCCGCTGTAGGGTTTGCAATATGTTCATGATTTGCTTACGGTGGGTGGCGTGAGTGACAGAAGCACAGACCCGAGTAAGTAGGTTGTTTGCGTATTGGATAAAGGGGACTTGATACTTTAATGCTATGGTTGGATTTTACCTTAATGATCTTTAGTAGTTGCGGATGCTTTCTAGAGTTCCAATCATAAGTGCATATGATTCAAGAAGAGAAAGTATGTTAGCTTATGCCTCTCTCTCAAATAAAATTGCAATAGTGATTACCGGTCTAGTAACGTAGTCAATTGCTTAGGGACAATTTCACAACTCCTATCACCACTTTTCCTCACTCGCTATATTTACTTTATTGCTTCTTTATCTAAACAGCCGCTAGCTTTTATTTACGTGCTCTTTATTATCTTGCAAACCTATCCAACAACACCTACAAAGTACTTCTAGTTTCATACTTGTTCTAGGTAAAGCGAACACTAAGCGTGCGTAGAGTCGTATCAGTGGCAGATAGAACTTGACAGAATATTTGTTCTACCTTTGGCTCCTCATTGGGTTCTACACTCTTACTTCTCGAAAGAGGCTACAATTGATCCCGTATACTTGCGGGTTATCAAAGAGAACCAGGTTGGGTTCTTCTCCGAGGTATACTTCACTGAATACTTGGAAGTTGCAGATATTAGACATGGAATTGGGTCCGATGTCTTGTGGGTGAAGATCAAAGAAATGCAACACGTCTCTGAAGAATTTTGAGCCAGGTGGAGTGAAACCCCGGTTCAAATGATCCGTGAAAACAACAACTTCTCCTTCTTTGGGCTGAGGAAATTCCTCCTCCGGGTTAGGAGCACGATAAGTCATGACTTCTTTCTTCGGCAGATAGCCAGTCTTCACAAAATCGTCAAGAGTATTGTCTGGGACAATGGACTTAACCCAGTTGCAAGAAGTAGGTGCCTTTGGTGCCATTATGATTGAAAAGCCTAAGATGGAGTAAAAAGTACCGGTTCAAATTTAAGCCGAGCAGGAAAAATATTACAGTGCATATTCAAGATGGCGGCTTACGAAGGGGCCTAATGGTATAAGGATAATCTTGTCAAGGTTATTTAAGTCGCCATAGGTTCTATAAGCCATCGGGGTTATTTAAATCGCCATGGGTGGTTAAAGTTATCAATTGAGAATTGCCTCTTTGAAGCCGGTAATCAGAGTCGCCGTGGCTAGATGAATCTAACAAGTGCATATTTTTTTCCTAAGTGTTGCATAAACAGGTTTCACAAACTGCAGCTATTATTTTGGATCAAACAGACGTTCAGAAAAGAAAAATTTCTAGACCTAAAAACAGGGTGCAGAGAGTTCATGCGTTCTATTGAGGATCCTTTACAAAGAAAGAAGATCTGCTAGTGTTGAAAATGGATGCGGAGGAATTACCGCACGAGATCTACGCTACTGTTGGATCAAAGAAGCAAATGCGAAGAACTGGGATGAACGAGGAACTGTACGGATGAACACGCTAGCCCTAGCATGGATCTATGGTGCAGAAAGGGGAATGCTTACTATGGTAGATCTGCTGCGGAGGGGCGCCGCCATTTCTAGTCGAGTTCAGGTCGATACAGCGGCCAAGGTCGACGGAGACGAGATGCGCTGCGGCGGCGGCGGAGCTCAAGTGACAGATGGGGGCGAAAGGAAGAAGATGAGGAAGGGAAGAATGAGGAAGACCTAGTCGGGTCTATTTATAAGGAAGGGCCACTAAAAGAGCACGAAAAACGAGGAGGCCAAAAATATAAGTTATCCAACTACAAGGATGCCTTGATTTTTGGGATGCTCATCAAGACAAAGATCCGTTGGGATACATTGAATAAAACATGCTTTTATGATAGGTGACATCATGGCGGTTTACCACAAATCAAGAGGATGACGTCATGGCGGGTTACAAAAAATTTCATAAGGGCAAAAGATTTTTTCTTAAGTGTTAAAGATTGACATGAACCAGTTCAAATCAATCTGGGGCCTAATGTTGGGGATATAACTATTGGCATGACCCGCCCAGGAGGGGCCGGGTTATACTTGCAAATATTCTTGAAGCCCAAGACCCAGGATATAGATGGCGGTTCAGTTAAGAGCCCAAGGCCCAGAGGCGACTTAAGGCCCCTAGTGATAAACCGCCATGTATGCGTGACTTGTATTGTAATTCAAGAATATTTAAGAGACCGAGCCGGACACTGTTTATGAGCTGGCCGGGACTCTGTAAGCCGCAGGGCGTCGACCTCTGTATATAAAGGGACAACCCGGCGGCGGTTCAGGACAAGTAACATCAACTCGAGAGCTAGGTCAAGTGATTCGCTCCCTGGTTATCGAGACATAAGCAATCCCACTCAAAACTGGATCGTAGGCTTTTACCTTCACCGTAAGGGGCCGAACCAGTATAAAACTCGTGTCCTTTGTCCCGATTAACCCTTTAAGCTTCCTAGTTGCGATGGCTCCACGACTAAGTCCTTTCACTAGGACATCTGCGGTGAATATTCCACGACACATAGTATTCATTTCGTTGTTCTTCTTTCATTTATTTGAGTCATAGGACCTAGGTACTATTAAGAGGGGTATAGGTTCTCGAAGCTTAGATCCGCTGTGATGCTTAGCCCAAAACCTATGAAAGATGCGAGAGAAATCTCTTTATGCTCTAAATGATTACCTGGCAGCAGTAAACATTCTCATTTGTGTTGCAGGAGATATCTTTCGGACTAAGGAGTTAGCTTTACTTGCTCCACAAGTAATGTTACCGTTGTGCTCAAATTTCTGACCATTGGACTCGTGTCGTTCGGTTATTGGTTGATCCACATGTCCAATTTGGTCCTTTCCCTTAAGGGGAGGCTACGGCTATAAATAGCCACCCCGCTCCAACGTTGTTCCGCTTAAGATTTCTGATAAGATTTACTGAGCATCCCCTCTCCGAGTGATTTGAGTTTAAAATCCACCAAGAAAAAAAATCAAGAGCCCTAACTTAGACCGTGGTTTAGCATCACAGTAGTACTTAGTGAGAGTTTTTGTACCTATTACTCTTGAGATCTGCGCACTCTCTAGACGGATAGGTTTCGACTCGAGTGTTGAAGAGTTGTTGTCTTCGCCGAGCTAGATCTTCAGCAACCAAGAGTGATTGTGGTTCACGAAGGTCAACTGAAGGTTTGGAGATCACCGACAAGTATCTACCACGAGTGTAATCAACTGGAGTCTAATAAGCTCTAAGTTGAAGAAGAATAGGTCAAAGAGACTTTATCTTCCGTGTTAAGTCACAACCCCTCCAACCAGACGTAGTCCTTTGGCAGAAGGGCGAACTGGTATACCAAATCCTCCTGTTGCCATCGAGCACCAGTGGTTCAATCTAATTTACACTACTAGGGAAAAGCCTATACACAGAGTGTCGGTGTACTAGAGTAGGGGTACCCTAGTATCCCGAACTTGTGCACGGGCAGTCGCAGCGACCCGCGGCAAGGCTTGCCGGGTGACCGCCAAGGTCCTCCGTGGTTCCTTTGGAGCCATTCAAGAACAAAGTGTTCAAGCCAAGAAGACAAGGCCCCGGCAAGAGGAGCTTGCCGGGAAGGCCAAGACCCCGGCAAGAGGAGCTTGCCGGGAAGGCCAACCAAGGCATTTCAAGGAACTTGCCGCGACGCGCCTCGCGTCCCGGCAAGGCCCGGTGAGCGACAAGCTTCCGGACACGACAAGACAACGACCGCGGCAAGTTACCACTCAGTACCTATGCTCCAGCACATCCATCAACGTGTCGCCCTGGGACCGTTCCAGGCGCACATGGCAAGAGGCTGTGCAGCCAGCGGTGCAAGGTGGCAAGCGGCCCTGACAAGATCGCCATCGTGGCATGCGGTGGCGCCGCTAACGGTCACTTTTCTGCATTGTTTGGGCGACGCAGACGGGCATTTAATGCCTTTGTCCCCTGCCGTCAGGGTTAGGTAGGATGCACTGTACAAGTAGGTGTACCAACCGCACCGATTTTCCATTTTTACCTTCGCATGCGTTGCCACCTGTCGGTGACCCCTTGAGCATATAAAAGGAGGCCCATGCGCAACGTATAGGGGGGTTCGAAACCAGAAAGCACTCACGCTCGGTCTCGTTAGCGGCTGGTGTGTACTGTAGCACTTTGCGCTCCCGAGCAAGAACACAATACAAACCACAAAGCAGCAGTAGGAGTGTTATCTCTCCGGAGAGCTCCGAAGCTGGGTAAACCGCTCGTGTGCTTTGCCTCGATCCGCTCTTCGTGCGGCCTCCGCCCACCGCCGGACCGAAAGGGGCCCTGCCCCATAGGTGTTCGTTCCCACGACATCTTTGGCGCGCCAGGGAGGGGGCGTCGAGGTTGTGTAAACCTGATCCGGCGTTCACGCGAGCTAGATCTTCGTCATCTTCATCGACATGCCACCGAAGAAGAAGGCTTCGGAGGTGGCTGCTCCGTCCGCATCGAACCCACCACCACCGGAGCAAGCAGGTGGTGGGGTAGACGCCGGCGGAGGAACGGGCGTCGATGAGGGAGTTCACGGTGCTGCCAAGTCTAAGGACAAGGCTGCGCAGACCTCGGCGTCCGTACATGCACCGTGCCCATCTCAGGAGGCGTGGGACCGACAGCGTCATGGTACTCGCGGTACCATACGTTCGTTGGGCCAAGGCCAAGCTGGTGGATCTCGGGATGCTCAAGACCAGCATGCACGCCAACATGCTGGCACGAGCGCGGCACAGTCGCCTGGACGAGATGCTGCTCCTTCTAACATAGTTAGAAGTTCGAGCATATCCCGCTCCTTGCACTGTTCGCCACCGCCACCCAAAACTCCAGCCGAAGCTTTGGCACGAGCTCAACTGCTCCTGGATTACCCTCCAACGGTAGACAAGATCGACGATTGGAGGGCCACCATTCAGAGTCTCATCGGCTTCGCCAACGGCGACACTCCACGGCAGCCGGGTACATCGCAGCCGCGCCTAGATTGCCAGGCACAAGCCGGTGGCGACAAGACTGGTGGGGGTGCAACCACCATGCACTCTCCACCCCGAAGGCCAAGATCGCCGACTCGCCGAGCCAACCCCGACAGCGACTCCACCGCATCGTCGGATCCGCGAGCTCATCGCGATCAGCGCCAAGTTCTTCACGAACGACAGCAAGAAGATGCTCGTACTCGCATCGAGCACCGAAGAGAAGCGTGGCGTCAATCAGACCAGCACGCTGGGCCCACTGTCGACATGCATGCGCCAGGGGAACCAGGCGACTTGCCGTACGTGGTAGGTTGCCCTGCGTTCACTCGTGAGCTGCGGCAAGTCTAGTGGCCCAGTACGAAGAATTTCAAGCCAGATGTACCAGAGAAGTACGATGGCAAGTTGCATCCGTCGGAGTTCCTCAGCATCTACACCATCGCGGTGCAAGCTGCCAGGGGGCGCGATGACAAGATCCTTGCCAACTACTTCCCGCTGGTGCTCAAGCCCAATGTCAGGTCCTGGCTCATGCACTTGCCGGACAACTCCATATCCTCCTGGGCAGATCTATGCCATCAGTTTGTCGGCGCCTTTACAGGCGGCCACAAGCCTCATGGCCAAGAGAGCGATCTTCATCTACTCGCCCAGAAGGAAGGAGAGCCCCTGCGCAAGTACATTCAGAGATTCAGCCAAGTACAGCGCAACATCCCAGATGTCCACCCTGCCGCGGTCATCAGCGCGTTCCATCAGAACGTGCGAAACCGCAGGATGCGGGAGGAGATGGCGATGTGCAAGATCAGGGACGTCAGTGAGCTATATGCCCTGGCCGATAAGTGTGCACGTGCTGAGGAAGGGAGGAAACTCCCCGGAGAGAATACAGGAGCAGGAGGATCTGACAGTGAGGATGCCGCCCCGGCAAGGAAAAACCGGCGGCGGAACAATAGGAAGAAGAAAGGCAAAGATGTGCTAGTCGTTGAGCAGTCCGGCAACGGAGGTGCCGCCAAGGAAGCCGAAGCTGTGGCGGCCGCCGACAAGCAGGACGACTCCGGCAAGCAGTACTGCAAGATCCACCGCACCAAGGGCCATGATCTCCAGAGCTGCAAGAAGGTCGAGCAGCTTGTCGAGCTGCAAAAAGCTGAATACGAGCGACGCGACAAGGAGAAGGCCCAAGAAGGTACTGGAGGATCCGGCAAGAAACGTCCCAGCCGAGAAGGGCGCCGCGGCAAGGCCAAGCAGCGGCAAGGAGACAGACCTCCCCGCGGCCGCGACAAGGATGAAGATGAAGACGAAGATGAAGATATGGATGATGACGAGGCCGATGAGCAGGAGTTCCAGAAAGCCACAGAGGTCCTGTGCGTTTACGGTGGTGCTTCTCTGCATACTTCACACCGCGAGCTCAAGCAGTGGGTGCGGGAAGTCAATGCGGCAGAACCGCCCGTCGAGTCAAGCAAGCCTCTGAAATGGTCCAGCACGCCTATCATCTTTGATATTGAGGACCACCCTGATCGCATAACCGCGGTCGGGTGCTTGCCGATGTTGGTTTCACTAACTATCCGCAACCTCAAGGTCACTAAGATGCTAGTTGATGGCGGGGCCGGCTTGAACCTGATCTCCTCCGCGGTACTCCAGAAACTTCAGATCCCTGACAGCGAACTCGAAGAGACTGGTACATTCCAAGGAATCAATCCGGGTAGGAGCAAGCCGAAGGGAAAGATCACGTTGCCGGTGACATTTGGCAGCAAGCTGAACTTCAGGACTGAGAGGGTCACTTTTGACGTTGCTGACTTTCCATTGCCTTACAATGGGATACTCGGCCGTCCAACACTCGCCAAATTCATGGCAGCCTCTCACTATGCATACAACATGCTAAAGATGCCAGGCCCGATAAGTGTCATCTCTGTCCCTGGCGACAAGAAGGATGCTCTTATCTGCGCCGACAAGATATACCGGGATGCAGCAGCCGCAGCAGATCGCAAGACACTTGCCGCTGAAGCTCCCGGGGGAAAGAAGAAGACCAAGTCCGGCAAGAGCTCTGATGCCCACCTCGGCAAGCGCAACTCTTCGGAGTGCTGCGCTACCGTCGAGGACGCACCATCGAGCTCCACCGGCAAGTGTAAGAAGACGATGACAGCTTCACCAGAAACCAAGAAGGTGTCCGCTAAGGAGGACGGCACTGGTGGTACCTTCACCATCAGTGCCACGCTCGACCCAAAATAGGAAATCGCGCTCATTGCTTTCCTGCGGGCGAACATCGACGTGTTTGCATGGCAACCGTCTGACATCCCCGGTGTTCCCAGGAAAGTAATCGAGCACCATCTTGCCGTCTGTCCTCATGCGCGGCCCGTCAAGCAGAAAGTCAGAAAACAAGCAGTGGAGCGCCAAGAGTTCATCGCAGAAGAAATCAAGAAGCTGGAAGCAGCAGGCCTTGTCAGAGGAGTGCTCCATCCTACGTGGTTGGCCAATCTTGTAGTCGTGCGCAAGGCAAACGGGAAATGGAGGCTTTGTATCGAGTTTACCGATGTTAATAAAGCTTGTCCCAAAGACCCATTTCCCTTGCCGCGCATTAACCAGATTGTTGACTCCACGACCGGATGTGACTTGCTTTCATTTCTTGACGCATACTCAGGATACCATCAGATCTTCATGGTAGAAGAGGATGAGGAGAAGATCACATTCATCACTCCATGTGGCACATATTGTTTAGTACGGATGCCTTTCGGTTTGAAGAATGCTGGTTCAATATTTGCAAGAGTAGTACATGACGCTTTTGAGCCACAAATACACAGAAATGTAGAAGCCTACATGGATGACATAGTGGTCAAGAGCAAGGACAGGGCAACTCTGATTCAAGATTTAGATGAGACCTTTGCAAATCTGCGGAAGATCAACCTCAAACTTAACCCCGAGAAGTGCGTGTTTGGAGTCCCCTCCGGCAAGCTTCTCGGGTTCTTCGTGTCTCAGCGGGGAATTGAAGCCAATCCCGACAAGATCAAGGCCATTGAGCAGATTGAAGAACCAAAGAACGTCAAGGATGTATGAAGACTTGCCGGTTGCGTGGCTGCTCTCAGCAGGTTTATCTCTAAGTCTGCTGAGCGCGCCCTGCCATTTTTCAAAATATTGAAAAAGGCAGGTCCAATGAAATGGACTACGGAAGCGGAGGCTGCGCTGCAGGACTTGAAGAGATACATGTCCTCCACTCCAACGCTTGTCGCACCTAAGCCACAAGAGAAGTTGCTGCTGTATATAGCGGCAACCAATCAAGTGGTTAGTGCTGCGTTAGTGGCGGAGAGGGAGGCGGATGACGAGCCAGCAACCACGGCAGATGCATCCAGCGACAAGCAGGGGGCTTCGCCGACAAGCTCTGGTCCCGACAAGGGTGGATCTGCGCAGGCGCATGAGGAGGAGCAGAAGAAAATGGTGCAGCGCCCAGTTTACTTTGTCAGTTCCCTTCTGCAGGGGGCTAGGTCGAGGTACTCTGGTGTGCAGAAATTGCTTTTCGGCCTTCTCATGGCCTCGAGAAAGCTGCGCCATTACTTCCAAGCACATGAGATCACATTTGTCACTTGTTTTCCGCTGAAGAGGATACTGCAGAATCCAGAAGCAACAGGCAGGATTGTCGAGTGGGCACTGGAACTATCAAGCTTTGGCCTCAAGTTTGAGAGCACTTCAACTATCCAAAGCCGAGCATTGGCAGAATTCATAGCAGAGTGGACGCCAACACCAGATGAAGAAATTCTAGAAACGAGCATCCCCGTCAAGGAAGCAAGCAAAGAGTGGCTGATGTACTTTGATGGTGCCTTTTCGCTGCAAGGCACCGATGCGGGCGTGCTGCTTGTCGCGCCCACCGGAGAGCACCTCAAGTACGTAGTCCAGATGCACTTTCCCAAGGAGCAAGCAACGAACAATACTGCAGAGTATGAAGGTTTGCTTGCCTGTCTCAGGATCGCGGCAGACCTTGGGATCAAGAAGCTCATTGTCAGGGGTGACTCGCAGCTTGTCGTCCGCCAAGTGAACAAGAATTATCAGAGTCCGTTGATGGAAGCTTACGTTGATGAAGTGAGAAAGTTAGAAGAGCACTTTGACGGCCTACAGATGGAACATGTTCCGAGAGCTCAGAATGACATTGCTGATGGCCTGTCAAAGTGCGCTGCACTAAAGTTACCTGTGGAACCAGGGATCTTTGTGCTCAAACTGACTCAACCATCCGTGAAGCCATCAACTGGACAGAGCAAGAAGAGGAAGTTGATTTCTGGTGACTATTTTCCGGCAGAGCTTCCCGAAGCCGCCGCCAAGAAGGCCCCCAAGATCAACACCAAGGGTGCTGAGGAGCAGTCTGCTCGGGCAAGCCCTAGGGTTTGTTCCGTTGAAGCAGACGCTCCCGACAAGTTTTGCTCCGGCAAGCTTGCCGGGGAACATCAAGCTCCGGCTGAGCCGCAGGTTCTCGCCGTAGAAGCGGATGTTCCCGCAGCAGCATATGTGCCTTTAGTCCTTGTTGTAGAGCCGCAAGCTCCAGCATGGGCACAGCAGATTGTCCATTTCCTTCAGACAGGAGAACTTCCCGAAGAGCAAGAAGAAGCAGAAAGAGTAGCCCGGCAGTCAAGTATGTATCAGTTTGTCGACGACACACTGTACAAAAGAAGACTCAACGGTGTGAAATTGAAGTGTATTCCCCAGGAAGACGGACAAGAGCTGTTGGCGGAGATACATGGAGGCGTATGTGGTCACCACATTGGTGCAAGAGCACTTGCCGGCAAAGCATTCCGGCAAGGTTTCTTTTGGCCGACAGCCCTCCAGGATGCAACTGCGCAAGTAACCAAGTGTGAAGCGTGCCAGTTCCATTCCAAGCAGATACACCAGCCAGCTCAAGCTCTCCAGACGATCCCTTTATCCTGGCCCTTTTCGTTCTGGGGGCTCGACATCCTCGGCCCCTTTCCCCGAGCTGTCGGGGGCTTTGAGTACTTGTACGTTGCAATCGACAAGTTCACAAAGTGGCTGGAAGTGGAAGCAGTGAGGAAGGTGACAGCATAGTCAGCAGTCAAGTTCTTCAGGTCGATTGTTTGCTGTTTCGGGGTCCCTAACAGGATCATCACCGACAACGGCACACAATTCACGAGCCGCACCTTCATGCAGTACGTCCAAGATCTTGGCGCCAAGGTCTGCTTCGCTTCTATCGCTCACCCGAGAAGCAACGGTCAAGCGGAGAGGGCAAATGCTGAAGTGCTGCGCGGGCTCAAGACCAGGACTTTCGACAGGTTGCGCAAGTGCGGAAAGAACTGGATTGAGGAGCTGCCGGTGGTTCTTTGGTCGATCAGGACGACGCCAAATCGAGCCACTGGCCAGACACCTTTTGCTCTAGTCTATGGAGCAGAGGCAGTTCTCCCCATGGAACTCGTATACGGGTCGCCTCGAGTGCTCGCTTATGATGAGCTTGAGCAAGAGCAGCTGCGACAAGATGACGCGCTACTCCTTGAGGAAGACCGTCTTCAGGCTGTTGTACGAGCTGCTCGCTACCATCAAGCTTTGCGCCGCTACCATAGCCACAAAGTTAATGCCAGAAGTCTCGAGGAAGGCGACCTTGTTCTTCGGCGTGTTCAGTCCGCCAAGAATTCCAACAAGTTGACGCCGAGGTGGGAAGGCCCTTACCAGGTGAAACGAGTCACTAGGCCTGGCGCTGTCTGCCTTGAGACCGAAGATGGCTTTTCGGTGAGCAACTCCTGGAACATTGAGCATCTTCGTAAGTTTTACCCGTAAGGCGCGGTTGCCGGAACCTGTTCCGGCAACCACCTTTTGTACAAGTCTTGCCGCTGTTGCATGTAATCCTTTGTACGAAGCCGGGCGCAGACCCCGTGCATAAATAAAGCTCATGTGCTCCGCACATCTTGTCAATTTCATGCTTTCTATTTTTTGCATGTGTTATCTGACACATTTGTGCAGCACCTACCCCCGGTAAGCAATAACGAGCTGTAAGGCTCCATATCTTTATTTTCTCTTCTTTCTTTTTCTCAAAGAAAGGGAAGGTTCCCTCACCCACAAGTTTGCCGGGGGGGAAGGAGAAGATAATGGTGTGGACCAGGCATCATCCAAGAAAGTTTCGCCTTGCCGGGAAGCAAACAACAGAAAAGCTAAGTTGCCAAAGTTTGAGCAATCAGCTTTAAAATTTTTAAAGTTATCTTCCTTGAATGACCGTGCTTTGTATGGAAAACCTGTGCGCGGAGGAACCAACTCGTAGCTAGTTGCACCATTACTTTGTTTCGAGTCCGCTCAACAATTTAAGTGTGCTGCGACTAGTTGCGACAAGGTTTCTTGTCGGTGGCGGCACCGCCAGCAGGCTGCTGACGTTCCGCACTCAGCGCTCGCAGCTAAGGTGCCTGCGCCGGCAAGTTCCCTAAAAGCGTAGGGCAAAAATATACAAAGGAAGGAATCAAGTAAAGGAAATAACATAGCAGTCGATACCCAAAATAAAGTTATATTACAAGATAACTTGTCATAGCTCTAATAGATTGTTCCCGTAACATGACCAACAACGACAAGAAAAGGAGGAAACGGACGGCCTAATCTACGCGATCGCCATCAACCCTCCTGACCTCATTCACCTTGTCCACAATGGGTGCGACAAGGTCCTTGAGCGCTTCCAGATCAGCATCCGCCAGCAGCTTCTTGAGGACGTTGGTGAGGTTGAGGCCTGGGTTGCGGAAGGCCACCTTCACCAACACCTTTTGCAGAACTCTCGCGCAGATCGTGCGCGACTCGTCGGCCAACTGTTTTGGGATCTTCTCTCGGAGTCGCTGGAGGGCCGTCGCCACGCCTTTGAAGAACAAGGTGAGCTTGGCGCTGGGTTGGAGGTTCTCGTCGGAGGAGTACCCGAAATCCTCCATCCCCAGTTGCGCCAGCTCACTGTCAATGACCGCGGCGATGTTCACGAGACCCTCTGTCCAGAGCTCCATCGTCTCCCTAAAAGTATTCTGGGTTTTGGCAGCCCTCGTCAGCAGCGCTTCGTTGGCCTTGATCTCCTCCTTTAGGGCCACCTCCTGCTCCTTGGCGCTGTCCAGCGTCTGGGTCAAAGTGGCCAGCTTCAACTCAAGATCAACGTCGGAGTCCTTGGCGGCGCTCAGCTCCTTGCCCTTCTCGACGAGACGACCCTGCAGCTCACCGTGAGCGTGGGCATCCTTCTCGCGCTCACGCTTGAGCGCGGCAAGCTCTTCGCCGCTCGCCTTGAGATCGGCCTCCAGCTGCGCCACCTTCATCTCCAGATCCTTCTTGGCGGCCTCGGCAGCTGTGGCAGCGTCCTTTGCTTCCTTGAGAGCCCCGCCAAGTGTTCGCTCGCGCACAGCGAGCTCCTCCTCGTGGCTGTCAAGATTGACCTTCCGCTGCGTCAACTCGCCTTCCCGCGCAAACAGATCCTCGGCGGCAAGCCGCTGTTGCTCTTCACCTTCGGCCTTCTCGAGGAGGAAAGCTTTCCGCTCCTTGGCGAGTTGCGCCCGTTCCTCTTCTAGTGACCGGAGGG
Source organism: Triticum timopheevii (assembly GCA_963921465.1). Classification (NCBI taxonomy): domain Eukaryota; kingdom Viridiplantae; phylum Streptophyta; class Magnoliopsida; order Poales; family Poaceae; genus Triticum; species Triticum timopheevii. The sequence continues at coordinate 542,772,741 of OY997266.1, forward strand.
CTTCCTGGTTGCGACTCCGGAGCTCCTCCGCGCGCTTCTCAATGTCCACTCCCGCCTGCGCGACAAGCGCTTCCCAGGATTCCACCTTGGCTTGTCGGGCGCGGTAGAGCGACACCAGCTTCTGCAGCAGTTGCTCCTCCTCAGATTCGCCGCTGCTGCTGCTCGGCGCGTCAACTAGCGTCAGCCCAGCGGAGCCGAGCACCTCTCCGTCAAAAGTTTCTCCTTCGACCGGCGCCCTGGAGCTTGACGCCCAGGGGAGCTTGATGAAGACACCATCGCCGGCCTCTAAATAGGCGCCGGGCTAGGGCTCTTCAGAGCCTGGCGCTGCGTCAGCGGCGGAGGGATCGGCGGTCGGCGTAGCGCCTTGCGCTCTTGCGGCCTCAGGGTCGTCAGTGCGATCGCCGGACTCCTCACCGGCTCCTGCGCCAGCAGCTTTGGCGGCCTCTTCGCCGGTAGGATCGTCTGCGCCGGCTTCTTCTTCGGTGGCGACGGCGGCGTCGGTATCGCCACGCGCGTTCTCCTCGCCGCCGACCTCAGTCTCCATCGGCTCCGTGGCAGATGGATCTGACGACCGGAGAAGGAAGAAAAGTCAAGCAAATATCCAAAAAGAAAATCAGAAGAAGAAGAACCCAAGGGAAGTTCTCAAGCGAGGGGGGGTACCTGTACTGGGCTCCTCGGTCATGGGCTCCACCACCGGAGGGTCGCTGGTGGTGTCCCTTGCCGGAGAGCCGTCCCTTGCCGGAGAATTGTCCCTCGCCGGAGACTTCTCCCTTGCCGGAGAACGCTCCCTTGCCGGGGAATCCTCCCTTGGCGGTGTAGTCGAAGCAGATAGCATCTCGGGGGCGGCTTCCGGGTGCTCCTGGTGAGGCTGCTCTGCTCCTACACAAACCAACAATCAGATGTCAGCAAAAGAAAGGACACCCATGCGCGCCTAACAGCGGGAAGTAAACTATATACTTACGCTGGGGGCTGCTTTGGGGAGTAGTTGTCGAGTCCGGCAAGGTGGTCTCGGGCGCACCCCCTGTTGTCACAGTGGGTTCGTCCTCGATGACAACTACCGGGACCTTGGCTCTCTTCGCCGCTCTCTGGGCCAGAGTCCTGAAAAGGAATGAGTTCAGAGTAAAGCAAGTCAGATACAAGACAAAAACAGCAAGAATTGAAGAAATACAAGTACAACAAAGAATCTAACTCTTCTTCTTCCTCGTCGGAGCTGAGTGCGGAGAGGTCGAAGTCCGGCCCACCTTCGGCGCGACGAGGCGGTGGAGTAGGTTCCCTTGGCCGCTTGGCGGGGGCAGCGGTGGTGGTCCGGGATGACCCTGCTCCAGTTGCCGCAGCGGCGCGAGGCGCTCCCGCGGCAACAGTGCTTCTCGCGGTGGAGCGTGTCGCGCGGCGCGATGGCTGCTGACTCGTCTGCCGCCCTGCTACATCCCCGGCCTTGCGGAGACGCCTTCTTGGTGGAGCTGGGGGCTGCGCTGGTGGCTCCGCTTGCGGCAAGCTGCCTGGAGATGGCGGGTCGCTCGCACCCTCGGCGGGTTCACTTGACTCGGCGTCAGGCCCGGCAAGCTCTTCCTCGCCGTCAAGCCACTCTCTCTCGGCAAGGCTTGCCGCCTCTGCTGCCTCTGCCTCCTCCACGGTGAACCCAAATTCGCCCGCGGCAGCGGCTGCCGCTGCCTCTTCCGCCCTGGTGGCGTTGCGCTGCATCTCCTCGTCAGTGGTGTCGCGGGTGAGGCTCTTCTGTTCATCGGCGCGGACCTCCACCTCCACCAAGCCGTCGAAGAACGCCTGCACGATGTTGTCTGCAGGCTCTTGCCAGGTTGGTAAAATTCCATGTGAATCGCACAACAGCATCATTGCACGGATGCGGTCGAGCGAGGAATTGTTGCACAGCGGAACCACGCCGTTTGGCAACCTAAACCATTTAGGATGTTGAGGGTCGTGCTTGAACAGCTCCTTGAGCATCGCGTCCAGTTCCAACATGGTGAAGTTGAAGTTGAGGCCCAGGCACAGCCTCATGATGTCCGCCGGACCCCCGAACTCCCAGGCGGGTCTCCTCCTCTCCTGCAGAGGGGCGATGCGGCGGCGAAGAAAATCTGCGCCTACGGCGCCTACAGTGAGCCCGGCAAGCCTTAGGCGCAGAATCCGGGTGACGGCGATCTTTAGCCTATCGTCTTCCGGGGCCATACTGCTCCAATCGCCACCGCGCACTACTGGGGCTTGGCGCTGGGCGGTGAATGGCTGCGGGTTCTCCTCGACGATCCAGCACCAATCTGCTCTCCACTCCTCCCATTTGCTGCGGAGCTCTCCCTCCAGATACGCTTCCTTCTTGCCGGCCCTCGAGATCCAGGCGATCCCGCTGGATAGAGGCTCTCCTCTCTCAACTCTGGGCATAAAGAAGTGGCGGAAAAGGGCTACGTTTGGGTGGACTCCGACAAAGTTTTCGCAGAGAGGTGCGAAAACTGCCATGGTCAGAACGGCATTGGGGGTGAAGTCAAGGAGGTGGAACCCGTAGGTGTTCATGATATCGCAGAAGAATTCAGAGAAGGGCGGGCAGAGCCCGCAGTAGAAGAACAGTGCGAAGATGGGGTGTCCGTTTGGAGCCCGTTTCGAAGCGGCGGCGGAGAGTACCTTCATGCGCGGATGCGCTCGCGTCTCCGTCGACCAGAAGAGGTAGTACCACTCCCTCAGCTCCTTCGCGGCGAGCTCGGGGGGGGGGGGGGGGGGAGGTTGCCCGCTCCTTTCGCAGCGCCTCGGCTGACTTCACGCCCTTCCCGGCTTTCAGAGCCATGGCGGAGGTGGTGGGGGAGATCGACGGTGTTGGTGGTGACGGCGGCGATGGGGGGCGGAGCGCTGCTCTCTTTCGACTTTGGAAGAAGGGGGGAGCGGCGGAGATTTCTGAGATTGGAACAACAATTGATGGGATGGGGGAACTGCCCCGGTTTCCCCTGCTTATAAAGGGGGAGGAGGCGAACGTTACGCTTTCTCCGAATAAAGAACCACCCACGATCTCTCTGACGACGCCGCATTCGACGCGTGCCGTTGGGGGAGGGCGCGGTGGATACGGAGTAAGATGCGGCGTAACCCAGGCCGCGCGTGCCCGTGCCCTGTTTTGGGCCTGGCCCAATAGCGCTCGGCACCGTGTGTGGCCCAGGCCCGGGGGCTCCTGTCGGTGTACTAGAGTAGGGGTACCCTAGTATCCCGAACTTGTGCATGGGCAGTCGCAGCGACCCGCGGCAAGGCTTGCCAGGTGACCGCCAAGGTCCTCCATGGTTCCTTTGGAGCCATTCAAGAACAAAGTGTTCAAGCCAAGAAGACAAGGCCCCGGCAAGAGGAGCTTGCCGGGAAGGCCAAGACCCCGCCAAGAGGAGCTTGCCGGGAAGGCCAACCAAGGCATTTCAAGGAACTTGCCGCGACGCGCCTCGCGTCCCGGCAAGGCCCGGTGAGCGACAAGCTTCTGGACGCGACAAGACAACGACCGCGGCAAGGCGCTTGCCGTGGCAAGCTACCACTCAGTACCTACGCTCCAGCACATCCATCAACGTGTCGCCCTGGGACCGTTCCAGGCGCGCGTGGCAAGAGGCTGTGCAGCCAGCAGTGCGCGGTGGCAAGCGGCGCTGACAAGATCGCCATCGTGGCATGCGGTGGCGCCCCTAACGGTCACTTTTCTGCACTGTTTGGGCGACGCAGACAGGCATTTAATGCCTTTGTCCCCTGCCGCCAGGGTTAGGTAGGATGCACTGTACAAGTAGGTGTACCAACCGCACCTCTTTTCCATTTTTACCCTCGCATGCGTTGCCACCTGTCGGTGACCCCTTGAGCATATAAAAGGAGGCCCATGCGCAACGTAGAGGGGGGTTCGAAACCAGAAAGCACTCACGCTCGGTCTCGTTAGCGGCTGGTGTGTACTGTAGCACTTTGCGCTCCCGAGCAAGAACACAATACAAACCACAAAGCAGCAGTAGGAGTGTTATCTCTCCGGAGAGCTCCGAAGCTGGGTAAACCGCTTGTGTGCTTCGCCTCGATCCGCTCTTCGTGCGGCCTCCGCCCACCGCCGGACCGAAAGGGGCCCTGCCCCATAGGTGTTCATTCCCACGACACAGAGGTATAGAAGTAGCACTGGTTAAAATAGGGCGCTACTGCTACTTTATAGTAGCACGTTCTAGAAAAGCGCATTATAGCTACAACTATAGCAGTAGCGCGTGTGCAGCAAAAAGTGCTACCACTATAATTCCCACTATGTTGGCGGTATGCTAGGAATAGTAGTAGCGATTTCGTGTAAAGTGTGCTACCACTATGGTCGTTGTTGCAACGTGTTTCTTGCATAGAGCGCAACTTCTAAGAAAGAAAATGAAAATGAAAAAATAGAAAAGTAAATGAAAATGAAAGAAGTAGGAAACAAAGAAATGAAAAAAAAGAAAATGTAAGGATAAACAAAAGAAATACCTGCTTCCTATAGCAGTAGCGTGTTTTTCTAAAACGTGATATAGCTAAGTTAGCTATAGCGCGTTTCCGAAACAGCGCTACTGCTAGTTCGACTTAACCACCCGCGGGCTCAAAATTTTGCTAAGTCCTCCTTTCCCCCTCTCCCCCCTGTTCCCCCAACTCCTCTGTCGCCGCCGTCGATCACGCCACCCAAGCCCGAGCATGCCCTCACCGCCACCGCCCGAGGCCGCCCTCAACCTCATCACCGTCGCCCGCTGCCGCTCTCAACCTTACCGTCGCTACCCTCGACCTCACCGCCGCCGCCCGAGCCCGCCCAGGACCGCCGCCTCCCGATCCCGAGCCCGACCTCACCGCCCCTACCCTTCCTCACCGAGCATCTCCCCGCCATCGTCTCTCCCCTCTCTGTAAGCCCCCACCCCTCCCCCACCCCCTTTCTCTCTGCTTTTTCTTCCTCTGCCATGTTAATTAGCAGTAGTAGTAGATGTTGATTAGTACTAGGGTTCATAGATAATGATTTTTAGTAGTAGTAGTAGTAGTAGATGTTAATTTGTAGTAGTGATGGTACTAGTTAACTAGGGCAGTATGGTTAATAGTAGATGTTTTTTAGTTAGGCTAATAATAGATGCTAAGTAGTAGATAATGTAGATGTTAATTAGTTCAGTAGGGTTTAGTTTTTTAATTGAGTTTGTTTAAATAGATGTTAATTAGGGCAGTAAGGTTTAGTTTAGAGTAAAGTTTAGTTCAGTAGTTAACTAAATATAATCTATATTTCATTTTTGAATTGAGTTTGAGGGACCATGAGATTTGTGTAGATTTTCTTGAAGTGTCAAACGCTAGGAGATGCAAATTTGAAGTGGTCAGGATATATGCAAATTCCTCAATTGTGTTTGCACATGTTTATCTACTATTGTAGTTTCTGATGTACATATTCTTAAGTGGTCCTGTTATATGCAACATAGAAGTTGTTCGATTGTGCCCAAGTGGTCTTTTGTTGTTTCCGGGGAATGAAGCCGAGTGGCCTATGTTTTGCCGGAATGTTGATTCATTTCTATGACGGCAAATTTCAGGTTCTCGATTTGTCCACTTTCTAGCAAAGGTCATGCCGAAATTTTTAGTGAATTTCGGCATGACTTGTGCTACAAACTAGAACATATTGAGTGCCCTGGATTTGCTGCACCGGGAAGGAGTCAATGTTCCTGCAAAGCATAGGCCTTTTTTGTCATTATTCAATTTATTAGGTCTAGAAATTTACTAGATTTAATCGTAGGAAACATGGCTAGCAACGAAGAAGGACAGGTTCTGGTGACTGCGACAATGTCTACCTGGCGGCAGACGAATTTTTGAAGGAAGCCGACGATCAACGGTTAATGTTGCTAGGTCCACCTGTCACATCGGATACTGAGACCGACATCGAGGCCGGCGCTTGATACGTCTCCAACGTATCTATAATTTTTTATTGTTCCATGCTATTATATTACCAATTTTGGATATTTATGGGCTTTACTATACACTTTTATATCATTTTTGGGACTAACCTACTAACTGGAGGCCCAGCCCAAATTGTTGTTTTTTTGCCTATTTCAGTATTTCGTAGAAAAGGAATATCAAATGGAGTCCAAATGGAATGAAACCTTCGGGAGAGTTATTTTTGGAACAAACGCAATCCAGGAGACTTGGAGTGGACGTCAAGAAGCAGACGAGGCGGCCACGAGTGTCTCGGGCGCGCCCCCACCCTCGTGAGCCCCTTGTGGCTCCCCTGACCGACTTCCTTTGCCTATATATATATCAATATACCTCATAAACATCCAGGAGCACCACAAAACCCTATTTCCACCACTGCAACCTTCTGTACCCGTGAGATCCCATCTTGGAGCCTTTCCCGGCGCTCCGTCGGAGGGGGAATCGATCACGGAGGGCTTCTACATCAGCGCCAAGGCCTCTCCGATGAGTTGTGAGTAGTTTACCACAGACCTTTGGGTCCATAGTTAATAGCTAGATGGCTTCTTCTCTCTCTTTGAATCTCAATACAATGTTCTCCTCGATCTTCTTGAAGATCTATTCGATGTAACTCTTTTTGCGGTGTGTTTGTCGAGATCCGATGAATTGTGGGTTTATGATCAAGTTTATCTATGAGAAATATTTGAATCTCCTCTAAATTCTTTTATGTATGATTGGTTATCTTTGCAAGTCTCTTCGAATTATCAGTTTGGTTTGGCCTACTAGATTGATCTTTCTTGCAATGGGAGAAGTGCTTAGCTTTGGGTTCAGTCTTGCGGTGTCCTTTCCCAGTGACAGCAGGGGAAACAAGGCACGTATTGTATTTTTGCCATCGAGCATAAAAACATGGGGTTTATATCATATTGCTTGAGTTTATCCCTGTAAATCATGTCATCTTGCCTAATGCGTTACTCTGTTCTTATGAACCTAATACTCTAGATGCATGCTGGATAGCGGTCGATGTGTGGAGTAATAGTAGTAGATGCAGAATCGTTTCGATCTACTTGTCGCGGACGTGATGCCTATATACATGATCATGCCTAGATATTCTCATAACTATGCACTATTTTATCAATTGCTCGACAGTAATTTGTTCACCCACCATAATACTTATGCTATCTTGAGAGAAGCCACTAGTGAAACATAGGGCCCCAGGGTCTATTTTCTATCATATAAGTTTCCTATCTACTTTATTTTGAAATCTTTACTTTCCAATATATATCATAAAAATACCAAAAATATTTATCTTATCTTATTATCTCTATCAGATCTCACTTTTGCAAGTGGCAGTGAAGGGATTGACAACCCCTTTATCGCGTTGTTTGCGAGGTTCTTGTTTTCTTTGTGTAGATACGAGGTACTTGCGTGTAGCCTCCTACTGGATTGATACCTTGGTTCTCAAAACTAAGGGAGATACTTACGCTACTTTGTTGCATCACCCTTTCCTCTTCAAGGAAAAACCAACGCAGTGCTCAAGAGGTAGCAAGAAGGATTTCTGGCGCCGTTGCTGGGGAGGTCTTCGCACAAGTCAAGACATATCAAGTACCCATCACAAACTCTTCTCCCTCGGATTACATTATTTGCCATTTGCCTCTCATTTTCCTCTCCCCTACTTCACCCTTGCCATTTTATTCGCCCTCTCTTTCCCATTTGCCTCTTCTTCGCTTGTCTCATGTGTGCTTGTGTGTTGGATTGCTTGTCACGATGGCTCAAGATAATACTAAATTGTGTGAATTTTCCAATACCAACAATAATGATTTCCTTATCACTCCGATTGCTCCTCTTACCGATGTTGAATCTTGTGAAATTAATGCTGCTTTGTTGAATCTTGTCATGAAAGATCAATTCTCCGGCCTTCCTAGTGAAGATGTCGCTACTCATCTAAACGACTTTGTTGATTTGTGTGATATGCAAAAGAAGAAAGACATGGATAATGATATTGTGAAATTGAAGTTATTTCCGTTTTCACTTAGAGATCGTGCTAAAACTTGGTTTTCGTCTTTGCCTAAAAATAGTATTGATTCATGGAATAAGTGCAAAGATGATTTTATCTCTAAGTATTTTCCTCCCGCTAAGATCATCTCTCTTAGAAACGATATTATGAATTTTAAGCAACTTGATCATGAGCATGTTGCACAATCTTGGGAGAGGATGAAATTAATGATTCACAATTGCCCTACACATGGATTAAATTTATGTATGATCATACAAATTTTTTATGCCGGATTGAATTTTTCTTCTAGAAATCTTTTAGATTCGGCCGCGGGTGGCACTTTTATGGAAATCACTTTAGGAGAAGCTACCAAACTCCTAGATAATATTATGGTTAATTATTCTCAATGGCACACTGAAAGATCTACCAGTCAAAAAGTTCATGCGATAGAAGAGATTAATGTTTTGAGTGGAAAGATGGATGAACTTATGAAATTGTTTGCTAATAAGAGTTGAGAATAATAATGATATGCCTTTGTCTACTTTGTTGAGAATAATAATGAATATATGGATGTGAATTTTGTTGGTAGGAATAATTTTGGTAACAACGCGTATAGAGGAAACTTTAATCCTAGGCCGTTCCCTAGTAATTCCTCTAATAATTATGGTAATTCCTACAACAACTCTTATGGAAATTTTAATAAGATGCCCTCTGATTTTGAGGTTAGTGTTAAATAATTTATGATCTCTCAAAAGATTTTCAATGCTTTGCTTAAAGAAAAATTGCCTAAGATTGATGAATTGGCTAGGAACGTGGATAGAATTTCTCTTGATGTTGACGACTCTTTGAAACTTAGATCTGTTGCTCCTAAGCATGATATCAATGAGTCTCTCAAAGCCATGAGAATTTCCATTGATGAGTGCAGATAAAGAACCGCTAGGATGCGTGCTAAGAAAGATTGCTTTGTAAGAGCGTGTTCTTCTAGTTTTCATGATAATAATGATGAAGATCTAAAAGTAATTGATGTGTCTCCTATTAAATCTTTGTTTTGCAATATGAATCTTGATAATAATGGGACTGGAGATGAGTCAACTTTAGTTAAAAGTCGTCCCAATGATTCAGAGTTTTTGGATCTTGATGCTAAATTTGGTAAAAGTGGGATTGGCGAGGTCAAAACTTTACATAGCAATGAACCCACTATTTTGGATTTCAAGGAATTTAATTATGATAATTGCTCTTTAGTAGATTGTATTTCCTTGTTGCAATCTGTGTCGAATTCTCCTCATGCTTATAGTCAAAATAAAGCTTTTACCCAACATATCGTTGATCCTTTAATGCAGTCTTATGAAGAAAACTTGAGTTAGAAGTTTCTATCCCCAGAAAACTTTATGATGAGTGGGAACCTACTATTAAAATTAAAATTAAAGATCATGAATGCTATGCTTTGTGTGATTTGGGTGCTAGTGTTTCCACGATTCCAAAAACTTATGTGATGTGCTAGGTTTCCGTGAATTTGATGATTGCTCTTTAAACTTGCACCTTGCGGATTCCACTATTAAGAAACCTATGGGAAGAATTAATGATGTTCTTATTGTTGCAAATAGGAATTATGTGCCCGTAGATTTTATTGTTCTTGACATAGATTGCAATCTTTCATGTCCTATTATTCTTGGTAGACCTTTCCTTAGAATGATTGGTGCAATTATTGATATGAAGGAAGGAAATATTAGATTCCAATTTCCATTAAGGAAAGGCATGGAACACTTTCCTAGAAAGAAAATAAAAGTACCTTATGAATCTATTATGAGAGCCACTTATGATTTGAATACCAAAGATGGTAATACTTAGATCTATTCTCACTTTTATACCTAGCTAGGGGCGTTAAACGATAGCGCTTGTTGGGAGGCAACCCAATTTTATTTTTGTTCCTGTTTAGTAATAAATAATTCATCTAGCCTCTGTTTATATGTGGTTTTATGTTTTAATTAGTGTTTGTGCCAAGTAGAACCTATAGGATCATCTTGGGTGATAGCTAATTTGATCTTGCTGAAAAACAGAAACTTTTGCACGCACGAGAATAATTTTAGTAAATCACAGAAACGTGATTTTTAGTTGATTATTTTTGTAGTAGATCAATAGACAAATTTCCCGGGACTTCCTATTTTGGTAGGATTTTTAGAGTTCCATAAGTATTCGAAAGTTACAGATTTCTACAGATTGTTCTGTTTTTGACAGATTCTGTTTTTCACGTGTTGTTTGCTTATTTTGTTGCATCTATGGCTAGTATTGGGGGGTATGAACCATAGAGAAGTTTTAATACAGTAGGTTTAACACCAATATAAATAAAGAATTAGTCCATTACAGTACCTTAAGTGGTGGTTTTTCTTTCTTGCACTAACGGACCTTATGAGATTTCCTGTTGAGTTTTGTGTTGTGAAGTTTTCATGTTTTGGGTAAAGATTTGATGGACTATGGAAAGGAGTGGCAAGAGCCTAAGCTTGGGGATGCCCATGGCACCCCAAGATAATCCCAGAACAACCAAAAGCCTAAGCTTGGGGATGCTCCGGAAAGCATCCCCTCTTTCGTCTTCGTCTATCGGTAACTTTACTTGGAGCTATATTTTTATTCACCACATGATATGTGTTTTGCTTGGAGCGTCTTGTATGATATGAGTCTTTGCTTTTTATTCTACCACAATCATCCTTGCTGTACACACCTTTTGGGAGAGACACACATGATACGGAATTTATTAGAATACTCTATGTGCTTCACTTATATCTTTTGAGCTAGACAATTTTTTGCTCTAGTGATTCACTTATATCTTTTTAGAGCACGGCGGTGGCTTAATTTTGTAGAAATTGTTGATCTCTCATTATTCACTTATATTATTTTGAGAGTCTTTTAAAACATCATGGTATTTGCTATGGTTATAAAATTAGTCCTAGAATGATGGACATCCAAGTTGGGTATAATAAAAACTATCATAGAAAGTGCATTAAACACTATGATCAATTTGGTGCTTGATAATTGTTTTGAGATATAAAGGTGGTAATGTTAGAGTCATGCTAGTTGGGTAATTATGAAATTGAGAAATACTTGTGTTAGAAGTTTGTGATTCCCGTAGCATGCACGTATGGTGAACCGTTATGTGATGAAATTGGAGCATGATTTATTTTTTGATTGTCTTCCTTATGAGTGGCGGTCGGGGACGAGCGATGGTCTTCTCCTACCAATCTATCCCCCTAGGAGCATGCGTGTAGTACTTTGTTTTGATAACTTGTAGATTATTGCAATAAGTATATGAGTTCTTTATGATTAATGTTGAGTCCATGCATTATACGCACTCTCACCCTTCCACCATTGCTAGACTCTCTTGTGCCGCGCAACTTCTGCCGGTACCATACACCCACCATATACCTTCCTCAAAACAGCCACCATACCTACCTATTATGGCATTTCCATAGCCATTCCGAGATATATTGCCATGCAACTTTCCACCGTTTCATTTATTATGACACGCTCCATCATTGTCATATTGCTTTTGCATGATCATGTAGTTGACATCGTATTTGTGGCAAAGCTACCTTCATAATTCTCTCATACATGTCACTCTTGATTCATTGCATATCCGGGTGCACTGCCGGAGGCATCCACATAGAGTCATATGTTGTTCTAAGTATTGAGTTGTAATTCTTGAGTTGTAAGTAAATAAAAGTGCGATAATCTTCATTATTAGAGCATTGTCCCAAGTGAGGAAAGGATGATGGAGACTATGATTCCCCCACAAGTCGGGATGAGACTCTGGACTTTATGAAAAAAAGGGGGGAGGCCAAAGAAGCCCACCAAAATAAAAAAATGAGAGAAAAAGAGAGAAGGGACAATGTTGCTATCCTTTTCCACACTTGTGCTTCAAAGTAGCACCATGATCTTCATGATAGAGAGTCTCCTATGTTGTCACTTTCATATACTAGTGGGAATTTTTCAAAATGGAACTTGGCTTGTATATTCCAATGATGGGCTTCCTCAAATTGCCCTAGGTCTTCATGAGCTTTCATATATTTATAGCTCTAGTGCATCTGTTGCATGACAATCCCTACTCACTCACATTGATATCTATTAATGGGCATCTCCATAGCCCATTGATACAACCACCATTCTATTCCACATATAGTGCTATGTCCATGGCTCACGCTCATGTATTGCGTGAAGATTGAAAAAGTTTGAGAATACTAAAGTATGAAACAATTGCTTGGCTTGTCATCGGGGTTGTGCATGATTTAAATATTTTGTGTGATGAACATAGAGCATAGCCAGACTATATAATTTTGTAGGGATAACTTTCTTTGGCCATGTTATTTTGAGAAGACATGATTACTTTGCTAGTATGCTTGAAGTATTATTACTCTTATGTCAATATTAAACTTTTATCTTGAATCATTTGGATCTGAACGTTCATGCCACAATAAATAAAAATACTTGAGAAATATGCTAGGTAGCATTCCACATCAAAAATTCTGTTTTTATCATTTACCTACTCGAGGACGAGCAGGAATTAAGCTTGGGGATGCTTGATACGTCTCCAACGTATCTATAATTTTTTATTGTTCCATGCTATTATGTTACCTGTTTTGGATGTTTATGGGCTTTACTATACACTTTTATATCATTTTTGTGACTAACCTACTAACCGGAGGCCCAGCCCAAGTTGTTGTTTCTTTGCCTATTTCAGTGTTTCGCAGAAAAGGAATATCAAACGGAGTCCAAACGGAATGAAACCCCTCGTGGCTCCCCTGACCGACTTCCTTCGCCTATATATATATATATATATATATATATATATATATATATATATATATGTCTACGTACCTCGAAAACATCCAGGAGCACCACGAAACCCTATTTCCACCACCGCAACCTTCTGTACCCGTGAGATCCCATCTTGGAGCCTTTTTCGGCACTCTGTTGGAGGGGGAACTATTGGGGATATAACTATTTGTGTAAGCCGTCCAGGAGGGGCTGTGTTACGCAAAGAGGATTCACCAGAGAGAAGCCCAAGGCCAAGCATGAAGATGGCGGTTCAGTAAAGGGCTTAAGGCCCACATGCGACTTAAGGCCCGATGTAATAAACCGCCGTAATGAGATGACTTGTATTGTAAGGTATATTTAACTAGTCACCGAGCCGGACACTGTTTATAAGCCGGCCGGGACTCTGTAGGCCACAGGGCGTCAGCCCGTGTATATAAGGGGACGACCTGCTGGCGGCTTAGGGCAAGAAACAACTCATCGAGAGCCGGGCATAGCGTATCTTGCTCCCTGGTCATCGAAACATCAATACCAACCCAACTAGACGTAGGCCTTACCTTCACCGTAAGGGGTCGAACTAGTATAAACTCTCTCGTGTCCCTTGTCCCGATTTAACCCCTTCAAGCTTCCTAGTTGCGATGGCTCCACAACTAAGTCCTTTCATGAGGACATCTGACGTGACTATTCCACGACAGTTGGCGCCCACCATGGGGCCAGCGAATGGTGGATTTGAGTTCTTGAAGGGAAACTTCGAAGGGCTCAAGGGGTACGTAGTGCACCAGATGACCAAGAGTCATTGCGACAAGATCTACATCGACGACGAAGGTTGGGGCCCCGACGCCAGCTCAATTGAGTACGGGTATCGGGTCCCCTTCGGCGGAATCCACGTCTTCATCGGCCGGATTGGTGAGCCGGGCCCTGAGCCGAACAACTACACCGACCTCGTCGAGACGGCTCAGCGTGCGAGGAAGACCCGGACTCAGCCAGTCATGAGGCGTGCCTTCGTGGGCTGCATCCACGGAGAGGAACTTTCTGGATCTGAAGATGGGGGTGAGACGGCCGTCCTTTCAGACGGTGACTCATCCGCCGGCTCAACAGATTCATTGTATTAGGTACAAGACGGCACGCTCGGGGGCTGTTCCGATGGCATCAGTATTCCGGACCCCGATGAGCCGCCAAGATGGGCCGGAATTTTCATGGCTGGAACTCAGCCCGGCTCAAACTCTACAGCAGCTGCGGCGATCACGTCCGGATCAGGAGCAGCCGGGGCAGGCGGCCCCGTGCGCCCACCGGCTCAGGTGCTGATGGACCTCATGGACAAGCTTACGGCCCTGTTAACCGCCACGGTTATTCCTGCCGACAAGGATGAGCACGACGCAGCAGTACCTCAGGTGCGTGAGGAGATAGCTCAGGCCAAGGAGGCCTTGGCAGCTGAGGATACTAGACTAGCTGCAGAACGGGCGGCTCTCGATGCCCGGGCACAACGTTTGCAGTCAGAAGCTTACCAGCTCACAATGAGCTTAAATGCATCCAATGAAGTAATGAGGAGGAGACATCAAAAAACGCAGTCCCGTTTACCTCCGAATTATGACCCCCGGGTTCTCTTTGCTACACCCGGAGCCGGTCCTAGTAACCCGCCAGAGGCCGATCGGCTTATGACAGTCGGAACAGGAGGACCGGCTCAACCTAGGGATGTGGTGCCGCCTCACATGAGCATGCCACCGCCGCGTTGTGTGACGATTCCACCGGGTCACTTTTCCAACCCCATGGAGAACTTGATTGCAGCCTCAGCGTGTTTAGCGGCTCTTCCTATGGAAGGAGATGACCCAACGGCGATGGAGACCCAGAGGGTCAGAGAGCTCCTCCAGACAGCCCTGGCTCAGCAGGAGAACTATTCTTACAGCCGGGACAAGATTCACTCAACTCCCCCGCCTTGCGTAGCACTGCCTCACCAGAACCGGAGCCCGAGTTACAGCAGACGCATGGAGTCGGGAGCTTTTTCGAGCAATGCCCAACGGCGTAACCAGCCCAGGGGCTATAACCCGGTGCAGGAGCAAGTACGTCAGGAGAATGATCACCCAGAGTATCCAATGACATCGGTTGAGGCGGGAGTAGCCACTAGGACCGGCGGTGTCCCTTTCCTGGTGCCGGATCTGCGTGACGTACGACTACCCAAGGACTTCAAGGGACCTCGAAAGGTACCAAATTACACGGCCGATTTACAGCCCGTGGCGCGGATTGAGAGTTATGAGATGGCCATGGAGTTGCTGGAAGTCAATGACGTAGCAATGGCTAAATATTTCACCATGATGTTGGATGGAACAGCTCGGTCGTGGCTGAAAGGCTTGCCACCCAATTCCATTGGTTCATGGGGAGAGTTAAAAGCCCGGTTCATCCAGAACTTCAAGGACACCTGTAAACAATCTATGTCAATTGTGGACTTGACAGATTGCAAGCAAGAGGAAGGAGAATCCACTACCCATTGGGTACGCCGGGTCAAGGAGATAATTCATTCCTCCGATAAGATGGATGCTGGCTCTGCAGTTCTTATGCTGGAGAAAAATTGCCGTTTTGAGCCGGTAAGGATGAAACTGGGGTGCCTTAAACGTGACCTTACGGATATGGGTACGCTGATGGCAGCCTTAGTAAAATATGCCGATTCTGATAGTATCAAGGATCCCGCGTCTGACGATGAGAAGACAGGGAAGGGAAAAAGGAACGGCAATGGAAAGGGTCAGCAGCATAACCCGGGGAATCAAGGCGGCAATAAGCGTAAGGCGCACGGTAACCCGGAGTTTGTGGCCAATGCCAACGCGTGGGGTAACAATAAGAGATATAAGGGTAAACCGCCTCGGTCCGGTGGGTCAGGCCCGTCTCTTGAGCAGTTACTCAATGAGCCCTGCCCAAAACACGGCACCCAGGAGCGGCTGGCCGCACATCTGTGGAAGGATTTTGCAATCATGAAGGCATTTAAAAACTCCAACACCTTCGATGGCGGTCAAGGATCTGGTGGCGGCTCAGGGGCCAGCGGCTTCATGGCCCGGGCGGCGGTTCAAATTCCAGTTTTCAGGGGCATCCAGGTGGCAACAGTCAACAGCAGTCCGGTCAAGGCGGACAGCAGCAGCAACAGTCGGGTTATCAAAGCCATCCGAAGCAGTTAAGTGGCGTGCAGTATCACGTGTTTACCACTAGCTTGTGCAAACGTGACCAGAAGGTTCATAATAGGGCTGTGAATTCCGTTGAGCCGGCAATCCCTTGTTATTTAAGGTGGTCAGAGCAGCCCATCATATGGAGCAGGGAGGATCATCCTCCACGGGTCGATAACCCGGGTCAGTTGGCTTTGGTAGTGGCGCCTCAGGTTGGTGGGTATAAGTTCACCAAGGTGCTCATGGATGGGGGTAGTAGCATTAACATCCTTTACTATGAGACCTTTCAGCGCATGGGATTGACTAATAAACATCTGAGAACATCCAACACTGTTTTCCATGGAGTTGTCCCTGGTAAGTCGGCTTACCCAGTTGGCAGGATTGAGCTAGAGGTGGCTTTTGGAGATGAACATGACTCCCGAGCTGAGAAGTTGACGTTTGAGGTGGTCAAGATCAGGAGCCCATACCATGCTCTGTTTGGACGGCCGTCTTATGCTAAGTTTATGGCCCGGCCGTGTTACGTTTATTTACAGCTCAAGATGCCGGGTTACAAGGGCACCATCACTGTACATGGCAGTCGTAAGGTGGCATTGGAGTGTGAAGAAGGTGACGCGGCCTATGCTAAGTCGGCCTGCGCAGCAGAGGAGCTCAAATATTATCAAGATAATGTTGACCCGGCGGATATGACATCCCTGAAAAAGCCAACTACAGAGCATGACCCGGCGTTGAAGTTTAAGTCGGCAGCTGAGACAAAGCTTGTTCACTTCACCCCGGGTGATTCTTCTAAACAGTTCAGCACCAGCAGCAACTTGGATCCCAAATAGGAAAGCGCGCTCATTGAGTTCATCCGTGAGAACCGGGACATCTTTGCATCTCAATATTGATCCAAAGTATAAGACTGTCAGGCAGTTTCTTCGCCGTTTTAATGAAGAAAGATGGAAAGCTATTGGAGAAGAAGTCGCCCAGCTCTTAGCGGCCGGGTTTATCATTGAAGTTTTTCACCCGGAGTGGTTGGCTAACCCGGTGCTCGTCCTCAAGAAGAATGGAACCTGGCGGATGTGTGTGGATTACACGGACTTAAACAAGGCTTGTCCAGCTGACCCTTTGCTATTCCCCGTATTGATCAAATCATTGATGCTACGGCGGGTTGTAAGCGTTTGAGCTTTTTGGATGCTTACTCCGGTTATCATCAGATTAAAATGGCAATTAAGGACCAGGAGAAGACGGCTTTCATCACTCCGTTTGGAGCCTTCTGCTATGTATCTATGCCATTTGGGCTCAAGAGTGCCCAGGCGACTTACCAGCGGTGTGTGCAGAATTGTTTGCACGACCAAATTGGGCGTAATGTCCATGCCTATGTGGATGACATGGTGAAGTCCAGAGAAAAGGAGACCTTGATATCCGACTTAAAGGAGACCTTTGATAATCTTCGGGTCTACAAGATGATGCTCAACCCGGCCAAATGCGTGTTTGGTGTCCCTGCAGGCAAGCTTTTGGGCTTTCTGGTGTCCAACAGCGGCATCGAAGCTAACCCGGAGAAGATCAAGGCGATTACCTCTCTGGCTAAACCGGCGTGCATCAATGATGTTTAGCGACTGGCGGGTCACGTCGCCACCTTAAGTTGGTTCATAAGTCGACTTGGTGAGAAAGCCCTCCCATTGTATCAGATGATGAAGAAAACTGACACTTTTATTTGGAGTGAGGCCGCTGATGCTGCTTTTGAAGACTTAAAGAGACAATTGTCTGAGCCACCGGTTCTTGCGGCCCCAATTGACAAAGAGCCTTTGTTATTATATGTGGCTCCCAATTCACGAGCCATCAGCATTGCCATCGTGGTGGAGCGTAAGGAAGCCGGTAAGGAGCATCTGGTTCAAAGGCCGGTTTACTACATTAGTGAGGTGCTCATTGATTCCAAGCAAAGGTACCCTCATTGGCAGAAGCTTGTCTATGGGGTGTTCATGGCAAACCGGAAGTTGAAGCAGTATTTTCAAAGCCATCCTATAACTGTGGTAAGTTCTGCTCCTTTGGGAGACATTATTCAGAACAGAGAGGCCACAGGACGAGTCGCCAAGTGGGCTATTGAGCTTGGGCCTCATGGCTTGAAATAAATGCCCCGGACGGCTATTAAGTCTCAGGCCTTGGTGGACTTCATCAATGATTGGACAGAGTTGCAAACCCCTAAGGAGAAGCCGGATAACACATACTGGACTATTCACTTTGACGGGTCTAGGCAGCTAGAAGGCTCGGGGGCTGGAGTGGTGTTAACTTCCCCTCGAGGTGAGAAATTTCGCTATGTACTCCGGCTTATGTTTCCATGTACTAACAATGCAGCTGAATATGAGGCATTACTCCATGGTCTCCGGATGGCTAAGGAGATGAACTTAAGCCGGGTACGATGCTTGGGCGACTTAGATTTGGTGGCTCAGCAAGTGTCGGGCAAGTGGGATTCCAAAGACCCCCTCATGGCGGCTTATCGTCGTGAAGTAGATGCTGTGGCTGGTCACTTCACGGGTTACCAAGTGGAGCACATTGATCGAAGGAAGAACGAGGCAGCTGATGCTTTAAGCCGGTTGGGATCCCAACGTAAGCCGGTGCCGCCCAACACCTTTCTTGATGTGTTACATAACCCTTCTGTCAAGGTACCTACCGAGGAAGACCTAGCAGTGCCAGACCCGGAGGCACAGCTGGTGGCGGCTCTTCATGTTATCCCGGATTGGACGGTGCCTTACTTGGCTTATATGACCCGGGATGAGTTGCCGGAGGATGAGACGTTGGCAAGACAAGTCGTCAGGCGCTCCAAATCCATGACGATTGTTAACGGCGAGTTACATCACGTCAGCGTCACGGGAGCGTTTCAACACTGTGTGTCACCTGCAGAAGGCCAAGAAATACTCCGTGAGATCCATGAAGGAGACTACGGCCATCATGCCGGGTCAAAATCCCTCGTAGCCAAGTCTTTTCGTCATGGTTTCTATTGGTTGACGGCTCACGCTGATGCGGAAGATCTGGTCAGCAAATGTGACGGGTGTCAAAAGTTCTCACGACGAGCTCATGTGCGGGCTCAAGAGTTGAGGATGATCCCAATTACTTGGCGGTTTATAGTATGGGGGTTTGACATGGTCGGACCTTTCAAAAGGTCTAAAGACAAAAAGACACATCTGCTGGTGGCAGTGGACAAGTTTACCAAGTGGGTTGAGGCAGAGCCGGTCAGTAAGTGTGATGCAGCCATGGTGGTTCAGTTCATAAAAAAGGTGATCTTTCGCTTTGGTTTTCCACATAGCATCATAACTGATAATGGCACTAATCTCTCTAAGGGTGCCATGGAAGAGTTCTGTCAAAGAGAACATATCCGGCTTGATGTTTCGGCTGTTGCTCATCCTCAATCCAATGGTCAAGCAGAGAGAGCTAATCAAGAGATCCTGAAAGGCATCAAGCCCCGGCTCTTGGTCCCTTTACAGCGGACTCCGGGTTGTTGGGATGAGGAGTTACCCTCCGTGTTATGGAGCATCAACACTACGCCTAACAGATCCACGGGATACACACCTTTTTTCATGGTTTATGGAGCAGAGGCGGTCCTGCCAAGTGACATCCGGCATGACTCACCCCGAGTGGCGGCTTACGTTGAGGCGGATAACGAAAAGGCTCGTCAAGATGCACTTGACTTGTTGGACGAGGAGCGAGACTTGGCAATAGCCCGCTCGGCGATTTACAAGCAAGACCTGCGCCACTATCATAGCCGCCGGGTTAGAAGCAGAACCTTTCAGGAAGGTGACTTGGTGCTCCGGCTCATCCAGGATCAGTCTGATATGCAAAAGCTATCCCCGCCTTGGGAAGGACCCTTTGTGGTCAGCAAGAATCTGCACAACGGGTCATATTATCTCATTGATATTCGAGAGTGCAAGGACTCATTTAAATCGGAGGAGGAGACCCGCCGGCCGTGGAACATAGCTCATCTCCGGCCTTACTATACTTAAGTTACTTCTTAAGATACTTTTTATAATGTACATATTATATAAAGCAATAAAGCAGGACCTCTGTCCTTTTTTCCCATAAAGAATGTTTCATGTTTTCTTTATCAGATGAAGGACACTGCCAACAGGGGACGGATCATATCTGAATCCGGCTTTTCCTTTGGTCCGGCTTATGATCATATCTGAATCTAGCCTTGGTCACTTGGGGGCTTCCTGTTCAAACATAGGTCGTATTCGAACCAAAGAGAACATAGCTGTCGATACCCACTTGATGGGCATATTGCCAAACCCACTTGGGGGCTTCCTGATCAAATTTGAATCATAGCTTAACCCCTTTGGGTCTGACGTGGATCGTATTCGAATCAGCGTCATTAAACAACTCTTATGTTCACTTGGGGGCTTCCTGTTCAAACATAGGTCGTATTCGAACCAAAGAGAACATAGCTGTCGATATCCACTTGATCGGCATCGCCGAAGCCACTGGGGGCTATACGATCGTATCTGAATCTTAGCTTAACCCCTTTGGAACGGTTCTCTGATCGTATTCGAATCAGGAGCCTGTGAACATTTGAAAGTATGAGTATTTTCACTATCATTGAAACCTTCCTGAGGAGATGGTTCTTGATCTTTCCGGCTTTGTATTAGTTACTTCAGGTTCTAACAAGGGCCAGGTAAAAGCTTATATGAGCCGGAGAGGTTATCAAAAATGGTTGCAGTAAATCGTCAAGGAAAGCCTCGCCTGTTTTACATGTAGGTTAAAATGGAGCAAGGTGAAGGATCAAGGAAACACTTGATTAACATAAGCAAGATGAATTTGGTACTGGCGGCTTAAAAAAAGCAATAAGTACCATAAGGCATGATAGGCATTAAGGAGTTTTTCTATCCTATTACAAGACTCCCCGAGTCTGAATAAGTGAAGCATTGTTCTTTGCCAAGTTATAACCCGGCTGGCGGCTCATTCCTCCGGCTGGCTTGATGACTCCGGGTTATCCTTCCCCGCCTCTCCTTCAGTTGTTGTGTCCTGGAAGGTGGATGAGGCCTAGTCAATGCCGCTCAAAGCTTCAAATTCAGCTTCATCATCTATTAAACTGGCCGGGTCCACTTCAGGGGCAAAGGTATGCTTACGCGTTGGAGGAAGCAGGCTGACTTGGTCATAGGGGACATTTGGGATTCTCCGGTTCTCGCTATCATAACCCGGCAAATACTTGGTGAGATCAGTATCTTCCCCAATGAGGGTCGCCAGAGGGCGTACGACTTTGACACAGGCAGTGAAGTCCTGTTTGCCAAAAGCAGTGTCGTCTTCCTTAAGACTGGGATACCCAAGAGAGAGGTCAGCAAGGTCAAGCTCCGGCACCCATGCTTTTGCCCGACTCAACGCAGCCACGGCTCCGGCTCTCGCAGATGCCCGCCTTAAGTCTTGAATGCGTTGAGGTAGCACCGACAGATGTCTCAACACGTCTTGCAGGAGCCGGGGCGAGGTATTTGATAAAGCTACAGTGGTCAACGCATGCTGTGACCCGGAGTACAGCTGCTCTGTCAAGGTGTACACTGCCTTAAGCTTGACAAGCATGTTTTCCTTCAGGTTGGTACTCCTGGGGCCTGCATATTCACTGGTATAACAGTAAGCCGGAGACAACTATTACAATAACTCTTGAAGGATTACAATATTTATGAGCGTCTTATCAAAGATAGCTCAGACCATTTGGGATATGTGCCGCTTTAAGTCGGACAGCTCATTTGTTGCTTCGGCAAGAGATGCCTCTGCTGTGTCAACTCGGGTCACTAGTGAAGCCCTCTCATCAACCCAAGCCTTCTTTTCCGATTCAAAATTCTTCTTCAGCTTCTCTTGTTCAGAGACACTGAATTCAAACATGGAATTGGCTTTCTAAGCTTCGAGCTCTTGGGTTTTCAACTGGTTCTTCAAATCAGCAATCTCCGCCTCAAATTGACTTACGGTGGCCTGCATTGACATCAGGTTATGGTAAGAATCTTGGTAAGGTAACATTTAAGTCCCAAGTTTTTTACAAGTAAAGATACTTGGCACTTGGGGGCTAATGTATAGTTAAAGAATTTTTAGTCTATTTTACCAAGTCACGCATGTTAAGTCTCAAGCACTTTACAAGTAAAGGTACTTGACACTTGGGGGCTAATGTAACCCAAATTTAAGGATTCATGTTATCTCCGGGTTAAACATATTCAATTTAAACCGGATCAAATTAATAGCTAGCAGATTACTAAGTCTACAACATATTCATTCATAAGAAATAGACTTGGGGGCTGGTACAGTAAGTAAGATTCAGAGTGAAAGCTTAAATTTTACCTCAGATTTATGATGTATTTGCTTCACCATGTCAATTTCCAGGTCACAACTACTGTGTACTTGGCGAAGATGGCCCAAGACTATATCACCAATACTTAAGTGAGAGTAATCGGTGATGTCTTGTTTGGACTTCCGGCGCAGGGCAAATTCCTCCTTGGCGGTGCATTGGGCAAGGGCAGTAGGCCGGCCCGGTTCAACGTATTGGCTCTTCACAATTTCAACCTTCGGTTCAACCATCTTGGCTGGGCTAGGAGTTTCTGGGTCATCCGAGTTGTGAATCACGTCTTCTACAGGCGGGTCAGAAGTTGGCTCCGGAATGTCAGAGGCCGGTTCAGGCGGTGGCTGAGGAGCGGAGCTGTCTGGAACAGATGAGTCAAACACCGGTTCAGTAACCACTGGGTGTTGGGATGGCTTATTTTTCTTTGCCTTCTTGCTAGGCTTTACTTGCCCACTGTCAATCAAAGTGGAAGGGTAAGTATCAAAGCATAAGTATAGGTAAACTCAAAGTAGGAAGGGTTATATAACTCGGGAGCCGTTTTGAAAGCCGGCATGTTCGATTGCATCGACTCATCAGAAGAAGGGGAGGTATCCTGATAGTTGGAGTCAGATGAATTGAGAGGGTAAAACAAAACATAATTCTGAGATAACCTCGGTCCGACGCTTCCTGGTTACATCGGGTAAGCCGGAGGAAAGCTTTGCGTCTTGTTTGGCCCGAGTCTGCCGCCGATTCTCAAGCTGTTGTTGCTTCAAAAGAAATTGAGGATCTTGGTAAGCGAGAGGGTGTGAAAACCTTACTTTTCGGGTCACCCTTCGGATTCTTTGTGTTGGCAAAGGCTCTGAGTCGGAGGAAATTATAGTTACCTCTTCGCCAGCTGCTTGACTGTTCCCAGTATCCTCCTGAAAGGATCTAAATGTCAGTAAGGTAACAGTGAAGGAATTAAAGAAAATTAAAAAGATTACCTCTTCCTCATCTGAAGAAGAGTCGTCCTATCTCATCATATCAGAGGCGATGGGGTTCTTCTTTTTAGAAGTACCCGTCTTGGCGGCTTTCCTTTCGGTCTTGTTGGCCGCCCGGGCCAGTTTTGCAGCCTCATGGTCATACTTGACCTTCCAGAAATTGTCATTGGCCTGTGGAAAAAGACAAGGAATCATAAGTACCAGAAGGTAATATATTGAAGAGTATTTGTGAAGACCAGTAACTTACTGCAGGAGCCGGATTCTTCTTGCAGAAGGGAAGCAAACTGAAAGTATTACTGGTTACAGTTCCCTCCTTCAATAGTGATTGGACTATAGCATCTGCCACATCATCTGGTAAGTCCTCGGGACTATGACGCATTGAGTCGTCCTTTTCGCCTGTGTAAGTACACATTAAGCCGGAGCGGCGGCTTAATGGTAGTATCCGCCAGGTGACCCAGACCCAGACCAAATCAATGCCAGTTAACCCGCTGCCCAAAAGGCCCTTGATCTTTCTGATGGTGGGGTTAAGAGGCAGGCGCTCAACAGCAGTTAACTTGTCTGTCAGAGGATGATTGGACTCAAGGCGCAGGGCGCGAAAGCCAGGCAGAGGCTTCTCATTAGCCGGAGAGGTGTCTTGGCAGTAGAACCACGTTTGGTTCCAGTCTTTGGGATGACTCGGTAGCTCAGCGTAAGGAAAAAGGCAGTCTCTCCGCCGCTGGATTGAGATGCCGCCAAGTTCAAGACTAGGTCCGCTGGCGCGCTCATTCTGCCAGTTTAAGTAAAAAAGCTCCCTGAACAGCAGCAGGCTTGGTTCCTCTCCTAAATAAACCTTGCAGAAGACTTGGAAATTACACAGATTGGACACGGAATTGGGTCCAATGTCTTGAGGCCTCAGGTCAAAGAAAGCTAGAACTTCCCTGAAGAATTTTGGGCCGAGAGGGGCAAACCCCCGGTTCATATGGTCTGTGAAAACTACTACCTCCCCGTCTTTGGGGTGAGGTATCTCCTCAGACGGGTGAGGGGCACGGTAGGACATGACCTCCTTTTTCGGCAGATGGCCAGACGTTACAAACTCGGCGAGTTTACTTTTGGTCACTGTGGATGGGACCCAGTTGCAAGTCACAGGGGCCTTGGCCGCCTTCGGAGCCATCTACGACAAAGTAAGAAAGTTCCGGTTCAAATTTAACCCGGGAGAGATATTCAAATTTATTTAAAATAGCGGCTTAAGCAAGGGGCCTAATGATATAAGGGTGATAGTGCAACAATATTTAAGCCGCCACACGTATCAAGAGCAGTTCAAAATTCTTAAGGACATGAGAAGACGCTCAGTATCACTTACTTAAACCGGCTACATGGACAGTCGTGTTTATGGGTATTTGGCAGAAGTAATTTTTTGGGTGATACAAACAGGTTTTACCATCTACCACTGTTATCTTGGATCAAACAACTGTTCTGAAAAGAAAATTTTCTAGACCTAAGACTGGAGCGGATAAAGTTCAAGGGCTTGAATGGGGCCTCTATGTGACAGAAAGGGGTTCATTTGCATTTCAAAGTAGGTGCAAAACATCTATCGCATCAGTTTTTATCATCTTCAAGATCAAGAAGGGCGAGGATAAAGAAATCTACGAAGGAAGGCTACCGAACAGCGAAGAACTCGAGGAACTCGAGGAACTCAAAGGCCTTGATGTAGATCTAAGGAGCAGGAAAGGGGAGACTCACCGATGCAAGGTTGCCGCAGAAGGGTGTCGCGTTCTTTCTGGTCCAACCAGGTTGATGCAGCGGCCTGAGTTGGTGAAGACAGGGAGATCTGCGGCAGCGGCGGCGGAGCTCGAGTGGCAGAGAGGAGGCAAGAGGAACAATACGACTGGAAGGAGGAGAATGGGAGACCTAGGTCGCGCCTATTTATAAGGAGAGGATAACTGAGACGGCGCGGGAAATGAGGAGATAAGAATTATTATCCAGTGGCCCCGACGCCTCGATTTTCGGAACAGACAATAAAGGCAGAGATCCGTTGAAAGATACAGTGACGTCACAGTAGCTTAACCCGGATCCAAGAGATGATGTCATGGCGGGTTAACATAAACCTTTTGCACGGATAGAAGATTGAGTATATGTTAAGGTATTTTAAGATCTTCATGAACAGGTTCAAATCAATCTGGGGCCTAATGTCGGGGATATAACTATTTGTGTAAGCCGTCCAGGAGGGGTCGGGTTACGCAAAGAGGATTCACCAGAGAGAAGCCCAAGGCCAAGCATGAAGATGGCGGTTCAATAAAGGGCTTAAGGCCCACAGGCGACTTAAGGCCCGATGTAATAAACCACCGTAATGACATGACTTGTATTATAAGGTATATTTAACTAGTCACCGAGCCGGACACTGTTTATAAGCCGGCCGGGACTCTGTAGGCCACAGGGCATCAGCCCGTGTATATAAGGGGACGACCTGCTGGCGGCTTAGGGCAAGAAACAACTCATCGAGAGCCGGGCATAGCATATCTCGCTCCCTGGTCATCGAAACATCAATACCAACCCAACTAGACGTAGGCCTTACCTTCACTGTAACGGGCCGAACTAGTATAAACTCTCTCGTGTCCCTTGTCCCGATTTAACCCCTTCAAGCTTCCTAGTTGCGATGGCTCCACAACTAAGTCCTTTCATCAGGACATCTGACGTGACTATTCCATGACAGGAACCGATCACGGAGGGCTTCTACATCAACTCCAAGGCCTCTCTGATGAGTTGTGAGTAGTTTACCACAGACCTTCGGGTCCATAGCTATTAGCTAGATGTCTTCTTCTCTCTCTTTGAATCTCAATACAATGTTCTCCTCGATCTTCTTGAAGATCTATTCGATGTAACTCTTTTTGCGGTGTGTTTGTCGAGATCCGATGAATTGTGGGTTTATGATCAAGTTTATCTATGAGAAATATTTGAATCTCCTCTGAATTCTTCTATGTATGATTGGTTATCTTTGCAAGTCTCTTCGAATTATCAATTTGGTTTGGCCTACTAGATTGATCTTTCTTGAAATGGGAGAAGTGCTTAGCTTTGGGTTCAATCTTGCGGTGTCCTTTCCCAGTGATAGCAGGGGCAGCAAGGCACGTATTGTATTGTTGCCAACAAGGATAAAAAGATGGGGTTTATATCATATTGCTTGAGTTTATCCCTCTACATCATGTCATCTTGCCTATTGCCTTACTCTGTTCTGATGAACTTAATACTCTAGATGCATGCTGGATAGCGGTCGATGTGCAAAGTAATAGTAGTAGATGCAGAATCGTTTCGATCTACTTGTCGAGGAGGTGATGCCTATATACATGATCATGCCTAGATATTCTCATAACTATGCACTATTCTATCAATTGCTCGATAGTAATTTGTTCACCCACCGTAATACTTATGCTATCTTGAGAGAAGCCACTAGTGAAACCTATGGCCCCCGGGTCTATTTTCTATCATATAAGTTTCCTATCTACTTTATTTTGCAATCTTTACTTTCCAATCTATGTCATAAAAATACCGAAAATATTTATCTTATCTTATTATCTCTATCAGATCTCACTTTCGCAAGTGGCCGTGAAGGGATTGACAACCCCTTTATTGCATTGGTTGCGAGGTTCTTGTTTTGTTTATGTAGGTACGAGGGACTTGCGTGTAGCCTCCTACTGGATTGATACCTTGGTTCTCAAAACTAAGGGAAATACTTACGCTACTTTGCTGCATCACCCTTTCCTCTTCAAGGGAAAACCAACATAGTGCTCAAGAGGTAGTAGCGCTGAGACTGAGACCGGCATCAAGACCAGTGTTGAGACTGAGACCGGCGCCAAAACTAGCGGAGCGGGTATAGAACGGAAAGCAAAGAGGCAACGGCTTCCTAACAAGCTCAGGACTACTAGACTGGTTATCACGGAGGTGGACAACGGCATTTTTGAGCCAAATGAGCCCGTGGAAGCGCACGCGTGCTACGGCAATCAAATAGGCTGCATTGGATGGACAACTGCCACCATCAATGATGAGAAACTACAGAAGATAGATAATATGAGGCCCTCCCTCCTAACGAAGTTGCACCAGATATTCTTGTTCCTGGGCCGGAATGAAAAGGATTATAAAGATCCAGATGCAATGAAGAAGATAAACAAACACGCCATGACCAATTTTAGCGATGCGTTGGCCGCCTGGAAAGCAAAGGTGAAACATCGGATCATCAACAAAAAGGAACCCTACTCCGAGATTGTAAAGGATAATCCGACAATCATGGAAGAGCACTTTGAAATATTCAAGGCGGCTTGCAAGGCCGAAGCTGCCAAAAAAAGTCAAAGTACATGAAGGGGCTTCAATAGAGGAACATGGGGTGCCGCCACCACAGAAGCCGTGGTTACAGAGGGAAGAGGTCCATATGGGCCAAGGAGGACACGGAACGCGAGAGTTTGGGCATCCCAGACCCGTTGGCGGACTTCACCATACCGCGGGAGCATGATGTCCTCAGGGCACAGCACCATTGGGACGTAGTAAAGAAGGTTTTCGAGATGGACCCGGTCACGATGAAGTTCATGAGACTGCTGGGAAATTTTTGTTTCTGATCCATTCGACTGCACTTTAGTCATGTTTGTAAATGATCCTTGTGCCTTTTGCAGAGAGAGCAGCACAGGATTGCGGCCGAAAGCGACTCGCCGTCTGAGGCGTTGGCGAGGCCCAAGTGGGACACTCCATTCAACCAGGCGTTGAACATACTGAAAGGACTCCTGGTGGAGACTCGAACGTTGTATGGACGCGTGCACGGTGTTGGAGACGGCGCCACGTGGAAGAAGTACTCCTGTGAGACCACGGAGGAGAGAAAGGAAAGACGGAGGTTAACTAAAGAAAACATCGACAAGAACGTTGAGATTGTGGTTGAGAAGAAATCATCTGAGACAGTCACAACAGTGGTAGCTGCCGCAAAACAGGTGGTTCCAGATATGTCTACTGTCTTGGTTCCGGCCGTTTTCAATTGGAGCAGGCAAAATCCAGAAAAAAATGCAGCAGACTTTCCCCTTGCTGACTTCTTGAGGAGCAGCTCGACTAGCGTTGCACCAGCACCTGCACCTACACCTGCACCTGCTCCCGCACCGGCTCCCGCATCGGCTCCGGCACCGGACGTGCTCGGCAGTGCTTCGTCTTTGGCTGAGCTCGATGCCCTCACGGTATCTGTCACACCGGCTGAGGGAGTCCCGGACTAGGGGGTGTCCGGATAGCCGAACTATCATCATCGGCCGGACTCCAAGACTATGAAGATACAAGATTGAAGACTTCATACCGTGTCCGGATGGGACTTTCCTTGGCGTGGAAGGCAAGCTTGGCGATACGGATATGTAGATCTCCTACCATTGTAACCGACTCTGTGTAACCCTATCCCTCTCCGGTGTCTATATAAACCGGAGGGTTTTAGTCTGTAGGACACAACAACAACAATCATACCATAGGCTAGCTTCTAGGGTTTAGCCTCCTTGATCTCGTGGTAGATCCACTCTTGTACTACCCATATCATCAATATCAATCAAGCAGGAGTAGGGTTTCACCTCCATTGAGAGGGCCCGAACCTAGGTAAAAACATCATGTCCCTTGTCTCCTGTTACCATCCGCCTAGATGCACAGTTCGGGACCCCCTACCCGAGATCCGCCGGTTTTGACACCGACATTGGTGCTTTCATTGAGAGTTCCTCTGTGTCGTCACCGATAGGCTCGATGGCTCCTTCGATCATCGACAACAACTACGCGTTCCAGGGTGAGACTTTTCTCCCCGGACAGATCTTCGTATTCGGCGGCTTTGCACTGCGGGCCAATTCGCTGGGCCATCGGGAGCAGATTGAAAGCTACTCCCCTGGCCATCATGTCAGATTTGGAAGTCTAAACTTCACAGCTAATATCCGTGGAGACTTGATCTTCGATGGATTCGAGCCACAGCCGAGCGCGCCACACTGTCACGATGGGCATGATTTAGCTCTGCTGTCGGACAGTGCCCTGGAGGCCGCACACGAGTCCGCTCCGACCCTTAATCCGGAGCCGACTGCGCCAGTCGAGGATGGGTGGCTAGACACCGCCTCGGGGGCTGCTACCTCTACGGCGATGGAGCCGAATACCAACCTTGTCCCTTGCGAAGCTTTCCGAGGTGCCAGACTCCTCGCCGGACTCCGAACCTCCCGCGCCCCTTCCAATCGAATCCGGTTGGGCGCCGATCATGGAGTTCACCGCTGCGGACATCTTTCAACAATCACCTTTCGGCGACATCCTGAATTTGCTAAAATATCTCTCGTTATCAGGAGAGCCCTGGCCGGACTGCGGTCAGGACGGTTGGGATGCGGACGATGAAGAAATTCAAACCCCACCCACCACCCACTTTGTAGCCATTGTCGACGATCTAACCGACATGCTAGACTTCGACTCCGAAGACATCGACGGTATGGACGACGATGCCGGAGACGACCAAGAACCAGCACCCACTGGGCACTCGAAAGCCACCTCATCATACGACATATACATGGTGGACACCCCAAAGGATGGGAATGGTGATGGAACAGCAGAGGAGGATCCCTCCAAGAAACAACCTAAGCGCCGGCGTCAGCGGCGCCGCTCCAAATCCCGCCACAGCAAGAATGGAGATTCCGGCACCGGAGATAATAACACCCCAGACAGTGCTGAAGACAACCACCTCCAGCAAGATTCAGCACAGGAGGATGAAGAAGCCATCCCTCGCGAGAGAGCGGCAGACAAAGAGGTAGAGGACGATAATTACATGCCTCCCTCTAGAGACGAGGCAAGCCTCGACGATGACGAATTCGTCGTGCCTTAGGATCCCATCGAACAAGAGCGTTTTAAACGCAGGCTTATGGTCACAGCAAACAGCCTTAAGAAAAAGCAGCAACAGCTCAGAGCTGACAAAGATCTTCTAGCCGACAGATGGACTGAAGTCCTTGCGGCCGAAGAGCATGAACTCGAACGCCCCTCCAAAAGTTACCCCAAACGCAAGCTGCTCCCCGATTAGAGGAGGAGGCATATAAACCTGCATCACCAGCGCACAATACGACTGACCGACCACCTTGTGGCCACAACAGAGAGGCCTCTAGGCCCCTCACTAGAACCGTACCCCGGCATCGCTCGAAAAGCACAAAGCCACGGGGGAATGCGTCAGACTTGCGAGACATATTGGAGGATAAGGCAAGACAATCAAGATCGATCTACGGATCGCGTGGGCGCCCCATGATGTGCGACGATGACCGTCGCGCCGGATACAGCAACTCCGGCAGGGCCGAACATAGTAGACAAAGCTCGCTTGAGCTACGTCGTGATATAGCCTAATATAGAGGCACCGCACACCCACTATGTTTCACAGATGAAGTAATGGATCATGAAATCCCCGAAGGGTTTAAACCCGTGAACATCGAATCCTATGATGGCACAACAGACCCCGCGGTTTGGATCGAAGACTATCTCCTTCACATCCACATGGCCCGCTGTGATGATCTCCACGCCATCAAATACCTCCCACTCAAGATTAAAGGACCAGCTCGGCATTGGCTTAACAGCTTGCCAACAGAATCAATTGGGTGTTGGGAGGACCTGGAAGCCGCATTCCTTGATAACTTCCAGGGCACATATGTGCAACCACCAGACGCCGATGACCTAAGCCACATAATTCAGCAGCCAGACGAATCGGCCAGACAATTTTGGACACGGTTCTCAACAAAGAAAAATCAAATCGTCGACTGTCTGGATGCAGAGGCCCTCGCAGCCTTCAAGCATAACATCCGCGATGAGTGACTTGCCCGGCACCTAGGACAGGAAAAGCCGAAATCCATGGCAGCCCTCACATCACTCATGACCCGCTTCTGCGCGGGAGAGGACAGCTGGCTAGCTCGCAGTAACAACCTCAGCAAAAATTCTGGCAGTCCAGATACCAAGGACCGCAACGGTAGGTCGCGTCGCAACAAGAACAAACGCCGCGCTAACGGCGACAATACTGAGGATACCGCAGTCAATGCCGGATTCGGAGGCTCCAAACCCGGTCAGCGGAAAAAGCCATTCAAAAGAACTACTCCGGGTCCGTCCAATTTGGACCGGATACTCGACCGCTCGTGCCAGATACACGGCACCCCCGAAAAGCCAGCTAAATCACACCAACAGGGATTGTTGGGTATTCAAGCAGGCAGGCAAGTCAATTGCCGAAAACAATGACAAGGGGCTGCATAGAGATGACGAGGAAGAGACCCGGCCGCTGAACAATAGAGGACAGAAGGGTTTCCCCCCACAAGTGCAGACGGTGAACATGATATACGCAACCCACATACCCAAGAGGGAGCGGAAGCGTGCACTCAGTGACGTATACGCGATGGAGCCAGTCGCCCCGAAGTTCAACCCATGGTCCTCCTGCCCGATCACTTTTGATCGAAGGGACCACCCCACCAGCATCCGCCACGACGGATTCGCCGCATTGGTTTTAGACCCAATCGTCGATGGATTTCACCTCACCAGAGTCCTGATGGACGGCGGCAGCAGCCTGAACCTGCTTTATCAGGACACAGTGTGCAAGATGGGCATAGACCCCTCAAGGATCAAACCCACAAAGACGACCTTCAAAGGCGGCATACCAGGTGTAGAGGCCAATTGCACAGGCTCAGTTACACTGGAAGTGGTCTTCGGATCCCCGGATAACTTCCGAAGTGAGGAATTAATCTTCGACATAGTTCCGTTCTGCAGCGGCTATCATGCTCTGCTCGGACGAACCGCGTTTGCAAAGTTCAATGCGATGCCACACTACGCATACCTCAAAGCTCAAGATGCCAGGCCCTCGAGGAGTCATTACGGTCAACGAAAACACTGAACGCTCTCTCCGAATGGAGGAACATACAGCGGCTCTCGTGGCAGAACTACAATGCAGCCTCTTAAGGCAATTCTCGAGTCTGGACGTCAAGCGACCGGACACAGCTAAACGTGCCTGGAGTAACCTACAACAAGACCACCTGGCACGTTCCGAGCACGCGTAGCAATGCGGCCCCAAACCCAGCCCTTGCATAATTGCAAGACCAGTCCTTCGTGTACATCATTATGCTCTGGAGATACCATGGGCATATGGGGAGGGGCACGACCACGGCAGACCCAGAACGCGGCTTAACCACACCAGGGGCTCCCAAGTGTGTCATTTTTTTTCCTTTTTCTTTTCTCTTACCCACAGGACTCCGATTCACCAGAGACCCTGTCCGGCAGTAGCCCTGCCGAACTCACGATGCAACAGCCAGGGAAGGAGAAAGGCTACGACGAGTATCCAGGTGGTCTCCATAACGAGCATTAAATCTGTGTTATATACCATTCCGCAGCCTACCTCAAGAGGGGGACATGTCTAATAGTCCCATCCCTTGCTTACCGCACTATTTGTATCGTTCTGCATTCATGGCAGTATTTCTTAAATAAACAATGCATCGCTTTTTCGCTTATAATTGCATTCCTTTCTTATACATATGTTCATTTATGACATGTTGCATCCGTACACTTTGGTTTGGCTAAATATAGCAGGGGCTTAAAGTTCCCCACATTATGGTGTGATAAGTCCGGACACTTTCACAAGTGCGGCCCCCGAACTTATAGCATTATATGCATCGGCTCCGAATCATGTCTTGGGTCAGTAGTTGGGTTTGCCCGGCTCCCATGTTTTGGTACCTTATGTTCCGTTATATCGGCTAAGGTAGCACTAGGAGAACCACTGCGATTGCGCCCCAGTTAAGCTGGGCGAGTGCCTCAGTGGAGAAAGATAAAACTGATCGTCATGATGAGGCGAGAGCCGGTCGCTGTTCGAGAGGTTTTTTTGAGTCCCTAAAGACTTCTTCCGCTTAGAGCAAGGAACCGGCTTTGTTCGGCCCAGGCGTGGATAGCGCCCCGAATTTGGCCTTCCGAACACCAGGGGCTTCGCCGAAATTTTAAATTATAGAATTCTATGGCTAAGTGAGCGTGTTCAAGCACTATAAGCCCGGTTGCCTCGTTCGTTGTGTTGAGAGCCTCCCTAGATGGACCCAAAAATGGGAACAAGAGTGCTCAAATTTATCCTGAACACCCCAGCACTCGTGGCATGGGGGCTGAAGCCGACGACTTGCCATCTCTCAGATTTGATAAACGGCCGCACAGAAGGTAATATTTTAAATTAACAAGTGTTGCTTAGCACACATGAACAATGTTTTCAGCGCACAGGATAACAAAATGCGAGTCTACTAAAATATTACATCTTTGGAGCACTCACCCGCAATCATGCGGGCACCCTTCAGGACACCCTTATAATACATCTCGGGTGTGCGATACTCCTTGCCCGGCGGTGGCGCATCCATCACAAGCTTCTCAGCATCCATCCTGCCCCAGTGCACTTTAGCACGGGCAAGGGCCCGACGGGCACCTTCAATGCAGGCGGAGTGCTTGACGACTTCAACCCAGGGACACGCATCCACCAGCCGCCGCACCAGGCCGAAGTAGCTCCCAGGCATGGCCTCTTTGGGCCATAGCCGAACTACAAGGCCCTTCATGGCCTGTTCGGCCACCTTGTGGAGCTCGACCAGCTGCTTGAGCTAGTCGCTAAGGGGCACCGGATGTCCGGCCTCAGCATACTGAGACCAGAATACCTTCTCCGTCGAGCTCCCCTCCTCGGCTCTGTAGAAAGCGGCAGCGTCGGACACGCTGCGGGACAGATCTGCGAACGCTCCTGGAGAGCTCTGAATTCGGGTAAGTAACAGGTAATTCACTTTAACATGCTTGCTCTGCATGAAGAATGCCTTACCCGCCGCTATTTTCTTCAAATCCTCGATTTCCTGGAGGGCCTTGTGGGCATCAGCCTTAGCGGCTTTGGCACTCTCAAGAGCCGACGCAAGCTCGGACTCTCGAGTGTTCGAGTCACGCTCCAAACCCTCGTGCTTTTCCACGAGAGCATGGAGCTCTTGTTGTACCTCCGCCACCCGCGCCTCCTGCTTCTCTCGCTCGGCTCGTTCCGCGGCCGCATTGTGTTCAGCCGCGGACACCGCCTCCTTCAGGTTTGCCACCTCGTTCATGGCCCCTGGAGTACCCACGTTATCCTTGTTATTTCTCTTGCAACCAAATCCTTTTCTATAAGGTACAACTTTAATACGGTGTTACTCACCTTCCTTGTCCTCGAGCTACTTCTTGGCATGGTCGAGCTCGCTCTCGGACCGCTCGAGGGTCTGCTTGAAGGTATTGACCTCCGCAGCCAGAGGTCAGCAGCGCAGCCTGCATTCCCATATGGACATATTTTTAAGACTCCTGCATATATCTTTTTAGATCCTCAGTTCGGCTTTTCTTTTCGAACACCGAACCAAGCATCAGGGGCTACTGTCTATGTGGTACTATTTTACATTTATTAAATTTCTTACCTCAAAGCCTGTTAGAAGGCTGCTGCAGGCCTCGGTCAGCCCGCTCATGGCGAGCTGAACCTTCTGAATCACCGCACTCATGACAGTGCGGTGTTCTTCTTTGATGGAAGCGCCGTTGAGCGCCTCCAGCAAGTTATCCGGCACCTCCGGTTGGACGGAGGCTGCCGGAGTCACAGTCTTGCCCTTCTTACGAAGGGGCCGCCCGCCAGACTCCGAAACCACTGCAGGTTCCGGTGCGGAGTCCGGTGCAAAGTCCGGGAGGTCGCCCTGTGGCACCTCCGGGGCCTCCTCCTCCTGGTGGGTCCCTTCCAGGGATCCCACCTCGGCGTCGTCAGCGTCACGGGGGGTGGAGGCGGTCGGAAGAGAATCCATATCCAACGTGCCCAAGGACCCGCTTGACGAAGCGGGAAGATCGTCCTTGAGCGGACTATAGGGTTGTATGCAGCATTAGAAAGACACTATGTGACAAAAAGAAAAATTATAAATCATTTAGGAGTCCGGATACTTACGATCTCGCCAGGGGTTTGGCCCTTGAGGGCCACTCCTCGTCGCCTTCACCGATGTTGGCGGAACAGTCCGGGGGAAGGGTCCTTGCCTTCTTGGACCCTTCGGCTTCCCTCGTTGGGGAGGCCTTCCTCTTCTTCTCTCCCCCCGCCGGGGGAGAGGCCTCCTTCTCCTCCTCCTCATCCTCGGGGGAGAAGTCCGCCTTGGAGTCATCGGACGATGAGTCCGATACCACCTGACGCCGGGAACTCCTTCGGATTCCTGTGGCCTTCTTCTTGGCCTTCTTCTCTGGCACTACGTAAAGTGCCGGGACCAGCAGCCCTGTCAAACGGGCATCCGCTGGGTCTTCTGGAAGGGGAGCCGGACAGTTAACCTGTCCGGACGTCACCTCCCAGGCCTGTTAAAGGTATTGGGAGTTTAGATCCCGCATGAAGTCAAAACATGAGAAGCAAGTGTCCCGTAAAGGGATAGCATGGCTTACCTCGTCAGCTGGACGCTGCGAGCTGAATCCGCGATCTTCGGAGGCAGATGCGGGAGCTTCGGCGCCCTTGAACAGCACCCTCCAGGCATCTTTGTACGTAGTGTCAAAGAGCCCGCTCAAGGTCTGGTGCTGTGCCGGATTAAACTCCCACAAATTGAAGTCCCGTTGCTGGCAGGGGAGAATCCGGCGGACGAGCATGACCTGGATCACGTTGACAAGCTTGAGCTTCTTGTTCACCAAGGTTTGGAGATAGGACTGGAGTCCAGTCAGCTCTTCCGAACTACCCCATAGTAGGCCCTTCTCTTTCCAGGAGGTGAGCTGCATGGGGATGCCAGATCTGAATTCGGGGGCCACTGCCCATTTAGGGTCGCGCGGCTCGGTAATGTAGAACCACCCCGATTGCCACCCTTTGATGGATTCCACGAAGGCGCCCTCGAGCCAAGTGACGTTGGGCATTTTGCCCACCATGGCGCCTCCGCATTCCGCTTGGCTGCCCTTCACAACCTTCGGCTTGACATTGAAGGTCTTGAGCCACAAGCCGAAGTGGGGCTGGATGTAGAGGAAGGCCTCGCACACGACGATAAACGCCGAGATGTTGAGGATGAAATTCGGGGCCAGATCATGGAAATCCAGGCCGTAGTAGAACATGAGCCCACGGACAAAGGGGTGGAGTAGGAAGCCCAGTCCGTGGAGGAAATGGGGAAGGAATACCACCCTCTCATGGGGCCCGGGGGTAGGGATGAGCTGCCCCTCGTCGGGGAGCCGGTGCGCGATGTCGCTGGACAGATATCCGGCACTGCGCAGCTTCTTGATGTGCCCCTCCATAACAAAGGAGGCCATCCACTTGCCTCCCGCTCCGCACATGACTGGAGAAGGTCGAGGTGAGATGTGCGGACTTGGGCGCTAGAGCTTGAGTGCGCGGAGATGGATAAGCAAAGGAGGAAGAAGGCGTGGGTAAAAAGGGTGGATCCTTATCCCCTTATATATGGGCGGACGAAGCTATGCGTCCCCACCAGCCTGGTAGAACTCGCTTGTCTCCCAAGCGCCGCAATCAATGGCGCGGTTGGGTTACCCACGTCCATATTGATGGGAATCCCGGAATAAGGGGAACACGAACTCTGCTTCGACAAGACGTGCCAAGGAAACCGCTTCGCTAAACGCGCTAAGGTGGTATAATAAAAACGAGTAAAGGCTTGGTTGTGGTGTGACGTCACGCCACGAAATACGTCAGCAGATTGAACTTGTGTAAATATTATTCTCTCTACGGTGGTATGTGGAATTTATTTTACAGAGCCGGACACTATCCTGGTGTTCACAATCTTCTATAAATTATTCAGAGGAAGAACCCGCCTTGCAATGCCGAAGACAATATGCGCGCCGGACTCGTCGTCATTGAAGCCTGGTTCAGGGGCTACTGAGGGAGTCCCGGACTAGGGGGTGTCCGGATAGCCCAACTATCATCATCGGCCGGACTCCAAGACTATGAAGATACAAGATTGAAGACTTTGTCCCGTGTCCGGATGGGACTTTCCTTGGCGTGGAAGGCAAGCTTGGCGATACGGATATGTAGATCTCCTACCATTGTAACCGACTCTGTGTAACCCTAGCCCTCTCCGGTGTCTATATAAACCGGAGGGTTTTAGTCCGTAGGACACAACAACAACAATCATACCATAGGCTAGCTTCTAGGGTTTAGCCTCCTTGATCTCGTGGTAGATCCACTCTTGTACTACCCATATCATCAATATCAATCAAGCAGGAGTAGGGTTTTACCTCCATCGAGAGGGCCCGAACCTGGGTAAAAACATCATGTCCCTTGTCTCCAGTTACCATCCGCCTAGACGCACAGTTTGGGACCCCCTACCCGAGATCCGCCGGTTTTGATACCGACACCGGCCCTCTTCAATAAATGTATAATCTCCCGTTTCCGTTGCCTTTTGGATGTCTCACGTCGTAGACATGTCTTTGTAGGCCGACGTAACCCTATGCACCGTATTGTGCACCATCGGTGACCGGAAGGTGGACGTGGAGGCGATGATAATGAAGCCGAAGGAACCATTGTTCCACGGCCGGCCGGTCCCCCCCGGACGTCTTCAAGGTTTCCGTGGCCAGTGTCAAACCGGGCCACGGGAATTTGGCTCCTCTAGTACTAGGGGCGATGATGACGAGACCCCGCGGCAGCTTGGTGATTGCAATGGGTGGGTCCTGTTGTGGCCAAAGAGTTTGCTTCATCTGGAGGTGGCCAGGAGCACACCCATGAGCACGCAGTTAGGTATGAACATCAACACCCCACCTACCCAATTAGCATCGGCTATCATGCTGGGTGATAGCGTACGGGTGAGGAAGAGGCTCCATTAGTTATTGGTGACGTCACCATAGATGAGGATGAGGATGAGGATGACACTCAACAGTATTTCAATACTAGCGCCTACTTAGGGTTTGAGCGTCATGAGTCGGTGCCTGAATTGCCTCCTCCGGAGTCTGAACGTATTATGGATGACCTTCCGGTAGCAAAGAAGCCTAGGAAGAGATAGAGGAAAGGCAAAAAAGTTGCTTCTATGATCCAGCCGCCCCAGCAGCCTCGGGTTCAAGACCATATAGATATCCCCGGTGCGGCAAAATGGCATATCCCCGGTGAACCAATCCTACCTAAAGTAGTGCTAGGGGCCATATTCTGCGATCTAAGGAGACTTCATGACGATGTGCTGCGGATAGAGAAAGGCCTCATCGCCTAAAAAATCTAGGATACCCACTCTATGTGGTTAACATGCCGCGGCAATTGTCGTACGTTGACACATTCCCCGCGGAGAAGTTCTTCCTTCGATTCGATTACATCTTCGACATGTTTCACTTGAAGAAGCTGGATTTTACGTTTGTCTGCCTTTATGCCTTGCACATGAACTACCTCATCGGGGTTGAGCAAATACCTCATATCTGTGTTGCTGACCCATACTTCATGCACGAGGGCTTCTTGGGATTCTGAGCAGAGCATCGTCAATACGCGAGGGAATACATCACCAATTGCATGCTCGCCAATAAGGACAAGGAGGCGATTCTCGTGCCTTATCATCCCCTGTAAGTCATCCGCGTAGATATCCGTCCTTCAGCTTCAATCATTCATTTGCACGGTGGAGGCTAATTAATTTGAGGTGTACTTATTCTGCGCAGCGGCGGCGCGTCGTCCTCATCATCCTCTACCCCCGATACTCCCACGCTCTTTACTTGGACTCGTCAAAGAACATTAACAAAAAGGATTACACCCACATCAAGTCTGTTCTCGACGGTGCTATGTTTTACTACAGCACACGGGGTGGAGAGGTCAAGGACAAGAAGAAAAGGGACGGCAGGCCCGCCTTCAACCATAAGACTGACTTCTGCTGCATCCAGCAACCAAGTGATTCTCTTAATGATGGATTCTATGTCCTACACCACATGCTGGAGTACAGACGGGATCACCAGAACCTTCGCATGTCACCTAGATCCAGCGATGCCCATATTCTGCAATGGGCAAAGAACTTAGGAGATATCGAGGATCATCGACTTCGAGCTGAGTTCTATCACATCCAGCACGAAATTGCCCAAATCATCATGAAGGAGGTCGTCGAAAAAACAGGGATGTTCTACGAAGAAGGACAAATGTCGCGGGAAGACGTCCGAAGACGTGTAGCCGCTCAGCATCTTGACCTGAAGCCTTTCACTAAGCTCGGGCACTATCTCCCTGACTTGGATGGATGGCACGACATGTTGGACTGATTGTTGATATATGACAATGTGTCCATTTAGTCCATAATTTCTGTATGACAAAACTTTGAGTTATGCATGACGAAACTTTATTTGTGATGTAATTAAACTGTCCTCCTCGACTAGCAAAAGATCACTCTAGTTAGGGCATTTTGGGTATGATGAACTTTGTTGTTTATGCTTATGATATGTTCCTTCTATTTTTGCCAAGTCTGTCTCTTTCTATTGCTCAACTATATATGTTGCATATCATCGACTCATGTGACGATGCAGGTGCATAGATCATCGATGGCGAAGAAGTGCTACGCTAGGAGTATACGACGAGTGGCTGGAGTGTCAGGCTCAGGTGTAACGGTTTCTGGTTTTCGAGCAACAGCCAGTAGTTAGTTTAGGTTTACGCTAATGCGAGAGAGGGATACGAACTCATGTACTGCATAGTTCCACTCTCACTCATAGTGATAGCTCTTCTCGCGTATATCATTGTTTAGATGGATGATGATGTAGTTGCAAGTAATCGAGACTTGTGTCGCTATTTTCCAGATGATGACGAGAGACCACTTTGTGTTGGTTGATGATTATGATGACGACATGATTTGATGAGACAATTTGTATGTATATGCTATGATTACATTTGTATGTGAATGATATGCTAAAGATTATTGTATAAAGCCTATTCAAATACAAAACAAATATGCAAAAAACAGAAACTAATAAAACTAGCAGTAGCGAGGGGAATAAAGTTAGCAGTAGCGCCCCCTTACCAGTAGCGCTTCCTGCTAAAAAGCGTTGCAAATATTAGCAGCAGCGCTCTGCACTAAAGCTTGCTACTGCTAGCCAAGTATAGCAGTAGCGTGGGATGACACGCGCTACTGCTATATGTTAGCTGTAGCACCTTATCAGTAGAGCGGCATCCCGCACTACTGATAGGAAAAATACCCACGCTACTGCTAGGGTTTTCCCTAGTAGTGTTACTACATTACTTTCGGTAGTTTACTTTCGTGCTCTGTGTTGATAGTTTACCTGATCATTCATTGCTTGTTGAAAATCATTCAGCCACTTCTCGTCTGTCATCCCAACTGTTGTTGTTCGTTACTAAATCTTAATCAGCCATTTCACACATCTTGATGATACTAGTCTTTCATATGATTCTTTGCTCTGATGTTATTTAGACTGTCATACATGTTGATGTGTTGATCTTCATTACTTAGTCAATAGTTCGTCCTTGTGCTTATCCTTTGTAACTCATCGCCTGTATTCTCTCAATGTTTCTGCTCCTGTTAGCTTGCGTCATTGTCAAGCCTGTGATATATTATACTCATGCCATCATTGCATCTTACATTGATACTTATGTGCCTTCTTAAAGTGCTTGATTGAGTTACTTTCCACCGAACTATATTTCTGTTGCTGTAATTGGGATTAGTTCAAAACATTCTAAAGAATTTTTCAATCTCCCATTCACCCCCCCCCCCCTCTGGTCGATATACTCTCGGTCCTTAATTGCCCAATATTCTTTATGTTCTAACTCAAGAGGTAAATGACATGCTTTTTCCATAAACCATTTTATATGGAGACATACCCATAGGATTTTTACAAGTTGTTTGGCCCAAAGTGAATCATCTAATTTCTTAGACCAATTCTTCCGGGACCGATTGACAGTCTTTTGCAAAATTAATTTTATTTCCCTATTGCTTAATTCAACTTGACCACTAGAGTGGGGGTGATAAGGAGATGCAATTTTCTGAAAGTACCATGAATAAAGTGTGAATCACCATCACTCATTAAATATCTAAGGACTCCAAACCTCGAAAAGATAATTTCCTTGAGCATTTTAATGGAAGTGTTATGATCAATATTGCTGGTTGAAATAGCTTGTACCCAATTAGTGACATAATCAACGGCTACGAAGATATGTGTATACCCATTAGAGGAAGGAAAAGGTCCCATATAATCAAATCCCCAAACAATCAAATGGTTCAATAACAAGTGAATAATTCGTAGGCATTTATTGACGTCTACCAATATTACCAATTCTTTGACATTCATCACAAAAAAGGACAAACTTACGAGCATCTTTGAAAAGAGTAGGCCAATAAAATCAAGACTGTAGTACTTTGTTTGCAGTTCTATCTCCCACATGGTGTCCTCCATAAGCCTCGGAGTGACACTTCCGTAGGATTTGTTCATGTTCATGCTCAGCTATACAGCGTCTAATAATACCATCTACTCCTTTATAAAGATGTGGGTCATCCCAAAAGTAATGTACTAAATCAAAGAAGATTTTTT
Organism: Triticum timopheevii; assembly: GCA_963921465.1. NCBI lineage: Eukaryota > Viridiplantae > Streptophyta > Magnoliopsida > Poales > Poaceae > Triticum > Triticum timopheevii. The sequence continues at coordinate 542,814,213 of OY997266.1, forward strand.
TTTCTTTGGTTAGTAGGTGAAACTAGGTGGTATAAATTTAGCAAAAATGTAATTAGCATAGTCAGCATACCAAGGAGTATTATGGGAAGCATTAATGACAATTAGTTGTTCATCGGGGAAGCTACCATCAATAGGTAGTGGGTCATCAATAATATTTTCTAGCCTATACAAATTTCAGCTACGGGGTTCTCAGCTCCTTTTCTATTAGTGATGTGCAAGTCAAATTCTTGCAGAAAAAGAACCCACCTAATAAGTCTATGTTTAGCATCTTCTTATCCATAAAATATTTAATAGCAGCATGATCAATGTGAACAATTACTTTGGAATCAACAATGTAAGCACAACTGCTAAAAATTCTTTCTTAGTAGTAGCATAATTCCTTTGGGCACTATCCCGAGTTATACTAGCATAATGGATAACATTTAATTTCTTATCAACTCTTTGTCCTAGAGCAACCCTAACAACATAGCCACTAGCATCACACATAATTTCAAAAGGCAAGTTCCAATCAGGCGGTTGAACAATAGGTGCGGCGGTTAAGGCTTTCTTATGTGTTTCAAAGGCTTCAACACAATCATCATCAAAAACAAAAGGAACATCCTTCTGTAATAAATTGCTAAGAGGCCTAGAAATTTTAGGGAAGTCTTTAATAAACCTCCTATAGAAACCAGCATGACCGAGGAAACTACAAATACATCTTTAGGACATGGCATTTTCTCAATTGCATCAACTTTAGCTTTATCCACCTCAATACCTCGTTCAAAAATTTTATGCCCCAACACAATACCTTCATTCACCATAAAGTGGCACTTCTCCTAATTCAAGACAAGATTAGTTTGGTCACATCTCTGCAAAACTCGATCAAGGTTGCTTAAGCAATCATCAAAAGAAGTTCCGTAAACAGAAAAATCATCCATGAAAACCTCAACGATCTTTTCACAAAAGTCAGAGAATATAGCAGTCAAACATCTTTGAAAGGTAGCAGGTGCATTACATAAACCCAAAAAGACATACGTCTGTAAGCATAGGTTCCAAAAGGGCAAGTAAAGGTGGTTTTCTCTTGATCACGTTGTGAAACAGGTATTTGAGAGAAATCCGAATATCCATCGAGAAAGCAAAAGTGTGTATGCTTTGACAATATTTCTAGCATTTGGTCAATGAAAGGCAAAGGATAATGATCTTTCCTAGTTGCTTTATTTAATTGTCTAAAATCAATTACCATACTATAGACAGTCACAATTCTTTGTGGGATAAGTTCATTTTTATCATTAGGAACAACAGTAATACCTCCTTTCTTAGGAACACAATGAACGGGAGTTGCCCATCTACTATCTTCTATAGGATAAATTATACCTGCTTCCAGAAGCTTTAATATTTCATTTCTTACCACTTCCTTCATTTTGGTATTTAATCGTCATTTATGATCAACAACAGGTTTAGCATCTGGTTCCATATTAATCTTGCGCTGACAGAGAGTGGGACTAATGCCCTTAAGGTCATCAAGAGTATATCCAATAGCAGCATGGTGCTTCCTCGGAGTTTTTAACAATCTGTTTTCTTCATGCTCTGTAAAGTTAGCACTAATACTAACATTATATATCTTCTTTGCATCAAGATAAGCATATTTCAAAGTGTCAGGTAATTGTTTTAATTCAAACACAGGGTCACCCTTAGGTGGAGGAGTACCTCCTATGGTTTCAACGGACAAGTTGTGCTTGAGAATAGGTTGTTGTTCAAAGAACACCTTATCTATCTCATTTCTTTCATGCATATGCATATCATTTTCATGGTCTAGCAAGTATTGTTCTAATGGATTAGTAGGTAGAACGGCAATAGAAGCAAGACCAGTTATTTCATCTTTACTAGGCAATTCTTTATTATGAGGTTGCCAACGAAACATAGAGAAATTAAACTCATGAGACACATCACCAAAACTAACACTAATTTCTTTCTCACAATCTATTTTAGCATTCACAGTGTTCAAGAAAGGTCTACCAAATATTATGGGACAAAAGTCATCTTGTGGAGAACAAGAACTAGGAAGTTAGTAGGGTATTTTTTTCCCACACAAGACTTCTACATCTCTAACAATCCCTATTGGTGTGATGGTGTCTCTGTTTGCAAGTTTAATAGTAACGTCAATATCTTCTATTTCAGCGAGTGCAATCTCATGCATAATTTCTTGATGTAAGGTAAAAGGAATATCACTCACGCTAGCACCCATATTACATAAACCATGATAGCAATGATCTCCCATTTTGACTAAGACAACATGCATACCAACAATAGATTTATTCTTATCTTTGGTATCGGGTTTGGCAATTCTAGCAGCTTCATCACAGAAATAAATAACATGCCCATCAAGATTATCGACCAAGAGATCTTTAACCAAGCAATGTTAGGTTCTACTTCAATTTTTTCAGAGGGTCTAGGTGCTCTAATATTGCTTTTGTTAACCAAAGTTGAGACTTTAGCATGTTCCTTTATCCTTATAGGGAAAGGTGTTTTTTCAATATAAGCGATAGGCACAACTAGGTCAATATTGTAAATGATAGTTTCTTTATTAACTCTAACTAGTTCATCAACCTTTTAATTAATAGGTGGTTGGTATTTAAACCACTTCTCCTTAGGGAGATCAACATGAGCAGCAAAGGATTCACAAAATGAGGCCACTATCTCAGAGTCAAGTCCAGATTTAGTGCTAAAATCAATGAAAGCATCGATATCCATGAAAGATTTAACACAATCAAACTCAAGTTTTATACCAGACTCCTTACCTTCATCAAGTTCCCAATCTTCAGAGTTGCATTTAATTCTTTCAAGAAGATCCCACCTGAATTCAATAGTCTTCTTCATAAAGGATCTAGTACAAGAAGTATCGAGCATGGATTGATCATTATGAGAAAGCCGAGCGTAAAAATTATGTACAATAATTTCTCTCAAGAGCTAATGATTAGGGAATGAATATAACATTGACTTAAGCCTCCCCCGAGCTTGACCGATACTTTCACCTTCACGAGGCTAAAAATTATAGATATAATTCTGATCACGATGAACTAGATGCATAGGATAAAACTTTTGGTGAAATTCCAATTTGAATCTATTATAGCTCCAAGATCCAATATAATCGCATAGCCTATACCATGTAAATACCTTTTCCCCCAAAGATAAAGGGAAAAACTTGTTCTTTACTTCATCTCCGGGTGAACCTGCAAGCTTAAATAATCCACAAACTTCATCCACATAGATTAGATGCATATCAGGATGTAGTGTTCCATCTCCTGCATAAGGATTAGCTAGCAGTTTCTCTATCATACCCGAAGGAATTTCATAACAAATATTTTTAGTAGGTGCATTAGGTTGAGGGGCAACTCTTTATGTTTTTGGTCGAGGTGAAGATACCCCAAACAAACCCCTCAAAGGATTATTTCCATAGTGACAAGTGACAATATATTTCAACACAAAATATAAATTTTTCCTTACCAAAGGGGATTCACTCCCCGGCAACGGCGCCAGAAAAGAGCCTTAATGAACCACAAGTATAGGGGATCAATCGTAGTCCTGTCAACAAGTAAGAGTCTCGAACCCAACGAGGAGCAGAAGAAAATGACAAGCGGTTTTCAGCAAGGTAATTACTACAAGTACTAAAATTGTGGCAACAAGTTGTTTGATAGCAAGATAATTTGTAACAAGTGACAAGTAGCAATAGTAAGAATAGGTGCAACAAGGTAGCCCAATCCATTTGTGGCAAAGGACAGGCCGGAACAGTCTCTTATAATAAGCAAAGCATTGTTGAGGACACGCAGGAATTTCATCTAGTCACTTTGATCATGTTGGTTTGATTCGCGTTTGCTACGTTGATAATTTGATATGTGGGTGGACCGGTGCTTGGGTGTTGTTCTTACTTTAACAAGCCTCCCACTTATGATTAACCTCCTTCACAAGCATCCGCAACTACGAAAGAAGAATTAACATAAAATCTAACCATAGCATTAAGATCCAAATAAGCCCCTTACGGAATAGCGCAGAAACTAGGGTTTAAGCTTCTGTCACTCTAGCAACCCATCATCTAATAACTACTCCACAATGCATTCCCTTAGGCCCAAAGATGGTGAAGTGTCATGTAGTGGACATTCACACGACACCACTAAGGGGATCACAACATACATATCATCAAAATATCAAACGAATATCAAATTCACATGATTACTTATTATGGCAAGACTTCTCCCACGTCCTCAAGAACAAAAGTAACTACTCACAAAGCATATGCATGTTCAAGATCAAAGGGGTATTAAATAGCATAATTAATGTATCTTAACATATTATCTTCCACCAAATAAACCAATTAGTATCAACTACAAGATGTAATCAACACTACTAGAAACCCACAGGTACAAATCTGAGGTTTTGATACAAAGATTGAATACAAGAGATGAACTAGGATTTGAGATGAGATGGTGCTGGTGAAGATGTTGATGGAGATTGATCCTCCCATGATGAGAAGGTTGTTGGTGATGATGATGGCTTTGATTTACCCCTCCCAGAGGGAAGTATCCCCGACGAATCACTCCGCCGAAGAGCAAAAGTGCTCCTGCCTAGATTCCGCCTCGAGATGACGGCGCTTCATCCCGAAAGTCCTTTCCTTATTTTTTTTTCTAGGTCAAATGTGAATATATACCAGAAGATGGTCGCGAGAAGTGGGCCAGGTGGCCCGGCGCGCCCTGTTGCCTAGTGGGAACGTGGGTGGCCTTTCTCCTGCATTTTTATATATTCCAAAATAATTCTTTGTAAAATTCAGCCCATTTAGAGATGTGCAGAATAGGTATCTCTAACATAGTTTTGCAGGTCTAGAATTTCAGCTGCTGGTATTCTCCCCCTTTGTGTAAACCTTGCAAATTATGAGAGAAAGACATTAGAATAACTCCCCCAAAGTGTTATAATGAATAAAAACACTAAAATTAACAGTAAGAAAACATGATGCAAAATGGACGCATCACGGTCGCGCCACCTCATTCATTCACGCCACAACCTGCCACCTCATTGATCCATGGCATGGCCTTCCCTCTGGCTATGGACCATGCCTTCCTCCTAACTCATCCAAGCCAATGCTGTAAGATCATCTCCATCTCTATATATACCACATGTAGTGATCAAACCGCGTGCGGGGGCATGTGCGACTTAAGACTTGGGACGTCGGGCGACCGGTAACGAGAGGAAAGAAGGCCGCTCTGGCAAGACCTGAGGTTTGCTACGAGGAAGATTCTTAAGACGATGGAGGAGACACACTCGGTTAAGGGGAAAGGGGGATGGGTGACTGTTCATGGCCGGCGAGGTCGAGTCAGCCACGCAGCCGCCGACAGGCTCCTCTCTGAATCCTGCATGTGTGCGCCGTTGTTGCCCCTCATCGGCATGGATGAGAGAGGGTAGTGATTGAATGAAGCAAAGCGAATCAGAATGAGCAGAGGAAAAAGGATGTGCCTTTAATTGTGTTTATGAGTTCTAATCTCTTATGGATGTGAAATCACAGAGACTTGCATCCATTGACAGACAATGTTTCTTTCCGTGTGAGGGGGAACTTTGGGATGGCTTCTCTAATCATATCTCAAACTCGAGGGTAGAATGAGGAGCTCTGAAGGGAGCTATACATTTATTCATTATACATAGTATAAAGGGAACTAATTGCTTGGTTGTATTGTTTATAGGGGAGTTGAGATGTTGTTGCTTTCAATTTGCATAAAATGTGTTTGTGTGTTTCTGTATTGTCTATCTTTCTGGTTGACGGTTTTAGGTGTTTGGCCGATGAATGGCATTATGCGCAATGTCACCGGTGTGCGAGGGAAAATGGTTCTAGATTGGCTTGGGGAATGAAGGCGGCAGATCTGGTGCTTGGCCTCGACGAAGTCGACGGATAACGATGGCTTCAGAATTGGAGGAGAATGGGGATGGTACCTGGTCGACACGCTAGAACGACAAAGGCTTTGCCGATGGAAAGCTTCTTCATCGACTCATGACACCCTCATGGTCTATGGTTCTCCTTCGAATCTAGCGACATTCAGCGGTGATGACGGCTATTGCAGAATTAACTAATGATTTTAGTGTATTTTCCTCTCCTTTGTTTTTTCTACAAATATCTGGTCAGTCGTGGTTTTGTACAGACCCATCAATGGCGCGCCTCGACTGGTGCACCATGACAACATTGAAGGTCGCATCAACAACGCAGTCGCGGCGCTTTGCCTCCTCAATCAATAGTGTGTTGCATCCCTTCCAAGCATCAGTCGTCGAGCATGCAACCACTCCACTACAGGATAACAACTCCGATTGTGCAGTTTTTGTGATGGCAATTGCCAATTCCATCGCATGTTGGCGGCTCATGGGGGACAGGAGCCGCAACAAGATTGGGTGAATACACTCATGGGGGATGTAGACCAGGATGTTGTCACCTAGATGAGGAATTTGCTCACTGGATTTTTGGAAGGACAAATGACAGTTGAAGGGCTGAACTCCCAGTACTTCTTCAATGAGGATGGAGTTGATGAGTAGGAGAAGAATGGTCCTCCATGATGGAGCTGAGCAATAATGCTACTCCTATGTAAAAGGTAACAAATGGTAAGTTCATTAATCTCCACTCAGGAGTTCAGGTTTGAGCAAGGGGTTCATGACATATTTTTAATCCCTCTACTTTTCTTTTGGCCCACCTTGATTCCTATATTTCTAAAAAATAGTCAGACAGATCGGCCAACTCATAAATTTCTATAAATTAATCTGGCTATAAATTGAAAAACCTCCCATCTTTCTGGTCTAAATGTTGGTTCAGAGCAGAGGTGGCATTAGGGAGAAATGAAATGCCAAACAACTACTTCATCGCTCCTTAACCCTTAAGTAGTAAAGAAATAAGATTGCCTGATCCTAGAGTAGCTGAATTGTAATATCGGGATCGGACAACTGGACAAGTAGTTTTCGTAGTCATTTGTGGCCTATCACATTTTTCTCGGACTGAATGCTCAATGCCCAACTTGCGTGGGGAGCTGTGAGTGCGGTTCAAATGTATACAAATTATTTATAATAAACTTTAATATTTATTTATAAATTATGATTTTAATCACAATTGTACCTAATTTAATATGTTAATATTGAGCTATTGTTTGCATAAAAATTACAATTAAATTAAATCAAAACACTTCTTCAATAACATGTTTAAACTAAATCCTCCTAATTATGAAAATCTGACAAAATCGCATGTTTTCTTTGATTATTTTGTGACACTTGCATGAATATAGTGTATACGTTTGTAATGTATCCTTAATAATATTAGTAGAGATCTGTAACATGTATGGTATAAGAAATATCTCGACAGAAGTCTCTATAATGAGATATGAGAAAATAGAAAAATCTAGATTATATGAGATGTTTACAAGAAGCTTGTTACTGCATCACATGTTGTTTCTAGTCCAATGTGTCTTACATATTACATTGGGTTCGATAATTTGTCCCAATTCCCCAATCGATCCCAAATCGCACACAAAAACAATCCCTAGCTAGTTCCATCTATCTCGCACACCCTTCGTCGTCGGCTCTCGTCAGCCTTACATCCGACGCCAACCCACTCTGAAGGTATAATTGTATCGCCCATTTTCTATTTTCTGCAGGTACCCATTAATATCTGATCCAGATTCTTGCTACATCCTTTACTACAACAATGTCAAGCTATATTACAAATTGTGCAACTTATATAAGTACTATCTTTCATTTATATGGTCGACGCTTGGATGTTTGTTGCCTAACTTCATTGTGGCCTCCATGTTAGCTTTTGCGTCACATGGAGCTTCCCCCATGTTAGGTTCATTTCCTTTTGGATTACCTCTTACCCTCAATTAATGGATCAACTAACTGAATTAGGTTCTACAATGTATGTACTACTACTTATAATGCATTTGGGTTTCTATATACTCCCTGTGTAGCCAGATGACCCGATCTATGTTCCCCGGCTCAGCTGACATTCAGGATTCCACGTATCTCACCTACCACTAATTGTTGACATTGATCTCACCTGCTAACACAAGCCAATGTTCATATATGTCAGTCGAAAAAAGTAACACAAAAGCCAACAAAATGTACAAAGCCAACATAGCATCAAAACTAGCCAGCCTAATGTACATAGCAAACATGGTAACGCATGGGAACGCTCTCAAGAGGCCCGCAATGGCCGGCCCTAACCACTAGTGTGTATCAAGTGTCATATGCACGCTGCTTTTGGGTGTTCCGCGTTTTTTCTCTCACAACCAACACGAATTAAACCCTCTAGTTGCATTTTTTGGCGGGAAAACCTTCAGATCTATTCCTCAACTATCAAGGCAGTATAGAGAACAGCAGAGGTAACATAGATTACATTCAAGTCTGTAGACCAAGTAGCGACGACTATAAGCGCCGGAGCGAGCCGAAGGCGTGCCGCCAGCATCGCCCCTCCTTGCCGAAGTCGGGCAAACCTTGTTATAGTAGACAGTCGGGAAGTCATCATGCTAAGGCCCCACAGGACTAGCACATCAGAACAACAACTGTAACTGATGAAAAGAGGCGTAGATCAAAATGATCCAATCTATCGACGCATGAGCACATACCGGATCTAAGCGGATCTGATGGAGACAAACACCAATCGAATCTCACGAGATCCGTCGGAGACAAACATTCACACGCCCTTCGACGACTCTATACGCACCACCATTCTGAGATGACGCATCGCTATTTCGGGGAGGACAGAAAGCCTAACAAAACTAAAAAAATCTAAAAACAAAGCCCTTCTACTGGCAAAGGTCGGGATCCACCACGCCTCCATGGCCCTAAGGCCACTGGAAGTGAGGCAAACCGGCAAAAGTACCAACGGGAAGCAGCGGAAACCCTAATTGCCTGGGTGCTCATGAGAGAAGGGGTATGTGATGCTTTTGCTTCGAACCCTCTCTAATTCCATCACAGCAAACCTTCCATTCTTACATACCCCAAGATGCGTTATCCGCAAATAATATAATGAATTCAACACGGCTCACATGTTATCATCCACGTGGTAAGGAGATACAACCATTAATGGAGTTGGGGTCACACAAAATCGAAGACTTGCAATTAGATAGAACGGAAGTTTGGATGGAATGCAACAATGAGTCAATGGTAATATTTCTAACTAAAAACAATCGTAATATTTGGCTCGTGTGGCTTGTTTTAGCGGGTAACTTGTGGAGGATTTTTATTTTTTGGATGGCCTATGTGAGAGCTGCCACGTGGGTCATGCCACAAAGTGTTCTAAGATGACAAAAAGAGGTGTGTTTTTATCAGGAAATGTTTAGCAACGTGCCAATTCTTGTCAATGTGATCAAATCTCTACTATAAAGGAAGTGGTGGTATGTTGTGGTTTGATTTGGTTTCATACATTTTTCGTTTTAACACCATTCCTTGAACATGAGGATCATATTAATCATAGGAAGTATCATCAAGCATTGGATGAGAAGATCATGTTAACTATGAAGAATATTATTATTTGGATGGGAGGATCACATTACATATGAAGGGTATCATAAATAATGGAAAGTGCCATCGAGCGTTAGAGGACATGATCACTAGAATATGTATGACTCCATTACAACGCACGACTAATTAGCTAGTTTAAGATGGGACAAAGTCGGGGTACTGCGTGGCGAAGATAGAAGTAGCACTAGGAGATGCCAGACATGGCCAAACAGGTCGTGCTTTGCAGGCCATCCCATAAGCATCTGTTTAGCCGTGTGTCACGTGCCCGGTCTGACACACGGCTAAACAGGTCGTGTCAGGGCCACGACATGTCTGGGTCAGTGTCTGGACCGCGAGGCGAGGCCCATGTGCCGAGACTCCATGACCCTTTTTAGGGAGCTATTAAGTGGCGCCTTAAGCACCACTTGGAGGAACGGGCGATCCCACGCCCCTGCTCGTCGGCCGACCCATGTAAGGCGAGCGCTTGATAGCTTCACGGGTTCCTCCTAGTCGATCGAGTGCAATTTTACCAATCACAGTTAACAAGTTCAACCATTGAGTTTTTCAAAAAAGTATGATTTTTTTAATAACGAAAACTTGTATCTTAAAATGTTGATGAAGCATTTGGAAAAATGTTAAATGTATATAGTAAAAATGTTGACCATGTATTCAAAAAATGTATACTAAATGGTATATAGAAAATCAGTGCAACTTGACAGAAAACAAAGAACCAATGAAAAACAAGAAAGAAACATACAAAACCGAAATAAAACAAATCAAAAAGAAGAAAAAATGGGGAAAGAAATAAATAAAACCAAAGAAAAGAAAGATAATGACAACTGAGAAGGAAACTAAGAAAACCCGATGAAAAATAAAAAATAAAAATATTAAAACCCCATTGAAAAAACCGACTCTTTTATCCTCAAGTAGGTTGTGCTCTGTATTTACCACGAATTTGATTGTAACTCAGTGGCATGTATCGTTCCCTTTCACCCAGAAGATCCTTGTTCCTTAGGGACCTCCTATATGCAGCATACCGTGCCAGGGAACAGCATCGCACGCACACCCCGCTCCGCACGAGGCCCCCGTGGGCCGGCCCATGTGCGGGGCAGAAGCACCTTATTTTTTTGTTGTTTTCTTTTTTGTTTATTTGGTTTTAAAATAATTCAGGATTTCAGAAAAAGCTACAAAATGTGAAATGTTCGTGAATTCAATTTTTTTCATGATTTAAAAAACATTCAGGAAATGATTAATGCTCACGGATTCGAAAAAATATTCACCGAATTCAAACAATGTTCATGTTTTCAAAATAATAAACATTTTTATTTTAGTGAACAATTTTTTATGAGCATTTCTTCATAATAATGAACATTTTTTATATTTCATGCACAAATTTTGAATTGGATAAACAATATTTGTATTCAAGTTTGTTTTTGAAAAATGGATGAACAAATTTTGAGTTTGATAATCATTTTTTGAATTTGATGAACAAAATTTGAATTTGATGAACTTTTCTTTAGGTCTGTGAACAAAATTTGAGTATTGGTGAACATTTTTTAAATCCGATGAACAAAAAGGTTGAATTCGATGAACATTTTTTGAATTGTTGAAGATTTTTTTTACATTGATGAACATTTTTTGAATTCGATGAAAAAAAAGTGTTCATAAATTTGAAAAAGGAAATTCATAAAAAAAGTGAAAAAAGCAAAGAGGAAAGAAAAAGGGAAACAGGAAAGAAATGGTAAGGAAAAAAGAAAAGGAGAAAAACTAGGGGACCTCTAGCCCCACATGGGCCGGCCCAGAAGGCGCGCAGAGGGTGCGCGCCACGGCGATAGCAGGCGCCCTACGTGCCATATAGGATCCACATATTTCTTACCTTTTTCTTTTCCCTTTGTTTTATACTAGCAAAAAGAACCCGTGTGTTGCAACGGGAGAGAAAATACTACATGCCCCTAACACAATAACCATGGCTCAAGACCCCAATAGGTACACATCCTTTATTTCAACATGACATCTTATTAGTCTTGCCATTTATCCTTCTTTAGACTCTCGCTCATGGACATGCATGGTCAAAGATGGTTTCTTTCGTCTCTAATTTGTCTTTTTGAGGTGTTCATTTTCAATTTGAATCGACACCTGTATGAAAGAAAGACGGGTTGTGCACTACTGATTAACTTTGCATCCTAAATAACATTTAAAAATATTAACATCTGAATAAGCATCATATTCAGATTCTATGCATTTTTCTAAGCAATTTTCATATATAACATTTTAAAATTAGAGTTATGGTTTAAAAGATGTGAATATTTCTTTGACGTATTTGAATGTGTCTCTTAACAACATTTAAAATGATTCACGGGTAAAAAATAATATCATATTCATATTCTACACATTTTTATAATCAATTATCATATATGACATGTTAAAATTGGAGTTACGGTTTAAAAGAATATTTTTTAAAACATTTGAATCTATATAAAAACATTATTTTCTAGACGGATAGTGGCTTTATTAACCAGAATCTCAGGGGTTTTTTGAATAAATTTAAAAGTATTCTATTCCTACTTAAAATAGGACTACGGGTTGATTAACCAAAACCTAAGGGAGTTTTTTGCAAAATACGAAACGTTTTCCTGCTCTCACTTAAGTTGGGACCGCGGGTTGATTTCATGAAAGTGCAGGGAATTTTCGGTAAAATGTATGACGACAGACGACCAAAAGTTGTGGGCGCTTTATTATTAGGGAGAGATAGATGAGCTAATGGGTCGGCCAAGTTTATTGTGCTAGGTGCTATTCCTTTCAGCGAGAGTATCTTCCATATGGCTTAAGGCGGGATTTAGATCTCGCGCACGTGTTGTGCCAGACTTGTTGGCACGGCCAGTTTATAAACGTGTCGCCGCTGGTCGTGTCATGCCAGGCATGCTTAAGGGTGGCATCAACTATCGTAGTATAACCTTCACACATGATGTTTGGCTTTTGCTGATGCACTATCCTCTTGAATGCTAGGATGTGAACGTAATTAGCCGCATTGTAGCTCCATATGGTAGATTCTCACATGGAAAAAAGATCCTAGAGCCGAAACCAGAATTATTGTGAAAGTCAGGGTTATGAATCCGAATACTTTACCTTTCAGCATAGTTTTGCTTTGCAATATGGATGATATTGGCTTTAGTGACTCTTGGACATGTCCAACGTATATCCTGTCTAGAGAAATCATTGGGCAGCAGGGAGGTGATGAAGATCCTCTACCATCTGATGGTGGAAATCACACCCTCTGCCCATGTTCATGGTGGTTTCTGGCATGATGAGATTTTAGGAAATATTCCTATGGAACAAGTTGTGATCAACCCACACAATGAAAAATTGGGTGCACCTTATGAAGATGTTCATGCTGCTGATGGGCAATATAACAATGATGCTACCATGCAAGACCAATTCCATGCTGACTTGGATCAGATCAATCCTGATGCTACACCTGCAGCCTAGACTGAGGCCACACCTGATGCTCTGCATATTCATAACAACCAGGATGTCAGTCAGCAGAATTCTGCTATCCCTGCTGAGGATTTCATTCATGTTCCAATGGCACACAGCAGCCCTGAATTTAATCCTCAGAACGCCAATATGAACTATAATGGCATCACATGGTCTAGCCAGGAGTCTGAAGCACAGAACATCATCATTGTGAGGAAATGTCTGAACATATCTTTGCACATCAAAATCTGATTGGTAATCTTGCTGCCAATACTCAGAACATCATTCCTAAGACTAGGAAGCAAATATTATCAATGCCACCTGCTAGGTAGTGGATGTTCAGTGCACTAATGGTACTAGGAAGAGATGCTTCCTTCAATTCCATACATCCAACCCTACTCAACAATTTGCTCAACAGTCCAGTTCTGCAAGTGTTGTGGAGATCACTGCAGACACTTTTTCTACCACTAGCAAACCAACCTTTGCTACAAACAAAAGGAAGAAGAATGTTATTGTGGATGAAGCCCTATGCAGGAGGAGCAACATGCTTGCAAAGCTCACTATGGGTTTTCAAAACAAGGAAGTAGATATTGCAAGCCTCCCACATGCTGACAAGCCAAAGAGCAGTACTGTGCAAACAACAGTAAGAAGAAAGAGGTAGCTGTCAACCTAGGGCCTAAATTTGATGCCATTGTGATTGACAAATAGGCCCCCCACCACCAATGTTACCAATCAACACCCTACAGTCGATGGGCACAGGACCTTGCAAGATGGCACACAAGGCTGTGACCAACAATGTCCTCAATTATGACAGCTCTGATGATTAAGTCCTCATATGTGAGCTGTGATTGTGGTGGTTCTATCTTTTGCTCTTCAGTTTTTATCTATTAGTACTCTATATCTAGTTATCTGTATTTGAGATGCATGCGTGCATCATTGCTATCTTTGTTCTGTAATATTGGGCAACTTTGGCTCTATTGGTTCAATCTTATCAGTTATTTCATCAAGTTTTACAATGGTTATATTGTGACTGAAAATCTCCCAAACATTGCACATATGTTCTCGTACACTATTGATCATAGCACTATCAGCAATCAACCTTTCTTCATGCTACTGAGATTATGTTACCTTTCATGCCATGCTAGATCTGGTATGATTCAAACAACATACACAATATTTCCACATGAATAGAAACTGGAATATATTATGTTGGAATGTTAGAGGTATAAACTCTCAAAAAAGATGGGATGATATTAGAATGAAAATTGAGGAAAGCTCATGCAGGATTATTGCATTTCAAGAGACCAAATGAGTTTGATATGGCTTACATAAGAAATTTCTGTCCTAAGAGGTTCAATCAGTATATCTACAATCCTTCTATTGGAAATTCAGGTGGCCTTATTACTATATGGAACAGTAATAATTTCACAGGGAGAATGATCTCAAAGAACTACTTCCATATCACCATGGAATTTACATCTACCATGGATAACTCCTCTTGGTACCAGACAAATATTTATGGCCCTAATTTTGAGGAAGGAAAACATGATTTCATTGGCTGGCTGAGCAGTATCAATATGGCAGTTGCCTAATATTGGATGTTCCTTGGAGATTTTAATTTCATTAGAGGACCAGAAAATAGAAACAAAAGTGGACGGGATCATATCAGCACGATGAATTTCAATTCCATCATCATCAACCTTTGACTTGATGGAAATACCACTCAAAGGCAAATCTTTCACCTGGAGCAATATGCAAGAATGTCCACTACTTGAAAAGCTTGACTGGATCTTCACTAGCTCAGACTGGATAAATGATCATCCAAACACCATGGCTTTCCGAATGGAAAAAATTACATCAGACCATGTACCTATTAAGGTACAAATTGATAGCAATATTCCCAAAAGTAAAATAGGTTTGTGGAATTTTGGGCCGATTTTGTAGGTTTTCTAGAAATTGTTGAACAATGCTTGCAAAATAGTGCTCACTATGCAAACTCTGCTAAAAACATGGTGGCTAAATTCAAAGCAGTCAGAAAAGGCCTTAAAGCATGGAGTAAAAATTTCTCTCCTTTAAATAAAACCATAGAAAACAGCTACTACTTTGTCAAGTTGTTGGATGTCATAGAAGACCAGAGACACTTGACAAGAATTAAGAGAAATTTTAGAAAGGCTCTTATCACCCATACCAATAACCAATTTGAAGCAAAAAAGGAAATATTGGAGGATCAGAGCCAACATAAGATGGGCCAAATTAGGTGATGGAAACACAAAATTCTTTTATGCTATTGCTACCTAGGTGTTCAGACATAATTATATATCTTTCCTAAAGAACACTAATAATATGGAGGTATATGATCATGACCAAAAGCCAGCTATCATATGGCAATCATTCAAAGAAAGGATTAGCATAACTGAGAATACTAAGAAACTATATAATATTGATCACCTAGTATTGGCACAAATTGATGAAACCCTAGACAACAATTTCTCAACAGAGGAAATTGATGATATTATCAAATATATGTCAAATGACAAATCTCCTGGGCCTGATGGTTTCAATGGTTTTTTCATGAAAAGATGCTAGCACATAATCAAGGAATACATATACAAATTCAATGATGATTTCTACAATGAGAGATTTTCCTTGGAGCATGCGAACTCTACTTTCATAAGACTTATTCCAAAAAGGACAATCCTGAGACACCTAATGACTTTAGGCCCATCTCCCTGGTTAGTATGCCCATTAAAATCATTACCAAACTACTTGCCAACAGAGCACAAAAGGAGGTGGCGAACAGGATCAGTAGAAACCAATATGGTTTCATCAAAACCAGAAACATCCAGGATTTCCTAGCATGGAGTTTTGAATACATCCACATGTGTCATAAATCAAAAACCCTATTATCATTTTCAAGATAGACTTTGAAAAAGCATCTAATAAGGTGGATCGCCATGCTATATATTATATGATGGAACACATAGGTTTCTCTCCCAAATGGATTAGATGGGTAAATATGATCCTATCTATAGCCTCTTCATCTGTCAACATGAATGGAGTACCTGGTAAGAGCATCAAGTGCAAAAGAGGAGTGAGACAAGGAGATCCTTTTTCTCCTCTCTACTATATGTTATGGTAGCTGAAACTACTGCAAAAACTAGTTAATGAGGCATGGTCTCATGGAGAGCTATCACTCACTATACAGATCACAGGGCACCAGAAGATATCCCATCATACAGTATGATGATGACACTCTTATCATATTACCAGCAGAACCTGCTCAGTTAACCAAGACTATGAATATATTGAATATATTCTCTGAATTTACAGGACTAAAGGTTAACTATAGCAAATCATCCCTAGTACCTATCAACATCACTGAAGAAAGAGCACTGGAATTGACCAATATCCTTGGATGCAAAAAGGATAGTATGCCTTTCACATACCTTGGCCTTCCAATGGGATCCACAAGACCTAAGGTAGATGATCTTATGCCAATGGTAACTAGATTGGATAACATACTATCTAGAATTGCAAACCTTATGACATATTCTGGTAGATTAACTCACTAGGAAGCTGTGGTATCTGCTCTCCCTATTTATGCCATGTGTTGCATCAGAGTACCATTTACTATACTGGACCATTTTTAAAAATCTAGTAGAGGTTTCCTATGGTATGGCAATAAAATTAATAAACAAGGAATTTGCCTAGTTAAATGGGATACTGTATGCTTACCCAAGAAAGCAGGTGGCCTAGGCATTCTAGACCCAAGATTGCAAAACAGGGCACTCTTGACCAAATTTCTCTACAAGTTTTTCAATAAACAGGACATCCCATGGGTTGAATTGATATGGGACACATACTACAATGATGGATCAGTACTCTAGTAGGTGAAACATACATAAAAACATTATAGTTCATCATGAAGCTCTAGTAGCTTGGTGATAGTAATTAGAGAACTCTGTCAATCACTATCTTATCTGGAAGATTAATCCCACTTGATTCAAGAGATTGTAGTACCCAGACATTCTGAGGACATACTCATTGGCTGAGCTATTCTCCTCCATCTTGTGGGCAAAGAACTTGTTAGAGGTCTCATACCTCTCAACACAGGCACAAGCCTGAAATACCAATTTCAACTCTTCAAACATCTCATATGTTCCATGGCATTCAAAACGTCTTTGGAGCCCCGATTCTAAGTCGTAAATCATGGCGCACTAAACTATCAAGTAGTCATCAGAACATGCCTGCCAGATGTTCACAACATCCATAGACGACGCTACAGGGGTTGGCACACTGAGCAATGCATCGAGGACATAAGCCATCTGTGCAGTAGTGAGGACAATCCTTAGACTACGGACCTAGTCCGAATAATTGCTTACAATATCTTTCAACATAGTCTTTCTCTAGGAACGCATTGAAATAGGGAGCTACAGCTTGAGCTATTGATCTACAACAAAATTTGCAAAGACAACTTAGAATATTGTTCATGATAATGACTTCAGTTAATCATATTACCTAATAACTCCCACTCAAATCAACATCCCTCCGGTCGTCCGAGTGTAACATGATCCAAATTCACTAACCCAAGTCCGATCATCTACTATATGACTCATGTTCGACCTTTCGGTCTCTTGTGTTCCGAGGCCTTGTCTGTACATGCTAGGCTCATCAAGTTTAACCTAAGTGTTCCGCATGTGCAAAACTGGCTTTCACCCGTTGTATGCGAACGTAGAGTCTATCACACCCGATCATCATGTGGTGCTACGAAACGACGAACTTTCACAATGGTGCATGATAACCCACAAGTATAGGGGATCGCAACAGTTTTCGAGGGTAGAGTATTCAGCCCAAATTTATTGATTTGACACAAGGGGAGCCAAAGAATATTCTCAAGTATTAGCAGTTGAGTTGTCAATTTAACCACACCTGGATAACTTAGTATCTGCAGCAAAGTATTTAGTAGCAAAGTAGTATGGAAGTAACGGTAACAGTAGCAAAAGTAACAGTAGCAGTTTTGTAGTAATTGTAACAGTAGCAACGGTAAAGTAAATAAGCAAAGCACAATATATTAAAAGCTCGTAGGCATTGGATCAGTGATGGATAATTATGTCGGATGCGGTTCATCATGTAACAGTTATAACATAGGGTGACACTGAACTAGCTCCAGTTCATCAATGTAATGTAGGCATGTATGCCGAATATAGTCATACGTGCTTATGGAAAAGAACTTGCATGACATCTTTTTTCCTACCCTCCCGTGGCAGAGGGGTCCTAATGGAAACTAAGGGATATTAAGGCCTCCTTTTAATAGAGTACCGGACCAAAGCATTAACACATAGTGAATACATGAACTCCTCAAACTACGGTCATCACCGAGAAGTATCCCGATTATTGTCACTTCGGGGTTGTCGGATCATAATACATAATAGGTGACTATATACTTGCAAGATAAGATCAAGAACTCACATATATTCATGAAAACATAACAGGTTTAGATCTGAAACCATGGCACTCGGGCCCTAGTGACAAGCATTAAGCATAGCACAGTCATAGCAACATCAATCTCAGCACATAGTGGATACTAGGGATCAAACCCTAACAAAACTAACTTGATTACATGGTAAATCTCATCCAACCCATCACCGTCCAGCAAGCCTATGATGGAATTACTCACGCAAGGCGGTGAACATCATGAAATAGGTGATGGAGGATGGTTGATGATGACGACAGCGACGAATCGCCCTCTCTGGAGCCCGAACGGACTCCAGATCAGCCCTCCTGAGAGAGATTAGGGCTTGGCGGCGGCTCCGTATCGTAAAA
Source organism: Triticum timopheevii (assembly GCA_963921465.1). Lineage (NCBI taxonomy): Eukaryota > Viridiplantae > Streptophyta > Magnoliopsida > Poales > Poaceae > Triticum > Triticum timopheevii. The sequence continues at coordinate 542,833,005 of OY997266.1, forward strand.
CGCTATGAAACTTTCTCTTTGATTTTTTTTCTCCGCGAAAGCAAATATATGGAGTTGGAGTTGAGGTCGGTGGACGTCCAGGGGGCCCACGAGGCAGGGGGCACGCCCCCCACCCTCGTGGACAGGGTGTGGGCCCCCTGACGTTGATTCTTTGCCAGTATTTTTTATTAATTCTAAAAAGTCGCTCTGTGTATTTTCAGGTTATTCCGAGAACTTTTATTTCTGCACAAAAATAATACCATGGCATTTCTGCTGAAAACAGCGTCAGTCCGAGTTAGTTCCATTCAAATCATGCAAGTTAGAGTCCAAAACAAGGGCAAAAGTGTCTGGAAAAGTAGATACGACGGAGACGTATCAACTCCCCCAAGCTTAAACCTTTGTTTGTCCTCAAGCAATTCAGTTGACAAACTGAAAGTGATAAAGAAAAACTTTTACAAACTCTGTTTGCTCTTGTTGTTGCAAATATGTAAAGCCAACATTCAAGTTTTCAGCAAAGATTATGAACTAACCATATTCACAATAACATTTAGGTCTCATGTTTAGTCATAACAATGGCATAATCAACTAGCTAGCAATAATAATAAAACTCGGATGACAGCACTTTCTCAAAACAATCATAATATGATATAACAAGATGGTATCTCGCTAGCCCTTTCTACGACTGCAAAACATAAATGCAGAGCACCTTTAAAGATCAAGGACCGAGTAAACATTGTAATTCATGGTAAAAGAGATCCAGTCATAGTCATACCCAATATAAACTAATAGTAATGCATGCAAATGACAACGGTGCTCTCTAGAGGGTGCTTTTTAATAAGAGGGTGATGACTCAACATAAAAGTAAATAGATAGGCCCTTCACAGAGGGAAGCAAGGATTTGTAGAGGTGCCAGAGCTCGATTTTGAAATAGAGATGAATAACATTTTGAGCGGTATACTTTCACTATCAACATAACAACTAAGAGATCTCGATATCTTCCATGCTACACACATTATAGGCAGTTCCCAAACAGAATGGTAAAGTTTATACTCCCCCACCACCAACAAGCATCAATCCATTGCTTGCTTGAAACAACGGGTGCCTCCAACTAGCAACAATACTGGGGGAGTTTTGTTTGCAATTATTTTGATTTGATGTGAGCATGGGACTGGGCATCCCGGTGACCAGCCATTTTCTTGTGAATGAGGAGCGGAGTCCACTCCTCTTGAGAATAACCCACCTAACATGGAAGATACAGACAGCCCTAATTGATACATGAGTTGTTCGAGCATACAAAACAGAATTTCATTTGAAGGTTTGGAGTTTGGCACATACAAATTTACTTGGAACGGCAGGGAGATACCGCATATAGGAAGGTATGGTGGACTCATATGGAATAACTTTGGGGTTTATGGAGTTTGGATGCACAAGCAGTATTCCCGCTTAGTACAGGTGAAGGCTCGAAAGAGACTGGGAAGCGACCAACTGAGAGAGCGACAACAGTCATGAACATGCATTAAAATTAATCAACACCGAGTGCAAGCATGAGTAGGATATAATCCACCATGAACATAAATATCGTGAAGGCTATGTTGATTTTGTTTCAACTACATGCGTGAACATGTGTCAAGTCAAGTCACTCGAATCATTCAAAGGAGGATACCACCCTATCATACCACATCACAACCATTTTAATAGCATGTTGGCACGCAAGGTAAACCATTATAAGCTCCTAGCTAATTAAGCATGGCATAAGCAACTATAATCTCTAATTGTCATTGCAAACATGTTTATTCATAATAGGCTGAATCAGGAATGATGAACTAATCATATTTTAAAAACAAGAGAGATCAAGTTCATACCAGCTTCTCTCGTCTCAATCAGTCCATCATATATCGTCATTATTGCTTTTCACTTGCATGACCGAACGGTGTGGATAATAATAATAGTGCACGTGCATTGGACTAAGCTGGAATCTGCAAGCATTCAATTCAAGGGAGAAGACAATGTAATATGGGCTCTTGGTTAAATCAACAATCATGCATATGAGAGCCACTCAACATTTCCATTATGGTCTTCTCCTTTAGACCCCCAAAGGAAAGAAAGGAAATAAAACTATTTACACGGGAGAGCTCCCAACAAGCAAAAGAAGAACGAGAAATCTTTTTGGGTTTTCTTTTAATTACTACTACAAGCATGGAAAGTAAACTAACTATTTTTTTTGGTTTTTTCTTAAGGTTTATCAAACACACAAGAAGAAAGGTAGAAAAAGAAAATAAACTAGCATGGATAGTACAATGAAAAAGTATGAGCACCGACAACTAGAATGAGTGTGTGAACATGAATGTAATGTCGGTGAGAAATACGTACTCCCCCAAGATTAGGCTTTTGGCCTATGTTGGTCTATGCCCATGGATCACGGCTACTCTCTCCGGTATACTGAGGAGTGTCATCATACTGCCACTGCATGGCGATCTCCTCTGAATCCCACTGATTAAATGATGGACGATAAGTGTCAAGTGGTGGTTCCGGCTCGGGCTCTGGAGCTGATGTCTGGCCTCGGTATGCATAAATGGCCTCCGGCAAAATGAGATAAGGGTTGTTCGATCTGGTCTTGGAGGAAGTCGGTGAGGCCCGCGTTATCAACCAACGAATAAAAGTCATCATGAATCCCGGCTGCTCTCAAGAAATCATCACAAGGCCATTCACACGGCCGTACTTCCGCCACACGAGGAAGATTATACTTGGGCTTTTCATTCTCCTTAGCTTGTTTATCCTTAGAGCCTTGGCTAGAAGAGCCCCTCAAGAAAAATCTATTCATCTCTTTCTGAATTTTTTTGAAATTTTTAGTAGCTCAAAGTAAAAGTGAACCAAACTCAACAATATTGATAGTAACTACTCCCACAAGTGCCTGGAGCCTATATCATGCATTAGAATTACTTGGACCATATAAATTTGACATGCAAGCTCAAGAACTAGGTCACCTAGGCAGCAAAAATTTGCAATGAATAAAGCACTAGAACAAAAACTAATTTGACCATTGGAGGAGTCATATACCAAGGAACAATCCCCCAAAGCAGTTTTGTGAATGGAGCTTTGAGCAAGGAGATCAAAAATGGTAGCAAAATGAGCTAGAACTCGTGCTTGTGCTGGATAGTGATTTTTTTGGGAGGAAGATGAAGTGTGTGGGTGCAAGAATAAGTAGAGGAGGGCCACCATGGGCCCATGAGGTAGGGGGCGCGCCCTATAGGGGTGGGCGCGCCCTAGACAATCGTGGCCAGGTGCCAGCTCCCCCTGCTGTGTTCTCAGTGCCAGATATTTGATACGTCCATTTTGCCTCAAGCTTTTATATCAATATTTATTGCACTATGGGCTGTTATTACACATTATATCTCAATACTTATGGCTATTCTCTCTTATTTTACAAGGTTTACAATGAAGAGGGGGAATGCCGCCAGCTGGAATTCTGGCTGGAAAAGGAGCAAACATTGGAAACCTATTCTGCACTGCTCCAAAAATCCTGAAACTCCACGAAACTTATTTTTGGAATTAATAAGAATTATTGAGCGGAAGAAATACCAGAGGGGGCCCACACCCTGGCCAGGAGGGTGGGGGCGCGCCCACCCCTACTAGGCGCGCTCCTATCTCCTGGGGCCCCTGGTGGCCCTCCGGAGTCCATCTTCTGCTATATGAAGGCTTTTACCCTGGAAAAAACCGTGGGCAAGCTTACGGGACGAAACTCCGCCGCCACGAGGCGGAACCTTGGCGGAATCAATCTAGAGCTCCGGCAGAGCTGTTCTGCCGGGGAAACTTCCCTCCGGGAGGGGGAAATCATCACCATCGTCATCACTAATGATCCTCTCATCGGGAGGGGGTCAATCTCCATCAACATCTTCACCAGCACCATCTCCTCTCAAAACCCTAGTTCATACCTTGTATCCAATCTTGTATCAAAACCACAAATTGGTACCTGTGGGTTGCTAGTAGTGTTGATTACTCCTTGTAGTTGATGCTAATTGGTTTACTTGGTGGAAGATCATATGTTCAGAGAAAACCTTACTGAAAACCGCCTATCATTTCCTTCTGCTCCTCGTTGGGTTCGACACTCTTACTTATCGAAAGGACTACGATAGATCCCCTACACTTGTGGGTCATCAAGACTCTTTTCTGGCGCCGTTGCCGGGGAGTGTAGCGCTTTTGGTGAGTGGAACTTGGTAAGGGAACATTCATATAGTGTGCTGAAATTTTCTGTCACTTGTTACTATGGAAACTAATCTTTGAGGGGCTTGTTCGGGGTATCTTCACCCCGACCAGAAGAGCAAAGAGTTGCTCCTCAACCTACTGAAAATATTTACTTTGAGATTCCTTCGGGTATGATAGAGAAACTGCTAGCTAATCCATTTGCAGGAGATGGAACATTGCATCCCGATTTACAACTTATCTTTGTGGATGAAGTTTGTGGATTATTTAAGCCTGCAGGTATTCCAGATGATGTTGTCAAAAGGAAGGTCTTCCCTTTATCTTTGAAGGGAGATGCATTGACATGGTATAGGCTATGTGATGATACAGGATCTTGGAATTATAAACGATTGAAGTTGGAATTTCACCAGAAGTTCTATCCTATGCATCTTGTTCATCGTGATCGTAATTACATATATAATTTCTGGCCTCGCGAAGGAGAAAGCATCGCTCAATCATGGGGGAGGCTTAAGTCAATGTTATATTCATGCCCCAATTATGAGCTCTCCAGATAAATGATTATTCAAAAAAATTATGCTCGGCTTTCTCTCAATGATTGCAACATGCTCGATACTTCCTGTGCTGGTTCTTATATGCCGAAGACTATTGAATTCAAATGGGACTTATTGGAAAGAATTAAACGCAAGTCTGAAGATTGGGGTTCCAACGATGGTAAGGAGTCAAGTATGACACCTAAATTTGATTGTGTTAAATCTTTTATGGATACTGATGCTTTTCATGGATTTAGCGCTAAATATGGACTTGACTCTGAAATAGTAGCTTCTTTCTGTGAATCTTTTGCTACTCATGTTGATCTCCCTAAGGAGAAGTGGTTTAAATATAATCCTCCCATTGAAGTAAAAGTACTTTCACCTATTACAGTTGAAGAAAATACTGTCACTTATAGTGATCCTATTGTTCCTACTACTTATGTTGAGAAACCTCCTTTTCCTGTTAGGATAAAGGATCATGCAAAAACTTTTGCTGTTGTTTGTAAGAGTAATACTAGGACTTATAGACCTCCTAAGCAAATCAAAGTTTAACCTAGTACTGCTATGGTTAAAGATCTCTTGGATGATGATTTAAATGGGCATGTTATTTATTTCTATGGTGAGACTGCTAATGTTGTTAAACCAGATGCTAAGATACATAAACCTGTTGTAGGCATGCCTGTTATTTCTATTAAAATAGGAGATCATTGTTATCATGGCTTATGTGACATGGGTGCTAGTGCTAGTGCAATACCCTATGACTCTTATAAAGAAATTATGCATGATATTGCACCCGCTGAAATAGAAGATATTGATGTTACTATTAAGCTTGCCAATAGGGATACCACTAAGCCAGTTGGGATTGTTAGAGATGTTGAAGTCTTGTGTGGGAAGGTTAAATATCCTGCTGATTTTCTTGTTCTTGGTTCCCCACAAGATGACTTTTATCCCATTATTTTTGGTAGACCCTTCTTGAATACTGCTAATGCTAAGATTGATTGTGAAAAGGATACTGTTACAATTGGCTTAGAGGGTATGTCTCATGAGTTTAATTTTGCTAAGTTTCATAGACAACCTTGTGACAGAGAATCACCTAGTAAGGATGAGATTATTGGTCTTCCTACTATTGTCGTGCCTCCTACTGATCCGTTAGAACAATATTTGCTTGACCATGAAAATGATATGTTTAGGAAGGAAAGAAGGGAAATAGATGAAGTGTTCCTTAAACAGGAACCTATGCTGAAACACAAACTTCCTGTTGAAATTCTGGGGGATCCCCCTCCACCCAAGACTGATCCTGTGTTTGAACTCAAACCATTACCTGATAATCTTAAGTATGCTTATCTTGATGAAAAGAAAATATATCCTGTTATTATTAGTGCTAACCTTTCAGAGCAAGAAGAAGAAAGATTATTGAAAACTCTGAAGAAGCACCGTGCTGCTATTGGATATACTCCGGATGATCTCAAGGGCATTAGTCCCACGTTATGCCAACACAAAATTAATTTGGAGGACAATGCCAAACCAGTTAGAGATCCTCAACGAAGATTGAATCCTAAGATGAAAGAAGTGGTAAGAAAGCAGATACTAAAGCTCCTTGAGGCAGGTATAATTTATCACATTGTTGATAGTGATTGGGTAAGCCCTGTCCATTGTGTTCCTAAAAAGGGAGGTATTACCGTTGTTCCTAATGATAAAGATGAATTGATCCCGCAAAGAATTATTACAGGTTATAGGATGGATTGATTTCCATAAATTAAATAAAGCTAAACCCATGTCAGATCACATCCCTTGTGTCATTGGCATTGACACGTGTATCCCCAAAAGCAAGGTGTTTTTCTTTGAAAACTACTGGGTGCAGAACTCAGGGTTTCATGAGGTGGTGCAACGTTCTTGGAGCCAACCTTGTCATGTGGCTAATTCGGCTGCTTTGATCTGCAAAAAACTGAAGAAGTTGCGTTATGCTCTAAAGTCATGGAGTAAGAAAATATCAAAATTATCCATTCTTATTGATAATTCCAATGAAACTATTATGAAGTTAGATACACTTGAGGAACAGAGATCACTTACCATTCCTGAAAACAATTTCAGAATTATCCTTAAGGCACATCTTCTCAGGCTTCTGGAATATAAACGCATGTACTGGCAGAAAAATGTACAGTTAGGAGGTTTCAAGTTGGGGATGGTAACACGAAATTCTTTCATGCAGTAGCCATAGAGAGATATCGCAGGAACTCCATTTCTACACTCAAACTTGATGATGGCACGCTGATTGAGGACCATCTCAAGAATCCGTGCTGTTTTCATCCTATAAACAGCGTCTGGGTTCTTCTGACCCCCCTAACATGCATTTCAATCTGCGTCGTATCATCAAGAAAGTGGAGGGGCTTGACATTCTGACAATGCCTTTCACCATGGAGGAAATTGACCAAGTAGTCAAGGAAATGCCCGCGGACCGAGCGCCGGGGCCGGATGGTTTCAATGGCTGTTTTTTGAAATAATGTTGGAACATTATAAAACATGATTTCTACAAGCTTGTTATGGACTTTTATGAGGGGGGGCTGGACCTTGAGAGCATTAACAATGGGTTCATCACGCTGGTTCCTAAATGCCACTCCCCAGAAACAGTAAATGACTACAGACCAATTACTTTGTTGAATTGTTGCCTGAAAATTATTACCAAGATGCTTGCGAATCGCCTACAGAGAATCATACTGCGCATTATACATACCAATCAGTACATGTTTCTCAAGTGCAGGTCGATTCAAGATTGCTTGGCGTGGGCATTCGAATACACTCATCAATGCCATGCATCAGGAAGAAAGGTGCTGTTACTGAAACTTGATTTCGCCAAGGCGTTCGATACCATTGAGCATGCCCCCATGATTGAGATCATGCGCGCGATGGGCTTCCAGGAGAAATGGCTCAACTGGATTGAATGCATCTTTAAATCAGGGAAATCTTCTATGCTGCTCAATGGCACGCCGGGAAGACAATTCGCTTGCAAACCTGGAGTACGGCAAGGGGGCCCTCTCTCTCCGCTTATCTTTGTTTTAGCGGCTGATTTGCTGCAAGCTGCTATTAACCACGCCTTCCATGAGGGGGTCCTGCAGAAACCAATTCTGTCCATGGAAAGTGATTACCCGTTAATCCAGTATGTGAACGACACGATTGTCTTCCTCCCAGCTAAGAAGGAGTAGGTTGAGACTCTGAAAACACTTCTACTGGATTATGCCTCCATTGGGCTGAGACTCAACTTTCATAAATCTACCTTGATTCTGATTAATGTTGCGCCCGCAGAGGCGCTGGCTTTCTGACATGTTCGGGTGTGTTGTGGGGACAATGCCGTTCACGTACTTAGGACTCCCCCTCGGGACTACTAAACCTATTGTACTAGATTTCATGCCCCTTGTGGCATCTGTAGAGAGAAGAGTTTCAGTGGTTGCCAATCTGCTTGACTACGGATCAAAACTAACTTATGTTAACTCGGTCGTTTCATCGCTTATGGTGTATGCCATGTGCTCAATTAGAATCCCTCCCAAAATCATGGTACACCTGGATAAAATCCGTAGACAATGCTTCTGGAGCAAACACATGGAGGATGGGATGAAAAACACCTCTCTGGCCGCCTGGGAGCTTATTTGCCGGCCAAAGGCTGTTGGGGGTCTTGGGATCATGGATCTCAAAATTCAGAATCAAGCTCTGCTGCTCAAACAACTATTCAAGTTTTATAACAAACTAGATGTGTCGTGGGTTAAGCTGATATGGAGTTCATACTACCCCAGCGATGAACCGCATGCATCAGAACCGTGTGGCTCCTTCTGGTGGCGAGACCTCATGCAGCTTTCTGACACTTTCAGGGGTGTGATGGAGATCAGCATTGGCGACGGGAGTTCAGCCTTGTTTTGGAAAGATCAGTGGAGCGAGCAGCCGCTTGAAGCATCATACCCGAGGCCATTCTTGTTTGCTAAAGATGAGGATGTGTTAGTGCAGAAGATGCTGTGATCCAGTACCATTGGGGAGGCCTTTCATATCCCGTTTTCTCCTCAGCCAGATTAGAGGTTCAGAATATTCAGGCTTTAATTGCGGGGTTTAATCCTAAGAATGCTCAAAACGACAAATGGCGCTGTGTTTGGGATGCTAGAGGATTGGGGACTTTTAAATCCAGTGACTACTCTAAGTTCTTCTTCAAGGATGTACCAGTGGATGAAGTTTTTCCTTGGATCTGGAAATCTAAGTGCACAAACAAATGGAAAGTCTTTGCGTGGCTATTGTTTGCAGATCGTCTGAATACCCGTACCATGCTTAGGAGGAGACACTACAAGCTTGAGGGTGATGTGTACACATGCTTGTTGTGTGATTCCCCCCCAGAAGAAACTGTGGCCCACCTGTTCTTCAGATGCCCGTTTGCGACCCGCTGTTGGGATGTGATCGGGATGCACTGGCATGACTCTAATTGCAGGCTGGATCTCATCCATGGAGGGAAACGGGACTGGGGGAAACCGTTGTTCATGGAAACTTTCATCATAGCAGCCTGGGGGGTATGGAAGGAGAGGAATAATAAGCACTTTAGAAATGTGATGCCCTTGCTAGAGTCTTGCAAGATCAGATTCAAAAATGACATGTCCATGATGGTGCATCGCACGAAAGACTCTCTCCACCCCTTCATCAGAGATTTGGTGGACACTGTTGACGTGGTCCCCCTAGTCTGACTCTATCTTTACTATAGTAGTTTGACCGTTTATTTTTGAGTGTCCTACCATGTAAACTTTGGGGCACACCTCCCTTGATCCTGGTGTCTTATTAATTTTAAAGTCAGTAGGAGCCTCTCCTACTGTCAGTGAGCTTTCAAAAAAAACCTTTTATTGATCAAATGCTGGAAAGACTATCCAAACACACACATTTCTGCTTTCATGATGGTTATTCTAGTTTCTCTCAAATACCTGTGTCAGCTAAGGATCAATTGAAAACTACTTTTACTTGCCCTTTTGGTACTTTTGCTTATAGACGTATGCCTTTTGGTTTATGTAATGCACCTGCTACCTTTCAAAGATGTATGATCGCTATATCCTCTTACTTTTGTGAAAAGATTTGTGAGGTATTCATGGATGATTTCTCCGTTTATGGATCCTCTTTTGATGATTGCTTGAGCAACCTTGATCGAGTTTTGCAGAGATGCGAAGACACTAGTCTCGTCTTGAATTGGGAAAAGTGCCACTTTATGGTTAATGAAGGCATTGTCTTGGGGCACAAGATCTCCGAGATAGGTATTGAAGTTGATAAAGCTAAAGTTGATGCTATTGAAAAGATGCCATGTCCCAAGGACATAAAAGGTATAAGAAGTTTCCTTGGTCATGCTGGTTTTTATAGGGGGTTCATTAAGGACTTTCATAAAATCTCTAGGCCTCTGACTAATTTATTGCAAAAATATATTCCTTTTATCTTTGATGATGATTGTGTAGAAGCATTCGAAATACTTTAGAAAGCTTTGATCACTGCACCTATTGTTTAGCCACCTGATTGGAATTTACCCTTTGAAATTATGTGTGATGCTAGTGATTATGCTGTAGGTGCTGTTCTAGGGCAAAGAGTTGATAAGAAATTGAATGTTATCCAGTATGCTAGTAAGACTCTTGACACTGCCTAGAGAAATTATGCTACTACTGAAAAAGAGTTCTTAGCAGTTGTATTTGCATGCGATAAGTTTAGACCTTATATTGTTGATTCCAAATTTACTATTCACACTGATCATGCTGCTATTAAATATCTTATGGAAAAGAAAGATGCTAAGCCTAGACTCATTAGATGGGTTCTCTTGCTCCAAGAATTTGATTTGCATATTATTGATAGAAAGGGAGCTGAGAACCCCGTTGCAGACAACTTGTCTAGGTTAGAGAATGTCCTTGATGACCCACTACCTATTGATGATAGCTTTCCTGATGAACAATTAGCGGTCGTTAATGCTTCTCGTACTGCTCCTTGGTATGCTGGTTATGCTAATTACATTGTTGCTAAATTTATACCACCTAGTTTCACATACCAGCAAAAGAAAAAGTTCTTTTATGATTTAAGACATTACTTCTGGGATGACCCACACCTTTATAAAGAAGGAGTAGATGGTGTTATTAGACGTTTTGTACCTGAGCATGAACAAGAACAGATCCTACACAAGTGTCACTCTGAATCATATGGAGGACACCACGCTGGAGATAGAACTGCACATAAGGTATTGCAATCCGGTTTTTATTGGCCTGCTCTCTTCAAAGATGCTCGTAAGTTTGTCTTATCTTGTGATGAATGTCAAAGAATTGGTAATATTAGTAGACGTCAAGAAATGCCTATGAATTATTCTCTTGTTATTGAACCGTTTGATGTTTGGGGCTTTGATTATATGGGACCCTTTCCTGCCTCCAATGGTTATACACATATTTTAGTTGTTGTTGATTACGTTACTAAGTGGGTAGAAGCTATTCCAACTAGTAGTGCTGATCATAACACTTCTATTAAAATGCTTAAAGAAGTTATTTTTCCGAGGTTTGGAGTCCCTAGATATCTTATGACTCATGGTGGTTCAAATTTTATTCATGGTGCTTTCCGTAAGATGCTTCTAAGTATGATGTTTATCATAGAATCGCATCTCCTTATCATCCGCAGTCTAGTGGTCAAGTAGAGTTGAGCAATAGAGAGCTCAAATTAATTTTGCAATGGTGTTAATAGATCTAGAAATAATTGGTCCAAAAAACATGATGATGCATTATGGGCCAATAGAACTGCATACAAAAATCCTATGGGTATGTCTCCATATAAGATGGTTTATGGAAAAGCATGTCACTTACCTCTAGAACTTGAACATAAAGCATATTGGGCTATTAAAGAGCTCAACTATGACTTCAAACTTGCTGGTGAGAAGAGGTTGTTTGATATTAGCTCACTTGATGAATGGAGAACCCAAGCCTATGAGAATGCCAATCTATTCAAAGAAAAAGTCAAACGCTGGCATGACAAAAGGATACAAAAGCGTGAGTTTAACGTAGGTGATTATGTGTTATTATTCAACTCTCATTTAAGATTTTTTGCAGGAAAACTTCTCTCTAAATGGGAAGGTCCTTACGTTATCGAGGAGGTCTATCGTTCTGGTGCCATAAAAATCAACAACTTCGAAGGCACAAGTCCGAGGGTGGTGAATGGTCAAAGAATTAAACATTATATCTCAGTAATCCAATCAATGTTGAAACTAATATTATTGACACCGCAACCCCGAAAGAATACATAAGGGACACTTTCCAGAACGTTCCACACTCCGAAAAGGAATAGGTATGTGGTACGGTAAGTAAACCGAATCCAAAACAATTCTAATGGCAATTTTTATCAGTTTTGGAATATTTAAGAAATTTAGGAAGAAAGAAGTAGTCCGGGAAGGACACGAGGCCTCCACGAGGGTGGAGGGCGCGCCCACCATTACTAGGCGTGCCCCCCTGTCTCGTGTCCACCTCGTGTGCCTCCCGGACTCCGTTTTCTTGCACGTTACGTATTTTGGTCGGTAAAAATTCATTATATAAACTCCCGAAGGTTTTGACCACCATATCACGCAAATATCCTCTGTTTTCATTTCGAGCTGTTTTTTTGACAGATCTAGAGCACCATGACGTCGCCCTCCTTCAACAATGAAGATAAGGATGCTTGGCTATTGAAGATAGAGTTGAAAAGAGAAGAACCGGAAGAGATCAACAAGGATGAAGGGATCAAGAAAGCCATGGAGGTTCAAGCTCTGGCGGTGAAAGAAGAAGACATCCCTCAACCCTTACCTAACCTCTTTACTCCAACTGAGATTGAAGCTTTCAAGATGATTGAGTTAGCTCGCATACATAGTAAGTATCTTACACAGGAGAATATTTTGCTGAAGGATCATATTGCCGGACTCAAGGGCATTATCCGCAAGTTGGAGGAGCTTTTACGCTCGATGTGCGACTATCCACCATCATCATCACCACCTCCATCACCTCCGAGGACATAATTACATGGGTATGGGCACTCCCCTTGGCAACTGCCAAGCTTGAGGGAGGTGCCCCGGTATCGTACCACCATCACACTCCTATCTTTATCGTTTTATTTAGTTCGATCCTTTTAGTAGTATCTTGATCTAGTAGATTGAAGTTTTAGTATCAAGTAGTTTTGAGTTTTGCTTTGTGATCTCTTTATGTAATCGAGTCCGTGAGCTATCTATAATAAAGATTAGTGTTGAGTCAAGGGTTTTGCTATCTTTCTATGATCTTGAGAAAGTAGAGAATAAAAGAGTTCATATTGATCTTATGGTTAGTGATGACTTCACACATGGAAAGTATGAGGCATAAAAGTTGTTGAGAGTTGATAAACGTAGTTTTGGTCATCGTTGCAATTAATAGGAAGTAATAAGGAAAGAGGGGTTTCACATACAAATATATTATCTTGGACATCTTTTATGATTGTGAAGCACTCATTAAGTATGACATGCTAAAAGAGTTGATGTTGGACAAGGAAGACAATGTAATGGTTTATGTTTTCTCACATCTCAGTTAAAGTATATTGTCATTGACCTTCCAAAACATGTTGAGCTTGCCTTTCCCCCTCATGCTAGCCAAATTCCTTGCACTAAGTAGAGATACTACTTGTGCTTCCAAATATCCTTAAACCCAGTTTTGCCATGAGAGTCCACCATACCTACATATGGATTGAGTAAGATCCTTCAAGTAAGTTGTCATGTTGCAGACAATAAAAATTTCCCTCTAAATATGTATGACTTATTAGTGCAGAGAAAATAAGCTTTATACGATCTTGTTGTGGAAGCAATAAAAGCAACAGACTACATAATAAAGGTCCACATACGAGTGGCAATATAAAGTGACATTCTTTTGCGTTAAGATTTCATGCATCCAACCCTAAACGCACATGACAACCTCTGAGTCCCTCTGTGAAGGGCCTATCTTTTACTTTATGTTTTTACTTTTGCTTGAGTCAAGGTGATCTTCACCTTTCCCCTTTTTCATTTTATCCTTTCACAAGCTCCTCGTGTTTGAAAGATCATGATATATATATCCAATTGGATGTAAGTTAGCATGGATTATAATTGTTGACATCGCCTAAAGATGAATACATTGGGAGGCAACACAATAAGCCCCTATCTTTTTTAGTGTCCGGTTGAAACTCTATAACCACAATTACCGCGTGAGTGTTAGCAATTGTAGAATACTACATGATAGTTGAGTGTGTGGACTTGCTGAAAAGCTCTATTCTTGACTCTTTCGGATGTTATGATAAATTGCAATTGCTTCAATGACTGAGATTATAGTTTGCTAGTTCCCAATGAAGTTTCTGAACCATCCTTGACATTGTGAATTGATCGTTACTTGAGCATAAGAAATCATATGATAAAATCTATTTATGTTGCTGTTATAAGAATGATCATGATGCCCTCATGTCCGTATTTTATTTTTATCAACACCTCTATCTCTAAACATGTGGACATATTTTTTGATTTCGGCTTCCGCTTGAGGACAAGCGAGGTCTAAGCTTGGGGGAGTTGATACGTCCATTTTGCATCATGCTTTTATATCAATATTTATTGCACTATGGGCTGTTATTACACATTATATCTCAATACTTATGGCTATTCTCTCTTATTTTACAAGGTTTACCATGAAGAGGGGGGATGCCGGCAGCTGGAATTCTGGCTGGAAAAGGAGCAAACATTGGAAACCTATTCTGCAATGCTCCAAAAATCCTGAAACTCCACGAAACTTATTTTTGGAATTAATAAGAATTATTGAGCGGAAGAAATACCAGAGGGGGCCCACACCCTGGCCAAGAGGGTGGGGGCGGGCCCACCCTATTTTCTACTAGGCACGCCCCCTGTCTCCTGGGCCCCCTGGTGGCCCTCCGGTGTCCATCTTCTGCTATATGAAGGCTTTTACCCTGGAAAAAATCATGGGCAAGCTTACAGGACGAAACTTTGCCGCCACGAGGTGGAAACTTGGCGGAACCAATCTAGAGCTCCGGCAGAGCTGTTCTGCCGGGGAAACTTCCCTCCGGGAGGGGGAAATCATCACCGTTGTCATCACCAACGATCCTCTCATCGGGAGGGGGTCAATATCCATCAACATCTTCACCAGCACCATCTCCTCTCAAAACCCTAGTTCATACCTTGTATCCAATCTTGTATGAAAACCACAAATTGGTACCTGTGGGTTGCTAGTAGTGTTGATTACTCCTTGTAGTTGATGCTAATTGGTTTACTTGGTGGAAGATCATATGTTCAGATCCTTAATGCATATTATTACTCCTCTGATTATGAACATGAATATGCTTTATGAGTAGTTACGTTTGTTCCTGAGGACATGGGTGAAGTCTTGCTACTAGTAGTCATGTGAATTTGGTATTCGTTCGATATTTTGATGAGATGTATGTTGTCTTTCCTCTAGTGGTGTTATGTGAACGTCGACTACATGACACTTCACCATTATTTGGGCCTAGAGGAAGGCATTGGGAAGTAGTAAGTGGATGATGGGTTGCTAGAGTGACAGAAGCTTAAACCCTAGTTTATGCGTTGCTTCGTTAGGGGCTGTGTCGGGGGTTGGGTGCGACATATGCCAAAGGATGGCTTATCATGGTGGGGGCGAGTAGAACGTCGCCGGTGCCTGGAAACGGGATGAGGCGCAGACATGCACGCCGGCGAATCTTACCCAGCTTCGGGGCTCTCCAGGGAGATAACACCCCTACTGCTGCTCTGCGGGGTCTCCGCATGGTCACTATGGCAAAGTGGCTACAATGGCGCTCCTAGAGCTGTTTCGGGAGGCAGGAGGGAGCTAAGCTGGCTCTCTCCTCCCTGGTCTATGTGTCTAACTCTATCAAAGGCCCAACCCTTTGCATGGGTGTCCCGGGGGGCTTATATAGGCCTACCCCCCGGGGGTACAATAGTAATCTGACTGGGTGTGGACCCCAGCCGTCTGTCTCTCATGCCGCCGTCCTTCCCGCCGGCTTCTGGGGCCTGCCGACTGGTGGGTCCCGCGGACAGGCCGAACACTATGCGGCGCTCCTGATGACGCAGGCTTGGTCATGGGGTCGTGGCAACAGTGCCGCCGTCTGTCAGGCGATCACTATCGCCACTCCCCATCCAATCTGGTTTATAGCTTGTGGGGCCCTGGCGGGGAGACGGCCGACTCCGTGGAGGCCGACTCCCACAGGGCTGTCTTCTGGCGCTCTGGCCGTCTTTGATTCATCCACTGACAGGTGGCCCTGCGATCTCTGGGCCGTACAGGCCGGCGTCGTGGGCACAGTGCATCACGCACTGTGGCTGAGGTCAAGGGAGGCATGGCAACAGTGCCGCGCCTCGCCGGTGATCTCCCAGCGATACGGCTCACTGTAGCCATGCCAACCCCTCGTAGGCAGGAAGGGACAGCCACGTCGGGGCCGTGCCCTGCATCGGTCTTCGTGAAATGTTGTGGGCCGACTCCCATAGTCGGCACTCCTGGAGGTCGCAAGCCGGGAGTCGGCTTGCTTTAAAGTCGTCGTCTGGGACTCGGCCTCTCGGGGGATCGCCAGCTGGGACTCGGCCTCTCTGAAGGCCGCCAGCTGGGACTCGGCCAGAGGGGCGTGGCCTGCCCCGATGTCTTGAAAGATCCTGGGTCCCGGGTCAGCCTACCCGTGGCCCATTACTCCGACAGTAGTCCCCGAAGCTGGTGAAGCCCTGCGGGCGCCGCCTCGTGGGGCTTCAACAGTTTCAATCTTCCCAGAGCCGACTCTGAGACTCGGCCGCTGTTTCTTCGGGCCGACTCGCCGAAGTCGGACTTGTTCAGCGAGGGGCCATTATTCGTAAGTCGCGGCGGGAAAACAGGCGGCGTATCAGATACGCTTCCCTGCCGCCATCGAGACGGTCCTATCGCGCGGCGCCACGTGGGGAGGATAGTCTGCCCACCCATGCGCGCGATGGGATGGGCCGCCAGGTGGGGCCCGCCACTACCGCGCCTCGGCTTCCGAGCGGATCCGCTGCGGCTGCGGACGGTTGGCATCCCCACGTTGTTACTGCACGCAGTAACTTTGTGGGGTAAATCGTGGGCGGCGTGGGGCTTTGGGCGCAGATAATCCCACATCGGCCCCCTCGGCTCCTCAGCCCGTAGGGCTATAAATAGGCGAGGAGGAGCGGGGCGGCACTGCACACACACCCTCTCCCCCGCTCTCCTGCCTTCTCTTCTTCCTCCGCCACGAGCCAAAGCATCCTCTCTCGTCGACGATGAGCTCTTCCTCCGCCGCACCACCCGCCCCGCGCTCCGGCGTGTGGGACGGCTCGGACGTGGAGGCGGAGCACATCGAGTTTCTCCGCCGGACCTGCCGTCTCCCCAGCGCGGACCTGGTGCACGCCCGTCCCGCGCCGGCGGGAGAGATCCGGCCCACACCGGAGGCGGGCGAGCGGGTCGTCTTCTGTTTGCATCTAATGCATGGGCTGGGGCTGCCAGCGAGCGGGTTCTTCCGCTCGTTCCTAGAGTTCCATAATCTTCAGCCGCACCACCTCACCCCAAACGCGGTGGTGCTGCTCTCCGCCTTCGACACTCTATGCGAAGGCTACCTCGGCGTTCTCCCCACCCTCGAGTTGTGGGGAGAATTTTTCTCTTCGAAGCTCGGCACTCAGGCCGCCGGCACGCCGGCTCAGTGCGGCACCTACATCGCGGTGCGGCGCTTGACGGCTGACAACCCTTTCCCTCCCATCTCGCTGGTGAAGTCGGTGAAGATGTGGCAGTGCTCTTACTTCTACGTGAAGAATCTCTCCACCGACGGCGACTGGGTCAACTTGCCGCCCTTCGACCCCGAGCCTCTGACTGGTAGGCTTGCCAGTTGGTCCCACCGGTCCAAGTCGCTGTCTCCTTCCGGAGCCGCCTCCGTGGCGCAACTCCGAGTTCTGCTGCAGTCGGAGGGCCTCGTCGGATCCGACCTTCTGGCCGCCTTCGTGGCGCGCCGAGACCTCCCACTCCAGGGCCGGCCTCACCTCATCTGTCAGATGAGCGGCCGCTACGATCCGAGCCGGCTGTGCACCAAGGAAATGCCCCGCAGGGAGGTGGCGAACTTGGTGAACCACATCGCGCACTGCGAGTTCACAGAGGACTGGCAGTTCGGCAAGGAGCCGTACTCGCGTGACAACCCCCCTCCAGTGGTAAGTCGCATCTTTCTGTAGCTTGATCTTCTTCGCAGCTGACTCCGGCTTCTAATCATCATTGGTTCCTTCTGGGCAGAATCCCCTCGCGGCGCCCGCAGCCGGCGCCATGAGAGAGCCCTGCGACTACGTCCTAGATCGCGGGGACAGCGACGTCGACGACCCCGACTTGGGGGCGGCGGCGCTGGAGGCCGACGCCGAAGGCGGCGGAGAGGGGGCGGATGGCGGCCTCAGGCCATCGGCCACCTTCACCGACTGGCCCGAGGACGACGCCGACGTGGAAGTCGTCCCGCGCCGCCAACCAAGGGCCAACCCCTCCGGCCAAGTCGGCGCAAAGAGGCGTCACGTCGGGCCGAGCGCGCCCGGTGGCAATCAGAAGAAGTTCAAGGGGGCTTCCGCCGCGACCAAGCGGGAGGAGGCGGCCGCAAAGGCCAACCGCTTCCGAAGGGAAGTGAGAAGGCCACCGCCAGTTTCCGCGTAAGTCTTTTTCACTCTTTCATTTTCTTTGCTGGATCTTATCCGAGTCTTTTTTGACTCTCCCTCCGTTCTTCTCCAGAGCTCCCCTCTCCCTTGAGAGAGCCGCCGTACCCTCTGTCATGGGGTCGGTAGAGACATCCGCCAATACTCGGCGGGTCGATCCCGCCGCCGACCTTCGGGAGGCGACGGAATGGAATGTGCGGGAGAAGCGCGACGACGAGGAGGCCGACCGCCTGGAGAAGGCGGAGGCTGAGAAGGCGGCCGCCAATGCCCAGAAGAAACTGGAGGAGGCCGAGGCTGCCGCTGCGACGAAACGGCGCGCTGAGGAGGTCGCGCGTCGCCGATCGGCGATGCTTGTCCCTCCGTTGTCGTCGGCACCGCCGGCTCTGGAGTTCACGGGGCAAACCGGAGAGGTCGTCACCGAGAACCCCCTCGTGGAGGAGGGCGGCGAGGCTTCAGGCTCGGACACCCACGCGCCGCCTCCGCCACCGTCTAGGAGGCCGCATGGCAAGCAGCCGATGGACCCGCAGGATCCACCGACCACGGACGATGCCGAGGCGCGGCTGCTTCTTCAAGTCGCCGTGCCAGCATGTCGCCGGCTTAAGAGGACGAGCTCGGCGCCGCGAGCTCGGGAGACTGGCGCAGCCAGCTCGGCGAGTCTGGACGTCGAAGCCTCCAGTGCCGCGCCCACCGGCTGGATACGCGGAGGCGGCACCGGCCCTCTGAATCAGGCCCTCCTGGACGTCCAGTCAAAGCTGCGCGCGGAGAGCGACGCCCTCCAACTCTGCACCAGAGCACATCTGGCCGTGCGGACATCCGTCCGGGTATGTTTCCTTTCTCTTTTTTAATTTCTGTCTTTCTCTATGGGGGCGCGCCAGTGCACCCACTGGGTGTAGTCCCCGAGTCCCGGGCCAGCTGCTGAGCAGGCGGTTCGGAACTCCCTCTGGTGAGCTCCGAGTACTAACTTTTGCCTTTGCCGGCTTTTTGCAGGAATATCATAATCTCCGCGCCATTGCCTTCAACCGCAATGTTGAGGAGCTGAACAAGCGGACCGCCGACCTGACGGAAAGCCGGGGTGAGCTCTTTCTTCCTTCTTCGCGGGGGCGCGCTGGCGCACCTGCGGGCTGTAGTCCCCGAGATTCGGGCCGACTGCTGAGCAGTCGGGCCAGATCTCTCCGGCGACCTAATTTCTTTCTTCTCTGCGGGGTCGCGCTGGCGCGCCCGCGGGCTGTAGTCCCCGAGATTCGGGCCGACTGCTGAGCAGTCGGCCCGGATCTCCCCAGCGATCTAATTTACTGATGACTTTCCTTGTCTTCTTCTTCGTTCTTCAGGCGCCAACGCCGCCCTCCAGGAGCAGCTGGGCGAGGCCAACACTGCTCGGCGTGCCAAGGAAGAGGAGTGCGACAGGCTCGCCAAAGAGCGCGATCTGCTGGCGACGCAGCTGGCCGAGCAGAAGGAGTTGCTCCGGAAGGCGCAGGGCGATGCTAAGTCGCGGGAGGCCGCCCTCATGGCCGAGTTCGAGGTCGAACGCTCCGCCTGGACTGATCGGGAGGCGATGCTGACCTCCGGCTACCACGAGCTCGAGGACATCATTGATGGTAAGTATTTTTCGCTTCTTTGGTCTTCCGACTTTGTGTCAGGCTGATTTCTGATTTTCCGACTATCTTCTTTTCTACCTTGGCAGACTTCTTTCCCGGCCATTCACAAGCCGTCCCTCTGGCCATCGAGGCGGCTCAGGAGGCGCGGAGGGCGAAGGGTGAGGTGATTGCCGCCAATGCCCCCCGAACCATCGACGAGCAGCTTCTGAGCATCAGGGCTCGTCTTCGTCCTCACTGCATGCTGCGCCGTCTTTAGCGTGCCGGTGCCTAGGTGGTTGCCACCCTATGGCCGGACGTGCCGGCTCTACGCACCGCCAGTCGGACCGCCGACTGGCAGGAAGTCGTCACCGGCCGCCTTGAGGCTTGGAAGGGCTCCTCGGCCCGAGCCGGAGCACGCCGGGCCTTGGAGTTCGTCAAGGCGTGGTATCCGGGGCTGGACCTAGACCGCCTGGCCATATTTTGGTCAGAAGCCCAGGCCGAGCTGGAGGCCGTAGAAGGTGCCCTCGTCGAGCGCGCGGCGGCCATCACCGAGTACACGGACACCAGCGTCTTCGTGCCCGAGCGGACTGAAGGCGGCGAGGAGGCACCGCCGGACTGGTTCGGGATGAACCCGGAGTACGAGGAAGACTCGGCGGAGGTGATCAACTCCAGCGCCGAGGAGGAGGACGAGTCGGAGGACGGAGGTGAGGAGGAGGCGCCAGAAGACGAAGCAGGCGGCCAGCCTCAGCCCGATCGCGCCTCCAGCAACGAGCCGCGCGGGGACAAGGCTACCGCCGCCCGAGGCGACCAGGCTGAGACCGCCCAGCCGACTGCCCCGGCATCCGACACCACCGTCGCCTCCGATCCTCCGGCCCCGGAGGCCGCCTCCTAGGCTGCTTCTGTTTATCTGTCTTCATTAATCTTTTGAAAGACTTGTTAGGTTCGAACAATTCCACCCACTAGGTGTATCCTGAATTCTTATTCAGAGATTTGGCCGAGGGCCTATGTAAATATTTATCTAATTTCCGCCTTTCCTTGCTTATTGCTCCTTAGACTTTTTCCTTTGCCGCCTTTCTTTAGTTGCCGCCTTGCCGGCTGGGCAGCCGCTCTGTGGACTGTCGCCGGGTCAAGTGCTTGGCTACTTCAGGAAGGCAAGTACTTAGCCATTTAGAGTTTCTCTAGCAAATCGGCTAGAAAGTGACAGGCCGACTATTCGAGAGTCGGCTGTCCTTGATAAAAGTCGAGACGGCGAGCCGACTGCTCATGAGTCGGCTCGGTGGGGGGAGGCTGGTAGCCGGCTTGGGCTATGCGAAGGCTTTTAGGTCCTTAGCCATTTTTCATGCGTGCGCTCGTTCTTGCTTGTTCCCTGCCTACCGACAGTCGCTCTGCGAGCTGCAGCTTTCGACAGGAGACGGCTTGAGCGCAACACATTACTTGTCTGACCGCAGGAAGCATTTCATAGCGCAAGACGGCAAGTCCCCGGGCCGACTAGTCGGACCCGGTGCCAGATAGTGTGATAAAAAAGAGCAGCATATTCGGAAGCGTAATTCTTATCATACAGATAATCAAAAAGGTAGTCCTCGAGCTCGTCCCGGGGGGCCTAAGGTCTTAGTACTTTAATACAAAGAGGGTAGTGCGATACATACTGCATCAACTGTAAAATCTTCGAAGAAGATTCGCGTTCCACGGGCGCTCTGTTTCTTTGCCGGAGTCGTCCCTCTTGCGCGCTCGAGGCTTCTGAGCATCGATCAGATAGTAGGCGTCGTTCCCTAGCACCTTGCTGATGATGAAGGGACCTTCCCAAGGCGCCGACAACTTGTGCTAGCTGGCTGTTCTCTGAATCAGCCGGAGCACAAGGTCGCCCTCTTGAAATGATCTTGGCTTGACCTTGCGGTTGTAGTATCGGCGCAGACTCTGCTGGTAGATGCCGGAACGGCTGAGTGCCAACAGTCGGCCGTCTTCTAGCAGATCGACGCCTTCTTGGCGTGCTTCTTCGGCTTCCTCTTCGGTGTACATGGAGAGTCGCGGAGAGTCGAACTCTATATCCGTTGGGATGACGGCTTCGGCACCGTAGACGAGGAAGAAAGGCGTGAAACCTATTGACTTGTTTGGGGTTGTGCGCAGACTCCAAAGGATGGCAGGCAGCTCCTCGACCCAACAGCCGGCCGAACGCTCAAGTGGTTCAACCAATCGAGGCTTGATGCCGGACAGGATGAGGCCATTGGCTCGTTCCACCTGGCCGTTTGACTGCGGATGGGCAACGGACGCTAAGTCCAGTCGGATGTCCTGCGTCGCGCAGAAATGAGCCAAGGCGCCCTTGGCAAAGTTTGTGCCGTTGTCGGTGATGATGCTGTGCGGTATGCCGTACCGCACGATCATGTCGGCAATGAAGGTTACTGCTGTAGGCCCGTTTAACTTCTTGATGGGCTTTGCTTCCACCCACTTGGTGAACTTGTCCACCGCGACAAGCAGATGAGTTAGGCCGCCTCGGGCCGGCTTGAATGGTCCTACCATGTCCAGGCCCCAAACTGCGAAGGGCCAGGCAATGGGGATTGTCTTCAGCGCGGAAGCCGGCTGAAGGGGCTTGGAGCGGAACATCTGGCACCCCTTGCATTTTTGGACTAGCTCTTTAGCTTCTTCCAGGGCAGTCGGCCAAAAGAAACCGTGCCAAAAGGCTTTGGCCACGAGTGCCCTCGAAGCCGCATGGTGGCCGCACTCGCCCTGATGGATGTCTCTGAGAATCGCTTGGCCTTGCTCTGATTCTACGTAGCGCTGGTAGACACCAGTGACACTGCGCCTGACTAGCTCTCTGTTGACTATGGTGTATGCTGCTGCTCGGCGCTGCACTTGCCGAGCGAAGATCTCATCTGTTGGCAATTCTTTGCTCACTAGAAACTTGAGGATAGGCTGTGCCCATGAAGGTGCTGCTATCTCTTCAACTGCTACCGCAGCGACTTGGACAAGGGTGGCTGGGCTGGGAGGCGGCAGGTTGGAGTCTGCGGTCGTTTGCTGAATTGACGGAATCTCTTGGCCGACTGGGGCAGCTCCCGGGCCGACTGGCGCAGTCCCCGGGCCGGGCTATAAAGTCCCCGTGCCGACTGGCGCAGTCCCCGGGCTGGGCTCTGAAGTCCTTGGGCCGGTTTCAACTGTGGTTTTCTTGAGGTCGCCAGCTGGGGCTTTGGAGTCGGATCCGACTATTTCTGGCGGAGCCGGCACGAAGATGGAGTCTGACTCTGGTGAGGGCTTGATAGACGGCTTGAGGAGGCGCTGAAGGGCGACGCCGGAAGGTATTGCTTGGCGAGTGGAGCCGACTCGTGCCAAGGCATCTGCTTGATTGTTGTCATTTCTTGGCACGTGAAGGAATTCGCACCCCTCGAAATATCCGCTGAGTTGCTGCACCAGGAAGCGGTAGCTCGCCATGTTTGCGTCTTTGGCGTCCCAGTCGCCGGATGATTGCTGAACCACCAAGTCAGAGTCGCCATAGCACAGGATCCGGCGAATGCCGAGTTCTTTGGCAAGCCGGAGCCCATGAATGAGCGTCTCATATTCGGCGACGTTGTTGGAGGCGGAGAAGTGGATTTGCAGCACGTATTTGAGCTTGTCGCCCTTAGGGGAGGTGAGGACGACGCCGGCTCCAAGGCCGGTGCGCATCTTGGAGCCGTCGAAATGCATCCGCCAATGAGTGGAGTCAGGCGCTGGCGGCAGGTACTGGGTCTCGGCCCAGTCGACGAGGAAGTCGGCCAGCGCCTGTGACTTGATGGCGGTGCGGGGTTGGTAGTAGATGGTGTAAGGGGCTAGATCTATAGCCCATTTGGCCACTCGGCCGGAGGCGTCTCGGCTTCCAATGATCTCGGCGAGTGGAGTGGTGCAAACCACAGTGATTGGATGCTCTTGAAAATAGGGCTTCAGCTTCTTGGCGGCAAAATGCACGCCGTGACACATCTTCTGATAGTGAGGGTAGTTTTGCTTGGAGGTCGACAGTACCTCGCTCAGGTAATATACCGGTCTCTGGACAGGGAGCGCCTTGCCTTCCTCCTTGCGCTCGACTACAATGACTGTGCTGACTACTCGGCTGGTGGCGGCGATGTACAAGAGCATGGGCTCTTTGGGAGTCAGAGCCGCCAACACGGGGGGAGTAGTCAACATCTTCTTCAGTTGGAGAAATGCCTCATCCGCCTTGTGGTTCCACTCGAAAAAGGTGGTCTTCTTCATCAGTTGATACAAGGGCAGAGCTTTCTCGCCCAGCCGACTGATAAATCGGCTGATGGACGCCAAGCAGCCGGTGAACTTCTGCACATCCAACAGTCGGCTGGGTACCTCCATTCTCTCAATGGCCTTGATCTTTACGGGGTTGCACTCTATGCCGCGTTCGGAGACCAGGAAGCCAAGGAGCTGGCCGGCTGGTACTCCGAAAACGCACTTCTCGGGGTTGAGCTTGATCCGGAATCGGCGCAGATTTTCAAAGGTCTCTTTGAGGTCTTCCAGCAGCGTCCCACGCTTTTCCGTCTTCGCCACCACATCATCCACATAGACGTGGGCGTTCCTGCCGAGTTGCTTGAGGAGGCATTTCTGCATGCAACGCTGAAAGGTGGCGCCGGCATTCCTCAAGCCGAACGTCATTGTCAGGTAACAGAAGGCTCCAAACGGCGTGATGAATGCGGTCTTCAGTCTGTCCGCTGGATTCAGCTTGATCTGGTGGTATCCTGAGTATGCGTCTAGGAAACTCAACAGCTCGCCTCCGGCTGTGGAATCTATCACCTGATCAATCCTTGGCAGAGCAAATGGGTCCTTCGGGCAGGCTTTATTGAGGCTTGTGTAGTCGATGCACATCCGCCACTGCTTGTTTTTCTTCAGTACCAACACTGGGTTTGCCAGCCACTCTGGAAAAAACACTTCCATGATGAAACCGGCTGCCAGGAGCCGGGCTATCTCTTCTCCAACAACTCTTCTTTTCTCTTCTGACAGGCGGCGCAAGGGCTGCCTGACGGGCTTCATATCTGGCCTGATGTGTAGCTTGTGCTCGGCGAATTCCGTCGGTACACCCGGCATGTCCTTGGGGGACCATGCAAAGATGTCCCGATTCTAACGGAGGAAATCAACGAGCTCGCCTTCCTATTTGCTGTCAAGGCATGTGCCTACGACAGCGTATCTCTCTGGGTGCTCTAGGTCCAAGGGTATCTTCTTGGCTTCTTTGGCCGGCTTGAATGATCCTTCTACCTCCGACTCCTTGGGGTCGGGCGACATCTCTGACTGCTCTCGGCCGCGCAAGCGGACGACTTCTTGTAGTCTCCAGCAATGGTCAGAATCCCCTTGGAACTCGGCATCTTCATTTTAAGGTAGGCGTAGTGTGGAACCGTCATGAACTTGGCCAAGGCAGGCTGGCCAAGCAGAGCGTGGTACGGGCTCTCCAAGTCCACCACCTCGAACCAGACCGGCTCTCGGCGAAAGTGATCTTTGTCTCCAAAGAGGACGTCTATCAAGATCTTTCCGATCGGTGAACAGGAGAGGCCGGGTACAATTCCATGGAACACGGTGCGGCTGCTCTGCAGTTGCCTTCGCCTGATTCCTAGCTTTTCCATGGTGTCTTTGTACAGGATGTTTATGCTGCTGCCTCCATCTATCAGGACCCGCGAAAAACAGGAGGCCCGCCTATCAGTAGCCAAGGTCGCACCTAAGACCAGGGCATAGGAGCCTGGACTCGGCATCACCTCTGGGTGATCCGCCCGACTCCAACTGATAGGCCTCTCAGACCAATGCATGAACTCTGGAGCATCCGTTGCTACTGCGTTTACTTCTTGCTGCTGTTGGTGCCTGCTGCACCGGTCATCTGCCACACTGGTGAATACTACGTAGGCTCTGTGCTCTTCTGGGAACTCGTCTTGTACTACGCCGACTGGCCGAGCCACCGGCTGCTGGGGCGGCGGCGGAGGCGGCGGCCCTGCAGGCGGCGGAGGGGTGAGGCCGTCCTCCTTGGCGATTTTGGCGAGCCAGTGGCACTTTCTGGTGGTGTGGTTCGACGGCTTCGCGCCGCTGTGGAACTTGCAAGGACCATCTAAAGTCTGCTCATAGGAGAAAGCCGGTAACCAATTGGACTTGCCGCCTTTCTGCCGCTTGGCCGGAGGCTGCCCCTCTGGCTGCTGATCTTCTACTGCTGCGACCTGCCGACTGTTGGAAGTCGGCTGGGGGGCCTTGCGTTTGTTGTCGTTTTGTTGCTGTCACCGACTGGCATCTCCAGCCGGAGTTCTGGGAGCCTGGGGAGTCACTTTGCCAGCCGCATTGACTTGAATCTCCGTCTTCATAGAAGATTCGGCCGTGGCGTACTTATCTGCTATGACTAGCAGCTCGTCAAGGGTTTCTGGCTCGTCGCAGAGGAGCTTGTGCTTGAGGAGGGTGCCCTCTCGGCACCCGGCAGTGAAGTACTCGATAGCCTGCACCTCGTGCACGCCCTCGCAGGAGTTTCGAAGTTCGCCCCAGCGTGTGAGGTAGTCGCGCGTTGATTCTTCAGGGCCTTGCACACACAAGGAGAGCTGGCGCGGCTTGGGAGGTCGCTTGTACGTGCTAGTGAAGTTGCGGATGAAGGCTTCGGTGAAATCGACCCAGCTATTGATGTTGCGGGGCTTCAGGCTGTTCAGCCATGTCCGGGCCGTGCCCTGGAGCATGAGACGAACATACTTCACGGCAACTCGCTTGTTGCCGTTGGCTATGCTGACGGCTGTGGAGTAGTCTATCGGCCAGTCTTCCGGCTTTACGGAGCCGGTGTACTTGGGCGTGTCTCGGGGGAGCGTGAACCCTTTGGGGAAGGGCTCGTCTCTGATGCGGGGCCCGAAGCAAGGCGGACCCAGCTCATCTTCTTCTTCCAGCGCCAGGGATTGATGGAGTTGGTCGATCCGATGGCGGGCGTCATTCTCTCCGACTCCCTCTCGGCGGCCAAGGCGACCTCCGAGAGTCGGATGCTCAACAGGTGGCGGAGAAACTCGCCGTTCTCTTCTGGGCAGGGGAGGCAGATAATCGTCCCGCCGTTCTACTGCTCTTGGGTGGCCGTCTTGGTCGCGCTCAATGGTGATATGAGTCCGACTGTGACTGACAGCCGGCTCCTTCTCTTTCCTTCCGCGGACTCCGCCAGTCGGCATCCGGGAGGTCGCGCCTTGATCCCGGCGGGGAGGTAAGTCGTCGTTTGGCTGCTGCAGCGCATCTGCGTGGCCGCCGGCCGCGTTTTGCGCAGCAACCGCATCAAGGAGCTGCTGGACTCGCTCCGTCATCACACGGCGCTCTTCGCCCTCAAAGTTCTTCAGCTCATCAGTCGCCGCTTGGGCGGCGCGGGTATTCTCCACTGGGGTGGCGTAAATAGGGCGTTTCGCCCCGAGTAAGTCGGCGATGGCCGCGCCGCGCTGTCGGACCGCACCTAGACGGCTCGGCCAAGTCGGAGCCGGCGAGCCGCCTACGGCGCGATCCATCTCGCGCTGGTATGCCTCTGACAAGCGCCTCATGCTTGCCAACTTCTTGGCGCCTTCGACGATCTGAAGGCGGCGTGCCTCCAGCGTCTCGGCGTCCGCGTCCTCTGGAATGGGCGCGGTCAGGTCTTCCAGGGCCGCGGCTAGCGGGTTCTGGGCTCCTTCACCGGAGTGCTTGCCGTGGATGATGATGAGCACCTCCGTGACGTCGCTTCCGCCACTCTCCTCATATGGAAGCGGCTCGTCATAGACCACCACGTTGGAGGGGAAGATGTCAAGAGATACGGCATCGGAGTCGACCAACATCGGGTCGGAGGAGCCTACGGACTCCAAATCTACGGCAGGCTCGCCGGCGACGTGGAGTTGGTCGAGGAGGCCCGCGAGAAGATTCTCGGGAGCATCCGTGCCAGCGCCGGATGCAGGCTCGTCGGAGAGGCGCACCTCGCCGATAAGTTCGGCGAGGCCGCTCGCGGCGCAGGCGGCTTCGGCGCCGCGCAGCGTGTCGATGCAGACTCCATCTGGCGAGCCTGGCTGGCTACGCTCGCCAGGGAGGAAAAGGGTTCCCATCCAGAACAGATCTCCGGACAATGGTGCACCTTGCCCCACGGTGGGCGCCAAATCTCGGGGGTTGGGTGCGACATATGCCAAAGGATGGCTTATCATGGTGGGGGCGAGTAGAACGTCGCCGGTGCCTGGAAATGGGATGAGGCGCAGACATGCACGCCAGCAAATCTTACCCAGCTTCGGGCTCTCCGGGGAGATAACACCCCTACTGCTGCTCTGCGGGGTCTCCGCATGGTCACTATGGCAAAGTGGCTACAATGGCGCTCCTAGAGCTGTTTCGGGAGGCAGGAGGGAGCTAAGCTTGCTCTCTCCTCCCTGGTCTATGTGTCTAACTCTATCAAAGGCCCAACCCTTTGCATGGGTGTCCCGGGGGGCTTATATAGGCCTACCCCCGGGGGTACAATAGTAATCTGACTGGGTGTGGACCCCAGCCGTCTGTCTCTCATGCCGTCGTCCTTCCCGCCGGCTTCTGGGGCCCGCCGACTGGTCATGGGGTCCTGATGCCGAACACTGTGTGGCGCTCCTGATGACGCAGGCTTGGTCATGGGGTCGTGGCAACAGTGCCGCCGTCTGTCAGGCGATCACTGTCGCCACTCCCCATCCAATCTGGTTTATAGCTTGTGGGGCCCTGGCGGGGAGACGGCCGACTCCGTGGAGGCCGACTCCCACAGGGCCGTCTTCTGGCGCTCTGGCCGTCTTTGATTCATCCACTGACAGGTGGCCCTGCGATCTCTGGGCCGTACAGGCCAGCGTTGTGGGCACAGTGCATCACGCACTGTGGCTGAGGTCAGGGAGGCATGGCAACAGTGCCGCGCCTCGCCGGAGATCTCCCAGTGATACGGCTCACTGTAGCCATGCCAACCCCTCGTAGGCAGGAAGGGACGGCCACGTCGGGGCCGTGCCCTGCATCGGTCTTCGTGAAATGTCGTGGGCCGACTCCCATAGTCGGCACTCCTTGAGGTTGCAAGCCGGGTGTCGGCTTGCTTTAAAGTCGTCGTCTGGGACTCGGCCTCTCGGGGGATCGCCAGCTGGGACTCGGCCTCTCTGAAGGCCGCCAGCTGGGACTCGGCCAGAGGGGCGTGGCCTGCCCCGATGTCTTGAAAGATCCTGGGTCCCGGGTCAGCCTACCCGTGGCTCATTACTCCGACAGGCTGATTTGGATCCATATGTTTAACGTTGTGGTTAGGTTTACCTTAATACTTCTTTTGTAGTTGCGGATGCTTGCAATAGGGGTTAATCATAAGTGGGATGCCTGTCCAAGTAAGGGCAGTACCCAAGCACCGGTCCACCCACATATCAAATTATCAAAGTACCGAACGTGAATCATATGAGCATGATGAAAAGTAGCTTGACGATAATTCCCATGTGTCCTCGGGAGCTCTTTTCTCATTATAAGAAATTGTCCAGGCTTATTGAGGGAGGCCTGGACTAGGGGGTGTCCGGATAGCCGAACTATCATCATCGGCCGGACTCCAAGACTATGAAGATACAAGATTGAAGACTTCGTCCCGTGTCCGGATGGGACTTTCCTTGGCGTGGAAGGCAAGCTTGGCGATACGGATATGTAGATCTCCTACCATTGTAACCGACTCTGTGTAACCCTAGCCCTCTCCGGTGTCTATATAAACCTGAGGGTTTTAGTCCGTAGGACACGACAACAACAATAACAACAATCATACCATAGGCTAGCTTCTAGGGTTTAGCCTCCTTGATCTCGTGGTAGATCCACTCTTGTACTACCCATATCATCAATATCAATCAAGCAGGAGTAGGGTTTTACCTCCATCGAGAGGGCCCGAACCTGGGTAAAACATCGTGTCCCTTGTCTCCTGTTACCATCCGCCTAGACGCACAGTTCGGGACCCCCTACTCGAGATCCGCCGGTTTTGACACCGACATTGGTGCTTTCATTGAGAGTTCCTCTGTGTCGTCACCGATAGGCTTGATGGCTCCTTCGATCATCAACAACGACGCAGTCCAGGGTGAGATTTTTCTCCCCGGACAGATCTTCGTATTCGGCGGCTTTGCACTGCGGGCCAATTCGCTTGGCCATCTGGAGCAGATCGAAAGCTACGCCCCTGGCCATCAAGTCAGGTTTGGAAATCTAAACTTCACGGCTGACATCCGCGGAGACTTGATCTTCGATGGATTCGAGCCACAGCCAAGCGCGCCGCACTGTCGCGATGAGCATGATTTAGCTCTGCTGCCGGACAGTGCCCTGGAGGCCGCACACGAGTCCGCTCCGATCCTCAATTCGGAGCCGGCTGCGCAGATCGAGGACGGGTGGCTAGACACCGCCTCGGGGGCTGCAACCTCTACGGCGATGGAGTCGAATACCGACCTTGTCCCTTGTGAAGCTCGTGACTCCGAGGGGCCGGACTCCTTGCCGGACTCCGAACCTCCCGTGCCCCCTCCAATCGAATCCGATTGAGCGCCAATCATGGAGTTCACCGCCGCGGACATCTTTCAACACTCACCTTTCGGCGACATCCTGAATTCGCTGAAATATCTCTCGTTATCAGGAGAGCCCTGGCCGGACTGCGGTCAGGACGGTTGGGATGCGGACGAAGAAATTCAAACCCCACCCACCACCCACTTTGTAGCCACTGTCGACGATCTAACTGACATGCTAGACTATGACTCCGAAGACATCGACGGTATGGACGACGATGCCGGAGACGACCAAGAACCAGCGCCTACAGGGCACTGGAAGACCACCTCGTCATATGACATATACATGGTGGACATCCCAAAGGATGGGAATGGCGAGGAAGCAGCGGAGGAAGACTCCTCCAAGAAGCAGCCTAAGCGCCGGCGTTAGCGGCGCCGCTCTAAATCCCGCCACAGCAAGAATGGAGATTCCGGCACCGGAGACAATAACACCCCAGACAGTGCCGAAGACAACCCCCTCCAGCAAGATTCAGCACCGGAGGATGAAGAAGCCAGCCCTCATAAGAGAGCGGCAGACAAAGAGGTAGAGGATGATAATTACATGCCTCCCTCCGGAGACGAGGCAAGCCTCGACGACGATGAATTCATCGTGCCTGAGGATCCCGTCGAACAAGAGCGTTTTAAACGCAGGCTTATGGCCACGGCAAACAGCCTCAAGAAAAAGCAGCAACAGCTTAGAGCTGATCAAGATCTGCTAGCCGAAAGATGGACT
This sequence comes from Triticum timopheevii, assembly GCA_963921465.1. NCBI lineage: Eukaryota > Viridiplantae > Streptophyta > Magnoliopsida > Poales > Poaceae > Triticum > Triticum timopheevii. The sequence continues at coordinate 542,864,123 of OY997266.1, forward strand.
GAAGTCCTTTCGGCCGAAGAGCATGAACTCAAACGCCCCTCCAAAAGCTACCCCAAACGCAAGCTGCTCCCCCGATTAGAGGAGGAGGCATATAAACCTACATCACCAGTGCACAATACGGCCGACCGGCCACCTCGTGGCCGCGACAGAGAGGCCTTCAGGCCCTCCACTAAGGCCGTACCCCGGCATCACTCGAAAAGCACAAAGCCACGAGGGAATACGCCGGACTTGCGAGACATATTGGAGGATAAGGCAAGACAATCAAGATCGATCTACAGATCGCGTGGGCGCCCCACGATGCACGACGACTACCATCGTGCCGGATATAGCAACTCCGGCAGGGCCGAACACAGTAGACAAAGCTCGTTTGAGCTACATCGTGATATAGCCCAATATAGAGGCGCCGCACACCCACTATGCTTCGCAGATGAAGTAATGGATCATCAAATCCCCTAAGGGTTCAAACCCGTGAACATCGAATCTTATGACGGCACAACAGACCCCGCGGTCCGGATCGAAGACTATCTCCTTCATATCCACATGGCCCGCGGTGATGATCTTCACGCCATCAAATACCTCCCACTCAAGCTTAAAGGACCAGCTCGGCATTGGCTTAACAGCTTGCCAGCAGAATCAATTGGGTGTTGGGAGGACCTGGAAGCCGCATTTCTTGACAACTTCCAGGGCACATATGTGTGACCATCAGACGCTGATGACCTAAGCCACATAATTCAGCAGCCAGACGAATCGGCCAAACAGTTCTGGACACGGTTCTTGACAAAGAAAAATCAAATCATCGACTGTCCGGATGCAGAGGCCCTCGCAGCCTTCAAACATAACATCCGCGACGAGTGGCTTGCCCGGCACCTAGGACAGGAAAAGCCGAAATCCATGGCAGCCCTCACATCACTCATGACCCGCTTCTACGCGGGAGAGGACAGCTAGCTAGCCCGCAGTAACAACCTCAACAAAAATTCTGGCAGTCCGGATACCAAGGACCACAATGGCAGGTCGCGTCGCAACAAAAACAAACGCCGCGTTAACGGCGATAACACTGAAGATACGGCAGTCAACACCGGATTCAGAGGCTCCAAACCCGATCAGCGGAAAAAGCCATTCAAAAGAACTACTCCGGGTCCGTTCAATTTGAACCGAATACTCGACCGCTCTTGCCAGATACACGGCACCCCCGAAAAGCCAGCTAATCACACCAACAGGGATTGTTGGGTATTCAAGCAGGCAGGCAAGTTAATTGCCGAAAATAATGACAAGGGGCTGCACAATGATGACGAGGAAGAGACCCAACAATAGAGGACAGAAAGGTTTCCCCCCACAAGTGCGGACGGTGAACATGATATACGCAACCCACATACCCAAGAGGGAGCGGAAGCGTGCACTCGGGGACGTATACACGATGGAGCCAGTCGCCCCGAAGTTCAACCCATGGTCCTCCTGCCCGATCACTTTTGATCGAAGGGACCACCCCACCAGTATCCGCCACGGTGGATTCGCCGCATTGGTTTTAGACCCAATCGTCGATGGATTTCACCTCACCAGAGTCCTGATGGACGGCGGCAGCAGCCTGAACCTGCTTTATCAGGATACAGTGCGCAAGATGGGCATAGACCCCTCAAGGATTAAACCCACAAGGACGACCATCAAAGGCGTCATACCAGGTGTAGAGGCCAATTGTACAGGCTCAGTCACACTTGAAGTGGTCTTCAGATCCCCGGATAACTTCCGAAGCGAGGAGTTAATCTTCGATATAGTTCTTTTCCGCAGTAGCTATCATGCTTTGCTCGGACGGACCGTGTTTGCAGAGTTCAACGCGGTGCCACACTGCGCATACCTCAAGCTCAAGATGCCAGGCCCTCGAGGAGTCATCATAGTCAACGGAAACACTGAACGCTCCCTCCGAACGGAGGAACACACAGCGGCTCTCGCGGCAGAAGTATAGAGCAGCCTCTTAAGGCAATTCTCGAGTCCGGCCGTTAAGCGACCGGATACGGCTAAACGCGCCCGGAGTAACCTACAACAAGACCACCTAGCACGTTTTGAGCACGCGTAGCAATGCGGCCCCAACCCCAGCCCTTGCAAAATTGCAAGACCGGTCCTTCGCGTACATCATTACGCTCTGAAGATACCATGGGCATAGGGGGAGGGGCACGACCACAACAGGCCGAGAGTGCGGCTCAACCACACCAGGGGCTCCCAAGTGTGTCATTCTATTTCCTTTTTCTTTTTTCTTACCCGCAGGACCCCGTTCGCCAGAGGCCCTGTCCGGCAGTAGACCTGCCGAACTCACGATGCAACAGCCAGGGAAGGAGAAAGGCTACGACGAGTATCCAGGTGGTCTCCATTACGATCATTAAATCTGTTTTATACACCATTCCGCAGCCTACCCCTAGAGGGGGACATGTTTAATAGTCCCATCCCTTGCTTACCGCACTATCTGTATCATTCTGCATTCATGGCAGTATTTTTTGAATAAACAATGCATCGCTTTTTGCTTATAATTGCATTTCTTTCTTATACAGATGTTCATTTATGACATGTTGCATCCGTACACTTTGGTACAGCTAAATACACCAGGGGCTTAAGTTCCCCACATTATGGTGTGATAAGTCCAAACACTTTCACAAGTGCGGCACCCCGAACTTATAGCAGTATATGCATCGGCTCCGAATCATGTCTTGGGTCAATAGTTGGGTTTGCCCGGCTCCCATGTTTTGGTACCTTACGTTCCGTTGTATCGGCTAAGGTAGCACTGGGAGAACCACTGCGATTGCGCCCCAGTTGAGCTGGGAGAGCGCCTCAGTGGAGAAAGCTAAAACTGACCGTCATGATGAGGCGAGAGCTGGTTGCTATTCGAGAGGTTTTTTCGAGTCCCTAAAGACTTATGCCGCTTAGAGCGAGGAACCGGCCTTTTGTCCGGCCGAGGCATGGATAGCGCCCCGAATTCGGTCTTCTGAACACTAGGGGCTTCGCCGAAATTTAAAATTATAGAATTCTATGGCTAAGTGAGAGTGTTCAAGCATTATAAGTCCGGTTGCCTTGTTCGTTCTGTTGAGCGCCTCCCTTGATGGACCCAAAAATGGGAACAAGAGCGCTCAACTTTATCCCGAACACCCCAGCACTTGCCATCTCTAAGATTTGATAAACGGCCGCACAGAAGGTAATATTTTAAATTAAATAGCGTTGCTTAGCACATATGAACAAAGTTTTCAGCGCATAGGATAACAAAATGCGAGTCTACTCAAATATTACATCATTGGAGCACTCACCCGCAATAATGCGGGCACCCTTCAGGACACCCTTATAGTACATTTCGGGTGTGCGATACTCCTTGCCCGGCGGTGGCGCGTCCGTCACAAGCTTCTCAGCATCCATCTTGCCCCAGTGCACTTTGGCACGGGCAAGAGCCCGACGGGCACCTTCAATACAGGCGGAGCGCTTGACGACTTCAACCCAGGGACACGCATCCACCAGCCGCCGCACCAGGCCAAAGTAACTCCCAGGCATGGCCTCTTTGGGCCATAGCCGAACTATAAGGCCCTTCATGGCCTGTTCGGACACCTTGTGGAGCTCAACCAGCTGCTTCAGCTGGTCGCTAAGGGGCACCGGATGTCCAACCTCAGCATACTGAGACCAGAATACCTTCTCCGTCGAGATCCCCTCCTCGGCCCTGTAGAAAGCGGCAGCATCGGACATGCTGCGGGGAAGATTTGCGAACGTTCCTGGAGTGCTCCGAATCCGGGTAAGTAACAGGTATTCACTTTAACATGCTTGCTTTGCATGAAGAATGCCTTACCGCCGCTATTTTCTTCAAATCCTCAATTTCCTGTAGGGCCTTGTGGGCATCGGCCTTGGCACTCTCAAGAGCCGACGTAAGCTCGGACTCTCGAGCCTTCGAGTCACGCTCCAAACCCTCGTGCTTTTCCACGAGAGCCTGGAGCTCTTGCTGTACCTCCGCCACCCGCGCCTCCTGCTTCTCTCGCTCGGCTCGCTCTGCGCCCGCATTGCGTTCGGCTGCGGCCACCGCCTCCTTCAGGGTCGCCACCTCGTTCGTGGCCCCTGGAGTACCCACGTTATCCTTGTTATTTCTCTTGCAACCAAATCCTTTTCTGTAAGGTACAACTTTAACATGGTGTTACTCACCTTCCTTGTCCTCGAGCTGCTTCTTGGCACGGCCGAGCTCGCTCTCGGACCGCTCGAGGCTCTCCTTCAAAGCATTGACCTCCGCAGTCAGTGCGGCACAGGTCAGCAGCGCAGCCTGCAATCCCATATTGACACATTTTTCAGACTCATGCGTATATCTTTTTAGATCCTCAGTCCGTCTTTTGTTTCCGAACACCGAACCGAGCATCAGGGGCTACTATCTATGCGGTATTATATTACATATCTTAAAATTCTTACCTCAAAGCCTGTCGAAGGCTGTTGCAGGCTTCGGTCAGCCCGCTCTTTGCAAGCTGAACCTTCTGAATCACCGCACTCATGACAGTGCGGTGTTCTTCTTTGATGGAAGCGCTGTTGAGCGCCTCCAGCAAGTTATTCGGCGCCTCCGGTTGTACGGAGGCCGCTGGTGTCACAGTCTTGCCCTTCTTACGAAGGGGCCGCCCGCCGGACTCCGGAACCACTGCAGGTTCCGGTGCAGAGTCCGGTGCAAAGTCCAGGAGGTTGCCCTGCGGCACCTCCAGAGCCTCCTCCTCCTAGTGGGACCCCTCCTGGGATCCCACCTCGGCGTCGTCAGCATCACGGGGAATGGAGGCGGTCGAAAGGGAATCCATATCCGACGTGCCCAAGGACCCACTCGACGAAGCGGGAAGATCGTCCTTGGGCGGACTACAGGGTTGTATGCGGCATTAGAAAGACACTATGTGACAAAAAGAAAAATTATAAATCATCTAGGAGTCCGGATACTTACGATCTCGCCAGGGGCTTGGCCCTTGAGGGCCACTCCTCGTCGCCGCCTTCGACGTTGGCGGAACAGACCGGGGGAAGGGTCCTTCCCTTCTTGGACCCTTCGGCCTCCCTCGTTGGGGAGGCCTTCCTCTTCTTCTCTCCCCCTGCTGGGGGAGAGTCCTCTTTCTTCTCCTCCTCATCCTCGTGGGAGGAGTCCGCCTCGGAGTCATCGGACGATGAGTCCGATACCACCTGGCGTCGGGAACTCCTTCGGGTTCCCGTGGCCTTCTTCTTGGCCTTCTTCTCCGGCACTACGTAAAGCGCTGGGACCAGCAGCCCTGTCAAACGGGCATCCGCTAGGTCTTCTGGAAGGGGAGCCGGACAGTTAACCTGTCTGGACGTCGTCTGCCAGGCTTGTCAAAGGTATTGGGAGTTTAGATCCCGCATGAAGTCGAAACATGAAAAGTAAGTGTCCCATAAAGGATAACATGGCTTACCTCGTCAGCTGGACGCTGCGAGCTGAATCCGCGATCTTCGGTAGCGGATGCGGGGGCTTCGGCGCCCTTGAACAGCACCCTCCAGGCGTCTTTGTATGTAGTATCAAAGAGCCCGCTCAAGGTCTGGTGCTGTGCCGGATTGAAATCCCACAAATTGAAGTCCCGTAGCTGGCAGGGGAGAATCCGACGGACGAGCATGACCTGGACCACGTTGACAAGCTTGAGCTTCTTGTTCACCAGGGTTTGGAGACAGGACTGGAGTCCGGTCAGCTCCTCCGAACTACCCCATAGCAAGCCCTTCTCTTTCCAGGAGGTGAGCTGCATGGGGATGCCAGATCTGAATTCGGGGCCGCTGCCCATTTAGGGTCACGCGGCTTGGTGATGTAGAACCACCCCGATTGCCACCCTTTGATGGATTCCACGAAGGCTCCCTCGAGCCAAGTGACGTTGGGCACTTTGCCCACCATGGCGCCTCCGCACTCCGCTTGGCTGCCCTTCACAACCTTCAGCTTGACATTGAAGGTCTTTAGCCACAAGCCGAAGTGGGGCTGGATGCAGAGGAAAGCCTCACACACGACGATAAACGCCGAGATATTGAGGATAAAGTTTGAGGCCAGATCATGGAAATCTAGGCCGTAGTAGAACATGAGCCCCCGGACAAAGGGGTGGAGTGGGAAGCCCAGTCCGCGGAGGAAATGGGGAAGGAACACCACCCTCTCATGGGGCCTGGGGGTAGGGATGAGCTGCCCCTCGTCGGGCAGCCAATGCGCGATGTCGCTGGACAGATATCCGGCATCGCGCAGCTTCTTGATGTGCCCCTCCGTAACAGAGGAGGCCATCCACTTGCCTCCCGCTTCGGACATGGCTGGAGAAGGTCGAGGTGAGATGTGCGGACTTGGGCGCTGGAGCTCGAGTGCGCAGAGATGGATAAGCAAAGGAGGAAGAAGGCGTAGGTAAAAAAGGTGGATCCTTATCCCCTTATATATGGGCGGATGAAACTATGCGTCCCTACTGGCCTGGTAAAACTTGCTTATCTCCCAAGCGCCACAATCAATGGGGCGGTTGGGTTACCCACATCCGTATTGATGGGAATCCCGGAATAAGGGGAACACGATCTCTGCTTCGACAAGACGTGCCAAGGAAACCGCTTCGCTCGCTGAGGTGGTATGACAAAAACGATTCGAGTTAAGGCTTGGCCGTGGGTGACGTCACACCACGAAATACGTCAGCAGATTGAAGTTGTGTAAATATTATTCTCTCTACGGTGGCATGTGGAATTTATTTTGTAGAGCCGGACACTATCCTGGTGTTCACAATCTTCTATGAATTATTCGGAGGAGGAACCCGCCTTGCAATGCCGAAGACAATATGCGCACCGGACTCGTCGTCATTGAAGCCTGGTTCAGGGGATACTGAGGGAGTCCTGGACTAGGGGGTGTCCGGATAGCCGAACTATCATCATCGGTCGGACTCCAAGACTATGAAGATACAAGATTGAAGACTTTGTCCCTTGTCCGGATGGGACTTTCCTTGGCGTGGAAGGCAAGCTTGGCGATACGGATAAGTAGATCTCCTACCATTGTAACCGACTCTGTGTAACCCTAGCCCTCTCCGGTGTCTATATAAACTGGAGGGTTTTAGTCCGTAGGACATGACAACAACAATAACAACAATCATACCATAGGCTAGATTCTAGGGTTTAGCCTCCTTGATCTCGTGGTAGATCCACTCTTGTACTACCCATATCATCAATATCAATCAAGCAGGAGTAGGTTTTTACCTCCATCGAGAGGGCCCGAACCTGGGTAAAAACATCGTGCCCCTTGTCTCCTGTTACCATCCGCCTAGACGCACAGTTCGGGACCCCCTACCCGGGATCCGCCGGTTTTGACACCGACACTTATCCTTTGCTACAAAAAGGATTGGTCCACCTTGTTGCACTTTATTTACTTTATTTACTTGTTACTAGTTACGATTTATCTTATCACAAAACTATCTGTTACCTACAATTTCAGTGCTTGCAGAGAAAACCTTACTGAAAACCGCTTATCATTTCCTTCTGCTCCTCGTTGGGTTCGACACTCTTACTTATCGAAAGGACTACGATAGATCCCCTACACTTGTGGGTCATCAATATTCTCAAATATTCCAGAAAAAATCATATTAAATTTGCAGGCCATTTGGAGAACTTTTATTTTCGGGTATATTTTTTTATTGCATGGATAATTCAGAAAACAGACAGAAAATACTATCTTTACTTTATTTAATCTAAATAACAGAAAGTAGAAAGAGGGTACAGAAGGTTGTGCCTTCTAATTTCATCCATCTCATGCTCATCAAAAGGAATCCACTAACAAGGTTGATCAAGTCTTGTTAACAAACTCATTCTGAATCGCATGAAACCGGAGAAATTTTGAATAACACTAGGTTACCTCAACGGGGATATGCACATCCCCAATAATAAGAATATCATATTTCTTCTTGACAGTGGGGAGAGGAAATTCAAAACCTCCAATAATAATAGTAGGAATTTTTCCAATAGAATTGATGCTATGAACTTGAGGTTGTTTCCTCGAAAACTGTACCGTATGCTCATTACCATTAATATGAAAAGTGACATTGCCTTTGTTGCAATCAATAACAGCCCCTGCGGTATTCAAAAAGGATCTACCAAGGATAATAGACATACTATCGTCCTCGGGAATATCAAGAATAACAAAGTCCGTTAAGATAGTGACGTTTGCAACCACAACAGGCACATCCTCACAAATACCGACAGGTATAGCAGTTGATTTATCAGCCATTTGCAAAGATATTTCAGTAGGTGTCAACTTATTCAATTCAAGTCTACGATATAAAGAGAGAGGCATAACACTAACACTGGCTCCAAGATCACATAAAGCGTTTTAACATAGTTTCTTTTAATGGAGCATGGTATAGTTGGTACTCCTAGATCTCCAAGTTTCTTAGGTATTCCACCTTTAAAAGTGTAATTAGCAAGCATGGTGGAAATTTCAACTTCTGGTATCTTTCTTTTATTTGTAATAATATCTTTCATGTATTTAGCATAAGGATTTACTTTAAGCATATCAGTCAAATGCATACGTAAGAAGATAGGTCTAATCATTTCAGCAAAGCGCTCAAAATCATCATCATCCTTTTTCTTGGATGGCTTAGGAGGAAAAGACATGGGTTTCTGAACCCATGGTTCTCTTTCTTTATCGTGCTTCCTAGCAACAAAGTCTCTCTTATCATAACGTTGATTCTTTGATTGTGGGTTATCAAGATCAACAGCAGGTTCAATCTCTACATCATTATTATTGCTAGGTTGAGCATCAACATGAACATTATCGTTAGCGTTATCACTAGGTTCATGTTCATCACGAGATTGTGTTTCAGCATCAGAGATAGAAATATCATTGGGATTCTCAGGTGTGTCTACAACAGGTTCACTAGAAGCATGCAAAGTCATATCATTTTTCTTTTTCTTCTTTTTAGAAGTACTAAGTGCATCTACATTATTTCTCTGAGAATCTTGCTCAATTCTCTTATGGTGGCCTTCAAGATACAAAGGTTCCTGAGTCATTTTACCCGTTCTAGTAGCCACTCTAATAGCAAAATCATGTTTATTATTTAATTCATCGAGCAAATCACTTTGAGCTTTAAGTACTTGTTCTGCTTGAGTGTTAACCATGGAAGCGTATTTACTAATGAGTTTAAGTTCACCTTTAACTCTAGCCATATAATCACTCAAGCGTCCAATCATGTAAGCATTACTCTTTAATTCTCTACCAACATAAGCATTGAAATTTTCTTGTCTAGCCATAAAGTCATCAAATTCATCCAAGCCTTGGCTAGCAAAATTAGTAGACGGGATTTCAACCTTATCATATCTATAGAGAGAATTTACCTTTACTACCTGTGTCGGGTTATCAAGACAATGTATTTATTCAATAGGTGGTATATTAAGACCATGTATTTCCTCAACAGGAGGTAAATTCTTAACATCTTCATCTTTAATAGCTTTTTCTTTCATAGATTTCTTTGCCTCTTGCATATCTTCGGGACTGAGAAATAGAACAGCTCTTTTCTTCAGAGTTGGCTTAGGAATTGGCTCAGGAGTTGGATCAGGAGTTGGCTCAGGAAGTGTCCAATTATTTTCATTAGTCAACATATTATTCAATAGTAATTCAGCTTGATCGACGGTTCTTTCCCTGAAAACACAACCAGCACAACTATCCAAGTGTTCCTTGCACTACTAGGGAAAAGCCTATACACAGAATCTTATCAGCAGCGCGCTCCAAAATAACTCGCTGCTGCTAATTAGCAGTAGCGCGTACGGACGAAACTCGCTGCTGAGACAAATATAGCAGTAGCGCGTCACCCGAAAGACGCGCTGCTGCTATAATTCCTACGAGGCCGCCGTGAGGCTAGTTATAGCAGCAACGCGTTAGCGTGATGCGCGCTATTGCTATGTGGCATAGTAGCAGCGCATTTCTCCGATAAGCGCTACTGCTAAGTTTCCTACAAAAATTTAGTCCCACCTCGCTCCGTGAAGAGAGTTTCTACCACCTTAAATATGTTACTTCTCCCACTTTGACAAGCACTTGATCTTCATTGAACTCTATGTGTAGAATTTGTGGCTGCAATATGAGTCTTCACCTGTTCCTAAACCGGTGAGGACTCATATTGTCAAATCAGATTGTACACAAAAAGATCGTTGATGATCAATGTGTTTTTGATATATTGAACAAAGTCTATTTTTGCATGCTGACACATAGCAGTAGCGCTTTACTGTGAAAAGCGCTGCTGCTAGATAGCTTAGCAGTAGCGTGTTTTCCTGAAGAGCTCTACTGCTAAGCCATCCATCTCCCTCATCTCCTCCCTTCGGATCCACTCACACACAGCCACTCAAAATCCTCTCCGATCCGTCTGTGCCGCGCGCCCCCGTCGCCCCTCCTCCGTCTGCGCCGCGCGCCGTCACCTCCTCCTCCTTGCTGGACTCGGTACCGGCCTCCTCCTCCGTCCTCCCTCTCCACTCGCCGCTGGCCGGCCCCTCCTCGCTCCGCCTTCCTCCTCCGTCCTCCCTCGACTGGCCGCGCCGGCCGGCCCCTCCTCGCTCCGCCTTCCTCCTCCGTCCTCCCTCAACTGGCCGCGCCGGCCGGCCCCTCCTCGCTCCGCCTTCCTCCTCCATCCTACTCTCTTCTCCCTCCTCGAGTCGCCCTCCTTCTCCCTCCTGCTCATATGCAACATTTTGATTTAGTTGATATAATTTAGTTAACTTAGTAGGCTAGTTGATTTAGTTGACTTAGAACATTTTGATTTAGTTGATTTAGTAGGCTAGTTGATTTAGTTGACTTAGAACATTTTGATTTAGTTGATTTAGTAGGCTAATTCATTTAGTTAATTTAGTTGACTTAGAACATTTTGATTTAGTTGATTTAGTAGGCTAGTTGATTTAGTTGACTTAGAACATTTTGATTTAGTTGACTTAGTAGGCTAGTTGATTTAGTTGACTTAGAACATTTTGATTTAGTTGACTTAGTAGGCTAGTTGATTTAGTTGACTTAGAACATTTTGATTTAGTTTATTTAGTAGGCTAATTCATTTAGTTAATTTAGTTGACTTAGAACATTTTGATTTAGTTGATTTAGTAGGCTAGTTGATTTAGTTGACTTAGAATATTTTGATTTAGTTGACTTAGTAGGCTAGTTGATTTAGTTGACTTAGAAAATTTTGATTTAGTTGATTTAGTAGGCTAGTTGATTTAGTTGACTTAGGAACATTTTGATTTAGTTGATTTAATCCTTTGCTCATATTGCTTTAGGAAGAATGGCGCCACCACCACCACCACTATGTCAACTATGCAAGTCAAGATGCACCAGCAGCCTTGCAACTGGCAAGCTGTTCTGCATCTACTTCCAGCCAAGTTTTCGTCATGCGGCGGTAAGAAATTAGATGAAATGTAATAACTATTTTATTTTTAGTGTTGGCATTACTGCATTGTGTCATTTTGCTTATTTTACACAGATCGTCCCATGCAATGTGAGGTTGAAATTCAACAAGCTGGCAGGAGACACTGTGACATTTGAGGCTCCTGGGGGGCCGTACACTATGGAGGTCGAGAAAGGACGCAATATGTCGCAGATTGGAGGAGATGGATGGGCCCGTTTCGTCGCTCGCATGCATCTTACTGGTGGTGAGTTGATCAGCTTCAACTTCCGAGCAGAAAGACCCAAGCTAGCTGTCATTTATCTCAACCTGGTGGAAGATGATGAAGATGACGAAGATGATGAAGATAATGAGGACCCACTCGATGAAGATGATGAGGGCCCACTTCATGAAGCCATCGTAGCTCAAAGAACAAGGCTGAGTGAGGAGGAGGTGTCCAACCTATGGGACATAATTCCGCCACGTGCTGACTTTGTCGGGGTGCCATTCGTGACCCGCTTGACAAATACCATGGTTGATCGACATGATATGGTATGTTATACTAACAAATGCAAATTAATAGTGTGAATTACTTAGTGTATAGTCCAATGATATGGTATGTTGTGTGGAATCTAGTCGATGATATATATGTTTTAGTGTAGAGTTTGATCACATGCTTATTAATTGATATGTTTTTCTTATTCAGAAATTGGCAAAGAGCATATCTGTGAGTTATGGTATCGAGCCTGATGAAGAAGGCTCAGCTGGACTACGCCTTACTGCAAGGGGCTCCGTCACAACCTGTACTTACCGCGTGGACACGGACGGTCGCACACACTTAAGCTCGGTTGGGTGGAAGAAATTCCTTGATGGCAAAAATCTTCGTGTTGGACAGGCCATCCTAATTAATATCAGGAACACCAACCGCCCAGGCTTGAGGATGATGATTGTCTTCGATATCATCTAGAACTACATATGTGTGTGTGGCTATATCATCTAGAACTACATATGTGTGTGTGGCTATATCATCTAGAACTACATATGTGTGTGTGGCTATATCATCTAGAACTACATATGATGATCGTCGTCGATATCATCTAGAACTACATATGATGATGGCCGTTGGTATGACCTTGTACTGCTTGAGGATGCATGTTGGCTATGCATGAAATTGTTATCTAGTACTCCCTTCGTTCCAAATTACTCATCGTGGTTTGAACTAAAACCACGACGAGTAATTTGGAACGAAGGGAGTACTACCGTACCTAGTAATGGTTTATGAATTTGATATCTACTAGCAGTACCTAGTATCTAGTATCTGAAAGGAGAACTAAAAGTGAAAGGAGAACTGAAAGGGAATGGGGCAGTGGGAAAATGATGAAAGATATAGCAGTAGAGAGGGATGACGAAACCGCTACAGCTAGTTAATAGTAGCGCGTTCACAAAAATCGCTGCTGATATCGTCAGCAGTAGTAGCGCGGGTTGGGGCCGCGCTACTACTATGAGTTAGTTGTAGCGCCTTATTAGTAGCGCGGCCACCCGCGCTGCTACTATCCTTTTCCCTAGTAGTGTTGGAAGCATCAGTTAGTCCATTATAAAAGATATCAAGTATTTCATTTTTCTTAAGAGGATGATCGGGAAAAGCATTAAGTAACCAGAGAAGCCTCCCCCAAGCTTGTGGGAGACTCTCTTCTTTAATTTGCACAAAATTATATATTTCCCTCAAGGCAGCTTGTTTCTTATGAGCAGGGAAATATTTAGCAGAGAAGTAATAAATCATATCCTGAGGACTACGCACACAACCAGGATCAAGAGAATTAAACCAAGTTTTAGCATCACCCTTTAATGAGAACGAAAATATCTTAAGGATATAGTAGTAGCAAGATTTCTCATCATTAGTGAACAGGGTGGCTATATCATTCAATTTAGTAAGATGTGCCACAACAGTTTCAGATTCATAGCCATAAAAAGGATCAGATTCGACGAAAGTAATTATCTCAGGATTGATAGAGAATTCATAATCCTTATCAATAACAAAGATAGGTGAAGTAGCAAAAGCAGGTTCATATTTCATTCTAGCATTCAGAGATTTCTGTTTCAGTTTAGCTAATAACTTCTTAAGATCAGATCTATCATTGCAAGCAAGAAAATCTCTAGAAGTTTCTTCATCCAAAACATAACCCTCAGGAACAACAGGCAATTCATATTTAGGGGGAGAACCTTCATCATCACTATCTTTAATAATTTCATTTTCAATAATTTCATTCTCTCTAACCCTAGCAAGTTGTTCATCAAGAAATTCACCTAATGGCACAGTAGTTTCAAGCATAGAAGTAGTTTCATCATAAGTATCATGCATAGCAGAAGTGGCATCATCAATAACATGCGACATATCAGAATTAATAGTAGAAGCAGGTTTAGGTGTCGCAAGATTACTCATAATAGAAGGAGAATCTAGTGCAGAGCTAGAATGGCAGTTCCTTACCTCCCCTCGTAGTTGAGGGATAAATCTTAGTTCTTTCGTCTTTCAAGTTACTCATACTGATCAGCAGATATAAATCCCAAGTGACTCAAAGAATACAGCTATGCTCCCCGGCAACGGCGCCGGAAAATAGTCTTGATAACCCACGAGTATAGGGGATCGCAACAGTTTTCGAGGGTAGAGTATTCAACCCAAATTTATTGATTCGACACAAGGGGAGGCAAAGAATATTCTCAAGTATTAGCAGCTGAGTTGTCAATTCAACCACACCTGGATAACTTAGTATCTGCAGCAAAGTATTTAGTAGCAAAGTAGTATGGAAGTAACGATAATAGTAGCAAAAGTAACAGTAGCAGTTTTGTAGTAATTGTAACAGTAGCAACGGTAAAGTAAATAAGCGAAGCACAATATATGAAAATCTCGTAGGCATTGGATCAGTGATGGATAATTATGTCGGATGCGGTTCATCATGTAACAGTTATAACACAGGGTGACCCTGAACTAGCTCCAGTTCATCAATGTAATGTAGGCATGTATTCCGAATATAGTCATACGTTCTTATGGAAAAGAACTTGCATGACATATTTTGTCCTACCCTCCCGTAGAAGCGGGGTCCTAATGGAAACTAAGGGATATTAAGGCCTCCTTTTAATAGAGTACCGGACCAAAGCATTAACACATAGTGAATACATGAACTCCTCAAACTACGGTCATCACCGAGAAGTATCCTGATTATTGTCACTTCGGGGTTGTCGGATCATAACACATAATAGGTGACTATGAACTTGCAAGATAGGATCAAGAACTCACATATATTCATGAAAACATAATAGGTTCAGATCTGAAATCATGGCACTCGGGCCCTAGTGACAAGCATTAAGCATAGCAAAGTCATAGCAACATTAATCTGAGAACATAGTGGATACTAGGTATCAAACCCTAACAAAACTAACTTGATTACATGGTAGATCTCATCCAACCCATCACCGTCTAGCAAGCCTACGATGGAAATACTCACGCACGACGGTGAGCATCATGAAATTGGTGATGGAGGATAGTTGATGATGACGACGACAACGAATCCACTTCTCCGGAGCCCCGAACGGACTCCAGATCAGCCCTCCTAAGAGAGATTAGGGCTTGGCGGCGGCTCCATATCGTAAAACGTGATGAAACTTTCTCTTTGATTTTTTTCTCCGCAAAAGCAAATATATGGAGTTGGAGTTGAGGTCGGTGGACGTCCAGGGGGCCCACGAGGCAGGGGGCGTGCCCTAGGGGAGGGGGCGCGCCCCCCACCCTCGTGGACAGGGTGTGGGCCCCCTGATGTTGATTCTTTTGCCAGCATTTTTTATTAATTCTGAAAAGTCTGTCTGTGGATGTTCAGGTCATTCCGAGAACTTTTACTTCTGCACAAAAATAACACCATGGCAGTTCTGCTAAAAACAGCGTCAGTCCAGTTCCATTCAAATCATGCAAGTTAGAGTCCAAAACAAGGGCAAAAGTATTTGGAAAAGTAGATACGACGGAGATGTATCAGTGCACACTTGGGGAGAACACAATTTTATCTTGAAATTTTAGTGAGGAATCACCTTATAATGCTACCATCGTCCTAAGCAAAATAAGATGCATAAAAGGATTAACATCACATGCAAATCACAAGTGACATGATATGGCCATCATCTTGTGCTTTTGATCTCCATTCAAAGCACTGGCATGATCTCCATCATCATCGGCATGACACCATGATCTCCATCACCGTGTCGCCATCAGGGTTGTCATGCCAACCATGCTTCTACAACTATTTCTACTGCTTAGCGATAAAGTAAAGCATTACATATCGCTTAATGATTGACATGCAGGTCATACAATAATTAAAGACAACCCTATGGCTCTTGCCGGTTGTCATATTCATCGACATGCAAGTCATGATAATCTATACAAAACATGATCATCTCATACATCAAATACATCTCATCCTGTCTTTGGCCATATCATATCACAACATACCCTGCAAAAACAAGTTAGACGACCTCTACTTTGTTGTTGCATGTTTTACGTGGCTGCTATGGGTGACTACTAAGAACCGCTCATACCTAAACAAAGCCACAACAGTAGTATTCAAGTTGCTATTTAACCTTCTACAAGGATCGTCTTTGTCGAATCTGATTCAACTAAGGTGTGAGAGACAGACAGCCGCTAGTCATCTTTATGCAATCAAGTTGCATGTCAGTCGATGGAACCCGTCTCATGTATGTGGACATGTAAAGTTGGTCCGGGCCGCTTCGTCCCACAATACCACTGAATCAAAATAAGACTAAGGAGGGAAGCAATCTGAACATCAACACCCACAGACTCCTTTGTGTTCTACTCGTGATGTCATCTACGCATAGACCTACCTCATGATGCCACTGTTGGGGAACGTAGCATGGGAAACAAAAAATTTCCTACACTCACCAAGATCAATCTAGTAGATCACCATCTACGAGAGGAGAGATTGGATCTACATACCCTTGCAGATCGCTAAGCAGAAGCATATATAAAGCGGTTGATGTAGTCTTACTCTTCACGATCCAATCCGATCTAGCGCCGAACGGACGACACCTCCGCGTTCAGCACATGTTTGGCATGGTGTGAAGGAAATATGCCCTAGAGGCAATAATAAAGTTATTATTTATTTCCTTATATCATGATAAATGTTTATTATTCATGCTAGAATTGTATTAACCGGAAACATAATACATGTGTAAATATATAGACAAACAGAGTGTCACTAGTATGCCTCTACTTGACTAGCTTGTTAATCATAGATGGTTATGTTTCCTAACCATGGACAAAGAGTTGTTATTTGATTAATGGGATCACATCATTAGTTGAATGATCTGATTGACATGACCCATTCCGTTAGCTTAGCACCCGATCGTTTAGTATGTTGCTATTGCTTTCTTCAGGACTTATACATGTTCCTATGACTATGAGATTATGCAACTCCCGTTTACCGGAGGAACACTTTGTGTGCTACCAAACGTCACAACGTAACTGGGTGATTATAAAGGTGCTCTACAGGTGTCTCCAAAGGTACTTGTTGGGTTGGCGTATTTCGAGATTAGGATTTGTCACTCCGAATGTTGGAGAGGAATCTCTGGGCCCTCTCGGTAATGCACATCACTTAAGCCTTGCAAGCATTGCAACTAATGAGTTAGTTGCGAGATGATGTATTACGGAAAGAGTAAAGAGACTTGCCAATAACGAGATTGAACTAGGTATTGGATACCGACGATCGAATCTCGGGCAAGTAACATACCGATGACAAAGGGAACAACGTATGTTGTTATGCGGTCTGACCGATAAAGATCATCGTAGAATATGTAGGAACCAATATGGGCATCTAGGTCCCGCTATTGGTTATTGACCGGAGACGTGTCTCGGTCATGTCTACATTGTTCTCGAACCGTAGGGTCCGCACGCTTAAAGTTATGATGACAGTTTTTTTATGAGTTTATGTATTTCGATGTACCGAAGGTTGTTTGGAGTTCCGGATGTGATCACGGACATGACGAGGAGTCTCAAAATGGTCGAGACATAAAGATCGATATATTGGAAGCCTATATTTGGACATCGGAATCATTCCGGGTGAAATCGGCATTTTACCGGAGTACCGGGGGGTTACCGGAACCCCCCGGGGGGGTTATTGGGCCTACATGGGCCTTGAGGAAGAAGAGAGAAGGAGGCAGGAGGTGTCCGCGCGCCCCTCCCCTTCCTAGTCCAAATAGGACAAGGGAAGGGAGCGGCGCCCCCCCTTTCCTTCCCCTCTTCCTCCTCTTTCCCCCCTTCTCCTTCTCCAACTAGGAAAGAAAGGGAGTCCTACTCCCGGTGGGAGTAGGACTCCCCCCTGGCACGCCCCTCCTTGGCCGGCCGCCCCCTTCCCTTGGCTCCTTTATATACGGGGGCAGGGGGCACCCTAGGACACACAAGTTGATCTTCGTGATCGTTCCTTAGCCGTGTGTGGTGCCCCCCTCCGCGATATTACACCTCGGTCATATTGTAGCGGTGCTTAGGCGAAGCCCTGCGACGGTTGAACATCAAGATCGTCACCACGCCATCGTGCTGACGGAACTCCTCCCCGGAGCTTTGCTAGATCGGAGCCCGGGGTGCGTCATCGAGCTGTACGTGTGTCAAGAACTCAGAGGTGCCGGAGTAACGGTGCTTGGATCGGTTGGACCGGGAAGACGTACGACTACTTCCTCTATGTTGCGTCAACGCTTCCGCTTCGGTCTACGAGGGTACATAGACAACACTCTCCCCTCTCGTTGCTATGCATCACCATGATCTTGCGTGTGTGTAGGAATTTTTTTTAAATTACTACGTTCCCCAACAGTGGCATCCGAGCCTAGGTTTTATGGTTTGATGTTATATGCATGAGTAGAACACAAGTGAGTTGTGGGCGATATAAGTCATACTGCTTACCAGCATGTCATACTTTGGTTCGGTGGTATTGTTGGACGAAGCGGCCCGGACCGACATTACGCGTACGCTTACGCGAGACTGGTTCTACCGCCGTGCTTTGCACACAGGTGGCTGGCGGGTGTCAGTTTCTCCAACATTAGTTGAACCGAGTGTGGCTACGCCCGGTCCTTGCGAAGGTTAAAACAGCACCAACTTGACAAACTATCGTTGTGGTTTTGATGCGTAGGTGAGATTGGTTCTTTCTTAAGCCCGTAGCAGCCACGTAAAACTTGCAACAGCAAAGTAGAGGACGTCTAACTTGTTTTTGCAGGGCATGTTGTGATGTGATATGGTCAAGACATGATGCTAAATTTTATTGTATGAGATGATCATGTTTTGTAACCGAGTTATCGGCAACTGGCAGGGGCCATATGGTTGTCGCTTTATTGTATGCAATGCAATCGCCCTGTAATGCTTTACTTTATCACTAAGCGGTAGCGATAGTCGTAGAAGCATAAGATTGGCGAGACGACAACGATGCTACGATGGAGATCAAGGTGTCGCGCTGGTGACGATGGTGATCATGACGGTGCTTCGAAGATGGAGATCACAAGCACAAGATGATGATGGCCATATCATATCACTTATATTGATTGCATGTGATGTTTATCTTTTATGCATCTTATCTTGCTTTGATTGTCGGTAGCATTTTAAGATGATCTCTCACTAATTATCAAGAAGTGTTCTCCCTGAGTATGCACCGTTTCCAAAGTTCGTCGTGCCCAGACACCACGTGATGATCGGGTGTGATAAGCTCTACGTCCATCTACAACGGGTGCAAGCCAGTTTTGCACACGCAGAATACTCGGGTTAAACTTGACGAGCCTAGCATATGCAGATATGGCCTCGAAACACGGAGACCGAAAGGTCGAGCGTAAATCATATAGTAGATATGATCAACATAAGATGTTCACCATTGAAAACTAATCCATTTCACGTGATGATCAGTTATGGTTTAGTTGAATTTGGATTACATGATCACTTAGAGGATTAGAGGGATGTCTATCTAAGTGGGAGTTCTTAAGTAATATGATTAATTGAACTTAAATTTATCATGAACTTAGTACCTGATAGTATCCTGCTTGTCTATGTTGATTGTAGATAGATGGCTCGTGTTGTTGTTCCGTTGAATTTTAATGCGTTCCTTGAGAAAGCAAAGTTGAAATATGATGGTAGCAACTACGCAGACTGGGTCCGTAACTTGAGGATTATCCTCATTGCTGCACAGAAAAGTTACGTCCTAGAAGCACTGCTAGGTGCCAGGCCTGCTACTGATGCAACTGACGACGTTAAGAACGTCTAGCAGAGCAAAGCTGATGACTACTCGATAGTTCAATGTGCCATGCTTTACGGCTTAGAACCGGGACTGCAATGACGTTTTGAACGTCATGGAGCATATGAGATGTTCCAGGAGTTGAAGTTAATATTCCAGAAGAATGCCCGGATTGAGAGATATGAAGTCTCCAATAAGTTCTATAGCTGCAAGATGGAGGAGAATAGTTCTGTCAGTGAGCATATACTCAAGATGTCTGGGTATTGTAATCACTTGATTCAACTGGGAGTTACTCTTCCGGATGATAGCGTCATTGACAGAATTCTCCAATCACTTCCACCAAGCTACAAGATCTTCGTGATGAACTATAATATGCAAGGGATGGATAAGACAATTCCCGAGCTCTTTGCAATGCTAAAGGCTGCGGAGGTAGAAATCAAGAAGGAGCATCAAGTGTTGATGGTCAACAAGACCACTAGTTTCAAGAAAAAGGGCAAAGGGAAGAAGAAGGGGAACTTCAAGAAGAACAGCAAGCAAGTTGCTGCTAAAGAGAAGAAACCCAAGTCTGGACCTAAGCCTGAAACTGAGTGCTTCTACTGCAAGCAGACTGGTCACTGGAAGCGGAACTGCCCCAAGTATTTGGCGGATAAGAAGGATGGCAAGGTGAACAAAGGTATATGTGATATACATGTTATTGA
Source organism: Triticum timopheevii (assembly GCA_963921465.1). NCBI lineage: Eukaryota > Viridiplantae > Streptophyta > Magnoliopsida > Poales > Poaceae > Triticum > Triticum timopheevii. Next base: position 542,884,409 of record OY997266.1, read on the forward strand.
TGTGTACTGTCGGTGTCAAAACCGGAGGATCTCGGGTAGGGGGTCCCGAACTGTGCGTCTAGGCGGATGGTAATAGGAGACAAGGGACACGATGTTTTTACCCAGGTTTGGGCCCTCTCGATGGAGGTAAAACCCTACTCCTACTTGATTGATATTGATGATATGGGTAGTACAAGAGTGGATCTACCACGAGATCAAGGAGGCTAAACCCTAGAAGCTAGCCTATGGTATGATTGTTGTAATCATTGTTCGTCCTACGGATTAAAACCCTCCGGTTTATATACACACCGAAGAGGGCTAGGGTTACACAGAGTCGGTTACAATGGTAGGAGATCTACATATCCGTATCGCCAAGCTTGCCTTCCACGCCAAGGAATGTCCCATCCGGACACGGGACGAAGTCTTCAATCTTGTATCTTCATAGTCTTGGAGTCCGGTCGATGATGATAGTCCGGCTATCCGGACACCCCCTAGTCCAGGACTCCCTCAGTAGCCCCTGAACCAGGCTTCAATGACGATGAGTCCGGCGCGCATATTGTTCGGCATTGCAAGGCGGGTTCGTCCTCCGAATAATTCATAGAAGATTGTGAACACCAGGATAGTGTCCGGCTCTGCAAAATGAATTCCACATTCCACCGTAGAGAGAATAATATGTACACAAGTTCAATCTGCTGACGTATTCCGTGGCATGACGTCATTCCACTACCAAGCCTTTACTTGAATCGTTTTTTATCATACCACCTTAGCGTGTTTAGCGAAGCGGTTTCCTTGGCACGTCTTGTCGAAGCAAAGATCGTGTTCCCCTTATTCCGGGATTCCCATCAATACGGACGTGGGTAACCCAACCGCGCCATTGATGGTGGCATTTGGGAGATAAGCGAGTTTTACCAGGCCGGTGGGGACGCATAGTTTTCGTCCGCCCATACATAAGGGGATAAGGATCCACCTCTTTTACCTACGCCTTCTTCCTCCTTTGCTTATCCATCTCCGCGCACTCGAGCTCCAGCGCCCAAGTTTGCACATCCCGTCTCAACCTTCTCCAGCCATGTCCGGAGCGGGAGGCAAGTGGATGACCTCCTCCGTTACGGAGGAACACATCGAGAAGCTGCGCGGCACTGGATACTTGTCCAGCGACATCGCGCACCGGCTGCCCGACAAGGGGCAGCTCATCCCCACCCCCAGGCCCCATGAGAGGGTCGTATTCCTTCCCCACTTCCTCCGCAGACTGGGCTTCCCACTTCATCCCTTCGTCCGGGGGCTCATGTACTACTACGGCCTGGACTTCCACGATCTGGCGCCAAACTTCATCCTCAACATCTCGGCGTTTATCGTTGTGTGTGAGGCCTTCCTCTGCATCCAGCCCCACTTCGGCTTGTGGCTAAAAACCTTCAATGTCAAGCCGAAGGTAGTGAAGGGCGTCCAAGCAGAGTGCGGAGGCGCCATGGTGGGCAAGATGCCCAACGTCCTCTGGCTCGAGGGCGCCTTTGTGGAAACCATCAAAGGGTGGCAATCAGGGTGGTTCTATATCACCGAGCCGCGTGACCCTAAATGGGCTGCGGCCCCCAAGTTCAGATCTGGTTCCCCCATGCAGCTCACCTCCTGGAAAGAGAAGGGCTTTCTATGGGGCAGTTCGGAGGAGCTGACCGGACTCCAGTCCTGTCTCCAGACCTTGGTGAACAAGAAGCTCAAGCTTGTCAACATGATCCAGGTCATGCTCGTCCGCCGGATTCTCCCCTGCCAACAGCGGGCCTTCAACCTGTGGGAGTTCGATCCGGCACAGCACCGGACCCTGAGCGGGCTCTTCGACACGACGTACGAAGCTGCCTGGAGGTTGCTGTTCAAGGGCGGAGAAGCCCCCGCGTCCGCGACTGAAGATCGCGAAATCAGCACCAAGCGCCCAGCCGGTGTGGTAAGATGTGTTATCCTTTATGGGACGTTTATTTCTTTCATAGTTTGACTCTATGTGGGATCTAAAATTCCCAATGCCTTTAACAGGACTGGCAGAGGACGTCCGGACAGGTTAACTGTCTGGCTCCCCTCCCCGGAGAACCAGCGGACGCCCGTTTAACGGGGCTGCTAGTCCCGGCACTTTATGTGGTACCGGAGAAGAAGGCCAAGAAGAAGGCCATGGGAACCCGAAGGAGTTCCCGGCGCCAGGTGGTATCGGACTCATCGTTCGATGGCTCCGAGGCGGACTCCTCACCTGAAGACGAGGAGGAGAAGGAGGACTCTCCCCAGGAAGGGGGAGAGAGGAAGAGGAAGGCTTCCCCAACAGGGGAGGCCGAAGGGTCCAAGAGGGGAAGGATCCTTCCTCCGGACAGCTCCGCCAACGCCAACGTTGGTGACGAAGGGTGGCCTTCAAGGGCCAAGCCTCCAGCAAGATCGTAAGTATCCGGATCCTTGAATGATTTATAATCTCTCCTTTGTGCCACATAGTATCCTTCTAATGCCGCACACTACCTGTAGTCCGGCCGAGGGGGATCTCCCGCTTCATCCAGCGGGTCCTTGGCTCCGTTGGATGTAGATTCCATTCCGACCGCCTCCACCCCTCGCGATGCCGAGGACGCCGAGGTGGGATCCCAGGAGGGGACCCGCCAAGAGGAGGCTCCGGAGGTGCCGCAAGGCAACCTCCCGGACTTTGTGCCGGACTTCGTGCCGGAACCCGCAGTGGTTCCGGAGTCCGGCAGGCGGCCCCTTCGTAAGAAGGGCAAGGCCGTGACGCCGGCAGCCTCCGTCCAACCGGAGGCGCCGGACAACTTGTTGGAGGCGCTCAATGGCGCTTCCATCGAGGAAGAACACCGCACTATCATGAGTGCGGTGATTCAGAAGGTTCAGCTCGCCAAGAGCGGGCTAACCGAAGCCTGCAGTAGCCTTCTAACAGGCTTTGAGGTAAGAAGTTTTAAAATATGTAATGTAATACTGCATAGACAGTAGCCCCTGATGCTCGGTTCGGTGTTCGAAAAGAAAAACCGGACTGAGGATCTAAAAAAAGATGTATGCAGGAGTTCTAAAAATTATGTCAATATGGGATTGCAGGCTACACTGCTGACCTCTGCCGCACTGATTGCGGAGGTCGGTGCTTTGAAGCAGGACCTCGAGCGGTCCGAGCGTGAGCTCGGCCTTGCCAAGAAGCAGCTCGAGGACAAAGAAGGTGAGTAACACCGCCTTAAATTTGTACCTTACAGAAAAGGATTTTGGTTGCAATAGAAATAATGAGGATAACGTGGGTACTGCAGGGGCCACGAACGAGGTGGCGACCCAGAAGGAGGCCGTGTCCGTGGCCGAACGTAATGCGGCCGCGGAACGAGCGGAGTGAGAGAAGCAAGAGGTGCGGGTGGAGGAGGTGCGGCAAGAGCTCCAGGCTCTCATGGAAAAGCATGAGAGTTTGGAGCGCGACTCGAGGACTCGAGAGTCCGAGCTTGCCTCGGCTGTTGAAAGTGCCAAAGCCTCTAAGGCCGAGGCCCATAAGGCCCTCCAGGAGATTGAGGCGGTGAAGAAAATAGCGGCGGGTAAGGCATTTTTCATGCAAAGCAAGCATTTGAATGTGAATTACCTATTACTTACCCGAATTCGGAGCTCTCCAGGAGAGATTGCAGATCTGCCTCGCAGCATGTCTGATGCCGCCGCATTCTACCGGGCCGAGGAGGGGATGTAACATCCCAAAATTCTAAATTTTGGAATGTTATAAATAAATAGATAGTTTTGATTGATTGTTTGATTGATTGATTGATTGAGTGAAATTCGAAACTTTTTGAAAGTTAAATGAGAGGGAATAAAAGGACTTTCCCAAACTTTCATCTTGCTTTTATGATCTCCATGAATTCAAATTCTTTTCATCACAAAACCCTTGAGCGAAGATGATATGACTTCTTCCATTTAATTAAATGAAAGGGTATTTGAAAATATTTGAATTTCATTTGGAAATATTTCGATTCATAAACTTCACGCAACTCAATGATTTTCATGAGAGAAGATAAAATGACTTCTTCAAAACATATGAATTATGAGTTGGGAGTTTCAAAGAATTAAATTCAAAGTTATTTTGAATTTATTTTCAATTTGGAGTTATTTGAGTTTTATTCAAATTCTTTTTCTCCAAAAATAAATTATATGGAAAATAGGGTAACATGATTCCCTACATAAAAAAAATGGAGAGAAATAAATTTGAGTTAATTTTGGTATTTTAAAAATGATTTTTATTGGATTTTACTAGGGAAGAAGCACACTTTGCTTTATTTGAATTTGTGCGTATTTTATTGGACTTTAGAAAAATGTTCATGTCGTATAAAATCTTTTTCTGAAAATTTTGATATATTATATGCATATATAATATGTTTATTTATTTGGTTTTATTATTTTTATTTCGCCTGGAAAATGTTTTTTTTTAATTCTCTATCCGCCGAACTGGGCCGGCCCAGCTCCCAGCCAGGCCACGGCCCAGCCCGACGCCCGCGCGTCCCCGAGCCCCACGACGCTGCCGCCGCCGTGTCCTTCTCGGACACCACCGCCGCCGCCTTTGTCGCCCCCTCCCGCAAGCCACGCTGCCCCCTCCGCCCTCCATAAATACCGGAGCCCGGCCCCGGGCCCCTCTCTCTCTCTCCTCGCCTCGCTCGCCGCCCGCCGCTCGCGCCGCTGCATCTCGCCGCCGCCGCACAACCGCGCTGCCGCCGCATCTGCTGCTGCTGTTGCCGCGCCGCCGCCGCTGCTGCTGTCCGCGCCGCGCCACCGCCCCACGCCGCCTCTCCCCGTGCGCCTCGCCGACATCCCCGATGACCGGAGCCGCTGCCCCGCCTCGCCAGAGTACGCAGCCTCGCCGGAGAGCTGCCGGCTTTCCACCGAAAAACCGCCGAACCGCCACGGACCGGTAAAACCCGCTAAAAAAACCCCGCCTGGTTTTTCTTTATTGTTCTAGATTGGTTTTTATTAGTTTGCGAGCGTTCATTAGTTAGGGTCCGGTAGTGAATGGGTTCGTTCATTAGCTTTCTGTAGCGGGCGTTCGCCCAGTAGTTTTTTTTTTATTTTTCTTTTTATTTTAGTCAGGGACCTATCCGTAATTAGTTTCTTTACCGTTTAGCCCCTGATTTTCAAACCTTCGTAACTTTTTGCCCGTTTGTCCAAATCCAACGAAACCAACGCCCACATCTTCGTTATGATCCCCTCTATCCAGTAAAACAACTTAAACATGTTTTTGAAAGTTTAAAATTTGAATTTCAAACAGATTTGTATTTAAACTTCGTTTGATCGTAACTTGAGTTTTATAACTCCGTTTGAGTTGATTCTTTTTGCATCTCAAAGCTCTTGACCTAAACTTTCTGATAAGGCCAAATTCACATAATTTTGGTACTGTTAGAAATTGTTTTATGCTGCAAGAGTTATTTGCTTGGTTTTGATGTTATCCGAGTTGTTCTCCTCGTTCTTTCCGATCTTTTGAGTGATTGCTTATGTGTGGTTACTATTGCTTGCTCACGATAGATTGACCGGAGTGTGACGAGTAGAGCTATCAAGAGTTTTGAGTGCGAATTATCTTCATCAACATTGCAGGCAAGTAACACTTGATCATACCTTTTTTCTACTACCCAGTTTTTGTGCATTAGATCAATCCTCAAACATTGCATGAGTAGGATCTAATTAAATTGTGGGTTTTGGGAAGTAGATGAGGTAGTACCTATTACCTGTTTTACTTATGAAACCTTTGGGAGTTACTTCTACGTTTGCTTATTATGCCATGCTATGCTAGTAGACGTGGATTGGGTGAGTGAATATCCATGACAGATGTGAGTTTGTTAATTAATCGTTTATCTAAGGTGGCAACTTAAATACACATCTGGGTGGATTGAGGCACCTGGGGTTACCAGGACCTGTCTGTTTTTTTTTTTGGAAATCCCGGGGGTACCGTGTGATTTTCCTATGGACTGCCACCCAGGCTCAAAGGGATCATAAGATAATTCATACTAGTAACTTACGTGTGCAGCCACAAGCCATTATGGGCTCTGGCATAGTTGACTAAGTCGTGCGAACTCTTATAGTGGTGGACTAGCAGATGTAGGGGATGTAGGTGTACCGGTCTACCCATCGTAAGGTGCTAGCGCTTCTGAAAGACTATGTCTCGGTCATCCGTTTCTCAAACACCATGTAGTGCGAGAAACCAAACGGAGGCGATCGAGTCTTGTGGGGAAAAGTGCGCAAACCTCTGCAGAGTGTACAAACTAATCATGATTAGCCGTGTCCCCGGTTATGGACATTTTGAGTATCTAGTATTTGAATATTCTGTGAATCTCAACATGTTACTCTAATTTAATATTGATGGGTCTGTTAATGAGTACTTTTAAATTGGGATTGAGGATGCTGTCAACCATTCTCAATGTTTAACAACCACCATGATAGTTAAATCAATTTATTCCTTTGCAGTAGGGAAAAATTGGCTTTATGCAAAAACTGTAACCATAGAGCTTTTCCACCAGCCATATATGCATGTAGTATAGGCTTATCATTCAATTATTCTCTATGTGTTACATTGCCAGCATATTCCATGTGCTGACCCGTTTTCGGGCTGCAACGTTTCATGTTGCAGACTTTTCAAATGATGAGTAAGTGATACGTTTGGGTTACGATTTCCTATACTCAACTTTGCCGTTGGTGTTGATGGGAATCCACAACCTTGTTGCTTCCGCTATTTTTGGATTGAGGTAATAGTATTTACGCTACTTTATACATGTGATTTACCTCTGTTATAAATCCTCGAGTACTGTGTGTCAGCATACCGATCCAGGGATGACACGTAAGCACAGAGACTTGACCCATTCGGGTCGGGTCGCTACAAGATGGTATCAGAGCACATGTTGACTGTAGGACGTGACCCTAGAAACTGGCAAGCCCATAGGAAAGATTTTTCTCTACAACTTCATCTTCTCAATATAATCTTTTACCTCTCTTCTCTTCTGAGCTTATTCAAAAATTCCTTTTAGTGAGACCATACCCCTTTCCCTTTTTGACCCCATGAAGATTCGACTGATGAGACCACTCAAGGAGTACAAGATATCAGGACAACCAGGACCACTACGGAATGAAGGAGATTTTACCGTGCATTTGGATAATGGAAATTACAACTGTTGAAGACTCCGAAGACTAGGATAATTGGAGGGATATGAAGAATTTCCAGATTTGGTATGACCAAGGAAGGCCACACTTATGGAACTTGGCAGACTAAGGAAGCTGTCAATACCCGAGATCAAGGTGTATCGGAGAAAGACCAAAACATGAAGCTTTAGAACTCAAAGTTTTGTCAGGAAAACCCGAAGACATGAGATATCAATTATGAAATGAAAGCTCATGGCAGTAACATGAGCATAGACACGGCTGACCATGGTGTTATTACCCGTTATGCTATTGTCATCATGCTGAGTTAAGCATGCATATGCATGGAAGGATTGGATGGTAGAAGGATGATGGATCATCTGCCAACAAAGGATGCAGTTTTAACATAGCTGGTGTATCACCAGGATCAAGAAGTTTAAGATGGACTCGCAGGAAGTTATATTTGACAAGGAAGTATTTCATGAAGAACTCAGGACCCTGAAGCTGAAAGTAGCCAAGCTGGAGGAGCAAAACCTTGAGACATCAAAAGTTTTCGTCAGGACTGAAGGACGGTAGGATCATGGATCATGTCAAGGATGTTGAAACCCAGAAGTTTGGAACCCAACCCCAGAATATTAAAGGACGTCACGAGAGACTTCGCGTCAACAGTGATGATTTGGCAAAAGAACTTGAGAAGGACAAGCATGATCGGAAGAAGCTATCGGAGACATGACCAAGACTTGAAGAGTTTGATGACGTTGAGATCTATAGACCATTAGAAGACCAAACCCCTGTTTTATACATACGTTAGATGCGATGATTGTGAGCTATCATTTGTTTGATGTTTTTCCGACAGCCACAATAAAACCTGTCTTTTCAAAACTATTGTTTGTATTGTGTGTATCCCTCTCGATCTCTCTTATCCCACCCCAAACCCATGGACCCAATAGAGGATGAATGGAGATGAGCTCGTATTTTCTGGACCAATGAGTCGATTGGAGATGGACCAATGGATTCAGAACATGGAGGAACATATGGAGGATAACCCTAAAGCCAGAAAAGATATGACCCAGCATGCTCTTCAGTGCTTTGTAAGAGTTGCTGCTACTTGGTGGAGGATGTACCAAACCATCAATGGATGGCAAGGAGTAACCACTTGGAATGAATTTAAGTTGACCTTGCTAAAGTCTCAGTTTGTGTCCCAGAAGTTGAAGCCTTATGGAAGTGATATGAAGAAATCTTGTGCATACAATCTTTGTGGATAAATAGGACACAACCATAAAGAAAACAAGAACGAATACCCTCATAAGTGGAGTATTATCAAAGGAAGTTAGACGAGGATCTCAGGGAACTCCGGTTGAAGATTGTTCCCAAAAGTTTTGTTGCAGCAATGGAAGTTCAGTCTACATTGTTGGGAAAGATCTGTGAAGCTCAGAAGGATGACAAAGAGATTGCTGAAGTAAAAGAGAGAATGAGCAAAGGAAAGGCCAAAGGTTTTCGTAAGGATGAGCACGACACCTTATGGTTCGAGGACCGTGTATATGTGCCCAATAATGCAAAGATCGGGAAGAAAATACTTCAGGAGGCTCATGACTCACCATACTCGATTCGCCCCGGAAACACCAAGATGTATTTGGATTTAAAGGAGTGTTTCTGGTGAACTGGTATGAAGAAGGATATTGCAGAGTATGTCGTCGTAGGTGATGTATGCCAGAGAGTAAAGGCAGAGCATCAGAAGCCAACCGGATTACTACAGCCTATGCCGATACCCGAATGGAAGCAGGATAAGCTTGGCATGGATTTCATTACCGGATTTCCCAGAACCCGATTGGGATATGATTCTATCTGGTTAGTAGTTGATTCGCTTGACCAAAGTGGCTCACTTTATCCCAGTGAAAACCACCTATACAAGTGCGAAGTTGGCCAAGATGTATTTGACCAAGATGTATGTCTGCATGGAGTTCCGAGGATCATCGATAGAGGAACACGGTTTACCTCAAAGTTTTGGAATCAGCTGCACCAGACTTTGGGTACTAGGCTAGAGTTCAGTACAAGCTTTCATCCGCAGACAGATGGATAGATCGAGAGAGTCAATCAGATTCTGGAGAACATGTTGAGAGCATGTGCGCTAGATTATGGATCTAGTAGGGGTGATAATCTACCTTACGCAGAGTTCTCATTCAACAACAGCTACCAAGTCAGTTTGAAGATGGCCCTTTTTAAAGTTTTGTATGGAGAAGGAGCCAGACACCGTTGATGCGGGATGAAGTTGGAGACCGTCAGTTTTTTGGACCAAATATGATCAAGGAGTCAGAAGAGAATGTTAAGTTGCCTCGAAATAGACTGAAGGTAGCTCAGTCCAGGCAGAAGAGTTATGCAGACTCAAAAACGCAAGGAGGAAGTCTATGAAATTGGAGATAGAGCATGTCTTCATGTGTCCCCTTTGCGAGGAGTTAAATGATTTGGAGTTAAGGGAAAGTTAGCCCCGAGATCTGTAGGACCATACCGAGTTTTGGAAGCGTATGGGAGGAGTGGCCAACAAATTGGAGTCACCCGAAGCACTGTCAGGAGTTCATGATGTGTTTCACGTTTCCTAGTTGAAGAAGTGCCATGCAGGGATGGCCAATATTCCCCTGTAAGGATGCTTGACCCTGGAAAGTATAATGATGTTCCACGAAGTGGAGTATGGACTTCATAAGTATAAGTTTTATCTCGGTATGTTGGATATCCCACGAGGATGAAGAGATGAATTTATATTGTATATAAAGGAGGTATGATGTTGGAAATATGGATCAATGGAAATTCCATGATGAGTCTGAGTAATCACGTCTTGGTTTGGTACAACCGAAGGAAGGGAGACAATACAATTGGATGGATTTTAAGTATGCTAGGAAGCAGGAAGTTGAATGTTGGAATAATGATCAGTTGCTCGATGATGAGTTCAAGGTATACAAGTGATGAGATGGGCCATAACCCACAGGCCCAGGACTTGCCAAGAAGCAAGAACACTCTTGCTGAAGGAGAAACCTTGGAAGAAGAGGATATGCCTTTATCAACCGACGATTTTATAGGAGCAACGCAAAACCCGAGGGTTGATAAGGAACGATAGATGTTTGTTTGGCTTGCAGAATCAATGGATTTATCCGAACTTGGTTCGTTGACAAGAGAAATTCCGCAATGCTTGTGAGGATGACCTAGTGTTAGAATACGAGATTCGCTAAACCGTATACAAGGTAATGATTTGGGTGTGGGATGGATTGATCACCATACCGACTTACTCTTATTATTCGCCTTGCTATATGGGATGGTAAATCTGAGTGACTTACCTATAGTAGAGGGACGACGATCAAAACCTTGTTTAAACCTTAGAATGGTATAAGTATTTTTTTTCCTTGTACACGGCAGTTGTTGCCAACCGTAGGACATACGGTGAGGTTCAACCCAGACCCATTTTCTGCAGGAGAAACCATAAATTGTTGACCACCATGAGATATCGATAGTTGTTTAGTATTAGCGCTAGACCCGTCAGCTAAGAAGACCCAGTCTCGGAATAATTGTATCAAGATGAAAGGACAGTAGTATGGAGGAAAAGTTATGCCACTACCGGAAAAGCCCAGAGATGGAATTTTCCCAAGATCTGAAAAGACTGCCACTGTCAACAATAAGGATGGAGTATATGAGTTCTGCTGGAATCTTAACAATGCTTCTAAGGGTGGTAGCACCCGAGATCCCGGAGATGAACGTTGGATTGTGAAGACCCCTACCCTAACCTATTTCTTTCTAGCCTCTCCGAATCTCGAGGACGAGATTCATTTTAATGGTGGTAGGTTTGTAACATCCCAAAATTCTAAATTTTGGAATGTTATAAATAAATAGATAGTTTTGATTGATTGTTTGATTGATTGATTGATTGAGTGAGTGAAATTCAAAACTTTTTGAAAGTTAAATGAGAGGGAATAAAAGGACTTTCCCAAACTTCCATCTTGCTTTTATGATCTCCGTGAATTCAAATTCTTTTCATCACAAAACCCTTGAGCGAAGATGATATGACTTCTTCCATTTAATTAAATGAAAGGGTATTTGAAAACATTTGAATTTCATTTGGAAATATTTCGATTCATAAACTTCACGCAACTCAATGATTTTCATGAGAGAAGATAAAATGACTTCTTCAAAACATATGAATTATGAGTTGGGAGTTTCAAAGAATTAAATTCAAAATTCTTTTGAATTTATTTTCAATTTGGAGTTATTTGAGTTTTATTCAAATTATTTTTCTCCAAAAATAAATTATATGGAAAATAGGGTAACATGATTCCCTACATCAGAAAAATGGAGAGAAATAAATTTGAATTAATTTTGGTATTTTAAAAATGATTTTTATTGGATTTTACTAGGGCAGAAGCACTCTTTGCTTTATTTGAATTTGTGCGTATTTTATTGGACTTTAGAAAAATGTTCATGTCGTATAAAAAAAATTCTGCAAATTTTGATATATTATATGCCTATATAATATATTTATTTATTTGGTTTTATTATTTTTATTTCGCCTGGAAAATGTTTTTTTTAAAAAAAATCTCTATCCGCCAAACTGGGCCGGTCTAGCTCCCAGCCAGGCCACGTCCAGCCCGACGCCCGCGCGTCCCCGAGCCCCATGATGCCGCCGCCGCCATGTCCTTCTCGGACACCACCGCCACCGCCTTTGCCGCCCCCTCCCGCAAGCCACGCTGCCCCCTCCGCCCTCCATAAATACCGGAGCCCGGCCCCGGGCCCCTCTCTCTCTCCTCGCCTCGCTCGCCGCCCGCCGCTCGCGCCGCTGCATCTCGCCGCCGCCGCACAACCGCGCTGCCGCCGCATCTGCTGCTGCTGTTGCCGCGCCGCCGCCGCTGCTGCTGTCCGCGCCGCGCCACCGCCCCGCGCCGCCTCCCCCCGTGCGCCTCGCCGACATCCCCGACGACCGGAGCCGCCGCCCCGCCTCGCCGGAGTACGCAACCTCGCCGGAGAGCTGCCAGCTTTCCGCCGAAAAACTGTCGAACCGCCGTGGACCGGTAAAACCCGCTAAAAAAACCCCGCCCGGTTTTTCTTTATTGTTCTAGATCGGTTTTTATTAGTCTGCGAGCGTTCATTAGTTAGGGTCCGGTAATGAACGAGTTCATTCGTTAGCTTTCTGTAGCGGGCGTTCGCCCGGTAGATTTTTTTTCTTTTTCTTTTTATTTTAGTCAGGGACCTATCCGTAATTCGTTTCTTTACCGTTTAGCCCCTGATTTTCAAACCTTCGTAACTTTTTGCCTGTTTGTCCAAATCCAACGAAACCAACGCCCACCTCTTCGTTATGATCCCCTCTATCCAGTAAAACAACTTAAACATGTTTTTGAAAGTTTAAAATTTGAATTTCAAACAGATTTGTATTTAAACTTTGTTTGATCGTAACTTGAGTTTTATAACTCCGTTTGAGTTGATTCTTTTTGCATCTCGAAGCTCTTGACCTAAACTTTCTGATAAGGCCAAATTCACATAATTTTGGTACTGTTAGAAATTGTTTTATGCTGCAAGAGTTATTTGCTTAGTTTTGATGTTTTTCGAGTTGTTCTCTTCGTTCTTTCCGATCTTTTGAGTGATTGCTTATGTGTGGTTACTATTGCTTGCTCACGATAGATTGACCGGAGTGTGACGAGTAGAGCTATCAAGAGTTTTGAGTGCAAATTATCTTCATCAACATTGCAGGCAAGTAACACTTGATCATACCTTTTTTCTACTACCCAGTTTTTGTGCATTAGATCAATCCTCAAACATTGCATGAGTAGGATCTAATTAAATTGTGGGTTTTGGGAAGTAGATGAGGTAGTACCTATTACCTGTTTTACTTATGAAACCTTTGGGAGTTACTTCTACATTTGCTTATTATGCCATGCTATGCTAGTAGACGTGGATTGGGTGAGTGAATATCCATGACAGATGTGAGTTTGTTAATTAATGGTTTATCTAAGGTGGCAACTTAAATACACATCTGGGTGGATTGAGGCACCTGGGGTTACCAGGACTTGCCTGTTTTTTTTTTTGGAAATCCCGGGGGTACCGTGTGATTTTCCTATGGACCGCCACCCAGGCTCAAAGGGATCATAAGATAATTCATACTAGTAACTTACGTGTGTAGCCACAAGCCATTATGGGCTCTGGCATAGTTGACTAAGTCGTGCGAACTCTTATAGTGCTGGACTAGCAGATGTAGGGGATGTAGGTGTACCGGTCTACCCATCGTAAGGTGCTAGCGCTTCTGAAAGACTATGTCTCAGTCATCCATTTCTCAAACACAATGTAGTGTGAGAAACCAAACGGAGGCGATCGAGTCTTGTGGGGAAAAGTGCGCAAACCTCTGCAGAGTGTACAAACTAATCATGATTAGCCGTGTCCCCGGTTATGGACATTTTGAGTATCTAGTACTTGAATATTCTGTGAATCTCAACATGTTACTCTAATTTAATATTGATGGGTTTGTTAATGAGTACTTTTTAATTGGGATTGAGGATGCTGTCAACCATTCTCAATGTTTAACAACCACCATGATAGTTAAATAAATTTATTCCTTTGCAGTAGGGAAAAATTGGCTTTATGCAAAAACTGTAACCATAGAGCTTTTCCACCAGCCATATATGCATGTAGTATAGGCTTATCATTCAATTATTCTCTATGTGTTACATTGCCAGCATATTCCATGTGCTGACCCGTTTTCGGGCTGCAACGTTTCATGTTGCAGACTTTTCAGACGATGAGTAAGTGATACGTTTGGGTTACGATTTCCTATACTTAACTTTGCCGTTGGTGTTGATGGGAATCCACAACCTTGTTGCTTCCGCTATTTTTGGATTGAGGTAATAGTATTTACGCTACTTTATACATGTGATTTACCTCTGTTATAAATCCTCGAGTACTGTGTGTGTCAGCATACCGATCCAGGGATGACACGTAAGCACAGAGACTTGACCCATTCGGGTCGGGTCGCTACAGGGGAGCTCAATGGAGAAGGTCTTCTGGTCTTAGTATGCTGAGGCCGGACATCCGGTGCCCCTTAGCGACCAGTTGAAGCAGCTGGTCGAGCTCCACAAGGTAGCCGAGCAGGCCATGAAGGGCCTCATAGTCCGGCTGTGGCCTGGAGAGGCCATGCCTGGGAGCTACTTCGGCCTCGTGGGGCGGCTGGTGTATGCGTGCCCTTGGGTGGAGGTCATCAAGCGCTCCGCCTGCATTGAAGGTGCCCGTCGGGCCCTTGCCCGCACAAAGGTGCACTGGGGCAGGCTGGATGCTGAGAGGCTTCTGACAGACACGCCGCCGGCGGGCAAGGAGTATCGTACGCCCGAAATGTACTATAAGAGTGTCCTGAAGGGTGCCCGCAAGATTGCGGATGAGTGCCCCAGAGATGTATTTTTTTAGTAGACTTTCAATGTGTTATCCTGTGCGCTGAAAACTTTGTTCATATGCGTAAGCAGCGCTTATTAATTTAAAATATTACCTCCTGTGCGGCCGTTTATCAAATCTGAGAGATGGCAAGTCGTCGGCTTCAGCCCCCAAGCCACGAGTGCTGGGGTGTTCGGGATAAACTTGAGCGCTCTTGTTCCCATTTTTGGGTCCATCTAGGGAGGCGCTCAACACAACGAACAAGGCAACCGGACTTATAATGCTTGAACACTCTCACTTAGCCATAGAATTCTATAATTTTAAATTTCAGCGAAGCCCCTAGTGTTCGGAAGACCAAATTCGGGGCGCTATCCACGCTTGGACCGGACACAGCCGGTTCCTCGCTCTAAGCGGCATAAGTCTTTAGGGACTCGAAAAGACCTCTCGAACAGCGACCAGCTCTCGCCTTACCATGACGGTCAGTTTTAGCTTTCTCCACTGAGGCGCTCGCCCAGCTCAACCGGGGCGCAATCGCAGTGGTTCTCCCAGTGCTACCTTAGCCGATAGAACGGAACGTAAGGTACCAAAACATGGGAGCCGGGCAAACCCAACTATTGACCCAAGACATGATTCGGAGCCGATGCATATAATGCTATAAGTTCGGGGTGCCGCACTTGTGAAAGTGTTCGGACTTCTCACACCATAATGCAGGGAACATAAGCCCCTGGTGTGCTCGGCCGTACCAAAGTGTACGGATGCAAGATGTCACAAATGAACATAAAAAAAGGGGATGCAATCATAAACAAAAAGGGATGCATTGTTTATTCAAGGAATTCTGCTATGAGTGCAGAACGATATAAATAGTACGGTAAGCAAGGGTTTGGACTATTTAGACATGTCCCCCTCCAGGGGTAGGCTGCGGAATGGTGTATTAAACAGATTTAATGCTCATAATGGAGACCACCTGAATGTTCGTCGTAGCCATTGTCCCTTCCTGGTTGTTGCATCGTGAGTTCGGCCGATTCTCCACCGGACAGGGTCTCTGGTGAATGGAGTCCTGTGGATAAAATAAAAAAGGAAAAGAAAAAGAGCGACACACTTGGGAGCCCCTGGTGTGGTTGAGCCACACTCTGGGCCTGGTGTGGTCGTGCCCCTCCCCCTATGCCCAGGGTATCTCCAGAGCGTAATGATGTACGCGGAGGGCTAGTCTTGTAATCATGCAAGGGCTGGGGTTGGGGCCGCATTGCTAGGAGTGCTCGGAATGTGCCAGGTGGTCTTGACGCATGTTACTCCGGGCGCGTTTGGCCATGTCTGGTCGTTTAACGGCCGGGCTCGAAAGTTGCCTTAAGAGGCTGCTCTGTACTTCTGTCGTGAGAGCCGCTGTGTGTTCCTCCGTTCGGAGGGAGCGTTCAGTGTTTCCGTTGACCGTGATGACTCCACGAGGGCCTGGCATCTTGATCTTGAGGTATGCATAATGCGGCACCGCGTTGAACTTTGCAAACACGGTTCGTCCGAGCAGGGCGTGATAGCCACTGCGGAACGGGACTATGTCGAAGATTAACTCCTCGCTTCGGAAATTATCCGGGGATCCGAAGACCACTTCCAGTGTGACCGAGCCTGTACAATTAGCCTCGACACCTGGTATGACGCCTTTGAAGGTCGTTTTTGTAGGTTTAATCCTTGAGGGGTCTATGCCCATTTTGCGCACTGTATCCTGATAAAGCAGGTTCAGGCTGCTGCCGCCGTCCATCAGGACTCTAGTGAGGTGAAATCCATCGACGATTGGGTCTAAAACCAATGCGGCGAATCCGCCATGGCGGATACTGGTGGGGTGGTCCCTTCGATCGAAAGTGATCGGGCAAGAGGACCATGGATTGAACTCCGGGGCGACTGGCTCCATCGCATATACGTCCCGAAGTGGACGCTTCCGCTCCCTCTTGGGTATGTGGGTTGCGTATATCATGTTTACCGTCCGCACTTGTGAGGGGAAACCCTTCTGTCCTCTACTGTTCGGCGGCCGGGTCTCCTCCTCGTCATCGCTATGCAGCCCCTTGTGATTGTTTTCGGCAATTAACTTGCCTGCCTGCTTGAATACCCAACAATCCCTGTTGGTGTGGTTAGCTGGCTTTTCGGGGGTGCCATGTATCTGGCAAGAGCGGTCGAGTATTTGGTCCAAATTGGACGGACCCGGAATGGTTCTTTTGAATGGCTTCTTCCGCTGACCGGGTTTAGAGCCTCTGAATCCAGCGTTCACTGCCGTATCCTCAGTGTTATCGCCGTTGACACGGCGTTTATTTTTGTTGCGACGTGACCTGCCATTGCAGTCCTTGCTGTCTGGACTGCCAGAATTTTTGCTGAGGTTGTTACTACGAGCTAGCCAGCTGTCCTCTCCCGCACAGAAGCGGGTCATGAGTGATGTGAGGGCTGCCATGGATTTCGGCTTTTCCTGTCCTAGGTGCCGGGCCAGCCACTCGTCACGGATGTTATGTTTGAAGGCTGCGAGGGCCTCTGCATCCGGATAGTCGACGATTTGATTTTTCTTTGTTAAGAATCGTGTCCAGAACTATCTGGCCGATTCGTCTGGCTGTTGGATTATATGGCTTAGGTCATCGGCGTCTGGTGGTCGCACGTATGTGCCCTGGAAGTTGTCAAGAAATGCGGCTTCCAGGTCCTCCCAACACCCAATCGACTCTGCTGGCAAGCTGTTAAGACAATGCCGAGCTGGTCCTTTAAGCTTTGATGGCGCAAAGATCGTCACCGCGGGCCATATGGATATGAAGGAGATAATCTTCGATCCAAACCGCGGGGTCTGTTGTGCCATCGTAGGATTCAATGCTCACGGGTTTAAACACTTCAGGGATTTGATGATCCATTACTTCATCTGTGAAGCATAGTGGGTGTGCGGCGCCTCTATATTGAGCAATATCACGATGTAGCTCAAGACAGTTTTGTCTGCTGTGTTCGGCCTGGCCGGAGTTGCTGTATCCGGCGCGGCAGTAGTCATCGTGGTCGTGGGGCGTCCGTGTGGTCCGTATATAGATCTTGATTGTCCTGCCTTATCCTCCAATATATCCCGCAAGTCCGGCGCATTCCCCCGTGTCTTCGCGCTTTTCGAGCGGTGCTGGGGTACGGTTCTGGCGGAGGGTCTAGATGCCTCTCTGTTGCGGCCACGAGTGAAGGAAATATGCCCTAGAGGCAATAATAAAGTTATTATTTATTTCCTTATATCATGATAAATGTTTATTATTCATGCTAGAATTGTATTAACTGGAAACATAATACATGTGTGAATATATAGACAATCAGAGTGTCACTAGTATGCCTCTACTTGACTAGCTTGTTAATCAAAGATGGTTATGTTTCCTAACCATGAACAAGGAGTTGTTATTTGATTAATGAGA
Source organism: Triticum timopheevii (assembly GCA_963921465.1). Classification (NCBI taxonomy): domain Eukaryota; kingdom Viridiplantae; phylum Streptophyta; class Magnoliopsida; order Poales; family Poaceae; genus Triticum; species Triticum timopheevii. The sequence goes on from OY997266.1 coordinate 542,902,273, forward strand.
TCACATCATTAGTTGAATGATCTGATTGACATGACCCATTCTGTTAGCTTAGCACCCGATCGTTTAGTATGTTGCTATTGCTTCCTTCATGACTTATACATGTTCCTATGACTATGAGATTATGCAACTCCCGTTTACCGGAGGAACACTTTGTGTGCTACCAAACGTCACAACGTAACTGGGTGATTATAAAGGTGCTCTACAGGTGTCTCCAAAGGTACTTGTTGAGTTGGCGTATTTCGAGATTAGGATTTGTCACTCCGATTGTCGGAGAGGTATCTCTGGGCCCTCTCGGTAATGCACATCACTATAAGCCTTGCAAGCAATGTGACCAATGAGTTGGTTATGGGATGATTCATTACGTAACGAGTAAGGAGACTTGCCGGTAACGAGATTGAACTAGGTATTGGATACGGACGATCGAATCTCGGGCAAGTAACATACCGATGACAAAGGGAACAACGTATGTTGTTATGCGGTTTGACCGATAAAGATCTTCGTAGAATATGTAGGAACCAATATGGGCATCCAGGTCCCGCTATTGGTTATTGACCGCAGACGTGTCTCGGTCATGTCTACATTGTTCTCGAACCGTAGGGTCCGCACGCTTAAGGTTTTGATGACAGTTTCATTATGAGTTTATGTATTTTGATGTACCGAAGGTTGTTCGGGGTCCCGGATGTGATCACGGACATGACGAGGAGTCTCGAAATGGTCGAGACATAAGATTGATATATTGGATGACTATATTCGGACACCGGAATAGTTCCGGGAGTTTTCGGAGAAAAACCGGAGTACCCGAGGGTTACCGGAACCCCCCCCCCCCCCCCGGGAAGTAATGGGCCTTGATGGGCCCTATTGGAGAAAGAGAGGGGCCGGCCAGGGCAAGTGGCGCGCCCCCTCCCCTTCAGTCTGAATAGGACAAGGAAGGGGGGCGGCGCCCCCCTTGCCTTCCACCTCTCCTACTCCTTCCTTCCCCCTCCTTCTTGGATTAGTAAAAGAAGGGGGAAACCTACTTGGAGTAGGTTTCCCCCTCCTAGGGCGCGCCTCCCCCTTAGGCCGGCCCCCTCCTCCCTCCCTCCTTTATATACGGGGGCAGAGGGCACCCCATAGACACACAAGTTGATCATCGTGATCGTTCCTTAGCCGTGTGCGGTGCCCCCCTCCATGATATTACACCTCGGTCATATTGTAGCGGTGCTTAGGCGAAGCCCTGCGACAGTTGAACATCAAGATCGTCACCACGCCGTCGTGCTGACAAAATTCCTCCCTGTACCTCTGCTGGATCGGAGTTCGGGGTGCGTCATCGAGCTGTACGTGTGTCAAGAACTCAGAAGTGCCGGAGTAACGGTGCTTGGATCGGTTGGACCGGGAAGACGTACGACTACTTCCTCTGCGTTGAGTCAACGCTTCCGCTTCGGTCTACGAGGGTACGTAGACAACACTCTCCCCTCTCGTTGCTATGCATCACCATGATCTTGCGTGTGCGTAGGAAAATTTTGAAATTACTACGTTCCCCAATAGTGGCATCCGAGCCTAGGTTTTTATAGTTTGATGTTATCTGCATGAGTAGAACACAAGTGAGTTGTGGGCGATATAAGTCATACTACTTACCAGCATGTCATACTTTGGTTCAGCGGTATTGTTGGATGAAGCGGCCCGGACCGACATTACGCGTACGCTTACGCGAGACTGGTTTTACTGTCGTGCTTTGCACACAGGTGACTAGCGGGTGTCAGTTTCTCCAACTTTAGTTGAACCGAGTGTGGCTACGCCCGGTCCTTGCGAAGGTTAAAACAGCATCAACTTGACAAACTATCGTTGTGGTTTTGATGCGTAGGTGAGATTGGTTCTTGCTTAAGCCCGTAGCAGCCACGTAAAACTTGCAACAACAAAGTAGAGGACGTCTAACTTGTTTTTGCAGGGGATGTTGTGATGTGATATGGCCAAGACATGATGCTATATTTTATTGTATGAGATGATCATGTTTTGTAACCGAAGTTATCGGCAACTGGCAGGAGCCATATGGTTGTCGCTTTATTGTATGAAATGCAAACGCCCTGTAATTGCTTTACTTTATCACTAAGCGGTAGCGATAGTCGTAGAAGCAATAGATGGCGTAAACGACAACGATGCTACGATGGAGATCAAGGTGTCGCGCCGGTGACGATGGTGATCATAATGGTGCTTCGGAGATGGAGATCACAAGCACAAGATGATGATGGTCATATCATATCACTTATATTGATTGCATGTGATGTTTATCCGTTATGCATCTTATCTTGCTTTGATTGACGGTAGCATTTTAAGATGATCTCTCACTAAAAATTATCAAGAAGTGTTCTCCCTGAGTATGCACCATTGCCAAAGTTCGTCGTGCCCAGACACCACATGATGATCGGGTGCGATAAGCTCTACGTCCATCTACAACGGGTGCAAGCCAGTTTTGCACACGCAGAATACTCAGGTTAAACTTGACGAGCCTAGCATATGCAGATATGGCCTCGGAACACGGAGACCGAAAGGTCGAGCGTGAATCATATAGTAGATATGATCAACATAAGATGTTCACCATTGAAAACTACTCCATCTCACGTGATGATCGGTTATGGTTTAGTTGATTTGGGTCACGTGATCACTTAGATGACTAGAGAGATGTCTGTCTAAGTGGGAGTTCTTAAGTAATATGATTAATTGAACTTAAAATTTATCATGAACTTAGTACCTGATAGTATCTTGCTTGTCTATGTTGATTGTAGATAGATGGCCCATGCTGTTGTTCCGTTGAATTTTAATGCGTTCCTTGAGAAAGCTAAGTTGAAAGATGATGGTAGCAACTACGCGGACTGGGTCCGTAACTCGAGGATTATCCTCATTGCTGCACAGAAAAATTACGTCCTGGCAGCACCGCTGGGTGCCAGGCCTGCTGCTGATGCTACTGACGACGTTAAGAACGTCTGGCAGAGCAAAGCTGATGACTACTCGATAGTTCAATGTGCCATGCTTTACGGCTTAGAACCGGGGCTTCAACGACGTTTTGAACGTCATGGAGCATATGAGACGTTCCAGGAGTTGAAGTTAATATTCCAGAAGAATGCCCGGATTGAGAGATACGAAGTCTCCAATAAGTTCTATAGCTGCAAGATGGAGGAGAATAGTTCTATCAGTGAGCACATACTCAAGATGTCTGGGTATTGTAATCACTTGATTCAACTGGGAGTTACTCTTCCGGATGATAGCATCATTGACAGAATTCTCCAATCACTTCCACCAAGCTACAAGAGCTTCGTGATGAACTATAATATGCAAGGGATGGATAAGACGATTCCCGAGCTCTTCGCAATGCTAAAGGCTGCGGAGGTAGAAATCAAGAAGGAGCATCAAGTGTTGATGGTCAACAAGACCACTAGTTTCAAGAAAAAGGGCAAAGGGAAGTAGAAGGGGAACTTCAAGAAGAACAGCAAACAAGTTGCTGCTCAAGAGAAGAAACCCAAGTCTGGACCTAAGCCTGAAACTGAGTGCTTCTACTGCAAGCAGACTGGTCACTGGAAGCGGAACTGCCCCAAGTATTTGGCGGATAAGAAGGATGGCAAGGTGAACAAAGGTATATGTGATATACATGTTATTGATGTGTACCTTACTAGAGCTCGCAGTAGCACCTGGGTATTTGATACTGGTTCCGTTGCTAATATTTGCAACTCGAAACAGGGACTACAGATTAAGCGAACACTGGCAAAGGACGAGGTGACGATGCGCGTGGGAAATGGTTCCAAAGTCGATGTGATCGCGGTCGGCACGCTACCTCTACATCTATCTTCGGTATTAGTATTAGACCTAAATAATTGTTATTTGGTGCCAGCGTTGAGCATGAACATTATATCTGGATCTTGTTTGATGCGAGACGGTTATTCATTTAAATCAGAGAATAATGGTTGTTCTATTTATATGAGTAATATCTTTTATGGTCATGCACCCTTGAAGAGTGGTCTATTTTTGATGAATCTCGATAGTAGTGATACACATATTCATAGTGTTAAAGCCAAAAGATGCAGAGTTGATAATGATAGTGAAACTTATTTGTGGCACTGCCGTTTAGGTCATATCGGTGTAAAGCGCATGAAGAAACTCCATACTGATGGTCTTTTGGAACCACTTGATTATGAATCACTTGGTACTTGCGAACTGTGCCTCATGGGCAAGATGACCAAAACACCGTTCTCCGGTACTATGGAGAGAGCAACAGATTTGTTGGAAATCATACATACAGATGTATGTGGTCCAATGAATGTTGAGGCTAGTGGCGGATATCATTATTTTCTCACCTTCACAGATGATTTAAGCAGATATGGGTATATCTACTTAATGAAGCATAAGTCTGAAACATTTGAAAAGTTCAAAGAATTTCAGAGTGAAGTTGAAAATCATCGTAACAAGAAAATAAAGTTTCTACGATCTGATCGTGGAGGAGAATATTTGAGTTACGAGTTTGGTCTACACTTAAAACAATGTGGAATAGTTTCGCAACTCACGCCACCCGGAACACCACAGCGTAATGGTGTATCCGAACGTCGTAATCGTATTTACTTGATATGGTGCGATCTATGATGTCTCTTACAGATTTACCGCTATCGTTTTGGGGTTATGCTTTAGAGATAGCCACATTCACATTAAATAGGGAACCATCAAAATCCGTTGAGACGACACCTTATGAACTATGGTTTGGCAAGAAACCAAAGTTGTCGTTTCTTAAAGTTTGGGGCTGCGATGCTTATGTGAAAAAACTTCAACCTGATAAGCTCGAACCCAAATCGGAGAAATGTGTCTTCATAGGATACCCAAAGGAGACAGTTGGGTACACCTTCTATCACAGATCCGAAGGCAAGACATTTGTTGCTAAGAATGGATCCTTTTTAGAGAAGGAGTTTCTCTCAAAAGAAGTGAGTGGGAGGAAAGTAGAACTTGATGAGGTAACTGTACCTACTCCCTTGATGGAAAATAATACATCACAGGAACCGGTTTCTGTGACGTCAAAACCAACTAGTGAGGAAGTTGATGATGATGATCATAGAACTTCAGATCAAGTTACTACAGAACCTCGTAGGTCAAACAGAGTAAGATCCGCACCAGAGTGGTACGGTAATCCTATTATGGAAGTCATGCTACTAGATCATGATGAACCTACGAACTATGAAGAAGCGATGGTGAGCCCAGATTCCGCAAAATGGCTTGATGCCATGAAATCTGAGATGGGATCCATGTATGAGAACAAAGTATGGACTTTGGTTGACTTGCCCGATGGTCGGCAAGCAATTGAGAATAAATGGATCTTCAAGAAGAAGACGCTGACGGTAATGTTACTGTCTACAAAGCTTGACTTGTTGCAAAAGGTTTTCGACAAGTTCAAGGGATTGACTACGATGAGACCTTCTCACCCGTAGCGATGCTTAAGTCTGTCCGAATCATGTTAGCAATTGCCGCATTTTATGATTATGAAATTTGGCAAATGAATGTAAAAACTGCATTCCTGAATGGGTTTCTGGAGGAAGAGTTGTATATGATGCAACCAGAAGGTTTTATCGATCCAAAGGGTGCTAACAAAGTGTGCAAGCTCTAGCTATTCATTTATGGACTGGTGCAAGCCTCTCGGAGTTGGAATAAACGCTTTGATAGTGTGATCAAAGCATTTGGGTTTATACAGACTTTTGGAGAAGCCTGTATTTACAAGAAAGTGAGTGGGAGCTCTGTAGCATTTCTAATATTATATGTGGATGACATATTATTGATTGGAAATGATATAGAATTTCTAGATAGCATAAAGGGATAGTTGAATAAAAGTTTTTCAATGAAAGACCTCGGTGAAGCTGCTTACATATTAATCATTAAGATCTATATAGATAGATCAAAATGCTTAATTGGACTTTCACAAAGCACATACCTTGACAAAGTTTTGAAGAAGTTCAAAATGGATCGAGCAAAGAAAGGGTTCTTGCCTGTATTACAAGGTGTGAAGTTGAGTAAGACTCAATGCCCGACCACTGCAGAAGATAGAGAGAAAATGAAAGATGTTCCCTATGCTTCAGCCATAGGCTCTATCATGTATGCAATGCTGTGTACCAGACCTGATGTGTGCCTTGCTATAAGTTTAGCTCGGAGGTACCAAAGTAATCCAGGAGTGGATCACTGGACAGCGGTCAAGAACATCCTAAAGTACCTGAAAAGGACTAAGGATATGTTTCTCGTATATGGAGGTGACAAAGAGCTCATCATAAATGGTTACGTTGATGCAAGCTTTGACACTGATCCGGACGATTCTAAATCGCAAACCAGATACGTGTTTACATTAAACGGTGGAGCTGTCAGTTGGTGCAGTTCAAAACAAAGCGTCGTGGCGGGATCTACGTGTGAAGCAGAATACATAGCTGCTTCGGAAGCAGCTAATGAAGGAGTCTGGATGAAGGAGTTCATATCCGATCTAGGTGTCATACCTAGTGCATCGGGTCCAATGAAAATCTTTTGTGACAATACTGGAGCGATTGCCTTAGCGAAGGAATCCAGATTTCACAAGAGGACCAAGCACATCAAGAGACGCTTCAATTCCATCTGGGATTTAGTCCAGGTGGGAGACATAGAGATTTGCAAGATACATACAGATCTGAATGTTGCAGACCCGTTGACTAAGCCTCTTCCACGAGCAAAACATGATCAACACCAAGACTCCATGGGTGTTAGAATCATTACTATGTAATCTAGATTATTGACTCTAGTGCAAGTGGGAGACTGAAGGAAATATGCCCTAGAGGCAATAATAAAGTTATTATTTATTTCCTTATATCATGATAAATGTTTATTATTCATGCTAGAATTGTATTAACCGGAAACATAATACATGTGTGAATATATAGACAATCAGAGTGTCACTAGTATGCCTCTACTTGACTAGCTTGTTAATCAAAGATGGTTATGTTTCCTAACCATGAACAAGGAGTTGTTATTTGATTAATGAGATCACATCATTAGTTGAATGATCTGATTGACATGACCCATTCCGTTAGCTTAGCACCCGATCGTTTAGTATGTTGCTATTGCTTCCTTCATGACTTATACATGTTCCTATGACTATGAGATTATGCAACTCCCGTTTACTGGAGGAACACTTTGTGTGCTACCAAACGTCACAACGTAACTGGGTGATTATAAAGGTGCTCTACAGGTGTCTCCAAAGGTACTTGTTGAGTTGGCGTATTTCGAGATTAGGATTTGTCACTCCGATTGTCGGAGAGGTATCTCTGGGCCCTCTCGGTAATGCACATCACTATAAGCCTTGCAAGCAATGTGACCAATGAGTTGGTTATGGGATGATTCATTACGTAACGAGTAAGGAGACTTGCCGGTAACGAGATTGAACTAGGTATTGGATACTGACGATCGAATCTCGGGCAAGTAACATACCGATGACAAAGGGAACAACGTATGTTGTTATGCGGTTTGACCGATAAAGATCTTCGTAGAATATGTAGGAACCAATATGGGCATCTAGGTCCCGCTATTGGTTATTGACCGCAGACGTGTCTCGGTCATGTCTACATTGTTCTCGAACCGTAGGGTCCGCACGCTTAAGGTTTTGATGACAGTTTCATTATGAGTTTATGTATTTTGATGTACCGAAGGTTGTTCGGGGTCCCGGATGTGATCACGGACATGATGAGGAGTCTCGAAATGGTCGAGACATAAAGATTGATATATTGGATGACTATATTCAGACACCGGAATAGTTCCGGGAGTTTTCGGAGAAAAACCGGAGTACCAGAGGGTTACCGGAACCCCCCCCCCCCCCCCCCCCGCCCCCCCGGGAAGTAATGGGCCTTGATGGGCCCTATTGGAGAAAGAGAGGGGCCGGCTAGGGCAAGTGGCGCGCCCCCTCCCCTTGAGTCCGAATAGGACAAGGAAGGGGGGGCGGCGCCCCCCTTGCCTTCCACCTCTCCTACTCCTTCCTTCCCCCTCCTTCTTGGATTAGGAAAAGAAGGGGGAAACCTACTTGGAGTAGGTTTCCCCCTCCTAGGGCGCGCCTCCCCCTTAGGCCGGCCCCCTCCTCCCTCCCTCCTTTATATACGGGGGCAGAGGGCACCCCATAGACACACAAGTTGATCATCGTGATCGTTCCTTAGCCGTGTGCGGTGCCCCCCGCCACGATATTACACCTCGGTCATATTGTAGCAGTGCTTAGGCGAAGCCCTGCGACAGTTGAACATCAAGATCGTCACCACGCCGTCGTGCTGACAAAACTCCTCCCCGTACCTCTGTTGGATCGGAGTTCGGGGTGCGTCATCGAGCTGTACGTGTGTCAAGAACTCGGAGGTGCCGGAGTAACGGTGCTTGGATCGGTTGGACCGGGAAGACGTACCACTACTTCCTCTACGTTGCGTCAATGCTTCTGCTTCGGTCTACGAGGGTACGTAGACAACACTCTCCCCTCTCGTTGCTATGCATCACCATGATCTTGCGTGTGCATAGGAAAATTTTGAAATTACTGTCCCCAACAACCAGGTGGTCGGTCTGCCGTATTGCGCGCTGGTGATGAAGGTTTGTATGCCTCCTCCTCTAGTCGGGGGAGTAACTTGCGTTTTGGGTAGCTTTTGGAGGGGGCGTTCGAGTTCATACTCTTCGGCCGCGAGGACCTCGGTCCATCTGTCGGCCAGCAGGTCTTGATTAGCTTGAAGCTGTTGCTGCTTTTTCTTTAGGCTGTTCGCCGTGGCCATTAGCCTGCGTTTAAAACGCTCTTGTTCGACGGGATCCTCGGGCACGACGAATTCATCGTCATTGAGGCTTGCCTCGTCTCCAGAGGGAGGCATGTAATTTTCATCCTCCTCGTCTGCCGCTCTCTCCTGAGGGCTGGCTTCTCCGTCCTCCTGTGCTGAATCTTGCTGGAGGGGGTTGTCTTTGGCACTCTCTGGGGTGTTGTTATCTCCGGTGCCGAAATCTCCATTCTTGCTGTGGGCGGGATTTAGAGCGGCACCGCTGACGTCAGCGCTTGGGCTGTTTCTTAGAGGAATCTGCCTCCGCTGCTTCTTCGTCGTCCCCATCCTTCGGGGTGTCCACCATGTATATGTCGTATGACGAGGTGGTCTTCCAGTGCCCCATAGGCGCTGGTTCTTGATCGTCTCCGGCATCATCGTCCATACCGTCGATGTCTTCGGAGTCGTAGTCTAGCATGTCGGTTAGATCGTCGACAGTGGCTACAAAGTGGGTGGTGGGTGGGCTTTGAATTTCTTCGTCGTCCGCATCCCAACCATCCTGACCGCAATCCGGCCAGGGCTCTCCTAATAACGAGAGATACTTAAGCGAATTTAGGATGTCGCCGAAGGGTGAGTGCTGAAAGATGTCCGCAGAGGTGAACTCCATGATCGGCGCCCAATCGGATCCGATCGGTAGGGGCGCCAGAGGTTTGGAGCCCGGCAAGGAGTCTGGCACCTCGGAGTCACAAGCTTTGCCAGGGACAAGGTCTGTATTCAGCTCCATCGCCGTGGAAGTTGCAGCCTCCGAGGCGGTGTCCAGCCACCTGTCCTCGATTTGTGCTGTCGGCTCCGAACTATGGGTCAGAGCGGACTCGTGTGCGGCCTCCAGGGTACTGTCCGGCGGCAGAGTTAAGTCATGCCCATCGTGACAGTGCGGCACGCTCGGCTGTGGCTCGAATCCATCGAAGATCAAGTCTCCGCGGATGTCAGCCGTGAAGTTTAGGCTTCCAAATCTGACATGATGGCCAGGGGCGTAGCTTTCGATATGCTCCAGATGGCCAAGTGAATTGGCCCGCAGTGCAAAGCCGCCAAACACGAAGATCTGTCCGGGGAGAAAATTCTCACCCTGGACTGCGTTATTGTTGATCGAAGAAGCCATCAAGCCTATCGGTGACGGCACAGAGGAACTCTCAATGAAAGCACCAATGTCGGTGTCAAAACCGGTGGATCTCAGGTAAGGGGTGCCGAACTGTGCGTCTAGGCGGATGGTAACAGGAGACAAGGGACACAATGTTTTTACCCAGGTTCGGGCCCTCTTGATGGAGGTAAAACCCTACTCCTGCTTGATTGATATTGATGATATGGGTAGTACAAGAGTGGATCTACCACGAGATCAAGGAGGCTAAACCCTAGAAGCTAGCCTATGGTATGATTGTTGTAATCGTCGCTCGACCTACGGATTAAAACCCTCCGGTTTATACAGACACCGGAGAGGGCTAGGGTTACACAGAGTCGGTTACAATGGTAGGAGATCTACATATCCGTATCGCCAAGCTTGCCTTCCACGCCAAGGAAAGTCCCATCAGGACACGGGACGAAGTCTTCAATCTTGTATCTTCATAGTCTCGGAGTCCGGCCGATGATGATAGTCCGGCTATCCGGACACCCCCTAGTCCAGGACTCCCTCATGTACCTTACTAGAGCTCGCAGTAGCACCTGGGTATTTGATACTGGTTCTGTTGCTAATATTTGCAACTCGAAACAGGGACTACGGATTAAGAGAACACTAGCAAAGGACGAGGTGACGATGCGCGTGGGAAATGGTTCCAAAGTCGATGTGATCGCGGTCGGCACGCTACCTCTACATCTACCTTCGGGATTAGTATTAGACCTAAATAATTGTTATTTGGTGCCAGCGTTGAGCATGAACATTATATCTGGATCTTGTTTGATGCGAGACGGTTATTCATTTAAATCAGAGAATAATGGTTGTTCTATTTATATGAGTAATATCTTTTATGGTCATGCACCCTTGAAGAGTGGTCTATTTTTGATGAATCTCGATAGTAGTGATACACATATTCATAATGTTGAAGCCAAAAGATGCAAAGTTGATAATGATAGTGCAACTTATTTGTGGCACTGCCGTTTATGTCATATCGGTGTAAAGCGCATGAAGAAACTCCATACTGATGGACTTTTGGAACCACTTGATTATGAATCACTTGGTACTTGCGAACCGTGCCTCATGGGCAAGATGACTAAAACGTCGTTCTCCCGTACTATGGAGAGAGCAACAGATTTGTTGGAAATCATACATACAGATGTATGTGGTCCGATGAATGTTGAGGCTCGTGGCGGATATCGTTATTTTCTCACCTTCACAGATGATTTAAGCAGATATGGGTATATCTACTTAATGAAGCATAAGTCTGAAACATTTGAAAAGTTCAAAGAATTTCAGAGTGAAGTTGAAAATCATCGTAATAAGAAAATAAAGTTTCTACGATCTGATTGTGGAGGAGAATATTTGAGTTACGAGTTTGGTCTACACTTGAAACAATGCAGAATAGTTTCGCAACTCACGCCACCCGGAACACCACAGCATAATGGTGTGTCCGAACGTCGTAATCGTACTTTACTTGATATGGTGCGATCTATGATGTCTCTTACAGATTTACCGCTATCGTTTTGGGGTTATGCTTTAGAGACGGCCACATTCACATTAAATAGGGCACCATCAAAATCTGTTGAGACGACACCTTATGAACTATGGTTTGGCAAGAAACCAAAGTTGTCATTTCTTAAAGTTTGGGGCTGCGATGCTTATGTGAAAAAGCTTCAACCTGATAAGCTCGAACCCAAATCGGAGAAATGTGTCTTCATAGGATACCCAAAGGAGATAGTTGGGTACACCTTCTATCACAGATCCGAAGGCAAGACATTCGTTGCTAAGAATGGATCCTTTCTAGAGAAGGAGTTTCTCTCGAAAGAAGTGAGTGGGAGGAAAGTAGAACTTGATGAGGTAACTATACCTTCTCCCTTGTTGGAAAATAGTACATCACAGGAACCGGTTTCTGTGACGTCAAAACCAACCAGTGAGGAAGTTTATGATGATGATCATAGAACTTCAGATCAAGTTGCTACAGAACCTCGTAAGTCAAACAGAGTAAGATCCACACCAGAGTGGTACGGTAATCCTATTCTGGAAGTCATGCTACTAGATCATGATGAACCTACGAACTATGAAGAAGCGATGGTGAGCCCAGATTCCGCAAAATGGCTTGAAGCCATGAAATCTGAGATGGGATCCATGTATGAGAACAAAGTATGGACTTTGGTTGACTTTCCCGATGGTCGGCAAGCAATTGAGAATAAATGGATCTTCAAGAAGAAGACTGACGCTGACGGTAATGTTACTGTCTACAAAGCTTGACTTGTTGCAAAAGGTTTTCGACAAGTTCAAGGGATTGACTACGATGAGACCTTCTCACCCGTAGCGATGCTTAAGTCTGTCCGAATCATGTTAGCAATTGCCGCATTTTATGATTATGAAATTTGGCAAATGAATGTAAAAACTGCATTCCTGAATGGGTTTCTGGAGGAAGAGTTGTATATGATGCAACCAGAAGGTTTTATCGATCCAAAGGGTGCTAACAAAGTGTGCAAGCTCTAGCTATTCATTTATGGACTGGTGCAAGCCTCTCGGAGTTGGAATAAACGCTTTGATAGTGTGATCAAAGCATTTGGGTTTATACAGACTTTTGGAGAAGCCTGTATTTACAAGAAAGTGAGTGGGAGCTTTGTAGCATTTCTAATATTATATGTGGATGACATATTATTGATTGGAAATGATATAGAATTTCTGGATAGCATAAAGGGATACTTGAATAAAAGTTTTTCAATGAAAGACCTCGGTGAAGCTGCTTACATATTAATCATTAAGATCTATATAGATAGATCAAAATGCTTAATTGGACTTTCACAAAGCACATACCTTGACAAAGTTTTGAAGAAGTTCAAAATGGATCGAGCAAAGAAAGGGTTCTTGCCTATATTACAAGGTGTGAAGTTGAGTAAGACTCAATGCCCGACCACTGCAGAAGATAGAGAGAAAATGAAAGATGTTCCCTATGCTTCAGCCATAGGCTCTATCATGTATGCAATGCTGTGTACCAGACCTGATGTGTGCCTTGCTATAAGTTTAGCTCGGAGGTACCAAAGTAATCCAGGAGTGGATCACTGGACAGCGGTCAAGAACATCCTAAAGTACCTGAAAAGGACTAAGGATATGTTTCTCGTATATGGAGGTGACAAAGAGCTCATCATAAATGGTTACGTTGATGCAAGCTTTGACACTGATCCGGACGATTCTAAATCGCAAACCAGATACGTGTTTACATTAAACGGTGGAGCTGTCAGTTGGTGCAGTTCAAAACAAAGCGTCGTGGCGGGATCTACGTGTGAAGCAGAATACATAGCTGCTTCGGAAGCAGCTAATGAAGGAGTCTGGATGAAGGAGTTCATATCCGATCTAGGTGTCATACCTAGTGCATCGGGTCCAATGAATATCTTTTGTGACAATACTGGAGCGATTGCTTTAGCGAAGGAATCCAGATTTCACAAGAGAACCAAGCACATCAAGAGACGCTTCAATTCCATCCGGGATCTAGTCCAGGTGGGAGACATAGAGATTTGCAAGATAAATACGAATCTGAATGTTGCAGACCCGCTGACTAAGCCTCTTCCACGAGCAAAACATGATCAGCACCAAGACTCCATGGGTGTTAGAATCATTACTGTGTAATCTAGATTATTGACTCTAGTGCAAGTGGGAGACTGAAGGAAATATGCCCTAGAGGCAATAATAAAGTTATTATTTATTTCCTTATATCATGATAAATGTTTATTATTCATGCTAGAATTGTATTAACCGGAAACATAATACATGTGTGAATATATAGACAAACAGAGTGTCACTAGTATGCCTCTACTTGACTAGCTTGTTAATCAAAGATGGTTATGTTTCCTAACCATGGACAAAGAGTTGTTATTTGATTAACGGGATCACATCATTAGTTGAATGATCTGATTGACATGAACCATTCCGTTAGCTTAGCACCCGATCGTTTAGTATGTTGCTATTGCTTTCTTCATGACTTATACATGTTCCTATGACTATGAGATTATGCAACTCCCGTTTACCAGAGGAACACTTTGTGTGCTACCAAACTTCACAACGTAACTGGGTGATTATAAAGGTGCTCTACAAGTGTCTCCAAAGGTACTTGTTGGGTTGGCGTATTTCGAGATTAGGATTTGTCACACCGAATGTCTGAGAGGTATCTCTGGGCCCTCTCGGTAATGCACATCACTTAAGCCTTGCAAGCATTGCAACTAATGAGTTAGTTGCGAGGTGATGTATTATGGAACGAGTAAAGAGACTTGCCGGTAACGAGATTGAACTAGGTATTGGATACCGACGATCGAATCTCGGGCAAGTAACATACCGATGACAAAGGGAACAACATATGTTGTTATGCGGTCTGACCGATAAAGATCTTCGTAGAATATGTAGGAACCAATATGGGCATCCAGGTCCCGCTATTGGTTATTGACTGGACACATGTCTCGGTCATGTCTACATTGTTCTCGAACCGTAGGGTCCGCACGCTCAAAGTTACGATGACAGTTTTTTTATGAGTTTATGTATTTTGATGTACCGAAGGTTGTTCGGAGTTCCGGATGTGATCACGGACATGACGAGGAGTCTCGAAATGGTCGAGACATAAAGATCGATATATTGGAAGCCTATATTTGGACATCGGAATTGTTCCGGGTGAAATCGGCATTTTACCGGAGTACCGGGGGGTTACCGGAACCCCCCGGGGGGTTATTGGGCCTACATGGGCCTTGAGGGAGAAGAGAGAAGGAGGCAGGAGGTGGCCTTGCGCCCCTCCCCTTCCTAGTCCGAATAGGACAAGGGAAGGGGGGCGGCGCCCCCCCTTTCCTTCCCCTCTTCCTCCTCTTTCCCCCCTTCTCCTTCTCCAACTAGGAAAGAAAGGGAGTCCTACTCCCGGTGGGAGTAGGACTCCCCTCTGGCGCGCCCCTCCTTGGCCGGCCGCCCCCTCCCCTTGGCTCCTTTATATACGGGGGCAGGGGGCACCCATCTTCGTGATCGTTCCTTAGCCGTGTGCGGTGCCCCCCTCCACGATATTACACCTCGGTCATATTGTAGCGGTGCTTAGGCGAAGCCCTGCGACGGTTGAACATCAAGATCGTCACCACGCCGTCGTGCTGACGGAACTCCTCCCCAGAGCTTTGCTGGATTGGAGCCCGGGGTGCGTCATCGAGCTGTACGTGTGTCAAGAACTCGGAGGTGCTGGAGTAACGGTGCTTGGATCGGTTGGACCGGGAAGACGTGCGACTACTTCCTCTATGTTGCGTCAACGCTTCCGCTTTGGTCTACGAGGCTACGTAGACAACACTCTCCCCTCTCGTTGTTATGCATCACCATGATCTTGCGTGTGCATAGGAAACTTTTTTAAATTACTATGTTCCCCAACACGGTGATGTCTCCTCCTTCTTGATCCAACAAGAGAGGGAGGATAAGTATATGGGATCTCAACCAGCATGACGGCATGGTGGAGATGGTGGTGGAGCAATCCCAGTAGGGCTTCGCCAAGCACCTCCGAAACTACGAACGAGGAAGAATGGGAGAGAGGGGAGGCCGCAGAGCGTGGGAATTGTTGTCTCCAGCCCTTGCGCCTCCTCCCTACTATATATAGGGGTGTTGGAGGGCTAGGGGTGCAGCCCTAGCCCCTCCTCCAAGGAGGGGTGGAGGACAAAGGGGGAGGAGTGCCCTCCAAACCAAGTGGAGGGCCCTCCCCCTTATTGTTTCCCTTCCCCTAGGAGGATGGGCCTTAGGGGGCTTGTGCGTCTAGCCCAATATGGCTAGGATGCCCCCTTATAGCCCATGCACGCCCTAGGTTCTGGAGGGACCCTTCCGGACTCCACTGGAGCCCTCCAGAACCTTCCGGAAGCTTCCCGGTACAATACTGATGAAACCCGAAACTTTTCCGGTAGCCAAAATATGACTTCCCATATATAAATCTTTACCTCCGAACCATTCCGGAGCTCCTCCTGATGTCCGGGATCTCATCCGGGACTCCGAATAACATTCGGTCACCAATGTGAATATCCTAATACTACTCTAGCGTCACTGAATGTTAAGCGTGCAGACCCTACGGGTTCGAGAATCATGTGGACATGACTGAGACACCTCTCCGGTCAGTAACCAATAGTGGGACCTGGATGCCCATATTGGTTCCCACATATTCCAAGAAGATCTTTATCGATTGAACCACGATGCCAAGGATTCAATCAATCCCGTATGCAGTTCCCTTTGTCTACGGTATGTTACTTGCCCGAGATTCGATCGTCGGTATCTCCATACCAAGTTCAATATTCTTACCGACAAGTCTCTTTACTCGTTCTGTAATACAAGATCCTGCGACTAACTCCTTAGTCACACAAGCTTCTTGTGATCTTGTATTACCGAGAGGGCCCCGAGATACCTCTCCGTCGTACGGAGTGACAAATCCCAGTCTTGATCCATGCCAACTCAACAGACACCCTCGGAGATACTTGTAGAGCATCTTTGTAGTCACCCAGTTATGTTGCGATGTTTGGTACACATAAGGTATTCCTCCAGTGTCATGTATTTGCATGATCTCATGGTCTTTGGAACAGATATTTGACATGAAGAAAGCGGTAGCAATAAACTAATACGATCAAATTCTATGCTTACGATTGGGTCTTGTCCATCACATCATTCTCCTAATGATGTGATCCCGTTATCAAATGACAACTCATGTCTACGGTTAGGAAACCTTAACCATATTTCATCAACGAGCTAGTCAAGTAGAGGCTCACTAGGGACACGTTGTTGTCTATGTGTCCACACATGTATCTGAGTTTCCGATCAATACAATTCTAGCATGGATAATAAACGATTATCATTAACAGGGAAATATGATAATAACCAATTTATTATTGCCTCTGGGGCATATTTACAACACATCCCACCTTTCTTCATCAACAATTATCGGTTAGTATTGGTTGAGCCTAAGTTTTTGCTTGTTCACATGATGTGTGCTATCCTTGGAATGTCATTTTGCTTTGCTTGTTGTTTTCATAATATCCCAAGATCTGAAATTTTTAAATGAGAGAGAGTCTTCACACAGCTACATAATTATTCAACTACTCATTGATGTTCACTTATATCTTTTGGAGTAGTTTGTCATTTACTCTCGTGCTTCACTTATATCCTTTGAGAGTCTTACAAAGAGTAATGGTAACATGCACTTGTTATGAAATTGGTCCTAATATGATAGATATTCGATAAGGATATGATAAAAACTTTCATGTAGATCACTAAACATATGAGAAGTTTGATTCCTTGCAATAGTTTTGAGATATAAAGATGGGGATATTAGAGTCATGCTAGTGAGTAAAATGTGGATAGTAAAAATACTTGTGTTAAGGTTTGTGATTCCCGTAGCATGCACGTATGGTCTTCCTATTATGTGATGAGGTTGGAGCAAAATTTATCCTTGATTGTCTTCCTTTGCGTGAAAGTCGGGAGCGCGCGATGGTTAACTCCTACCAACCTCTCCCCTAGGAGCATGCGTAGTAGTACTTTGCTTCGAGGCTAATAAACTTTTTGTAATAAGTATGTGAGTTCTTTATGACTAATGTTGAGTCCATGGATTATACGCACTCTCAGCCTTCCACCTTTGCTAGCTACTCTAGTACAGTGCAACTTTCTCTAGTGCATTAAACCCTCTTTATACCTTTCCTCAAAACAACCACCATACCTACCTATTATGGCATTTCCATAGCCATTCCGAGATATATTGTCATGCGACTTCCACCGTTCCGCTTATATTATGACACACATCATTATTGTCATATTGCTTTGCATGATCACATAGCCCACATGTCATTTGTGGCTAGGCCACCATTCTTCATATTCATACATGCTATGCTTTGATCTTTGCACATCCTAGTACACTGCGAGAGGCATTCATATATAGTCGTAATTTTGTTCTAGCATTGAGTTGTAAATTTGAGTTGTAAGTAAATAAAAGTGTGATGATCATTATTAGAGCATTGTCCCACGTGAGGAAATAAAAAAAGAAGAGGCCAAATGAGACCAAGAAAAAAGAGGCCAAAGTGCCCACCAAAAAATAAGAAAAAAATGAAAAAAATGAGAGAAGGGGCAATGTTACTATCCTTTTCCACACTTATGCTTCTAAGTAGCACCATGTTCTTCACATGGAGAGTCTCCTATTTTGCCACTTTCATATATTACTAGTGGGAATATTTCATTATGGAAATTGGCTTGTATATTCCGATGATGTGCTTCCTTGAAATGCCTGAGGTCTTCATGAGCAAGCAAGTTGGATGCACACCCACTTAGTTTTATTTTTGAGCTTTCATACGCTTCTAGCTCTAGCGCATCAGTTGCATGGCAGTCCCTACGCACTCGCATCAATATCAATTGATGAGCATCTCCATAGCTCATTAATTTCCCTAGTTGATGTGAGATTTTCTCCCTTCTTTTTTGTCTACTACCACCTTCTATTCCACTTATAGTGCTATGACCATGGCTTACACTAATGTATTGTGTGAGAGTTGAAAAAGCTAAATCGGTTAAAAAGTATGAACCAGTTGTTTTGCTAACACTGGGGTAGTACATGATTTATACTTTGTGTTGAGAAGAGGGAGCATAACAAGACTATATGATTTTGTAGGGATAACTTTCTTTAGCCATGATATTTTGAAAGACATGATTGCTTGTTAAGTATGCTTGAAGTATTGTTGTTTTTATGTCAATATTAGACTTTTGTTTTGAATTTTACAGAGTTGAATATTCATACTATATAAAAGAAAATATTACATGATAGTGTCAAGAAAATGTATTGTTTGAACCATTACATGTGAATTGATTGCTACTTTATCACGGTGAGTTTTATGAGAAAGAGTTGTTGTTATGATGCTAGGAAAAGTGATTCAAATTATCATTGATCAAACTTATACAATATGCTAGCATTCACACTTCATAAATTATTTCTTTTATCATTTACCTACTCAAGGACGATCGGTAATTAAGCTTGGGGATGTTGATACGTCTCCAACGTATCTATAATTTATGAAGTATTCATGCCATGTTCATAACAATTTTATATGGTTTTGGTATGATTTGATTAGAACTAACCCGGACTGACGCTGTTTTCAACAGAACTACCATGGTGTCATTTTTTGTGCAGAAATAAAAGTTCTCGGAATGGGCTGAAAATTTATGGTGATTTTTTATGGACCAAAAGAGACCCCCGAAGCACTAAAGCTGGGCCAGGAAGTGGATGAGGTGGCCACAAGCCGCCAAGGTGTGCCCCAGGGGGAGGGTGCGCCCCTATGGCTTGTGGGCCCCTCGGGCACCCCCTTGACGTGAGACCAACACCAAAAATTCCTATAAATACCAAAAACCCCGAAAAGAACCCTAGATGAGAATTTTCGCCGCCGCGAGCCTTTGTAGCCAGGAAAAACCAATCGGGACCCTGTTCCCGCACCCTGTCGGAGGGGGAAATCATCACTGGAGGCCATCTTCATCATCCCGGCGGCCACCATGATGATGAGGGAGTAGTCTACCCTCGGGGCTGAGGGTTTGTACTAATAGCTATGTGTATTATCTCTTACTCTATCATGTTCTTGATTTGTCACAATCTTGATGTACCACGAGCTTTGTTATTATAGTTGGATCTTATGGTGTTCTTCCCTCTCTACCTTGTGATGAATTGAATCTTTTCCTTTGAGGTTTTGTTATGTCGGATTGAATCTTTTGGATGTGAGAGCACTTGATGTATGTCTTGCAATGAGATATCCATGGTGACAATGGGATGTTCTATTGGTCCACTTGATGTATGTTTTTGTTATCAACTTGCGGATTCCCGTGGTCACATTGGGGTAATCTATTTATAGGGGTTGGTACTCGTTTTCATATTCCTTTCTCTGATAGAAATCTGGGGGTACTCTTGAAGTTCTTTGTGTTGGATTGAATATTATGAATCTGAAATTGTGTGATGCATATCATATAATTGACTCACGGATACTTGTGGTGACATTGGAGCATCTAGTGACATTAGGGTTGATTGATGTGTGTCATGTGGTGTTATTTTAGTACGCACTCTAGGGTTGTTTGTGACACTTGTAGGAATAGCCCAATAGATTGATCAGAAAGAACAATTTTGAGGTGGTTTCGTACCCTACAAGCAATTTGATCTTATGTTCTCTGCGATAGGAACTTTGGAGTGATTCTTTATTGCAAATTGAGGGATTGTTATACGATCCAATTATGTTATCATTGTTGAAAGATTTTGCGCTAGTGAAGGTATGAAACCTAGGCCTTGTTTTCAGGCATTGCAATACCGTTTATGCTCACTTTTACTACTTGCTGCCTTGCTTTTTTTATATTTTTATATTACAAAAACCTATATCTACTATCCATATTACACTTGTATCGCCATCTCCTCGCCGAACTAGTGCACCTATACAATTTACCATTGTATTGGGTGTGTTGGGGACACAAGAGATTTCTTGTATTTGGTTGCAGGGTTGCTTGAGAGAGACCATCTTCATCCTATGCCTCCCACAGATTGACAAACCTTAGGTCATCCACTTAAGGGGAAATTGCTACTGTCCTACCAAAATATGTGCTTGGAGGCCCAATACGAATCTACAAGAAGAAGGTTGCGTAGTAGACATCAATGGCCAATCCGATGTCTCGGGGTGTTGGGGGACACAGAAGCCGGGACTAGGGTTAGCTGAAGGGGGCGGCTAGAAGTTTGATCTGGAAGCAAAAGCAAGGGATCTGGAGGTGCAGAAATAGAGATGACAGGGGATCGGGGCAAGATAGGTGGAGCTGAAGGAGGAGTTGGGCAGAAGGGAGATTTAGATCTAGAGATAGCGAAGATGAATATGGCGAGTACATCGGGCCATGACCGGAGCTTGTAGACTAGTTTGCGGGAATGCAGCTTCATGCCGAGCAGGAGGAGGATCTTGACTTCTCTACCGAGGTCGATGATCTAGTGAAAGATGTCTGCTGGTTGGCCCTCTTTAGGGTTCATACAACGAAGCCGTTCAGTCATGCGGCGCTATTAACACAGATGAGGAATTCTTGGATGGCATCACATGGAGTCACGTTCAATATCAAGGGACCTAACCTCTTTTTGGTCCAATGCTATTGTTTGGGGGATTGGAGGAAAATCATGGATGGCGGTCCTTGGCTGTTCAGGAGGGCGCCGGTAGTGCTCCAGGAATATGACATTTCTAGGACATTGCCAAATTTAAACTTAACAAGTATCCGATGTGGCTAGAGTTAAGGGGCTGCCGAATGGTCTTACTAGGAAGAAAGAACTTGCAGAGAAGGTTGTTGCGAAGATAGGCGAGCCACCATTTAATGTGATTTTCAATGAGGGAAGGATAAATCCCTCAAGTACTCTTAGGACACGGGTGTTCCTTGATGTCAACATACCCCTTGTCTATTTTGTTCCAATTAAGCTGAAGAGCACAAGAAATTCAGTGTTTATTATGAGAAACTGCCAGACTTTTGCTTTTCTTGTGGCCGCGTTGGTCACCTTGCTGATGAATCCAACAATGGGGTGCATAACCCAACAACTTTTGAGTGTGGGGATTGGTTGTTGTGGGATCCGGAGTCCTCTGCAAATTGGCCCTAGAGCGGCTGAGGAGGAGGTGATGGTGGAGGTGGGAGGACGGGAGGGAGAGGAGGAAGAGGAGGATGAGGCAGGGGCCCGAGCAGTGGCAGGGGTAGAGGAGGGCCAGATTGAGGGGGGTCAAGGCGTTAGTTTTGTGGTAGACTGGGAGGTCGAAGGGTAGAATCTTGGATAAGACGGTGATAAGGGAGCTCACAAACGCCTCGTGTCAGCAGACGAAACGCTGAACATTAGGGGCCAGCTGGTGCCAAACCTAGCAGGCAAGGTGGCGGTAATGGTTCTCCTTATAGAGGGATCCACTCTGAACATTACTACGAGGGTGTTGGTGTCTACGCCAGAGAAAATCCAGGTGCCAAAGAGAAGGAAGCAGGATGGAAGTACAGAGATGGATTAGATGGTCTTTACAACTCAGAAGGCCTCCGGAGAGGAGGACCGCCGTGCGTAATGAGGACCCTATGTTGGAACTGTCGTGGGATTGGCGATCCTGCAACGGTTCGTGAGCTCCGCGATCTCGTGGAGGCTAGTGCGCAGTCGGTGCTATGCATTGTTGAAACTCAATTGGCAAAGTATCGGGTGGAAGGGCTGGCTGGTAGGTTAGGTTTTCGTAGTAGTTTTGGAGTAGGAAGTAATGGTAGGAGTGGAGGTCTTTGCTTGTACTAGAATAATGATATCAATCTTGAAATAAAGAGTTTTTCACAGTACCATGTTGACTCGGTGATCTCTGAACCTGGTAAGGATCCATGGAATTTGTCTTGCTTTTATGTGGTCGTAAACAGGAGCTTAAGATACAAGACTTGGGACACTATGAAATTTCTGAGAGGAGAAAGCACATTACCATGGGTGTGCATTGGTGATTTCAACAAAATTTATGCGCCCGGAGGAACAGATGGGCCAAATAAGCGAGATAGTGCACAAATTGCAAGCTTCCGTGAGGCAGTTGATGTGTGCGAACTAGTAGATTTTGACTATAAGGGCCTGGACTGGACTTTTGAAAAAAGAGTAGCGGGAGGTGAGTTCTGTCATGTCCATTTGGACAGAGGACTGACCACCCCTAGTCGGTCAGGGATGTTTCCTTTTGCTTCAGTTGACCTCACAGGGGCAAAATCGGATCATAGCCCATCAAATGAGCTGGAGGTTAGTAGCATGAGACATGCAATGAAAAAGTCATTTCGATACAAGTGTGCATGGGAAACTGATGGCATATTTTGTGGTGTGCTCAAGTAGGCCTGGGAGAAAGATCGACCGGCAACTATGGTCACCGAGCTAGCTAATAAGTTGAACATCGTGGCCTCTAGTTTGAAGCATTGGGATAATATTTTGTTTGGCTCCGTTCAGCAGGAACTAAGAGACCTAAGACAACAGCTTGTGGCCTTACGTGCTGACCCACTTCGGGTGGGGCCGGGTCCCGACGAGAAGCGAGTTCAGGACAGAATTGTTGAGCTTTCATACCAGGAGGAGATCATGATGAGGCGGCATGCACGAGTTCAATGGTTATCCGAGGGAGACTCCAACACAAAATATTTCCAAAAAAGGCTAGTGCGTGCAAGGCTAAGAACACATTAGTTTGTTGCAACGACAGGATGGATCTACCTACACGGATCTAGGGGAGTTGGTGGAAATGACTAGTGCCTTATATGAAAACTTGTATACCTCTGAAGGTACGATTGGTATTGAGGAAGTTCTCTCACACATAATACACAGAGTCGATGCTGCTATGAATGCTCGTTCAAATGCTATCTACAACAAGGAGGAGGTTAAGGAAGCCCTTTTTCCAAATGTTTCCCACGAAGGCTCCTGGTCCAGATGGTTTTCCAGCGCATTTTTTCCAAAGGCATTGGGAACTTTGTGGCAATGAGGTGACATGTATGATTATTAGGGTGCTTAATGGAGAGGACTCACCGGAGGATATCAACAACACATTCATTGTTTTGATTCCCAATATTTCTAGTCCAAAAATGTTAGGACAATTTCGACCAGTAAGTCTTTGCAATGTGATCTACAAGATCACATCCAAGGTCTTAGCTAATAGGCTAAAGATCATTCTTCCCAAGGTAATCTCTGAAGAGCAGTCAACTTTTGTTCCTGGATGTCTCATTATAGACAATTTTATCACAGCATACGACTGTCTACATTATATGAAAACAAGAAGGGAGAAGGGCAACCGTTTTTGTGCTCTAAAGATGGATATGATGAAGGCTTATGATAGGCTAGAGTGGCCTTATCCAAAATCAGTCATGTTGAAGCTGGGTATTAGCCCGAGATTCACGGATACTGTTATGAGGTGTGTATCTTCAGTTTCATTTTCTATGTTATTTAATGGTGGAAGTTTTGATGCTTTCAGGCCATTGCGTGGGTTGCGACAGGGGGACCCGATATCCCCATACTTATTTCTTATGGCGGCGGAAGGCCTATCGTGTTTGTTGAAAACACAAGATGTTGGAATATGGGGTGTATCCGTGGCGGCCTCAGCATCGAATGTCAATCACCTCCTCTTTGCTGATGATAGTTTGCTCTTCTTTGAAGCTAGCAAAGAAAGCACAACCAAAGTTCATGACCTCTTGAAGAAATACTATGATGCATCCGGCCAGCGTATAGATATAGATAAGTCGTCCATATATTTCAGCAAGGGAGTACCAGAGCCATTAAGGATTGTGGCAAAGAACATGCTTGATGTACATAACGAATCTTTATCAGGGAAATACCTTGGCCTACCTACTGATGTACGAAGCTCGAAGGAAGGCCGCTTTCGCTACCTAAAGGACAAAATTTTGAAACATGTCCAAGGCTGGATGGAGAAGTGTTTATCTTCAGGTGGGAAATAAGTTCTTATTAAATCAGTTGCCCAATCCATACAAACATATTCAATGGCCTATTTTAAACTACCAAGAGGTCTTTGCGAGCACATAAATGGGCTACTCAGGAAGTTTTGGTGGGGTAGTAAACAAGGGGAAAGGAAGACTGCATGGGTGTCTTGGAGTACTATGTGCAAACCCAAGTTTATGGGAGGGGTGGGCTTCAGGGATATAGAGCTTTTTAACCTCACTTTGTTAGCTCAGCAAGCTTGGAGACTATTATAGGACCCTGATTCTCTCAGTGCGGGAGTGCTGAAGTCACGTTATTACCCACATTGTAATATCCTTGACGCAACTTTGGGGAACCACCCCTCTCAGGTGTGGAGATCAATCATAGAAGGCAAGGAGATTCTATTATCAAGAGAGTGGGTACAGGAGAGGATATCAATATCTGGCATGAGAACTGGATACCACAGGACTTTGAACTCAGACTGATTTGTGTATTATCTTCTAACCCACCGCAGCACATGTCTGAGCTAATTGCTGGAGTTACCAGATCATGGAACAAGCAAGTGCTATCTGAGCACTTCATAGCGCCAGATATAGATGCTATCCTAAATATTCCATTGAGTTCTCGTTTGCACCAGGACTTTTATGCTTGGCATTATGACAAGAGAGGTGTGTTCTCTATCAAATCTGTTTATAGGATGATCAGCAGTATTAAGGCTCAGAGGGAGGACTGGCTTGAGCAAAGACCGGGCATTTCTGACCAAGCATCAAGCAAGAGAGACTGGACTAGATTATGGAAGGCGAGGGTCCCGTCAAAAGTTCACGTTTTTGTGTGGCAGCTGGCCCACACTCGATTACCAACGGAGCCACTCGCCACCATCGTAAGATCACCACATCTGTGGCTTGCAGCTTATGCAACACTGAGTCCGACACATGGCGCCACTCTCTTTTTGTTTGCCGTATGGCACAGTGTGTCTGGGCATTAGGAGATGAGGAAGTGTTGGAGCATATCCTATCCAATAGATCAAATGATGCACGATTGTGGCTCTTCTTGCTTTTTGACACCCTGAAAGAAACAGATCTTGCAAAAGTGTTGGTCACCATGTGGGCGATCAGGTGGGCTCGGAGGCGGGCTATCCATTATAATGAGTTTCACAGTCCTCTCTCCATCGTCTGTTTTATCATGCGGTATCTACAAGATCTTGAGATTGCTTTTGACAGCAAAAAGAGGATCGGTAGCAATGTGGCTAATGCCCGGCCACGAGTTCTGGTTTGGGTGGCACCTGAGGGTGATGAAGCAAAAATCAATTTTGATGGTGGGATCTCACGGCCAGGTAATGGTGTTGCAGCTGCAATCTGTAGGGATAAATATGGCCGCTTCTTGGGTGCATCTGTGATGGTCTTTCATGGGCTGGTCGACGCATCTGGACTAGAAGCACAAGCGTGCAATGAGGCTCTGGCGCTGGCAAAGGACCTAAATCTTTCATGCATGGTGATAGCCTCTGATTGTTTGGAGGTACTTAGCAAGATTGACACAGGAGCAGCAACCCACTATGCACCGATATTGCATGAAATATCAGACCGAATGAAGGAATTCAATCATGTTAAATTCAAGTTGGAGCATAGAGAGAACAAATTTGAAGCACATGCGCTGGCAAAAGGGTCACGGGGTCTTTGCAAATGCTTTGCTGGATTGTGCTTGTCTTTGTCTTGAGCTTGAAGCACACAGGGTCTTTGGAAATGAGATCTATTGATATTGAGCCAGTTACGGATCCCTCGCTGCTGTCTATTGGTTTCGTCGCCTCCATAAATGGCAGGGCTCTACAAATGGATATGCTGACCGGAAGAGGAGTTGCGGATTTTGTATGACCTTTAGTGTGGAAGAGCTGCTCACTGAAATGGTTGATAGGTCTTGTTTCAGCTTGTAAAATTGTATCATGTTGACACAACCCTATACTTTCAGTTTTGCGAATATGGTATTATGGGTTTATTTTGCCATCTCAGATGTGAAAGTTCTTTTATCTCAACTTCCAGATGCATGTTCATTTTGAACAAAAAGGATCTTTTTGGTGAAGTAGCATGTAAAAGAATGGGAATCATGTAGGAAAGAACAACTGAATTTGTGTTGTACATATCAGATTGTTTCCATCCTAATGTGTAGATTCAGGCCTCATTCGGTTTGGAGGAAACCAAAATGTAGGATTTAGGAATAGTACAGGAATTCGATAGGATGGCACTTTCCATCCTAAGGAATTGTCTTGCCTCGTTCCTACGCACAAAATGAGCTTTGAGTGGATGTGTAGATTCCTCCAAAAACATAGGAAATGAATAGTATTCCTACAAAATTCCCGTACGTGTTTCCAACAAACCGAATGCATATGTAGGAATTTTTTCTTTGAAATCTTTGTTCCTATGCTTTTCCTGTAAAGATCCTTCAAAACGAATGAGGCCTCAAGTTATAAACCAAGATATTGCTTTTCATATGGATGAAGAATTGGTTTTTCAGAATACTGTAACATGGTCGTTGGACAGGGAGCCGCATGAGGTTCATACAAGCTTCGAGGCTTCACAAACCTACTTCAAGTATTGGTTCTTTTGCAAAGCACAATACAGGTTGAAGACAAGCGCTAAGATGATATACACCTGCCCTCTCGATGGGACCTTTTATTACATGGTGAGGTATCAGGGAAGATTTGTTGTGTTCATTTTGATTGTGAAGCAATATTGGCTTGTTGGCATTTCGAATGCACATGGGTTCTTCCAGGCGATTTGGAAAAGACAACAGGGAGTTCTACATGGACAGTAGTAAGACACTCTCTACAGGATTTGGACTTAATCACAGAGATGTCGGAGATGGCGGGGTTGAATACACAAAGATGAGTGTTTGGTCTCTTAGGGATGCGCATGTTGCATTATCCAGTTACGAGGGGCCCCACCATCCGAAAGTAGAGGGCTTCCGCCAACCTTGGGGTACATATATTGTATACATCATGGAAACAAAATTTCTCGAGATCCTGCATAAATGTTGCAATTCCATGGATCATTTTGATAGGCTTGGGCCCCGCGCACGAGATTTAGTGGTGCAATGGTAGACACGATGTGAAGTCATTATGCAAGGAATTGGGAGGGTTTTGAAGATCAAAAAGACCTGGAGAAAGCATATGAATTGATGGGGAGCATACTAATATACCATGTTGATGCTTGGGCTGAAGGGGAGCTCTTTTGTCATCCTCCCCTGCCTCCCAAGCCAAGGGAGAAAATCTGGGCACCTATCGACGAGGGCGATGGGGATGATGACATACATAATCCGGACATTGCAGCTCCACTGCCAAGAGCACCACTTCAACCGCGGCATGTCACATACACCATAGCAAGAGGAGGGTAGAAGCGTGGGTCAATCCAAGTCGAGGATAAAGATGGCAAACGGCCAAGAAGAGAGTGCACGGGACTTAGAGGAGGCAGAGTTGGTGGCTTGGCTGAACTCCCCCTGGTTCCTTGAATGGCATCAAGATGTCGACAATGAGGTAAATTTTTACATTCCTCTCAGTATTTCAATTTGTGTCCTTTTGGTTTATTCTCCTCTCATACTGCAATATGCTACATGTCCGCAGAAGGTACTGAATCACCTAATTACCTCTGCAAAGAAAGAACTTGGCCTCATGTTTGTGGACACTCCGCCTCTTCATTTGAAGCAAACCGTTGAGAAGAAGATGCAAAGTCTTGAGCTGAAGAATGTAGGTAGCCAACTCAGTGGGTCTAATGTTGAAGACATCAGAGGTGGTGGTTTCATCGCCGATGGAGTTATCAGGCAGTACTTCGAAAGCCACGCTCCAACATTGCATAACCAAGTCAATCTGGTTCCCCCGGCAAGCTCGCTGGCTTTCTCTCATGACCCAAATGCGATGGATGTGGCACTCTTCCTCATATATATCAATATGCTACGGGTCAACGACAGCACTAGTGATGAGGCAGACATGGGATCCCACTAGTCAGTCATGGTTATAAAATACAATAATTCATGAACAATCTGCTACACTATGCCGAATTTATCCCGCAACTCACTACAACCGTTCTAATCAATGCATTATGGCAAAAAAAAGAATGCATGAAGAAAATAAATAGCCTTTGTGTGAGTCAAGTACCAGATTTTTGGCCCAAGTGTGAGTCAAATATATATAATTATTTATACTAAACTTTAATATTTTTTTATAAATTATTATTTTAATAACAATCATACCTAATTTAATATGGTAACACTAAGCTATTGTTTGCATCGAAATTTAAAAAAAACACTCCTTCAATACATGTTTAAACTAAATCCTCTTAATTGTGAAAATCTGACAAAATCACATGTTTTCTTTGATTATTTTGTGACACTTGCATGAATATAGTGTATATGTTTGTGATGTATCCTTAAAAATATTAGTAGATATTCGTAACATGTATGGTATAAGAAATATCTCGATAGAAGTCTCTATAATGAGGTATGAGAAAATAAAAGAAATCTAGATTATGTAAGATGTTTACAAGAAGCTTCTTACTGAATCACCACATATATTTTTCTAGTCCAATGTGTCTTACATATTACATTATGTTCGATAATTTGTCCCAATTCCTTGATCAATCCCAAATCGCACACAAACACAGTCAGCTGCATCTATCTCACACACCCTTTGTCGTCGGCCCTCGTCGACCTTACATCTGACGCCAACCCACTCTGCAGGTATAATTGTATTGCCCATTTCCTATTTTCTACAGGTACGCATTAATCTCTGACCCAGATTCTTGCTACATCCTTTACTACAACAATGTCAAGTTATATTACAAAGTGTGCAACTTATATAGGTACTATCTTTCATTTATATGGTCGCCGGCTGGATGCTTCCTGCCTAACTTCATTGTGGCATTCATGTTAGCTTTTGGTGACATGTAGCTTCCTCGTGTTAGCTTCATTTCCTTTTGGATTACCTCTTACCCTCAATTAATGGATCGACTCACTGAATTAGGTTCTACAATGTACGTACTACTACATATAATGCATTTGGGTTCCTAGAATATAATCTCTGTGTAGCCAGACGACCTGATCTATGTTCCCCGGCTCTGCTGACATTCATGATTCCATGTATCTCATCTACCATTAATTGTTGACATTAATCTCGCCTGCTAACAAAAGCCGAGGTTCATATACGTCAGTCAAAACAAGTAACAAACAAGCCAATAAATTGTACAGAGCCAACATAGCATCAAAACAAGTCAGCCTAATCTACATATCCAACATGGCAATGCATGGGAACGCTCTCAAGAGGCCGGCAGTGGCGGGTCCTAACCACTATTGCGTATCAAACGTCACATGCACGTTGCTTCTAGGTGCTTTGCGTTCATTTTCTCTCTCGCAACCAACACGAATTAAACCCTCTAGTTGCATTTTTTGGTGGGAAAACTTCGTATCTATTCCTCAACTGTCAAGGCAATACAAAGAACACGAGAGGTAACATAGATTACATTGAGGTCTGTAGACCAAGTAGAGACAACCATAAGCACTGGAGCGAGTCAAAGGCGTGCCACCATCGTCACTCCTTGCTGGAGCTGGGCAAACCTTGTTATAGCAGACAGTCGGGAAGTCGTCATTCTAAAGCCCCACAGGACTAGCACACCAGAACAACAACTGTCGCCGATGAAGAGAAGCATAGATCAAAATGATCCAACTTGCTGACACATTGACACAGACTAGATCTAAGCGGATCCGACGAAGACCAACACCAATTGAATCTCACGAGATCGGTCTGAGACACACTTTCACACGCCCTTGTACAACACTAGATGCACCACCAAGACAGGGGTTAGGCGGGAGAACTTTTTCCCATCTTCAGAGAGTCCTTGCTGCCTCGCCATTCTGAGGAGGACACAAACCCTAAAAAAATCTAAAAATGAATCCCTTCTACTGGCAAAGGCCAAGGTCCACCGCGCCTCCATGGATGTAAGGCCACTAGAAGTGAGGCAGGCCGGCAAAAGTGACAACGGGAGGCAAAGGAAACCCTAATCGCCTAGGTGCTCATGAGCAAAGGGGTACGTGTTGCTTTTGCTTCCAACCCTCTCTAATTCCATCTTAGCAAGCCTTCCATTATTACACACCCTAAGATGCGTTATACACAAATAATATAATGAATTCAGCACAGCTCACATGTTATCCCCCACGATGCTAAGGAGATACTCCCTCTGTAAACAAATATAAGAGCATTTAGATCACTACTTTAGTGGTCTAAACGCTCTTATATTTCTTTACGAAGGGAGTACGAGCGTTAATGGAGTTGGGGTCACACAAAATCATAGATTTACAATTAGATAGAATGGAATTCTGGATGGAATGCAACAATGAGTCAATGGTAACATTTCCAGCTAAAAAATCCAATAGTAATATTTGGCTTGTGTGGCTTGTTTTAGCGGGTAACTGATGATGGATTTTATTTTTGGATGGCATGTGTGAGAGCTACCACGTGGGTCATGCCACAAAGTGTTCTAAGATGACAAAAGAGGTGAGTTTTTATGTGGATATATTTAGCTGTTGGGGAACGTAGTAATTTCAAAATTTTCCTACGCACACGCAAGGATCATGGTGATGCATAGCAACGAGAGCGGAGAGTGTTGTCCACGTTCCCTCGTAGACCGAAAGAGGAAGCGTTATGACAACACGGTTGATGTAGTCGTACGTCTTCACGATCCGACCGATCCAAGTACCGACCGTACGGCACCTCCGAGTTCAGCACACGTTCAGCTCGATGACGATCCCCGGACTCCGATCCAGCAGGGTGTCGGGGATGAGCTCCATCAGCACGACGGCGTGGTGACGATGATGATGTTCTACCGACGCAGAGCTTCGCCTAAGCACCGCAACGATATGACCGAGGTGGAATATTGTGGAGGGGGGCACCGCACACGGCTAAGGAACAATCACGAAGATCAACTTGTGTGTCTAGAGGTGCCCCCCTGCCCCCGTATATAAAGGAGGGAGGGGGAGGTGCGGCCGGCCCTAGGGGTGCGCCTAGAGAAGTCCTACTCCCACCGGGAGTAGGACTCCCCTCCGCTTGCCTTGTTGGAGAAGGAAGGGGGAAGGGGCAAAGAGGAAAGGCCCCCCCCCCCCTTCCTTGTCCTATTCGGACTAGGGGGGAGGGGCGCGCGGCCTGCCCTGGCCGGCCCTCCTCTTCTCCCTTAGGGCCCATGTAGGCCCAATAACCCCCGGGGGGTTCCGGTAACCCCCCGGTACTCCGGTAAAATCCCGATTTCACCCGGAATGATTCCGATATCCAAATATAGGCTTACAATATATCAATCTTTATGTCTCGACCATTTCGAGACTCCTCGTCATGTCCGTGATAACATCCGGGACTTCGAACAACCTTCAGTACATCAAAACTTATAAACTCATAATAAAACTGTCATCGAAACGTTAAGCGTGCAGACCCTACGGGTTTGGGAACTATGTAGACATGACCTAGAACTGTTTCCGGTCAATAACCTAGCGGAACCTGGATGCTCATATTGGCTCCTACATATTCTACGAAGATCTTTATCGGTCAAACCGCATAACAACATACGTTGTTCCCTTTGTCATCGGTATGTTACTTGCCCGAGATTCGATCGTCGGTATCCAATACCTAGTTCAATCTCATTACCGGCAAGTCTCTTTACTCGTTACGTAATGCATCATTCCGTAACCAACTCATTGGCCACATTGCTTGCAAGGCTTATAGTCATGTGCATTACCGAGAGGGCCCAGAGATACCTCTCCGACAATCGGAGTGACAAAACCTAATCTCGAAATACGCCAACTCATCATGTACCTTTTGAGACACCTGTAGAGCTCCTTTATAATAACCCAGTTATGTTGTGACGTTTGGTAGCACACAAAGTGTTCCTCCGGTAAACGGGAGTTGCATAATCTCATAGTTATAGGAACTTTGTATAAGTCATGAAGAAAGCAATAGCGACATACTAAACGATCAAGTGCTAAGCTAACGGAATGGGTCAAGTCAATCACATCATTCTCCTAATGATGTGATCCCGTTAATCAAATGACAATACATGTCTATGGTTAGGAAACATAACCATCTTTGATTAATGAGCTAGTCAAGTAGAGGCATACTAGTGACATTAAGTTTGTCTATGTATTCACACATGTATTATATTTCCGGTTAATACAATTATAGCATGAATAATAAACATTTATCATGATATGAGGAAATAAATAATAACTTTATTATTGCCTCTAGGGCATATTTCCTTCAGTCTCCCACTTGCACTAGAGTCAATAATCTAGATTACACAGTAATGATTCTAACACCCATGGAATCTTGGTGCTGATCGTGTTTTGCTCGTGGAAGAGGCTTAGTCAACGGGTCTGCAACATTCAGATCCGTATGTATCTTGAAAATCTCTATGTCTCCCACCTGGACTTGGTCCCGGATGGAATTGAAGCGTCTCTTGATGTGCTTGGTCCTCTTGTGAAATCTGGATCCGTTTGCCAAGGCAATTGCACCAGTATTGTCACAGAAGATCTTCATTGGTCCCGATGCACTAGGTATGACACCTAGATCGGAAATGAACTCCTTCATCCAGACTCCTTCATTTGCTGCTTCCGAAGCAGCTATGTACTCCGCTTCGCATGTAGATCCCGCCACGACGCTTTGTTTAGAACTGCACCAACTTACAGCTCCACCGTTTAATAAAAACATGTATCCAGTTTGTGATTTAGAATCGTCCGGATCAGTGTCAAAGCTTGCATCGACGTAACCATTTACGACTAGCTCTTTGTCACCTCCATAAACGAGAAACATATCCTTAGTCCTTTTCAGGTATTTCAGGATGTTCTTGACCGCTGTCCAGTGATCCACTCCTGGATTACTTTGGTACCTACCTGCTAAGATTATTGCTAAGCATACGTCAGGTCTGGTACACAACATTGCATACATGATAGAGCCTATGGCTGAAGCATAGGGAACATCTTTCATTTTCTCTCTATCTTCTGCTGTGGTCGGGCATTGAGTCTGACTCAACTTCACACCTTGTAATACAGGTAAGAACCCTTTATTTGCCTGATCCATTTTGAACTTTTTCAAAACTTTATCAAGGTATGTGCTTTGTGAAAGTCCAATTAAGCGTCTTGATCTATCTCTATAGATCTTGATGCCCAATATGTAAGCAGCTTCACCGAGGTCTTTCATTGAAAAACTTTTATTCAAGTATCCCTTTATGCTATCCAGAAATTCTATATCATTTCCATTTAACAATATGTCATCTACATATAATATCAGAAATGCTACAGAGCTCCCACTCACTTTCTTGTAAATACAGGCTTCTCCAAAAGTCTGTATAAAACCATATGCTTTGATCAAACTATCAAAGCGTTTATTCCAACTCCGAGATGCTTGCACCAGTCCATAAATGGATCGCTGGAGCTTGCACACTTTGTTAGCATCTTTTGGATCAACAAAACCTTCTGGTTGCATCATATACAACTCTTCTTCCAGAAATCCATTCAGGAATGCAGTTTTGACATCCATTTGCCAAATTTCATAATCATAAAATGCGGCAATTGCTAACATGATTTGGACAGACTTAAGCATCGCTACGGGTGAGAAAGTCTCATCGTAGTCAACCCCTTGAACTTGTCGAAAACCTTTCGCAACAAGTCGAGCTTTATAGACAGTTACATTACCATCAGCGTCAGTCTTCTTCTTAAAAATCCATTTATTCTCGATGGCTTGCCGATCATCGGGCAAGTCAACCAAAGTCCATACTTTGTTCTCATACATGGATCCCATCTCAGATTTCATGGCTTCAAGCCATTTTGCGGAATCTGGGCTCATCATCGCTTCCTCATAGTTCGTAGGTTCGCCATGGTCAAGAAACATGACTTCTAGAATAGGATTACCGTACCACTCTGATGCGGATCTTACTCTGGTAGACCTACGAGGTTCAGTAGTAACTTGATCTGAAGTTTCATGATCAATATCATTAGTTTCCTCACTGATTGGTGTAGTTGTCACAAGAACCGGTTCTTGTGATGAACTACTTTCCAACAAGGGAGTAGGTACAGTTACCTCATCAAGTTCTACTTTCCTCCCACTCACTTCTCTCGAGAGAAACTCCTTCTCTAGAAAGGATCCAAATTTAGCAACAAAAATCTTGCCCTCAGATCTGTGATAGAAGGTGTACCCAATAGTCTCTTTTGGGTATCCTATGAAGACACATTTCTCCGATTTGGGTTTGAGCTTATCTGGTTGAAGTTTCTTCACATAAGCATCGCAGCCCCAAACTTTAAGAAAGGACAACTTTGGTTTCTTGCCAAACCATAGTTCATAAGGCGTTGTCTCAACGGATTTTGATGGTGCCCTATTTAACGTGAATGCGGCTGTCTCCAAAGCATAACCCCAAAACGATAGCGGTCAATCAATAAGAGACATCATAGATCGCACCATATCTAGTAAAGTACGATTACGACGTTCGGACACACCATTTCGTTGTGGTGTTCCGGGTGGCGTGAGTTGTGAAACTATTCTGCATTGTTTCAAATGTAGATCAAACTCATAACTCAAATATTTTCCTCCACGATCAGATCGTAGAAACTTCACTCTGAAATTCTTTGAACTTTTCAAATGTTTCATACTTGTGTTTCATCAAGTAGATATACCCATATCTGCTCAAATCATCTGTGAAGGTGAGAAAATAACGATACCCGCCGCGAGCTTCAATATACATTGGACCACATACATCAGTATGTATGATTTCCAATAAATCAGTTGCTCACTCCATAGTTCCGGAGAACGGCGTTTTAGTCATCTTGCCCATGAGGCAAGGTTCGCAAGTACCAAGTGATTCATAATCAAGTGATTCCAAAAGTCCATCAGTATGGAGTTTCTTCATGCGCTTTACACTGATATGACCTAAACGGCAGTGCCACAGATAAGTTGCACTATCATTATCAACTCTGCATCTTTTGGCTTCAACATTATGAATATGTGTATCACTACTATCGAGATTCAATAAAAATAGACCACTCTTCAAGGGTGCATGACCATAAAAGATATTACTCATATAAATAGAACAACCATTATTCTCTGATTTAAATGAATAACCGTCTCGCATTAAACAAGATCCAGATATAAAGTTCATGCTCAACGCTGGCACCAAATAACAATTATTTAGGTCTAAAACTAATCCCAATGGTAGATGTAGAGGTAGCGTGCCGACCGCGATCACATCGACTTTGGAACCATTTTCCACGCGCATCGTCACCTCGTCCTTAGCCAATCTTCGCTTAATCCGTAGTCCTTGTTTCGAGTTGCAAATATTAGCAACAGAACCAGTATCAAATACCCAGGTGCTACTGCGAGCATTAGTAAGGTACACATCAATAACATGTATATCACATATACCTTTGTTCACTTTGCCATCCTTCTTATCCGCCAAATACTTGGGGCAGTTCCGCTTCCAGTGTCTAGTCTGCTTATAGTAGAAGCACTCAGTCTTAGGCTTAGGTCCAGACTTGGGTTTCTTCTCTTGAGCAGCAACTTGTTTGCTGTTCTTCTTGAAGTTCCCCTTCTTCTTCCCTTTGCCCTTTTTCTTGAAACTGGTGGTCTTATTGACCATCAACACTTGATGCTCCTTCTTGATTTCTACCTCCACAGCCTTTAGCATTGCGAAGAGCTTGGGAATAGTCTTGTCCATCCCTTGCATATTATAGTTCATCACGAAGCTCTTGTAGCTCAGTGGCAGTGATTGAAGAATTCTGTCAATGACACTATCATCAGGAAGATTAACTCCCAGTTGAATCAAGTGATTATTATACCCAGACATTTTGAGTATGTGTTCACTGACAGAACTATTCTCCTCCATCTTACAGCTATAGAACTTATTGGAGACTTCATATCTCTCAATCCGGGCATTTGCTTAAAATATTAACTTCAACTCCTGGAACATCTCATATGCTCCATGACGTTCAAAACGTCGTTGAAGACCCAGTTCCAAGCCGTAAAGCATGGCACACTGAACTATCGAGTAGTCATCAGCTTTGCTCTGCCAGACGTTCTTAACGTCGTCAGTTGCATCTGCAGCAGGCCTGGCACCCAGCGGTGCTTCCAGGACATAATTCTTTTGTGCAACAATGAGGATAATCCTCAGGTTACGGACCTCGTCCGTGTAATTACTACCATCATCTTTCAACTTAGCTTTCTCAAGGAACGCATTAAAATTCAACGGAACAACAGCACGAGCCATCTATCTACAACAAACATAGACAAGCAAAATACTATCAGGTACTAAGTTCATGATAAATTTAAGTTCAATTAATCATATTACTTAAGAACTCCCACTTAGACAGACATCTCTCTAGTCATCTAAGTGATCACGTGATCCAAATCAACTAAACCATGTCCGATCATCACGTGAGATGGAGTAGTTTCAATGGTGAACATCACTATGTTGATCATATCTACTATATGATTCACGTTCGACCTTTCGGTCTTCGTGTTCCGAGGCCATATCTGTATATGCTAGGCTTGTCAAGTTTAACCTGAGTATTCTGCGTGTGCAACTGTTTTGCACCCATTGTATTTGAATGTAGAGCCTATCACACCCGATCATCACGTGGTGTCTCAGCACGAAGAACTTTCACAATGGTGCATACTCAGGGAGAACACTTCTTGATAATTTAGTGAGAGATAATCTTAAAATGCTACCGTCAATCAAAGCAAGATAAGATGCATAAAGGATAAACATCACATGCAATCAATATAAGTGATATGATATGGCCATCATCATCTTGTGCTTGTGATCTCCATCTCCGAAGCACCGTCGTGATCACCATCGTCACCGGCGCGACACCTTGATCTCCATCGTAGCATCGTTGTCGTTTACGCCATCTATTGCTTCTACGACTATCGCTACCGCTTAGTGATAAAGTAAAGCAATTACAGGGCGTTTGCATTTCATACAATAAAGCGACAACCATATGGCTCCTGCCAGTTGCCGATAATTTTGGTTACAAAACATGATCATCTCATACAATAAAATATAGCATCACGTCTTGACCATATCACATCACAACATGCCCTGCAAAAACAAGTTAGACGTCATCTACTTTGTTGTTGCAAATTTTACGTGGCTGCTACGGGCTGAGCAAGAACCGTTCTTACCTACGCATCGAAACCACAATGATAGTTCGTCAAGTTAGTGTTGTTCAACTAAAGTGAGAGAGACAGACAGACACCCGCCAGCCACCTTTAAGCACGAGTGCTCGTAACGGTGAAGCCAGTCTCGCGTAAGCGTACACATAATGTCGGTCCGGGCCGCTTCATCTCACAATACCGCTGAACCAATGTATGACATGCTGGTAAGCATTATGACTTGTATCGCCCACAACTCACTTGTGTTCTACTCGTGCATATGACATCTACGCATAAAACCTGGCTCGGATGCCACTGTTGGGGAACGTAGTAATTTCAAAATTTTCCTACGCACACGCAAGGATCATGGTGATGCATAGCAACGAGAGGGGAGAGTGTTGTCCATGTACCCTCGTAGACCGAAAGCGGAAGCGTTATGACAACACGGTTGATGTAGTCGTACGTCTTCACGATCCGACCGATCCAAGTACCGAACATACGACACCTCCGAGTTCAGCACACATTCAGCTCGATGACGATCCCCGGACTCTGATCCAGCAGGGTGTCGGGGATGAGTTCCGTTAGCATGACGGCATGGTGATGATGATAATGTTCTACCGAAGCAGGGCTTCGCCTAAGCACCGCAACGATATGACCGAGGTGGAATATGGTGGAGGGGGGCACCACACACGGCTAAGGAACGATCACGAAGATCAACTTGTGTGTCTAGAGGTGCACCCTGCCCCCGTATATAAAGGAGGGAGGGGGAGGTGCGGCCGGCCCTAGGGGTGCGCCTGGAGGAGTCCTACTCCCACCGGGAGTAGGACTCCCCTCCTCTTGCCTTGTTGGAGAAGGAAGGGGGAAGGGGGAAAGAGGAAAGGGGGGCGCCCCCCCCCCTTCCTTGTACTATTCGGACTAGGGAGAGGGGGGGCGCGGCCTGCCCTGGCCGGCCCTCCTCTTCTCCCTTAGGGCCCATGTAGGCCCAATAACCCCCGGCGGGTTCCGGTAACCCCCCGGTACTCCGCTAAAATTCCGATTTCACCCGGAATGATTTCGATATCCAAATATAGGCTTCCAATATATCAATCTTTATGTATCGACCATTTCGAGACTCCTCGTCATGTCCGTGATAACATCCGGGACTCCGAACAACCTTCGGTACATCAAAACTTATAAACTCATAATAAAACTGTCATCATAACGTTAAGCGTGCGGACCCTACGGGTTCGATAACTATGTAGACATGACCTAGAACTGTTTCTGGTCAATAACCAATAGCTAAACCTGGATGCTCATATTGGCTCCTACATATTCTACGAAGATCTTTATCGGTCAAACCGCATAACAACATACGTTGTTCCCTTTGTCATCGGTATGTTACTTGCCCGAGATTCGATCGTCGGTATCCAATACCTAGTTCAATCTCGTTACCGGCAAGTCTCTTTACTCATTACGTAATGCATCATTCCGTAACCAACTCATTGGCCACATTGCTTGCAAGGCTTATAGTGATGTGCATTACCGAGAGGGCCTAGAGATACCTCTCCGACAATCGGAGTGACAAAACCTAATTTTGAAATACGCCAACTCAACATGTACCTTTGGAGACACCTGTAGAGCTCCTTTATAATCACCCAGTTACGTTGTGACGTTTGGTAGCACACAAAGTGTTCCTCCGGTAAACGGGAGTTGCACATAGTTATAGGAACTTTGTATAAGTCATGAAGAAAGCAATAGCAACATACTAAACGATCAAGTGCTAAGCTAACGGAATGGGTCAAGTCAATCACATCATTCTCCTAATGATGTGATCCCGTTAATCAAATGACAACACATGTCTATGGTTAGGAAATATAACCATCTTTGATTAATGAGCTAGTCAAGTAGAGGCATACTAGTGACATTAAGTTTGTCTATGTATTCACACATGTATTATATTTCCGGTTAATACAATTATAGCATGAATAATAAACATTTATCATGATATGAGGAAATAAATAATAACTTTATTATTGTCACTAGGGCATATTTCCTTCATTAGCAACGTGCCAATTCTTTCCAATATGATAAAATCTCTACTATAATGAAGTGATGGTATGTTGGTTTAATTTGGTTCCGTACATTGTTTTAACGGTAATTACCGAGAGTATCATTCTTTGGACAGAAGGAACAATCATGAAAAATATCATTCTTTGAACGTGAGGATCATATTAATCTTAGAAGTATCATCAAGCTTTGGACGAGAAGATCATGTTAACTATGAAGAATATTATTATTTGGACGGGAGGATCACATTACTTATGAAGGATTCTTTGAACGGGAGAAACACGTTAATTATGGAAAGCGTCATCGAGCGTTCGAGGAGAGGATCACTAGAATATGTATGACTCCGTTAGAACGCACGAGTAATTAGCTAGTTTACCATGCGACAAAGTCAGGGTACCGCCTGGCGAAGATAGAAGTTGAACTAGGAGATACCAGACATGGCCAAATGGGTCGTGCTTTGCAGGCCATCCCAGAAGCACGCGTGCTTCTCATGTCACGTGCTCGGTCCGACACACGGCTAAACAGGCCGTGTCAGGTCACTCTGTGCGTTCGGTTTATTCGGTTTACATGGTTCAGCTTATGTTTTTCGGTTTGTATGGTATTGATACTTCAGTAAATACGGTATGAAATTAAAATATGGTTCGGTTTCGGTATATACCAAATTATTTCGATATGATTTCGGTATATACCATAAAAACCAAAGTTGACGCGAATTCGAAAATGACGTATTAATAATTTACAAATTTATGACTCACAACACATACTATTTTACACAAATATTATATAACTATATACTCCCTCCGTTCCCAAATATAAGTCTTTCTAGAGATTCCAACAAGTGACTACATACAGAGCAAAATGAGTGAATCTACACTTTAAAATATGTCTATATACATCTGTATGTTGTAGTCCATTTGAAATGTGTAAAAAGACTTATATTTATGAACGGAGGGGGTATATAAGTGTGTATGCATGCATTGATTCATCCGTTGATGGTTATGGACGTTCGCATTTTAAAAAGAGAAAAATAACAATGTTACAAGAAAAATTCACGTGCTTAGTAGTGAATTTGACTCATGTACAAGAAAAATGACAACTTGTATGGTTGTTCATCTCAAGAATTATAAATTTATTTTTTACTTCGGTTTATTCGGTTAACCGTTAGGTTCTCGGTATATACCATAAAAACCAAAGTTCAAAACGGTATGAAAAGTTCATACCATACTGAAACTAGAAGCCATAAAAACCATAAAATTGGTTTGGTTCAGTTTATTTTCGGTATGGTTCTTCGGTTCGATTTTCAAATGCACAGAGTGATTGTCAGACTCACAACATGCCTACGCAGTGTTTGGACCGCGAGGTGAGGCCCATGTGCCGCTCCTCCATGACCCTTTTCAGGGAGCTCCTAAGTGGCGCCTTAAGCGCCACTTGGAGGAACGGGCTCTCCCGCCCCCTTGCTTGTCGGCCGGCCAATGTAAGGTGGCGCTTGATCGCTTTAGCGGACCCCCTATTCGATTGAGAGCAGTTTGACCTGTTGTGGTTGACCAGTTCAACCGTTGACTTTTAAAAAAAGAACCTTTAAAAACGAAAACAATTGATGAAAAAATGTTTGCGGATTTCTAAAAAATGTTCACAAAATTTTAAAAAACATCATGAATTTGACAAAAAAAACTCATCAAATTTGAAAAAAAACATCAATTTTGAAAAAAAAACATTTATTTTGAAAAAAAGTTCATCAAATTTGAAAAAATCAACAAATTAGAAAAAAATTCATCAAATCTGAAAAAATAGAATTTAAAAAAATATCTCGATTTTAAAAATGTTCATAAAATTCGAAATAAGATCAACAATTTCAAAAAAAGTTCATCAAATTGGAAAAAAAGCTCATCAATTTTAAAGAAAAGTTTATCAAATTTGAAGAAAAGGTTCACTTTAAAAACTCATCAATTTTGAAAAAAAAATGAAATTTAGAAATGAAAGACAAAAAAAGAAAAAAAAGACGAAGAAAGGAATAAAAAGGTTGTTACTAATTACATCGGTGTTAGTGGTCTAGCTGGCTAACATAGATAACACTGCTTGAGGAGGTCGTTGGTTCGAAACCCACCTCTCGCCTCTTTTTGCAGCCTCCTAAAATGGAAAAGGAAGGGGAAATGGGCCGGCCAAGCGCGGCGCGGGGTGTGTGCGCCCATTCGCGTAAACTGAACCAACGGGCGCCTTAGCGTCGTTTAGGAACTGCCCCTTTTTTATTTATTTGTATTTTTAACAGCCCAAAAAGCAGAAATAGGCCCAAAACAGCCCAAAAGGCCTAATATCACGCAAGCATGTAGGCACATGTGTTGGGGCGCCCCTATGTCTTACAGCAAGCCCTACGAAAGCATCGCATAAGGGCAACCCAAGATGGGCCAGCCCAGCTGCGCCGGAGGCCACAACCTCACTTTTTTTTCTTCTTGTTTTCGTTTTTGTTTCGTTGTTTACTTTTTTTACACTTCCAAATTCTGAACATATACTCCCTCCATCCCAAAATAAGCGTCTCAACTTTAATACAACTTTATACTAAAGTTATAAAAAAATGAAGATGCTTCGTGACTTACATGGTAGTCATCCCAGTGATCCCTGTTGCGCTGAAATACAAGAAAAAAAGAATGTTAGTAGATCATTCATTCATTTGCATATGATGTCTTACAGAAGCTATAGAGTATATGCTAGTCTGGTGTTCTATTTTTTCCAGGTAATTAACCGTTTTCTTATTTTCCGCAACAGATTGCAGAGGCTGAAATTCTTGAAGGTCAGCTTTAGGACATAGGATTTTTGAACTCGCCGAGAAGCTTGAAGACTTCTGATCTGATATTGCTTCCTAGCTTTGAACTCGGGAGGCAGTTAAAGTTGGCCGGAGAAGCAATAGGCATCATGTATGTATCATCTCCCATCCGATCTTTGTCTTGTCTTGTGTTGTTAGAGAAACCCGACTCGGTTCTTTTGGATGTTATTATTACAGGAGTTAAGAGCATATATAAAGAAAATAAATGAAAAACCCGGAAGCCAAGCCAAATGGAAGTTTGATATGCTCAAGGGCCACCTGGAGCAGAAGTGGTTTGCTCTACATGGTGTAATAATCTATCTTATCTTGGTTTGTTTTTCAGGGAAATCCCTATTAATTGGTCACCCACCCCCACGAGTGAACATATATTAAATATATACCAAAATGTATATAGAAAACTAGTGCAACCCGAGAGAAAACAAAGAACCAATGAAAAACATGAAAGAAACATACAAATCAGAATAAAAATGAATCAAAAGGAAAAACCAGGAAAAATAAATAAAGCCGAAGAAAAAGAAAGAAAGGAAAAAACAATGAAAACAGAGAAGATGACTAAGAAAAACCAATGAAAAAGAAAGAAAGCAAACTAAAAAAATACCTAAAAACCCAATGAAAAACCGACTCTTTTACCCTCAAGTAGGTCGCGCTCTGGTATTTACCACGAATCTGATTGTAACTCAGCGGCGTGCATCGTTCCCTTTCATCCAGGAATCCTTGTCCCTTAGCCCTTTTTTTAGAACCCCTTAGCCTTTTTTTCCTTTTTCCCTTTGTTTTATATAGATGAGCTAATGGGCCGGTTCAGTTTCTTGTGCTAGGTGGTATTCCCGTCAGCGAGAGCATCCTCCATATGTTGCTTAAGGCGAGATATAGCTCTCGCGCACGTGTTGTGGTGAACTTGTTGGCATGGTTTGTTTATAAACGTGTCGTCGATGGCTGTGTAATTCCAGGCATGCTTAAGAGTGGGTCGGGCCGGGCTCGTCCAGATGGCTAGGTTCGAGACTAACCTAGCCAACTGAGTCGTGCCTGGCAGGCCGACCCGTTAGCACACGTGCCTGGCCTGTGATGGGCTGGCCCAGCACATGGTTAATC
This sequence comes from Triticum timopheevii, assembly GCA_963921465.1. NCBI lineage: Eukaryota > Viridiplantae > Streptophyta > Magnoliopsida > Poales > Poaceae > Triticum > Triticum timopheevii. Next base: position 542,945,713 of record OY997266.1, read on the forward strand.
GGGTTTGGGCACGCGTGCTTGGGCACGCGTGCCGGCCCGGCACGGCCCATTCAGTTTTTTTTAAAAAAATTGTAGGCTAATAGGAAACCCAATAGGCTAAATAATATATGGGCTGACGGCTAGACGTGCCGACGGGGCGGCCCGTTTAATATCAGTGTCGTGCCTGGACCAGGTAAGGCAGCATGCATGCCTGCCCGGCACGGCCTATGTAGTTCGCGTGCCTAGCTGGGTCGTGTCGTGCCAGGCCCGTATAACCCACACCTGGCCAGGCCAGCCCATTTGGCCCGGTTTGGTCCGGGAGATGCTGTTAATTTTGCATTATAGTCCTATATCAGTTATGAAACGACATTGTTCGTTTTGAATAGTCCGGGAGGCGTCGTCAAGGTGTGTCGGCATCTCCCTCACTCGCTCCTAGAATTGGTTGTGGTCTTCGGGCGAAAACCTAGGTTCAGAGTTGAACCGGCGCGATGGCGTTGTTCTTAACATCGCTACTCTTGAGGTCCCATGTTGCTCTACTTTCAGTGCTCTCCGTTATTCAAGGTGATCTTCAGTGGCGCTATGTACATCATTGCTAACGAGTCCAAGACGGTTGCTTTAGTGGACTGACCAAGTCCCGCCATCTACTTCCCATCTCCTTTTCGGCATCAAGGATGCATGGTGCGTCGACAAGGAAAGTCTATATGAGTTGGTGTGCTCTTTAGGGATGACCGACATATGGTGCTTGGTTTTGGACAAGCTTTTTTTTTCTTTGTAGTTGTGTTATTGGAGGTAGTCTTGTCTTTCGGTCGGAGATTCACAATAAGTTATAGTCTTGTTGCACTTAAAATTCTGTCTTCTATAAAGATAAAAATATGATACATATTTGCGTACTCTCGAAAAGAAAAAAAAAAGGTCGCAAAAAGAAAAGGAAAAATCCCCGAGTCGAACTCGAACAGTCTAGGGCATTGGACTCCCACCCACGCCCCAGAAGCCGCTGGAACGAATCCCCTCCGGAATCCCAAGGTCACAGCCACCGATCCATCGCCAAACCCCTCAATCATCTCAATTCGACCCTAGATTTCCGCCAGAGATCCGTCCATCAGGCCAGCCACTGAACCCCTCTTCGATCAGCGAGTACCAAATCCGCCCCCTTTTGGAGGGGAGGCGCTGTTCCCGATCTACAAATTCCAGCAGACAGAACAGAGCATCGTCGATCTTCGTCAACCTCGGGTCGCAATCTCGGTGAAGAAGAAGCTAGGTCCGGCGACATGGGGAGGCCTCTGATGTACGAGATACTGGAGAAGCCGGCGAGCAGCGGCGTGATAGCCCTCTGCTCCCTCATCTGGTTCCTCATCCAGAAGAGGGGCATCGGGTACGCGGACGTGGGGCTGAGCTACGAGGCGGCCGTGGAGGGCGGGCAGCACTGGCGGCTCATCACCGCTGCCTTCTCGCACGTCAGCGTGGTGCACCTGGTGTTCAACATGAGCGCGCTGTGGAGCCTCGGCGCCGTGGAGCAGCTGGGGCAGACCGCCGGGCTCGGCGTCCAGTACTACCTGCAATACACCCTTGTCCTAGTGGTGCTGTCCGGGCTGCTGGTGCTCGGGATCTACCACGTGATGATCCGGAGGTTCAAGGTGGACTACTTCCGGAGGGTGACCGCCGTCGGCTACTCGTGCGTCGTCTTCGGGTGGATGACCATCCTGGCCGCCAAGCAGCCGTCGTCCAAGCTCAACCTCTTCGGGGTCCTCTCGCTGCCCATCAGCTTCGCGCCGTTCGAGTCGCTGATATTCACATCCATCATGGTTCCCCAGGCCAGCTTCATCGGCCACCTGTCAGGGATCATTGTTGGCTACTCGATTGCCTGGGGCTTGATTCATGGGATGAATAACTACTGGGCCATCACAATGCTCGGGTGGATCGTGCTTGTCTTCGTCTTGAGCTTGAAGCGCACAGGGTCTTCGGAAATGAGATTTATCGAGATTGAGACAGTTACGGATCCCTCGCTGCCGTCTGTTGGTTTGGTCGCCTCCAGAAATGGCAGGGCTCTGCAAATGGACATGCTGCCCGGAAGAGGAGTTGCAGATTTTGTATGACCTTCAGTGTGGAACAGCTGCTCACTGAAAGGTTTGATAGGTCTTGTTTCAGCTTGTAAAATTGTATCATGTTGACACAACCCTATACTTTCAGATTTGAGAATCTGGTGTTATGGGTTTCTTTCCTCAGATGTGAAAGTTCTTTTATCTCAACCTCCAGATGCATGTTCATTTCGAACAGAAAGGGATCCTTTTTGTGAAGTAGCATGTAAAGTAATGAGAATCATGTAGGAAAAGAACAACTGAATTTCTGATGTACATATCAGATTGTTTCTAGCCTAATGTGTAGATTCAAGTTATAAACCAAGATATTGCTTTTCATATGGATGACATATCTTGGATGAAGAACTGGTATGTTCATTCTATTTGTTTCGAAGTTCGGATAGTGAATCGAGGCCAGTACAAGTGTAGGACAGTATTGTTCTGCCAGCCATTGCCATTTTGTGTTTTGAAGTGCGGATAGGTTTTGTTTCAGTATGTAAAATTGTATCATGTTGACACAATGCTATACTTTCAGTTTTGGAAATCTGGTGGTATGTGCTTCTTTGGTCATCTCAGATGTGAAGGAAGTTCTTTTACCTCGACTTCTAGATGCATGTTCATTTCGAACAGAAGGGGATCTTTTTATGGAGGATATATCATGTAAAGGAATAAGAAGCATGTAGAAAAGAACGACTGAATTTGTGCTGTGCATATCAGATTGCTTCTAATCTGTAGACTCAAGCCAAAAACCAAGATATTGCTTTTCATATGTGGATGATGTAACTTGGATGAAGAACTGATATGCTCCTTCTATTTGTCTTGAAGCAGACATAGTGAATTGTTGCCAACACAGGCATACATCAGACTTGTTCTGCCAGACACTGCCGAGTCACCTTGCCCCTTTTGCATCAATGTGTTTAGACGATTCTGATGCTATTCTGGTATACCAATCAATTAATCAAGGAAGTTCCAAGTGTAGATATGTATGAACTTATAGTGTATGAAAGAAACGCTAATATATGCTTCTTCTGGACGCATGCTTTCTTTTCACTACCTGAGAGGTTAAATCTTGGCAGGCGATTGTGTATGCTGATTACTGGAGCAACATAAAAATTTGTATGCAAATCGAGTGAGAACTCCTCAGCAACAACAATTATTTCTGTTATGCAATAAATATGGAACCTCTTTATTATATCAGCAAGGGTAATGCTCTGAGTTTACAAAAGGAAGTACATCCCAGACCATGTACACTACATTTCAGGGCCAAGGCCAAGATTTTTTACTTTCCAGGATAAGTGGAATTGTCTGTCCTGCTGTTACATAGGAATGATCTTCCTTGTCAATTCAATCAGTTTCCCTCACACGAGACAAGAAACACTTCAATTATCATTTATTTGCAGCAACTACAACACAATGTCCGTTTCAAATCCCAGTTTCTCCTTGGAATGATTGAAGATTTTGGGGGGCTTCAAAGCTCATCCTGAACAAGAAACCAGAATGTTATAAGCCACATGTTATCTATCTAATTCACCATTTCGAATTATTAAATGAAAGATGTTTCACAGCTTACATGGTAGTCATCCCAGTGATCCCTGTTGCGCTGAAACATAAGACCAAAAGGATGTCAGTAAATCATGCATTCATGTGTATATGATGTCTTACACAGTTACAGTTCACAGTATAAGATGATGATACACTTACGACAGTGCAACAAAAGGCAACACACCCCGGCCTTCTAAGATACCAGTATTGGAACATAATCAATTATACTTGTTTACCATATTAGCAATGTCTAAAGGGAATCAGCAAATAAGACTCCAAAGAGTTCTCCAGGTGGTAGTCAGAAGAAGTTGATACTTCAAAGAGTTCTAGGGTGGCTTCAGGAAGAAAACAAACGGTATGTGAGCTTACTCTTTTGTATCTGTCCTTGTAATGGTCCCTGCCACGGTGTCGATCGCCCCTCTCTCTCCTCCGTCGCTCTCCTTCCTCCCTTGCTTGTTGAGCTTCCTGTACACAAGCAGAAGCAGTTATGTTTAGCTTCTTTCACAACAACAGTTATTCTTTTGCGGTTCTGTCTCAAGGACATTAAGAAATGGCCAGTAACAATTGCTAATTGAAGATTTTAACCTTATCTTCTCTAGCTTTCCTCTCCTTTTCAGCTTCTTCAAAAGCCTCCTTTTCAGCCTATAATATAAAGAAAAGTAAGACACTGCTTACTGGATATCAGCAGCATGGGTTAATTCAGTAAACATGTGCGGTTACCTCCTTATTTGCACCCCACGTTTCCTCGGCAACCTGTTTTGCATATTCCGGGTCATCGCAAATGAGAATGTTGTCAAAAACCGAACCGGCTTTTACCTGCACATGAGTAAGCTCTAAGTCAATATCAAATGTGTTTCATTCAGAACAACCAATAGTAATGATGGAACTTGTATCTCCAGAAAACCACTATATGTAACATATGGTACCTGCCAAACTTCAATTCCAATGTACTTCAAAGGTTTCAGTACATATAAATCTGGATCATCCTCAAACTCTGCAGAAGTGCAACAGTTCATGGTTTAAGGTTCTTTCAAATTTTGATAAGAGGCTCACTTCAAAATCAAGTGTCGAGGCCAATATCACTTCTCCTATTTGCTTACCTGGGTTATCAATCCATGGGATCTTCCATTTACCCTTGTAGTTAGGGTTCTTAATTTTCTGTGGGCAGAAAATGTTAGAACATGAAGTCTACCAAAGAAATAAAGTAGCATGAACGACTGATGGACAAACAACTAGACAAACCTTGCGCTTCCATTGTCCTTTGTATGCTGGATTCGGTATCCTTCTAGGTTTCCATATGCCATCATCATCATCATCCCACGTGTCGGGCTGATTAAGAACACAACATGCATATATTTGTCATCACGCGGTGTACTTAGTTGTACAGAGCTTCATCGTAAGAATGTTTCTTTAGATGTGCTACGGCATCCACAGTTTATGTGAGGGTAACTAGAATGCTTCAAATGCAAAACATTTGCAGCAAAACCAAATATTTAGAGCCAGATAAGTGGGTAAACGGGATCAACCTCATGCTAATAAGTTAGAACTGAATGATGCATTACCGCATAAGTCAGGACCATTTATAATATCGAGTATGAAGTGCAGTAACTTAATGTTTGATGTCTTGAGCTTCATTAAGATAGGAACTTGCATACCTTTTTATCCTTTGGGTCAGGAATCTCTCTTGGAATAGAATCATAGCCCTGGCCAAGGTAGATGAACCGTTACAGAACAATTTGCTACACTGTAAAATAATCAAATTCGCATAATAATGTATGGGCACACAAACCTCAGGTTTAACCGCATCTGGATCCTCAATGTACTCTCTGTCATCCCAATCCTTAGGCTGCAAAAGGCATATATGTCAAATAGATTATTCTGTCACTGTAATGTTTCTAGTTGTAGTACAGTTCCATTTTTCAAAAAAGCAAGGTACCTTTTTTGCACCAACATCCTTAATTTTTCGAGGAGGCAAGATGTCCCAATCAGTGTACATGCTCCCAGATTCTCTTTCACGGTTATCAACAAGTAAACTATAAGATGCGTCGGGCCTAAGAATGAATGTGTAAACATGCGTCAGCCTGTCGGTTTCGCATTGTAGATCTTTCTTGATAGGGTAGTTCTGCCCCTGGTAAGAGAGTATAAGATGCAGCTTCTTTGTTTGAGTCCCACATATATCTGGCCCAAACATCAAGCTGCGTAAGAGAACACGAGAAAGCTATCAGCATAACTCAGTAGTAGACTAGTAAAACTGAACAAATAAGCAGTTTATATTTCTTCATTTCGCCTTAGTCATGGATGGACATCCGCAAGCCATAGCATCTAGGTGGACTTATACAATATAACAGATTATGTGAGATAGACCTTTGCTCATCAACTATACAAATATTCCAATCACATGGTCAAAAGAGTGACAGGGTCTGCTTAGGAGCTTACTAACAGCAATGGTGGATCTTTGTAAGAACAGGAAATTCAACGGGGCCGAAGTAGGCAATAACATACCTGTATGGAGTGTCTCCGCTATATTTCTTCTGGTTGACATAACCAGACATCAGCTTAATATAGCCGCCGCCACATTCAATTTCCTGCTCAAACTTTATGGAATACTGGACCACCAATGTTCGGCCCTTGTTACTGAACTCCGGTATCTTGGCTGAGATAGCAAAATGCCTAGCATCTATTGTTGTTTGAATGCCTAGAGCACGCAAATAGAACACAAGGATCAGACTGTATCCAGAATTGAACTAGCGCAAGCAGGAGTTCATTTGACTTGCGACCGAACCATCATCATCATCAAATCAATTAAACAAGAACGGAGTATGAGGGATGAGAAAGCAAACCTTTGTCGTCAGGATCTCCGGAATATTTTCCTGCCGTGTGCTTGAACATACCGGCTTTCCCTTCGCTCCTTTTCCAATCGGATTTCACCCAACGAGTCTCCCATCCATCTGAAACATACAACTATATGAGACAAGTAGAAACTAGCAGTGACTTAATCAAACTCATGTATTGGACAAGGCATCGCAGCTAAGTCAAGCAAACCAGCCCATCAGCAATTCACTGGCCACTCCATCAAAGTGATGCTCCCCATGAACACAGACATTAAGTGGTTGGACAGTTCAACTTATGTAACACTAGTTCCCAATCCCACCACTTCCTACTCAGTGTCAAGGCTGAAGGAACTACTCCTAATTGTTTCACCAGGAAGCCTCACTACAGCACTCACCTCCAACCACTCAATTCCTAGCTTGGTCTTTCAAAGAAAGTCAACATCATTTGTGAACCGAAAAACCATGAACAGGGGAAGCAGAAATTCCCAAGGGCATGAACAAAATACAGGTCAATCCAGGGGGGGCGACGCAGAAATTTTCAGGCGCCCATCAATCACTCGCCCAAAATGGAATTTGGGAGCAGCGAATCCAATCCAATTCGCAAGGACCAGCACAGAAATAGCAGCAGGTACAATACAGGTACGATAGGGAGCATGCAAGCAGCAAGTCTAGGCTGAGCTGGGAAGTGGGAGCAGTACTACCTTCGAATCGCTCCTCGAAGATGACCTCCCCGGAGGCGAGCAGGAGCAGCGCCGAGAGCGCGAGGAGGCGGTGCAGGAGCTGGAGCTGGCGGTCGCCCCGCCGGCGGCTGCTACCCATCGCCGGTGGCTCACCGGAGACGAGGAGTAGGTAGTGGCTACCAGCCGTGCTGCTGCTTCTGCTGGGCTTTCCAGTGCCAAGGGAATATTTGTAGCGCGCGGGGCGCCGCAACAGCCCGCGGATGTGGCACTTATTCACGGTATTGCCCCTCCGGCCCGACCAACCAAGTGACGAGGGGCTTCGGGACCCGGCGGGAGGAGCGCGGTGGCATTTTCGTGAATTCGCGACGACCGGGGGCCGTTTGGGGGGGGCGAGTGGGGGTGTGGACCGGAGCGGCGCGGCCTTCCCCGTCCCGGGTCGCCAGCGGACGCCGGCGACGACCCGTCAAAGTCCACGGTGGTGGACCCGCGACCGCGAGGGTGGGACGTCCCCACCGGGGCGCCGGCCCCACTTTTAAATGCAGCAGCAAATGAAGCTTGGCCAAGCCACGGTGCCGGCCAATGGGGGGACGCCACGTCGTCGCACTGACGTGTTTCTGCGCTTTTGCTACGTGCTGCTGCTCCGCCGGACCGGAGACGCTCGTCGTCGGCCGTGCTGGCGCCGCCACCGGTCGTCGCGACTCGTGGTACGCGCGTAGCCGTAGAATTCCACCGCGGTTCTGCGCCGTGTCTTTGGGCCAAGCTTCTGGTCCACAAGCGCGACGTCGACCGACCGAGCCGATTGGCCCGGAATGGGTCGCCTCGCGCTGCTCGAGCAAGCAGCGCGGCAGTTCAGTCTGCTGCGATGTGCATGCAATTTTCTAGTGACAGCGGCTACGTAAGTTCAGGAGCAAGCAGCCCGAGTACAGTTTTTTTATTATTTGAGAGAGATACTATACTTGTCATTACAGGTTGGGTATGTATAAGCCAGCTGTCAGTAAGGATGGCCGGGTTTCAAACAGTTTATGACTAACAGCTTGTTTTCAGTGATGATGAATACTCTAATATCTGCACTAGCTCATGCTTGGAAGATATCTATAAATTCCACTGCATAATTCTGATAGAAAAAAAAACACAGTTTTTCTGTTTTTCTGTTACATTTTCACATTACAAAATGTGAGTTTACACCATCTGACAAATAAATACAATTGTGATTCTTACATATTTCAAAAAAAAAACTAGAGACTGGAAAGCGTCCACAAGATTGATACATATCGGGGCATCTTAGTAACATGTGACAAACATCACAATTGCCTATTGGCAGAACAAAGTACTCCCTCCGTCACAAAATTCTTGTCTTAAATTTGTCTAGATACAGATGTATCAAATCACGTTTTAATATTAGATACATCCGTATTTAGACAAATCTAAGACAAGAATTTTGGGACGGAGGGAGTATAATATAGACATATAAACCATTTGTTGGATTTAACGGGCCATGTCTTAGGCCTTGGCCCATTTACATTTTGAAAAATGGACAGAAATGAAAGGGGTAAATGGGCGGTGCCATCTACTACATAAATCGAGATAAGGATCGTTCATGTACTTTAAATAGTGTCATTCTATTTTTTAAAATATTTATGCAGTTTTGAAATGAACAAATATTTTAAAAGAAGGTTCATGTAATTTTATATGTGTCACACATTTAAAGATATTCATGCAATTTAAAAAGTGTTCACATCCATTCTGAAAATGTTTGTATAATTTAAAATTGCTTGTATTATTTTAAAAAAAATAAAAAAGCAGAATACAAGAAAAAAGAAAATCCAGGAAAAACCGCAATAAAAACCAGAGAAGAAAAAAAATAAAGTACAAACCGGAGAAGAACCGGAACAGGGAAAGGAATCTGGAAAATAAGAAACATGAATGGGGTGGCCCATGTAATTTGTGGGAGTGAAGCAAGTGGTCTACAAAAAAAATGCCATCAATTGCAAAATATTTTCTCATATATTAAATATTCCTTTGTGGCCATAAGTGTCTCATAAATTCAGACCAATAATTTTTTCCTCTTCCATAAATCATAAAAATTTATGGAGATGATATTTGTCTCTACATTTTCATCTATTCCAAAGGTTGGTTCCATTTGAATTATGAAAAATACTATTTCCCTATTTTAAAAAGTGACTTTTATGCAAAAGTGTTGTTCTGATGCCAAGCCCATGTGAGCTCAGGTGAACAATAAAATAAAAAAGGGGAAATTTCAGAAAAAAAATTACTTTTTTTGTTCCAAACATTTATAATTTTTTCATTGCTTGCAAAGCTTCATCATGAAATGACATTCGTGGAAGACGTGACGAAAAAAACAAGATTGATGATCCAAAATGCTTTTGAAAATAACATTCTGGAGCATTGATTATTTTGCCATGTTTTCCACGAATGTCATCCGGTGATGATACATTGCAATCACTCAAAACATTTGTCAACGTTTGTCACACAAAAAAAATTCTTTGAATTTTCCCCTTTTTTATTTTACTGTTCATCCGAGCTCACAGCTTGGGATCAAAACAACCGCGTCCACTTTTATGTCACATTATAAGGCAACTATTATTTCATTAATTTGATAAATCAATAATTCATGGACCTTCTCCTAGCCATATGTTGCCAATATGTGCAAAGACTTGAGTTTTTTTTTTGCAGGTAATCGGGGAGTTTTATTCAATGTCAATGGGGTTACAATCAACCAATACTGGATCAGAAATAAAAGTTGGAACACGCTACAACGAACAAGCGTGCTATGGGTCATGCGAGCATAATTAGCCAAAGAATATGCTACCCTGTTCTGATCTCTCAAAAGCTTCGTATGTTTAACTCCCTAACCACTGAGAATTTTTTAATTTCCTTTACTAAATTACCATACTCTGACTTGAGAAGCGAAGTGTTTGATACAAAAGACAACACTACCTTAGAATCTGACTGCACCAAAATGAGAAGACTTAACCATTGAAGAGCGAGGTTCATGCCTAGCATAATTGCTTGAATTTTGGCTTCTAGGGGATTGTCGCAATAGAAGAGCACTTGGCAAGCAGCGATGATCATTCCTCCCGCGTATCTCTTAAGATCATGCCTACCCTAGCTGAGCCATCCTCAGTACTGAAAGAAACGTCAACCGAGAGTGCCAACTAGTCCGCCAGCGGGGGCGGGAAAGAGGGGGTGACTTTGGAGGCTTTGAACCCTGAGTCCATCCTGTGTCCATCACAGGGGATTTTCCCTTTCATAATACCCCCGACAAGAAGTAACTTAGTGTTAGTAACTGAGGTGAGGTAGCTCTAGAGAATTTTTCAGACACCAGAACTGGTGGGACTTCTTTTCCATGCATCAAATCATTTCGCAAATTGCAAAGACTGGAGGTTGTGTAGTTCAATCAATGAGCAGAGCATCAATTTCCTTTTTCTTCCCAAAATGGCACCTCATGAACCAATTATACTTTCCACTGTTCCATTACATCTGAGTTTTGGACACATTATTCAATAGCTCAAAATGTCAACCTAGGCTGAAGGATGGCTCTAGGGGAAGTGATATTGACCATTTGCCAAGTAACAAACATTACTGCTAGTGTATGGCCTAGTGATGATTTTGGCGGGGTATCCCTGCAAAGGATGCTCCGTTGTATGGTTAAAATGTACAACCTCTGCAGAGTTTAAAACTATCCGAGTAGCCGTATCCATCATGGAATCCGGATAAGTCACATTATTCAGTCTTTGTCGAACTTGGAGGGGTTTTTTTTGCAGGAAAAAGAAACTTGGACAGATGTTGAGCATGTGAAATAGAGATGAATGGCGATGTTAAGAAATACAAGTGTTAGGCATCGAAGGGCTATGGGAATATTGATCTTGGTGATCATGATAATATGGTTATGGTCTTGAAAGGATCTTGAGTTTGACTTGAATTATTACAAACTTATATATGTATGTTTTATCTCTATCATACCTGCTAGATCAAGTTTACTAAGCTTACTATGCCATGATAGCTAGGATTGCTATGAATCCTCATGAAAGGTTTATGCCATGGTTTGCTCTGCTTAGTGATATATATGTTATTTCGTTATCTACTTTAAAAGTACTCATTGGCCCGTTGCTTTGGCCACATCCACCTGAGGAGCCGTCTTCCACTAGCGTGAAGCGAGAATGTTTGTTTGCTAGGAGAGTTTCCCAGCCAGTTTCACGTGGAGTGCTCTTACACCAAGTCTCTCTTGCTCCTAGTTGTTGTCTCCGTTGCCGTTAAACTCCCATCTATGATGTTGGTATAATAAGCAGGCCACAATGGCTTTGTAAACCTTGTTTTAGTACCATGTTGTAAAGTGCGCGCCAGTGTGGTTCCTTTGTTGGGAAATGTAGTATGTAATTTCAAAAAAAATCCTACGCTCACGCAAGATCTATCTAGGAGATGCATCGCAACGAGAGGGGGAGAGTGTGTCCACGTACCCTCGTAGACCGAAAGCAAAATCGTTTGTTAACACGGTTGATGTAGTCGAACTTCTTCTCGTTCCAACCTACCAAGCACTGAACGTACGACACCTTCGAGTTCTACACACGTTCAGCTCGATGACACCCCTCAAACTCTTGATCCAGCAAAGTGTCGAGGAGAGTTGTGTCAGCACGATGGCGTGGTGACGGTGATGGTGAAGTGATCCGCGCAGGGCTTCGCCTAAACACTACGTGAATATTACCGGAGGCGTAAACTATGGAGGAGGGCGCCGCACACGGGTAGAAATCAATGATGTGTGTTCTAGCGGTGCCCCCCCCCCCCACATATATATATATATATATATATATATATATATATATATATATATATATATATATATATATATATATATATATATATATATATATATATAGGTGGGAGAGGGAGAGGGGCAGCAAGGGGCGCCCCAAGTAGGAGTAATCCTACTTGGGCGCCTCCCACAAGTCAGCCTCCCCCTTCCATAAGTGTCGGAGGGGGAAGGAAGGAGGAGGGGGAGGGAAGGAAGGGGGAGGCCGAATCCCTCCCCTTCCTTCTCTCTTCCCCCCTCCCCCCCAATTCGGCCTACATGGGGGCGCACCAGCCCCTTAGGGGCTGGTGTGTCCCCCTCTTGGCCCATTAGGCCCATGTAGTTTGCCGGGGGTTGCCCGGAACCCCTTCCGGTGACCCGATACGTACCCGGTACCCCCGGAACACTTCCGGTGTCTGAATACTATCGTCCTATATATGAATCTTTACCTTTCGACCATTTCGAGACTCCTCGTCATGTACGTGATCTCATCCGGGACTCCGAACAACATTCGGTCACCAAATCACATAACTCATATAATACAAAATCGTCATCGAACGTTAAGCGTGCGGACCCTACAGGTTCGAGAACTATGTAAACATGACCGAGACACCTCTTCGGTGAATAACCAATAGCGGAACCTGGATGCTCATATTGGCTCTCACATATTCTACGAAGATCTTTATCGGTCGAACAATTATGACAACATACGTTGTTCCCTTTGTCATCGGTATGTTACTTGTCCGAGATTCGATCATTGGTATCTTCATACCTAGTTCAATCTCGTTACCGACAAGTATCTTTACTCGTTCTGTAATGCATCATCCTGCAACTAACTCATTAGTCACTTTTCTTGCAAGGCTTCTTATGGTGTGCATTACCGAGAGGGCCCAGAGATACCTCTCCGATACTCGGAGTGACAAATCCTAATCTCGATCTATGCCAACCCAACAAACACCTTCGGAGATAACTGTAGAGCATGTTTATAATCACCCCATTACGTTGTGACATTTGATAGCACACAAGGCATTCCTCCGGTATCCGGGAGTTGCATAATCTCATAGTCGAAGGAATATGTATTTGACATGAAGAAAGCAGTAGCAATAAAACTGAACGATCATAGTGCTAAGCTAATGAATGCGTCTTGTCCATCACATCATTCTCCTAATGATGTGATCCCGTCCATCAAATGACAACACATGTCTATGGCTAGGAAACTTAACCATCTTTGATTAACGAGCTAGTCAAGTAGAGGCATACTAGGGACACAGTGTTTTGTCTATATATCCACACATGTATCAAGTTTACGGTTAATACAATTCTAGCGTGAATAATAAGCATTTATCATGAAAGTAGAAATATAAAATAAAAACTTTATTATTGCCTCCAGGGCATATTTCCTTCAGTATCCCACTTGCACTAGAGTGAATAATCTAGTTCACATCGCCATGTGATTTAACACCAATACTTCACATCTTTATGTGAATAACACCTATAGTTCGCATCGCCATGTGACCAACACCCAAAGGGTTTACTAGTTAATAATCTAGTTCACATCGCTTATGTGATTAACACCCAAATATTAGTAAGTTGTGATCATGTTTTGCTTGTGAGATAAATTTAGTCAACGGGTCTGCCACATTCAGATCCATATATATTTTGCAAATTTCTATGTCTACATTGCTCTGCATGGAGCTACTCTGGCTAATTGCTCCCACATTCAATACATATCTAGATTGAGACTTGGAGTCATCTAGATCAGTGTCAAAGCTTGCATCGACGTAACTCTTTACGACGAACTCTTTATCACCTCCATAATCGAGAAACATTTCCTTAGTCCTCTTAGGTAACTAAGGATAATTTTGACCGATGTCCAGTGATCTACTCCTGGATCACTATTGTACCCCCTTGCCAAACTCATGGCAAGAAACATAATAGGTCTGGTACACAACATGGCGTACTTTATGTAACCTATGGCTGAGGTATAGGGAATGACTTTCATTCTCTCTCTATCTTGTGCCGTAGTCGGGCTTTCAGTCTTACTCAATTTTACACTTTACAATACAGGCTAGAACTCCTTCTTTGACTGATCCATTTTGAACTCCTTCAAAATCTTGTCAAGGTGTGTGCTTTGTGAAATTCCTATCAAGTGTCTCAATCTATCTATATAGATCTTGATGCCCAATACATAAGTAGCTTCACCAAGTTATTTCATTGAAAAAAATTCTTATTCAAGTATCCTTTCATGCTATCCAGAAATTCTTATCATTTCCAATCAACAATATGTCATCCACATATAATATCAAAAATGTTACATAGCTCTCACTCACTTTCTTGTAAATACATGCCTCACTATAAGTCTGTATAAAACCATATGCTTTGATCACCTCATCAAAGCGTATATTCCAACTCCGAGATGCTTGCACCAGTACATTGATGGATCGCTGGAGCTTGCACACTTTGTTAGCACCTTTAGGATCGACAAAACCTTCCGGTTGCATCATATACAACTCTTCTTAGAGATATCTATTTAAGGAATGCAGTTTTGACATCCATTTGCCAGATTTCATAAAATGTGGCAATTGCTAATATGAACTTGTCGAAAACCTTTTGCGACAAGTTGAGCTTTATAGATAGTAACATTACCATCAGCGTCAGTCTTCTTCTTGAAGATCCATTTATTCTCTATGGCTTGCCGATCATTGAGCAAATCCACCAAAGTCCATACTTTGTTCTCATACATGGATCATATCTCAAATTTCATGGCCTCAAGCCATTTATCAGAATCTCGGCTCATCATAGCTTCTTCATAGTTCGTAGGTTCGTCATGTTCTAATAACATAACTTCCAGAGCAAGAATACTGTACCACTCTGGTGTCGATCGTGTTCTGGTTGACCTACGAGGTTCAGTAGTAACTTGATCTGAATTTTCATGATCATCATCATTATCTTCCTCTCTAGTTGGTGTAGGCATCACAGGAACGGATTTCACGGACGAGCTACTTTCCAGATTGAGAGAAGGTACAATTACCTCATCAAGTTATACTTTCCTCCCACTCACTTCTTTCGAGAGAAACTCCTTCTTTAGAAAGGTTCCATTCTTGGCAACAAAGATCTTGTCTTCGGATCTTGTGATAGAAGGTGTACCCAATTGTTTCCTTTGGGTATTCTATGAAGACGCACTTCTTTGATTTGGGTTCGAGCTTGTCAGGCTTAAGCCTTTCGACATAAGCATCGCAACCCCAAACTTTAAGAAACAACAACTTAGGTTTATTGCCAAACCACACTTCATACGGTGTCGTCTCAACGAATTTTGATGGTGCCCTATTTAACGTGAATGCAGTTGTCTCTAATGCATAACCCCAAAACGGTAGTGGTAAATTGGTAAGAGACATCATAGATCGCACCATATATCTAATAAAGTACGGTTACGACGTTCGGACACACCATTACGCTGTGGTGTTCCAGGTGGCGTGAGCTGTGAAACTATTCCACATTGTTTTAAATGAAGGTCAAACTCGTAACTCAAATATTCACCTCCACAATCAGATCGTAGAAACTTTATTTTCTTGTTACGATGATTCTCCACTTCACTCTAAAATTCTTTGAACCTTTCATATGTTTCAGACTTGTGTTTCATTAAATAGATATACCCATATATGCTCAAATCATCTGTGAAGGTCAGAAAATAATGATACCCGCCGCGAGCCTCAACACTTACCGGACCGCATACATCAGTATGCATTATTTCCAATAAGTCATTGGCTCACTCCATTATTCCGGAGAACAGAGTTTTAGTCATCTTGCCCATGAGGCATGGTTCACAAGTATGAAATGATTCATAATCAAGTGATTCCAAAAGTCCATCCATCTGGATGGAATTTCTTCATGTGCTTTACACCAATATGACCTAAACGGCAGTGCCACAAATATGTTGCACTATCGTTATCAACTTTGCATCTTCTTGGCATCACTATTATGAATATGTGCATCATGACGATCGAGATTTAATAAACCATTCACTTTAGTGTATGACCATAGAAGGTTTTATTCATGTAAACAGAACAACAAATAGGATTGTGTTTATTCACTTAAATGAATAGACGTATTGCAATAAACATGATCCAATCATATTCATGCTCAACGCAAACACCAAATAATGTTTATTTAGGTCCAACACTAATCCCAAAGTTAGAGGGAGTATGCGATGTTGATCTTATCAACCTTGGAATCACTTCCAACACACATCATCACGTCGCCCTTAACTAGTCTCTGTTCATTTTGCAACTCCTGTTTCGAGTTACTAATCTTAGCATCTAAACCGGTATCAAATACCCTGGGGTTACTATGAACACTAGTAAAGTACACATCAATAACATGCATATCAAATATACCTTTGTTCACTTTGCCATCCTTCTTATCCGCCAAGTATTTGGGGCAGTTCCGCTTCTAGTGATCATTTCCTTTGCAGTAGAAGCACTCAGTTTCAGGCTTGGGTCCAGCTTTGGGATTTTTCATGGGAGTGGCAACTTGCTTGCCATTCTTCTTGAAGTTCCCTTTCTTTCCCTTTGCCCTTTTCTTGAAACTAGTGGTCTTGTCAATCATCAACACTTGATGCTCTTTCTTGATTTCTACCTTTGTTGATTTCAGCATCACGGAGAGCTCCGGAATCGTTTCCATCATCCCTTGCATATTATAGTTCATCACGAAGTTCCAGTAACTTGGTGATAGTGACTAGAGAACTTTCTCAATCACTATCTTATCTGGAAGATTAACTCCCACTTGATTCAAGCGATTGTAGTACTCAGACATTCTCAGCACATGCTCACTGGTTGAGCTATTCTCCTCCATCTTGTAGGCGAAGTACTTGTCAGAGGTTTCATACCTCTCGATACGGGCATGAGCCTGAAATACCAATTTCAGCTCTTGGAACATCTCATATGCTTTGTGGCGTTCCAAACGTTTTTGAAGCCTCAGTTCTAAGCCGTAAATCATGGTGCACTAAACTATCAAGTAGTCATCATGTCGAGCTTGCCAAACGTTCATAACGTCTGCATCTGCTCCTGTAATAGGTCTGTCACCTAGCGGTGCATTAAGGACACAATTCTTCTGTGCAGCAATGAGGATAATCCTCAGATCACGGACCCAGTCCGCATATTGGTACTATCATCTTTCAACTTAGTTTTCTCTAGGAACATAATAAACATAGGGGAGCTACAACACGAGCTATTGATCTAAAACAGAATTTGCAAATACCATCAGGACTAAGTTCATGATAAATTAAAGTTTAATTAATCATATTACTTAAGAACTCTCACTTAGATAGACATCCCTGAAGTCATCTAAATGATACGTGATCCAAATCAACTAAACCATGCCCGATCATCACGTGAGATGGAGTAGTCATCAATGGTGAACATCTCTATGTTGATTATATCTACTACATGATTCACGTTCGACCTTTCGGTCTCCATTGTTCCGAGGCCATGTCTGGACATGCTAGGCTCGTCAAGTTTAACCCGAGTATTCCGCATGTGCAAAATTGGCTTGCACCCGTTGTATGTGAACGTAGAGCCTATCACACCCGATCATCACGTGGTGTCTCAGCATGAAGAACTGTCGCAATGGTGCATACTCAGGGAGAACACTTATACCTTGAAATTTAGCTAAGGGATCATCTTATAATGCTACCGCTGTACTAAGCAAAATAAGATGCATAAAGATAAATATCACATGCAATCAAAATATGTTACATGATATGGCCATCATCATCTTGTGTTTTTGATCTCCATCTCCAAAGCAACGTCATGATCTCCATCGTCATCGGCTCGACACCTTGATCTCCATCGTAGCGTCATGGTCGTCTCGCCAACTATTACTTCTACAGCTACCACTACCGCTTAGTGATAAAGTAAAGCAATTACATAGCTTTTGCATTTCATACAATAAAGCGACAACCATAAGGCTCCTGCCAGTTACCGATAACTTCTACAAAACATGATCATCTCATACAACAAAGTATACCACATCATGTCTTGACCATATCACATCACAAGCAAGATCTATCTAGGTGATGCATAGCAACGAGAGGGGAGAGTGTGTCTACGTGCCCTCGTAGACCGAAAGCGGAAGCGTTAAGTAACGCGGTTGATGTAGTCGAACGTCTTTGCGATCCAACCGATCAAGTACCGAACACACGACACCTCTGCGATCTGCACACGATCAAATGTTTCAGACTTATGTTTCATTAAGTAGATATACCCATATCTGCTCAAATCATCTGAAGGTCAGAACATAACGATACCCGTCACGAGCATCAGTACCCATTGGACCACATACATCGGTATGTATTATTTCCAATAAGTCACTACCTCATTCCATTGTTCCGGAGAACGGAGTTTTAGTCATCTTGCCCATAAGGCACGGTTCGCAAGTATCAAATGATTCATAATCAAGTGATTCCAAAAGTCCATCTTTATGGAGTTTCTTCATGCGTTTTACACCGATATGACCCAAATGGCAGTGCCACAAATAAGTTGCACTATCATTATCAACTTTGCATCTTTTGGCATCAATATTATGTGTATCATTACAATCGAGATTCAATAAACCATCAACATTGGGTGTATGACCATAAAAGGTTTCATTCATGTAAACAGAATAACAATTATCCTATGTCTTAAATGAATAACTGTATTGCAATATACATGATCTAATCATATTCATGCTCAACGCAAACACCAAATAACATTTATTTAGGTTCAACACTAATCCCGAAAGTATAGGGGGTGTGCGATGTTGATCATATCAATCTTGTAACTACTTCTGACACACATAATCACTTCATCCTTAACTAGTCTCTGTTTATTTTGTAACTCCTGTTTCGAGTTACTAATCTTAGCAACCGAACAAGTATCAAATACCCAGGGGTTAATATGAACACTAGTAAAGTACACATCAATAATCTGTATATCAAATATACCTTTATTCACTTTGCCATCCTTCTTATCCACCAAGTATTTGGGGTAGTTCCGCTTCCAGTGACCATTTCCTTTGCAGTAAAAACACTAAGTTTCAGGCTTAGGTTTAGCTTTGGGCTTCTTCACGGGAGTGACAACTTACTTGCCATTCTATTTGAAGTTCCCTTTCTTTCCCTTTGCCATTTTTCTTGAAACTAGTGGTCTTGTCAATCAACACATAGTACTTTTCTTGATTTCTACCTTCGTCGATTTCAGCATCACGAAGAGCTCGGGAATCGTTTTCGTCATCCCTTGCATACTATAGTTCATCATGAAGTTCCATAACTTGGTGATGGCTACTAGAGAACTCTGTCAATCACTATCTTATCTGGAAGATTAACTCCCACTTGATTCAAGTGATTGTAGTACCCAAACATTCTGAGTACATGCTCTAGCTGAGTAATTCTTCTCCATCTTTTAGGCGAAGTATTTACCTGAGGTCTCATACCTCTCAGCATGGACATGAGTCTGAAATACCAATTTCAGCTCTTGGAACATGTCATATTCTCCGTGGCGTTGAAAAACGTTTTTGAAGTCCCAGTACTAAGCCGTAAAGCATGGTGCACTAAACTATCAAGTAGTCATCATATTGAGCTAGCCAAACGTTTATAACGTCTGCATCTGCTCCTGCACTAGGTCTGTCACCTAGCGGTGCATCAAGGACATAATTCTTCTGTGCAGCAATGAGGATAAACGTCAGATCATGGACCCAGTCCGCATCATTTCTACTATCATCTTTCAACTTATTTTTCTCTAGGAACATATCAAAAATAAAGGGAAGCTACAACGCGAGCTATTGATCTACAACATAGTTTGCAAAATACTATCAGGACTAAGTTCATGATAAATTGAAGTTCAATTAATCATATTACTTAAGTACACCCACTTAGATAGACATCCCTTTAGTTATCTAAATGATCACGTGATCCCTATCAAACTAAACCATGTCCGATCATCACGTGAGATGGAGTAGTTTTCAATGGTGAACATCACTATGTTGATCATATCTACCATATGATTCATGCTCAACCTTTTGGTCTCCAGTGTTCCGAGGCCAGATCTGCATATGCTAGGCTCGTCAAGTTTAACTCGAGTATTCTGCGTGTGCAAAACTAGCTTGCACCCGTTATATGTGAACGTATAACTTATCACACCCGTTCATCACATGGTGTCTCGGCAGGACGAACTATAGCAATGGTGCATACTCAGGGAGAACACTTGTACCTTGAAATTTAGTAAGGGATCATCTTATAATGCTACTGTCGTACTAAGCAAAATAAGATGCATAAAAGATAAACATCACATGCAATCAAAATATGTGACATGATATGGCCATCATCATCTTGTGCTCATGATCCCCATCACCGAAGCATCATCATGATCTCCATCATCACCGGCGTGACACCTTGATCTCCATTGTAGCATCGTTGTCGTCTCGCCAACTATTGTTACTACGACTATCACTACCGCTTAGTGATAAAGTAAAACAATTACATGGCGATTGCATTGCATACAATAAAGCGACAACCATATGGCTCCTGCCAGTTGCCAATAACTTTGTTACAAAACATGATCATCTCATACAACAATTTATATCACATCATGCCTTGACCATATCACATCACAGCAAGCCCTGCAAAAACAAGTTAGGCGTCCTCTACTTTGTTGTTTCAAGTTTTACGTGGCTGCTACGGGCTTCTAGCAAGAACTGTTCTTACCTGCGCATCAAAACCACAACGATTTTTCATCAAGTGTGATGTTTTAACCTTCAACAAGGACCGGAAGTAGTCAAACTCGATTCAACTAAAGTTGGAGAAACAGACACCCGCCAGCCACCTATGTGCAAAAGCACGTCGGTAGAACCAGTCTCATGAACGCGGTCATGTAATGCCTGTCCGGGCCGCTTCATCCAACAATAACGCCGAATCAAAGTATGACATTGGTGGTAAGCAGTATGACTATTATCGCCCACAACTGAAAGAACAATTGTCACTCAATTACGTTTTGATGATTGATCCCAATATGATTCGTGAGGACTAATGTCGGTTGTCAGGTTTATTTCAGAACATTATTGCCTCTTGTGCGTCGCTAGGCGTCGGTAACCCTATCAAGTCCAAAGTGAGAAGACGGTGTTCTATGTTGGCTCAAGAAGTTTTTGGTTTCTTTTTGAGTCATAGGAACATCCGTACTATCAAGAGGGGTTGCTATGATCTTGGAGTTGGGGAACTAAATCTTCTCTCTTTCTTCCTTGTTATCCGCTTCGGGCATTATTGGGAGTTTCTTCATGTGCCGGGGCATTCTCCTTCTCTCCTCCACCGTATCATGATATTCTCTGATCCGTGCGGGTGCCCGGGGTCTAGTGCCCCGGGTGCCCGGCGCCCCCCTCCTTCCTGTTCGGTGCGGGTGCCCGGGGTTGGGGCCCCCGGGTGCCCGGTCCTCTTTTGGCCCGGCGCCTTCCCTCCCTGACCAGTGCGGGTGCCCGGGGTTGGGGCCCCCGGGTGCCCGGCCTCCCGGCCCGCTGTCTCTCTGTTCACTCCGGGTGCCCGGGGCCCTGACCCCCTGGGTGCCCGGACTTCTCTAATCTTGTCCGGGGGCCCGGACCCCTTTAGTCCGGGTACCCGGGGCGGTGGCTGCTCAACGGGCAAAAATCTCTTGGGGGGTATTTATACCCCCCTTCTTCTTCCTCCCAACCCTAACCTTTGCCCAAGCTTTGCTCCTCCATTCCCAAATCACCAAAAGCTAGAGATCTCCCTCCTCAACCACCAAAACTTCACAATACCTTGAGAATAGGAGGGGGATCCCCCGATCTACACTTCTACCAAACCGATTTGCGTTCCCCGGCTTCTACATCATCATCGACTTGTTACTCTTGGGTGTTTGACACCCTAGACGGATGAGGTATCCTCGGAGCCACAATACACTGTGGTGAAGCTTCGTGGTATCATTGGGAGCCTCCAATTAAGTTGTGGAGATAGCCCCAACCTTGTTTGTAAAGGTTCGGTTGCCGCCTTCAAGGGCACCAATAGTGGAATCACGGCATCTCGCATTGTGTGAGGCGTGAGGAGAATACGGTGGCCCTAGTGGATTCTTGGGGAGCATTGTGCCTCCACACCGCTCCAACGGAGACGTACTTCCCCTCAAAAGGAAGGAACTTCGGTAACACATCCTCGTCTTCACCGGCTCGACTCTTGGTCATCTCGTGCATTTACTTGTGCAAGATTATTTGTGTTATATCCCTTTCTTGCTTGTGTGCTTGTTGTTGTTGCATCATATAGGTTGCCCACCTAGTCCCATATCTAGACAACCTACTTTGATACAAAGTTTAATTTGGTAAAGAAAAGCTAAAAATTGTTAGTTTCCTATTCACCCCCCCCCCTCTAGTCAACTATATCGATCCTTTCAGTTGGTATCAGAGCCTCGTCTGTTTATTAAGGACTTTGTCGTCCGAAGAGTATGGTTGACATCGTAGACCATGGGGAGGAGGAGCACTCTGGTGTGAATCCGATCTCGTCTACGGGTGATGGGGAAACCATGGTGTCCCGTGAGGAATTCAATGTGGCCTTGGACACATTGAAAACCTCCATGACAACCACGGTATAAAGCATGTTTAATAAATTCTTAGAAGGACTTAAACTACCTACCTCGCCGTTGAAAGTGGGTGATACCACTAACAAGGTGACGGATGCTAACTCCGACAAGGGGGAAGCTAATAGTGAGAAGGGTCCTTCTACTAGTGGTAGAAATGGCACCGGCTTCTTTGCCCATGTGGAACCTCCAACTTATGGAGGACCGATTACCTCTACTCATTTAAATCATGTCGGTCCTCCTCCTAAGATTGTGAAAAATGAGGATTTTGATTCTTGGGTGTATTGCTTCAAGCGTCATTTAAATCATGTGAATACTAATCTTTGGAGAATCATTGAAGAAGGTTTCTATCCACATGACCGAAGCAACTTCACCCCGAGAGAAGTGGTGGATAATCAATTCAATGAGAGTGCTCTCTTCATCATCCAAGATGCAATCCTTCCCGAAGATCTCCCTCATCTTTGACCCCATGCCATGGCCAAAGATGCATGGCAATGCGTTGTGTCTCTCTATCGAGGAAGTGCTAGCATTCAACGCTCCAACTATGAAGTGGTGCAAGATGAAACCGATGAGTTTGCAATGAAAGAAGATGAAGAACCTCGTGAGCTCTTTCGAAGAGTAATCAAACTCGCGGTCTCACTCCGAGATCATGGGAGCAAGGACACAGATGACAATTGGATCAAGCGCAAGTTCCTCAAGGCCATGATGCCCTACAACAAGGCCATGTCCTCCGTCATTCGTCAAAGACCGGACTTCCACTCCATGACCTAAAGTGAAGTGTTGGATGAGTTCGTTGCAATGAGCATCTTGGACAAGACCGCCGACAATGCGGTGCTCCGTTCTCAAAGGGCAAAGAAGCCCAACCTTGCCTTGAAGGCCAAGGTTATTGTGGAAGAAGAGGAAGAAGAGGAGGATGACGAGAGCAACCCCGAAGATACGAAATATGATTATCATGAGCACATGGCTCTTGCTTCAAGACAATTTTGGAGCAAGAAGAATTAAAGACCCAACTTCAACAAGAACAACTCAAGTGGCTTCAAGGGCAAGCAACGAGTTAGAACTTGTTTCAACTGTGGCAATGTGAGCCATTTCATTGCGGATTGTCCTTACGAGAAGCGGGAAGACAATGGTGGCAAGTTCATCCGAAAAGACAAAGCCAAGTCCTTCCCCAACAAGAATAACTTCACCAAGAAGACTCCTACTCATGGGTTGGTGGTTCAAGAAGAATACCATGAGGATGACGATGATGATGAAAATGGAGAAGCAATGGTCATGGCCTCCGTTGCCATTGCTACCACTCCCCGGGTGTCTCTCTTTGATTCACCCAATGAGAACATCACCGCCAAGTGCCTCATGGCTAAAGCCTCTAACAAGGTAACCCCCAACATCAAAACCACCATCATTACTAATCCCTCTTTGAAGGGTTGCATTGATGAACATGAGGGGTCTAATGAGGATGTGAATGAATTTGAGTCATTTATGAGTAAGCTCAAGGGCAAATCCAAGAAGCACTTTGTTGCTCTCTTGGAACAACTTGGTGAAGCCAATGACATGATCGAGGCTCACTAAGAAACCATCTCTAAGATGGAAGGTCATAGTCGTGACTATGCCGATGAGATATTGGATCTCTCTAATGCTCTTGAGGAAGAGCGTGGGCATCGTTTGACTCTTGAGGAGTCACACAACGATGACCATGCTAAGTTAAAGAAAGATCTTGATCATGCTCTTGTCGTGTCTCGTGTGCTAACTTCCGAGAAGGCTAAACTTGGGGTTGATCATGCTAGACTCAAGGAGGAGTTTGATGTACTTGACAAGGTCCAAAGGTCTTGAAGGGTGCTCACGCTAACCTCAAGGAGTCTCATGCTCAACTCCAAGTTAAGCTAACCAAGGAAAAGGCCACCTTTCCTCATATGGTATCAATTGATAATGCATATGCTACTAACCCGTGTTGTGAGCATGTGCACCTTGTGGAGGAGAATGCCAAGTTGAAGGATCAACTTGAGAAAGGCCTTGTGACATGCATTCAAGTTGAGAAGAACCTCAATGACCTTTTGAGCAATCGAAAGGAAGTTGTGGCCAAGAAGGGAATTGGGTTCGCACCCAAGTCCAAGAACAAGAAGAAGAACGACAAGACCAAACGACCTCCTCCTCTCAAGAAAACTTTTGTGAAAGAGGGAGAGGGTGTTCCTAAGGAGAAGAAGGAAAATGTGAAGGGTGTTGATGTCAAAAAGGGAAAAACCATCTCCCCCAACAAAGCCGGCGACTTTAACCCGTCATATGTGTTGTGTCGTGCTAGTGATGGGCATGTTTATGCTAAATTTGTTGGTTCTCCTTATGAGTACATTGAATGGTCTATTTGGGTTCCTAAGACCCTTGTTACTAACATGAAAGGACCCATTACTAAATGGGTACCTAAAACAAAGCATTGATCTCTTGTAGGTGTTTGCTTTCGGTGGGGGATCATGGTTGCTCGATAGTGGAGCAACAAATAATATGACCGGGAGCAAGGACTTGGTGGTGGACGTGCACAAGATTCCTTCTATGCCCACAAATGTTGAGTGGGGTGATGCCTCGTCTTCTAAGGTATTGGGTCTTGGCAAGGTTGTCGTTTCTCATGATCTAACGATCAAGAAAGTCATGCTTGTTGAGTCCCTTGCATTCAATCTTCTTTCCGTTTGTCAACTTGCACTCATGGGCTTTGCCACTTTCTTTGATATTGATACCGTGGCCCTCTTGTGGAGCAAGACTCTTAAAGTAGCCTTTGTTGGGCATGTCGAGAACGGTCTTTATGTGATTAACTTTTTGGAGCAATCCACTAAGACCGCGACATGCCTAATGGCTAAAGTTGATGTGGGATGGCTTTGGCATCGCTGTTTAGCCCACGTTAATATGAGATCTTTGCAAAGTCTCCTTAAGGGGGACCATGTCCGTGGACTAACAAATGTTAGTTTTGCCAAAGATCGTGCTTGCAGTGCTTGTATTGAAGGAAAGCTTCATGAGAAGGCTCACCCTCCCACGACCATCATCTACTCGAAGAGACCCTTGGAGCTCCTTCACATGGATCTCTTTGGGCCTCCATCCTTTGATAGTCTTGGAGGTACAAAGTATTGCTTGGTGATTGTGGATGATTATTCAAGATATACTTGGGTATACTTCTTCAAGAGGAAGAGTGAGACCCAACAAACAGTCATCGACTTTGCAAATGAAGCTCAACGTCAACATGATACAAAGATCTTGACAATAAGAAGTGACAACGGCACCGAGTTCAAGAACTACACCTTGGATGAGTTTCTTAGTGATGAGGGGATCAAGCATCAATATGCTGCACCATATACCCCTCAACAAAATGGTGTTGCGGAGAGGAAGAACCGGACGTTGATGGATGCGGCAAGGACCATGATGGCGGAGTTCAAGTCTCCATACAACTTTTGGGCTGAAGCCATCAACACAGCATGTCATGCATCCAATCGGCTCTATCTCCTCAAAGGCTTGAACAAGACTCCTTATGAAATACTCACCGGTAACAAGCCCAATCTCAAGTACTTCCGGGTGTTCGGGTGTAAGTGTTTCATTCTCAAGAAGGGTGTTCGTTTGTCTAAATTTGAGGCTAGAGCTTATGAGGGCATATTTGTTGGTTATGCTACAAACTCTCATGCTTACCGTGTCCTCAATAAGTCCACCGGACTCATTGAGGAGATGTGTAACGTGGAGTTTGACGAAAATAATGGCTCCCAAATGGAGCAAAGTGGTACTTGTAATGTAGGTGATGAAATTCCTCCCCAAGCCATAAGAAGAATGGGTATTGGTCACATTCTACCCATTGAGGAACCCCTTGTGGCCGAAGGAGAAGGACAATGCTCCATTCAAGTGGAGCCATCACCTCCCCAAGACCCACACGCTTCTGAAGAACAAAGTGAAGGCCCTCAACCTCGTGAACAAGACCAAGGACAAGATCAACCTCAAGATGGTGGTGAACCACCAAATGACGCCCAAGGTCAAGTTCTCCCCCTCGAGCAAGTTCAAGATCAAGAGCAAACTCAAGATCTTGAACAAGCTCAAGACTGCACTCAAGATAATCAAGTTAACCCTCCTCCTTCCACATCCGAGGAGGAATTAGAGCATCGTGCCGTGAAGATTGCTTCCAAGCTCACCACCAAAGGTCATCTCATGGAGAATGTGGTTGGAAGCCTAAGAAAGGGGGTAAGCACTCGTAGACAATTAGCAAACTATTGTGAGCATCACGCGTTTGTCTCTTGCGTTGAACCCCAAAAGGTCTATGAGGCGCTCGAAGATCCGGATTGGCTCAATGCCATGCATGAAGAACTCAACAACTTTGAGTACAACAAGGTGTGGAGATTGGTGCCAAGGCCGTCGGGGAACCACAACGTCATTGGAACCAAGTGGATATTCAAGAACAAGCAAGATGCTCATGGGAACATCATTCGCAACAAGGCAAGATTGGTAGCAAAAGTCTACTCCCAAGTCGAGGGTATCGACTACGGTGAAACCTTTGCTCCCGTTGCTCACCTTGAATCCATACGTTTGTTGATTGCTTATGCTTCCCATCACAACTTTAAGTTGCAACAAATGGATGTGAAAAGTGCTTTTCTTAATGGTCCTATTAATGAGTTGGTCTATGTCAAGCAACCCCCCGGGTTCGAGGATCCCTACTTCCCGGATCATGTGTATCAACTCGATAAGGCACTCTATGGCCTTAAATAAGCCCCACCTGCGTGGTATGACCACCTTACCGAGTTGTTACAAGATCGTGGATTTGAGGTGGGGCAAATTGATCCCACTCTTTTTACTAAGAAGGTCAAAGGGGAGTTGTTTGTATGCCAACTATATGTTGATGATATTATCTTTGGTTCCCCTAACAAAGCTTTCAATGAGGAATTTGCCGCTCTCATGACCTCCAAGTTCAAGATGTCTTCGATGGGAGAGTTGAAGTTCTTCCTTGGTTTTGATATCAAACAAAGAAGAGAAGGTACCTTCATCAACCAAGCCAAATACACTCAAGACATGCTAAAAAGATTCAAGCTAAGTGATGTCAAGCCGGCTTCTACTCCAATGCCTACCAAGTTGCAACTTGACATTGATCCCAATGGTAAAGCGGTGGATCAAAAGGTATATCGCTCCATGATTGGCTCCTTGCTTTACCTTTGTGCATCTAGACCGGATATCATGTTGAGTGTGGGAATATGTGCACGGTTTCAAGCCGCACTGAAGGAAAGCCACTATGTGGTGGTCAAGCGAATCTTTCGATATTTGGCTCATACCCCAAACTTTGGCTTATGGTGTTGGGGAACGTAGCAGAAATTCAAAATTTTCTACGCATCTCCAAGATCAATCTATGGAGAGACTAGCAACGAGAGAGAGGGGAGTGCATCTTTGTAACCCCCACGATGCGGCTATATCTCCCACGTGTCGAAGCACGACTTAGAGGCATAACCGCATGGTGGTTTTGTCGCAAGAAGGGTCATCTTCACACAAACCCATGTAATGAACAAGAATGGGATAAAGAGTTGGCTTACAATCGCCACTTCACACAATGAACATATAATTCATACATCAATCAAAGTACACACATAGTCCGACTACGGACGAAGCCAAAAGAAAAGAAGATAACCCAACTGCTAGATCCCCGATCGTCCCAACTGGGCTCCACTACTGATCATCAGGAAACGAAACATAGTAACGACCAAGGTCCTCGTCAAACTCCCACTTGAGCTCGGTTGCGCCACTTGCACTGGTATCCTCGGCACCTGCATCTGTTTTGGTAGAACCTGTGAGTCACGAGGACTCAGCAATCTCACACCCGCAAGATCAAGACTATTTAAGCTCATGGGTAGGAAAGGAGTAAGGTGGTGGAGCTGCAGCAAGCACTAAGCATATATGGTGGCTAACATACGCAAGTGAGAGCAAGAAGAGAAGCAACGCATCGGTCGAGAAGCTAGAAGTGATCAAGAAGTGATCCTGAAACTACTTACGTTCATACATAACCCAAACCGTGTTCACTTCTCGGACTCCACCGAGAAGGGACCATCACGGCTACACACGCGGTTGATGCATTTTAATGAAGTCAAGTGTCAAGTTCTCTACAACCGGACGTTAACAAATTCCCGTCTGCCACATAACCGCGGGCACGGCTTTCGAAAGATAATACCCTACAGGGGTGTCCCAACTTAGCCCATCACAAGCTCTCATGGTCAATGAAGGATATTCCTTCTCCCAGGAAGACCCGATCAGTCTCGGAATCCCAGTTTACAAGACATTTCGACAATGGTAAAACAAGACTAGCAAGACCACCCGACTGTGCCGACAAATCCCGATAGGAGCTGCACATATCTCGTTCTCAGGTCACAACGGATGAGCAATCCATACAACTAAAACCAGACCTCAAGTTTCCTTGAGAGGGCACTGCAAAGGGCTCTAGTTTGGACCAACACTCAGAGGAGCATTGGCCCCGGGGGGTTAAAATAAAGATGACCCTCAGGCTCGCAAAAACCCAAGGGAAAAAGGCTTAGGTGGCAAATGGTAAAACCAAGGTTGGGCCTTGCTGGAGGAGTTTTATTCAAAGCGAACTGTCAAGGGGGTCCCATAAATCACCCAACCGCGTAAGGAACGCAAAATCAAGGAACATAACACCGGTATGATGGAAACTAGGGCGGCAAGAGTGGAACAAAACACCAGGCATAAGACCGAGCCTTCCACCCTTTACCAAGTATATAGATGCATTAATTAAATAAGGGATACTGTGATATCCCAACATAATCCGGTCCAACATGGAGCAATCTTCAACTTCACCTGCAACTAACAACGCCATAAGAGGGCCTGAGCAAAGCGGTAACAGCCAAGCAATGGTTTGCTAGGAAGGGTGAAAAAGGTTAGAGGCTGACATGGCAATTTGGGAGGCTTGATAAACAAGTGGTAGGTAGCGCGACATAGCAATAGAATGAACAACTAGCAAGCAAATATAGAAGTGATATCGAGGGTAATGTTCATCTTGCCTAAAATCCCGCAAGGAAGAAGAACAAGTCCATGAAGAAGACAAACGGACGTAGTCGAACGAATCCTCACAACTCCGGAACGAAACCGAAGCTACCGAGAGAAGCAAACCGGAAAGAAGCAAACAACATGGTAAACACATAAGCATAAACATGGCATGATGCACAAACAAGTATGATGCATGACCAGTTTAAAAGCACGACGAAGCATGGCAAAGTGCAACAAACAATACTACAAGTTAAGTGGAGCTCAATATGCAGCGAGTTGCATATTGACGAAGCACCACATCAATTATTTAGTTTCTCTCTCGGTTATGTACCCAACAATATTAAATGTTATTAAACATGGCAAGGGGTGAAGCACAATTAAACTACCTATTTAGGCAAGTTTAAATGAGGTCGGAAACACAAACAACAATTTCGGAAAATCCCCATGTTATTTAGCAATTTAAAGCAACAACAATTTTAAACATTTTAAATGTTGTTATCATGATGTGGATGACATATGCAAGTTTTAAGCAATTTTATGGAAATGTTGACATGAGCCTGATACGAGACATTTGTCGCCATGGCGGAAGGAAAAGGGTGCCACAGCGGTGAAACAGAAATGGTGCCACAGCAACATCCCGGTTCCGGCAACTCGATTGAGATGCTGGTGCAAAGGAACAAGTGTGGGTGCGCGAAACATGCAAGAGTGACGGGGAGTGATCCCGGATATCGGGTGTCCCACATGTCGGTGGCATGGCTTACGACGAAAGTGCAAGGAACAATTCGGACACGGTTCAAACATAGGGTTCATCTCAGACAACATGCATTCGTTCACGGGTGATCATCTCGGGATTATACCTTTGAAGCGTGCATTTTGGGGCGGTTCAAAATTGTCGAGGGAAGTAGTCTTTCACGGGTCATAGGGGAAGTAGTCATACACATTTCGTAGTTGTACACACTCCGTAGATGTTCGGGGTCACGTCAAGGAACTTGACGTCCACGGGGTCTTCGAGGTCGAGGGTAGTGGTACTTAGCGAAATGCACGTCGACGGTAGTCGTTCTAGGCAGGAAACAGTAGTTGTACACGGTTCGTAGATGTTCATGTCAGTTGTTCACAGGGCCCAACACAGGGTCTTGGCGAAACCAGGGTGCATCTTGGCGGTCTCGTCTTGGTCTTCAAACCAAAACGAAGCAAGGCAAAAGACTCGGTGCGATGGTACTTGGCGTCCAGTGCAGCAACCTTGCGATGCACAGTTGCGGTGGTGTCTTGGAGGTTCGTGACCGGGGCGTGGAGAAGGAGTTGCAGGCGGGAGCGACTGGAGATGGCGGATGCAGGGGGCTCAGGGCAAGAGGAGTAGATAGAGGCTCAGGCTCCTTGAGCCATGGGGATGGCCGGAAACAAGCAGCTGCAGGAGGCCGAGGAGAGCGGCGGGGTCTTGGATGGTGATGCGGGACCTGACGGCATCTTGGCGCGGGTGCCGGAGCCGCCGTAGTTGGCCGAGCTCGGGACGAGCTTCTGGCTGGCAAGGGGAGCGAGGAGCGCAGGGCGGCAGCCAACAGCGGCTCCGGTGGCCGGTGGACTTCGAGCTCCAGGAGAGGTGGAGAAGCAGTGGCGCGGGCGAGGTGACATGGCAAGGCGATGACGCAGAATATGGCGCGACGGGCGACGACCATCGCCGGAGGCGGGGAGGCAGCAGCGAGGTCGACATCTGGGTGGTTGAGCACCAGCTGCTGCTATTGTTGTCGGCGGCATGGACGCGCAAGGCGGCGGGGAGGTGCTGGTGCTCACGATCCACTCGGAATCGAGCAGAGGAGGGAAGAGGAGGCACAACCTCGGGCGTCTTCAAGCATGCGGGCGGGCGAAGAGGCAAGGGACTGAGAGGAGCGTGGTGGCTAGTTGATGGAGGAGGGCGCAAGGCGCGCGTGGCCATGGGGATTGGGATCCCTCTCCTTTGTGTGCGAGGAGGGAGACGAGTGGAGGGGGGAAAGGGGATCGAGCTGAGGCTCTTCCTGGCGGCGCAAGCGAGGGGAACGAGGGAGAGAGCGAGGGATCGAGAGGAGAGGAGGCGAGCGCTAGGGTTGGATACGCAGGGGTTGGCTGGGCTGCTGGATATGTTGGGCCTAACTGGGCCAGTCCAAAGGAGGAAAATGGCCAGGGGCCCGCTCGGCTGGATTTAAAGAAAGGAAGGGGAAAAGGTTTTCCTTTTCTATTTACAGAAAAGAAATAGGAGCAATATATTTATTTGGAGGGCCAAATAAATACAAGTTGAGGTAAAAACTGGCATGGGGCTACTTTGGCATATCTTAAAGTGCCACAACTTGAACCGGAGCCAATTGGAGAATGATCGAGGATTTAGAATAGATGGAAAGGAGAGAGATTAAAATGCAAGTTTGTTACGGTGGCTTCCAAATAAATGGAATATTTTATAGTAGCTCCCTAAATATAGAGAAATCACCATGTGAATTCCCTCGATTTAAATAGATCAATAATCTATGCAATTTATTTAGTTGAGGTTATAAAAATTAAATGACATGCTGGCATGATGACATGATGCAATGCAAAATAAATAGATCAAGCACAAATAAAAAACACATTAAGGTCACAAAAATATGGAAGTCTTCTGGATCGTCGGTCTTGGGGAGTCACAATCTTCATACCCTTGAAGATCGCGATGCGGAAGCATTACAAGAACGCGGTTGGTGGAGTCGTACACGCAGCGATTCAGATCGTGGTCGATTCCGATCTAAGCGTCGAACGGACGGCGCCTCCGCGTTCAACACACATACAGCCCAGGGACGTCTCCTCCTTCTTGATCCAGCAAGGGGAGAGGAGAAGTTGAGGGAGAACTCCGACAGCACGACGGCGTGGTGGTGGTGGAGCTTGTGGTTCTCCAGCAGGGCTTCACCAAGCACTACGGAGGAGGAGGAGGTGTTGGAGGAGGGAGAGGGCTGCGCCAGGGGAAGGGTACGGCTGCCCTCTCTCTCCCTCACTATATATAGGGGGAAGGGAGGAGGGGGAGGTGCCCTAGGGTTCCCTAGGGGAGGGGCGGCGGCCACAGGGGAAACCCTAGATGGGTTTGGGCGCCCCCACCCCCTAGGAAACTTGCCTCCCAAGCCGGGAGGGTCGACTGCCCTAGGGGTGGCGCCCCCACCTCTCCTGATTACGTGAGATGGGGTGGGAGGGGCGCTCAGGCCCTTAGTGGGCTGATGTTCCCTCTCTCCTTGGCCCATAAGGCCACCCAACGCTTGCCGGGGCCTCCGAAACCCTTTCGGACACGCTGGTCATCACCTGGTACCCCCGGAACAATTTTGGACTCCAATACCCTTCGTCCAATATACCGATCTTCACCTCCGGACCATTTCGGAGCTCCTCGTCATGTCCAGGATCTCATCTGGGACTCCAAACAACCTTTGGTAACCACATACTATTTCCCATAACAACTCTAGCGTCACCAAACCTTAAGTGTGTAGACCCTACGGGTTCGGGAACCATGCAGACATGACCGAGATGTTCTCCGGTCAATAACTAACATCGGGATCTGGATACCCATGTTGGCTCCCACATGTTCCACGATGATCTCATCGGATGAACCACGATGTCAAGGATTCAAGCAATCTCGTATGCAATTCCCTTTGTCAATCGGTATGTTACTTGCCCGAGATTCGATCGTCGGTATCCCAATACCTCGTTCAATCTCGTTACCGGCAAATCACTTTACTCGTTCCATAATGCATGATCCCGTGACTAACTACTTAGTCACATTGAGATCATTATGATGATGCATTACCGAGTGGGCCCAGAGATACTTCTTCGTCATACGGAGTGACAAATCCTAGTCTCGATTCGTGCCAACCCAACAGACACTTTCAGAGATACCCGTAGTGCACCTTTATAGCCACCCAGTTACGTTGTGACGTTTGGTACACCCAAAGCACTCCTACGGTATCAGGGAGTTACACAATCTCATGGTCTAAGGAAATGATACTTGACATTAGAAAAGCTTTAGCAAACGAACTACACGATCTTGTGCTATGATTATGATTGGGTCTCCTCCATCACATCATTCTCCTAATGATGTGATCCCGTTATCAATGGCATCCAATGTCCATGGCCAGGAAACCATGACCATCTGTTGATCAACGAGCTAGTCAACTAGAGGCTCACTAGGGACATGTTGTGGTCTATGTATTCACACATGTATTACGGTTTCCAGTTAATACAATTATAGCATGAACAATAGACAATTATCATGAACAAGGAAATACAATAATAACCATTTTATTATTGCCTCTAGGGCATATTTCCAACAGTCTCCCACTTGCACTAGAGTCAATAATCTAGTTCACATCACTATGTGATTGTAATGAATTCAACACCCATGGGGTTTGATCATATCTCGCTTGTGAGAGAGGTTATTAGTCAACGGGTCTGAATCTTTCAGATCCGTGCGTGCTTTACAAATCTCTATGTCATCTCCTAGATGCAGGTACCACGCTCTATTTGGAGCTATTCCAAATAACTGTTCTACTATACAATTCCGGTTTACTACTCAGAATAATCCGGATTAGTGTCAAAGTTCGCATCGGCGTAACCCTTTACGACGAACTCTTTTACCACCTCCATAATCGAGAAAATTCCTTAGTCCACTAGTTACTAAGGATATGTTTGACCGCTGTCTTGTTATCCATTCCTAGATCATTCTTGTACCCCTTGACTGACTCATGGCAAGGCACACTTCAGGTGCGATACACAGCATAGCATACTGTAGAGCCTATGTCTAAAGCATAGGGGACGACCTTCGTCCATTCTCTCTCTTCTGCCGAGGTCATGTCTTGAGTCTTACTCAATACTCACACCTTATAACACAGCCAAGAACTCCTTCGCCGATCTATTTTGAACTTCTTCAAAACCTTGTAACGGCATGTATTCATTTGAAAGTATTATTGAGCGTTTTTGATCTATCCTTATAGATCTTGATGCTCAATGTTCAAGTAGCTTAATCCAGGTTTTTCCATTGAAAACCACCTTTTCAAATACCCTATATGCTTTCTAGAAATTATGTATCATTTCTGATCATCAATACGTCAACAACATATACTCATCAGAAATTCTATAGTGCTCCCACTCACTTCTTTGGAAATACAAGTTTCTCATAAACTTTGTATAAATCCAAAATCTTTGATCATCTCATCAAAGCGTATATTCCAACTCCGAGATGCTTACTCCAGTCCTTAGAAGGATTGCTGGAGCTTTGCATACTTGTTAGCATCTTTTAGGATTGTCAAAACCTTCTGGTTGTATCAGATACAACCTTTCCTCAAGAAAATCGTCGAGGAGACTATATTTTGACATCCTATCTGCAAGATTTCATAAATAATGCAGTAGCTGCTAATATAATTCTAACAGGCTCTTAGCATCGCTACGAGTGAGAAAGTATCATCGTAGTCAACTCCTTGAACTTGTCGGAAAACATCTCAGCGACAAGTCGAGCTTTGTTAATGGTGACACTTACCATCATTGTCTGTCTTCCCTTTTAAAATCCATCTGTACCCAACAGCCTTATGACCATCAAGTAGTTCTTCCAAAGTCTACACGTTGTTTTATACATGGTCTTCTCTCGGATTTTATGGCCTCGAGCCATTTGTCAGAATTCGGGCCCACCATCGCTTCTCCATAGCTCGTAGGTTCATTGTTGTCTAGCAACATGACCTCCGAGACAGGATTACCGTACCACTCTGAAGTAGTACGCGTCCTTGTCGTCCTACGAGGTTCGGTAATGACTTGATCTGAGGCTTCATGATCACTATCATCAGCTTCCACTTCAATTGGTGTAGGTGCCACAGGAACAACTTCCTGTGCCCTGCTACACACTAGTTGTAGTGACGGTTCAATAAACATATCAAGTCTCCACCATCCTCCCACTCAATTCTTTCGAGAGAAACTTTTCCTCGAGAAAGGACCCGTTACTAGAAACAATCACTTTTGCTTCCGGATCTGAAATAGGAGGTATACCCAACTATTTTGGGTGTCCTATGAAGATGTATTTATCCGCTTTGGGTTCGAGCTTATCAGCCTGAAACTTTTTCACATAAGCGTCGCAGCCCCAAACTTTTAAGAAACGACAACTTAGGTTTCTCCAAACCATAGTTCATACGGTGTTGTCTCAACGGAATTGCGTGGTACCCTATTTAAAGTGAATGCGGTTGTCTCTAATGCCTAACCTATAAACGATAGTGGTAATTTGATAAGAGACATCATGGTATACACTATATCCAATAGGGTGCAGTTA
This sequence comes from Triticum timopheevii, assembly GCA_963921465.1. Taxonomy (NCBI): domain Eukaryota; kingdom Viridiplantae; phylum Streptophyta; class Magnoliopsida; order Poales; family Poaceae; genus Triticum; species Triticum timopheevii. The sequence goes on from OY997266.1 coordinate 542,981,516, forward strand.
TGATGTTCGGACACACCATCACACTATCGTGTTCCAGGCGGTATTAATTGTGAAACAATTTCCACAATGTCTTAATTGTGTGCCAAACTTGTAGCTCAGATATTCATCTCTATGATCATATCATAGACATTTTTATCCTCTTGTCACAACGATCTTCAACTTCACTCTAAAATTACTTGAACCTTTCAATAATTCATATTTGTGTTTCATCAAGTCAATATACTCAGAATCTACTCAAATCATCTGTGAAGTAAGAACATAACGATATCCACTGCGTGCCTCAGCACTCATTAGACTGCACACATCAAAATGTATTACTTCCAACAAGTTGCTTTCTTGTTCCATCTCACTGAAAACGAGGCCTTTCAGTCATCTTTCCCATGTGGTATGATTTGCATGTCTCAAGTGATTCAAAATCAAGTGAGTCCAGACGGTCTATCTGCATGGAGTTTCTTCATGCGTATATACCAATAGACATGGTTCACATGTCTCAATCTTTTCAAAAACGTGTGAGTCCAAAGATCCATCAACATGGAGCTTCTTCATGCGTTTTATACCAATATGACTCAAATGGCAGTGCCACAAGTAGGTGGCACTATATCATTACTATCTTATATCTTTTGGCATGAACATGTGTATCACTACGATCGAGATTCAATAAACCATTCATTTTAGGTGCAAGACCATTGAAGGTATTATTCAAATAAATAGAGTAACCATTATTCTCCTTAAATGAATAACCATATTGCGATAAACATAATCCAATCATGTCTATGCTCAACGCAAACACCAAATAACAATTATTTAGGTTTAACACCAATCTCGATGGTAGAGGGAGTATGCGATGCTTGATCACATCAACCTTGGAAACACTTCCAAACCATATCATCATCTCACCTTTAGCTAGTCTCCGTTTATTCCGTAGCTTTTTATTTCGAGTTACTAACACTTAGCAACTGAACCGGTATATATTACCATGGTGCTACTAGGAGTACTAGTAAAGTACACATCAATATAATGTATATCTAATATACTTCTGTCGACCTTGCCAGCCTTCTCATCTACCAAGTATCTAGGGTAGTTATGCTTCAGTGACTGTTCCCCTCATTACAGAAGCACTTAGTCTTGGGTTTGGGTTCAACCTTGGGTTTCTTCACTAGAGCAGCAACTGATTTGCCATTTCATGAAGTATCCCTTCTTGCCCTTGCCCTTCTTGAAACTAGTGGTTTCACTAACCATCAACAATTGATGCTCCTTCTTGATTTCTACTTTCGCGGTGTCAAACATTGCGAATATTTCAAGGATCATCATATCTGTCCCTGATATGGTATAGTTCATCACGAAGCTCTAGTAGCTTGGTAGCAATGACTTTGGAGAAACATCACTATCTCATCTGGAAGATTTAACTCCCACTCGATTCAAGTGATTGTTGTACTCAGACAATCTGAGCACAAGCTCAACGATTGAGCTTTTCTCCCTTAGTTTGCAGGCTAAGAGACTCGTCGGAGGTCTTATACCTCTTGACGTGGGCACGAGCCTGAAATCCCAATTTCAGCCCTCGAAACATCTCATATGTTCCGCGACGTTTTGAAATCGTCTTTGGTGCCTCAATTCTAAACCGTTTAACATTACTGAACTATCACGTAGTTATCAAAACGTGTATGTCAGATGTTCGCAACATCCACAAACGATGTTCGAGGTTCAGCACACCGAGCGGTGCATTAAGGACATAAGCCTTCTACGCGGCAATGAGGACAATCCTCAGTTTACGGACCCAGTCCGCATAATTGCTACTATCAACTTTCAACTAAATTTTCTCTAGGAACATATCTAAAACAGTAGAACTAAAACTCGAGCTACGACATAATTTGCAAAGACCTTTCGACTATGTTCATGATAATTAAGTTCATCTAATGAAATTATTTAATGAACTCCCACTCAGATAGACATCCCTCTAGTCATCTAAGTGATACATGATCTGAGTCAACTAGGCCGTGTCCGATCATCACGTGAGACGGATTAGTCATCATCGGTGAACATCTTCATGTTGATCGTATCTACTATACGACTCATGTTCGACCTTTCGGTTTCTTGTGTTCCGAGGCCATGTCTGTACATTCTAGGCTCGTCAAGTCAACCTAAGTGTTTTGCATGTGTAAATCTGGCTTACACCCGCTGTATGTGAAGTTAGAATCTATCACACCCGATCATCACGTGGTGCTTCGAAACAACGAACTTTCGCAATGGTGACAGTTAGGGGGAACACTTTCTTGAAATTATTATGAGGGATCATCTTATTTACTACCGTCGTTCTAAGCAAATAAGATGCATAAACATGATAAAGATCACATGCAATCAAATAGTGACATGATATGGCCAATATTAGTTTGCTCCTTTTGATCTCCATCTTCAGGGCTCCATGATCATCATCGTCGCCGGCATGACACCATGATCTCCATCATCATGATCTCCATCATCGTGTCTCCATGAAGTTGTCTCGCCAACTGATTACTTCTACTACTATAGCTAACGGTTTAGCAATGAAGTAAAGTAATTACATGGCGTTATTCAGTGACACGCAGGTCATACAATAATTAAATACAGCTTCTATGGCTCCTGCCGGTTGTCATACTCATCAACATGCAAGTCGTGATTCCTATTACAAGAATATGATCAATCTCATACATCACATATATTTCATTCATCACATCCTTCTTGGCCATATCACATCACACGGCATATGCTGCAAAAACAAGTTAGACGTCCTCTAATTGTTGTTGCAAGTTTTTACGTGGCTGCTATAGGTTTCTAGCAAGAACGTTTCTTACCTACGCCAAAACCACAACGTGATATGCCAATTTCTATTTACCCTTCATAAGGACCCTTTTCATCGAATCCGATCCGACTAAAGTGGGAGAGACTGGCACCCGCTAGCCACCTTATGCAACAAGTGCATGTCAGTCGGTGGAACCTGTCTCACGTAAGTGTACGTGTAAGGTCGGTCCGGGCCGCTTCATCCCACAATACCGTCGAAATAAGATAGGACTAGTAACGGTAAGCATATTGAACAAAACCAACGCCCATAACTACTTGTGTTCTACTCGTGCATAGAATCTACGCAATAGACCTAGCTCATGATGCCACTGATGGGGAACGTAGCAGAAATTCAAAATTTTCTATACATCACCAAGATCAATCTATGGAGAGACTAGCAACGAGAGAGAGGGGAGTGCATCTTAATACCCTTGAAGATCGCGATGCGGAAGCATTACAAGAACGCGGTTGGTGGAGTCGTACACGCAGCGATTCAGATCGCGGTCGATTCCGATCTAAGCGCCGAACGGACGGCGCCTCCGCGTTCAACACACGTACAGCCCGGGGACGTATCCTCCTTCTTGATCCAGCAAGGGAAGAGGAGAAGTTCAGGGAGAACTCCGACAGCACGATGGCGTGGTGTTGGTGGAGCTCGTGGTTCTCCAGCAGGGCTTCGCCAAGCACTACGGAGGAGGAGGAGGTGTTGGAGGAGGGAGAGGGCTGCGCCAGGGGAAGGGTACGGCTGCCCTCTCTCTCCCTCACTATATATAGGGGGAAGGGAGGAGGGGGAGGCGCCCTAGGGTTCCTTAGGGGAGGGGCGGCGGCCACAGGGGAAACCCCAGATGGGTTTGGGCGCCCCCACCCCCTAGGAAACTTGCCCCCCAAGCCGGGAGGGGCGGCTGCCCTAGGGGTGGTGCCCCACCTCTCCTGGTTACGTGAGATGGGGTGGGAGGGGTTCTCATCCCCTTAGTGGGCTGATGTGCCCTCTCCCCTTGGCCCATAAGGCCCCCCCAACACTTGCCGGGGCCTCCGAAACCCCTTTCGGACACGCTGGTCATCACCTGGTACCCCCGAAACAATTCCGGACTCCAATACCCTTCGTCCAATATACTGATCTTCACCTCTGGACCATTCCGGAGCTCCTCGTCATTTCAGGGATCTCATCCGGGACTCCGAACAACCTTCGGTAACCACATACTATTTCCCATAACAACTCTAGCGTCACCAAACCTTAAGTGTGTAGACCCTATGGGTTCGGGAACCATGCAGACATGACCGAGATGTTCTCCGGTCAATAACCAACAACGGGATCTGGATACCCATGTTGGCTCCCACATGTTCCACGATGATCTCATCGGATGAACCACGATGTCAAGGATTCAAGCAATCCGTATGCAATTCCCTTTGTCAGTCGGTATGTTACTTGCCCGAGATTCGATCGTCGGTATCCCAATACCTCGTTCAATATCGTTACCGGCAAGTCACTTTACTCGTTCCATAATGCATGATCCCGTGACTAAATAATTAGTCACGTTGAGCTCATTATGATGATGCATTACCGAGTGGGCCCAGAGATACCTCTCCGTCATACGGAGTGACAAATCCTAGTCTCGATTCGTGCCAACCCAACAGACACTTTCGGAGATACCCGTAGTGCACCTTTATAGCCACCCCGTTATGTTGTGACGTTTGGTACACCCAAAGCACTCGTACGGTATTAGGGAGTTGCACAATCTCATGGCCTAAGGAAATGATACTTGACATTAGAAAAGCTTTAGCAAACGAACTACACGATCTTGTGCTATGCTTATGATTGTGTCTCATCCATCACATCATTCTCCTAATGATGTGATCCCGTTATCAATGACATCCAATGTCCATGGTCAGGAAACCATGATCATCTGTTGATCAACGAGCTAGTCAACTAGAGGCTCACTAGGGTCATGTTGTGGTCTATGTATTCACACATGTATTACGGTTTCCAGTTAATAAAATCATAGCATGAACAATAGACAATTATCATGAACAAGGAAATACAATAATAACCATTTTATTATTGCCTCTAGGGCATATTTCCAACATATGGTACCCAAGAGGAGCAAACTTCAAGCTTGAAGGATATACGGATTCCAATTTGGTGGGAGACAAAGTGGATAGGAAGTCCACTTCTGGAGGGTGCCAATTTCTTGGTTGCTCTTTGGTGAGTTGGTCTTCCAAAAAGCAAAGTTGTGTGTCTCTCTCGTCCACTGAAGCGGAATATGTGGCGGCCGGTAGTAGTTGTGCACAACTCTTATGGATGAGGCAAACTTTAAAGGAGTACGATGTCATTTGTGACAAAGTGCCTCTTTGGTGTGATAATGAAAGTGCCATTAAGATTTCTCTCAACCCGGTGCAACATTTCAAGACGAAGCATATTGAGATTCGTAATCACTTCATCCGGGATCACATTAGGCGAGGGGAGATCGAGCTCAAGTATATCAACACTCATGATAACCTTGCAGATATTTTCACAAAGCCCTTGGATGAAGCAAGATTTCGCGAGTTAAGGCATGAGCTAAATATCATTGATTCAAGCAATGTGGTTTGAACCCCTGCACACCCCACCATACTCATCATGCTATCTTGTTTAGGTGTAGGCATGGACATAGGGGGAATGTTGTTCTCTCAATGAACTCTCTCTCCCCCCATCATGCATAAATCGATCAAGTCTTTCACAAGATGAGTTTTGGTCATGGGCCCAAGGTTAAAATTTTTGCGGTGCCATACCAAGTGACTCAAACATAAGTGGCCTCGGCCACCGCCCACCATTTAGCGAGAGTTAGTTACTAGAGTCGGTTGTTGGTGGTCTTCTTTGCCTTTCTCCCGCTTCCTTTGTACTCTTGTGTGGGTCCGTTGGTTGGTTCTTTTTCTTTTGAGTGGTGTTGTGTGTTCCTCTTTGTTTGCGATCCATTTCATGCCCTTCCCTTACCAAAGACATGCTTTCACCCTTGCAAGAGTCCCTTTTGATCATGCTCCTTGCTTGTTTAGACCTCCTTTTTCTCTATCTCTCTTTTTGGGTTTTCAAAAAAAATCTCTCTGGGCGGTCCGGGCACCCGGATGTTTTTGGTCTGGGCACCCGGCAGATCGGGCCTCTGCGCAGGGCTCTCTGAGCTCTCCGGGCACCCGGGCCTCTTTGGTCCGGGCACCCGTACGGGATCTGGGGCCAGGCCGTCGTAAGTCGGGCTCGAGGGGGCGGGGTAAGGGGTCTCCCTTCATTTTCCCCCTCACCGCCATCGCCGCCTGCCCTCCGCCGCCGGTCGCCGCCGAAGCCTCTCCGGGCGCCCGGAGCTTCCTCCCCGGAGTGTTTCTTCTCCCCTCCATGGATTCCTCTGGTATTTTCCTTGTTTTTTTTTGCTCTTTTTCCTTATTTTTTTGTCTTAGTTTAGTTTGTTCTAGGTTTTCTTAGTCTTCATGTGTCATTTTTTTGCTGTTTCCCGAGCGGTTGTGGCGTTGCCGGGTGCTGGCCGGCCTCCGGCCGGGTGCCCGGGCCGTCGCCTGGGCTCGCCCCTTCCCCTCCCCGGGTGCCCGGCCCCTGTGTGGCAGGGTGCCCGGGCCTTCGCTGGAGCCCCTCTCCCCGGGTGCCTGGTCCCGTGTGGCCGGGTGCCCGGCCCTCTGCTGGGCGTCTCCCCGGGTGCCCGGAATAGGCCCCTCCGGGTGCCCGACCGTCTCAGTTTTTCTTTTTTTCTTTTGTTCTTTTCTTTTTGCTGCATGGACTCTTGCACTCATCTCTCGTCCGTATCTTGTCTTTGCGTTTAGACTCATCAGGTGGGGCTGTTGGTGCTCGTCGCGCTAAGAAGAAGAAAGTTGTTGGAGGCAAAGGCAAGTTTGTTCCTCTGGAACGCACTGGGCAGTGTTCCAAGGTTGCTCCCCCGGGTCGTGCTCGCCACCAGGCTGCTCACAATCCCATCATTGAGGCATCTAGCAGTGACGACGATGAAGAAGAGTAGTTCGTGGCCAACTTTGCTGAAGCTCAAGATGCTGATGGTGATGCTATTGATGATGAAGAAGAAGTTGATCAGGAGTTTGATCCCTTAGCCACTGATGATATCAACAAGCTCTCTAAGGCTGAGTATCGACAAGTTCGCAATGAGAATCCGTATGTTCATGGCCGTGATGATGGTATTGATTGGAAGTTCTGGAACGAGTTCCAAAGTCGCACTTTTGATGAGGTTCTGAAGATCAAGAAGTACAAGATGGCTCCTCATCGCAGTGTGGATGTTGAGTACATTCGTTCTCGTGGTGATCTTTTCCCAGGTGTGTTTGAGGCTCTTGACAAGATGGGTTTGCTCCCGTTTCTGCGTTTCAACAAGGCATGCAATGAGGAGCTCATTATGCAGTTCTACGCCACTGTCTACTTCGAGACTGGCTCAGATTGTTCATTTGTATGCCGATATGGTGGCTCTACTCTTCGTGGGTCTATGGATGACTTGGCCTCTATCACTGGTTATCCCTTCTTCCCTGTGCCTCAGAATGAGTTCGCCACTGTTGTTCAGCATAGTCGTACCAAGAAGGCCCTTGCTTTTGCATATAAGCCAGGTACTCCCGATTCCATGGTGGGAACTATTCATGGTTTGCTGCCCAAGTATGCCGCCCTTCACCAGATTCTCCGTACCTCATTGGCTCCCAAGACAGGCTCTTTTGGTACGCTCTGGTGCACTACCATTGACCTGCTCATTTATGCTCATGAAGGACGGAAAGTGGATGTTCTCAATTTCATGTATGAGGAGATGAAGTCGTGTGTGTTTGACAAGAAGTCATGTGTGTTTCCTCCATTCATTCAAGCTCTCATTGAGATGAAGTACCGTGAGAAAGACCGGCTCTTGCACAAGTTTCCCATCACTTTGTGCAAGAGGCACGTCAACTATAGGCCACTAGTGCATGAGGATCTGTTATCTTTGGTGGGCGAGGAGCCCAGGCTTGCGAAGGTTTCTGCTGCTGCTCAGGCTATTGAGCTCGGTGGGTCCTCCTTGCGAGGTGCTGCTTCAGATGATCCCACTAGTCTTGCTCACTCTATTGCATCTTCGCCTTCTTTTTCTAAGAAGGAGAAGAACATGTTGTTTCATGGGTTCAATAATTTGTTCAAGATGTGCCAGTCCACTGCAAGGCGTCAAGTGGTAGAGGCCAACTTCCGCAAGAGTCAGATGCGATAGTTGAAGGCTGCCAGAGAGCGTGAGTCTGGGGTGACCGAGCCCAGGGGGCCTGAGGACACTGACAGTGCTGCCACGGTCTACTCCAACCCTTGCCTTGCCTACATTCCTGAGGATGAAGATGATGATGCCGCCAGTGCCCCTCCTCTCGTTTAGGGTGTTTCGGTAGCATCTTCTTTTCCCCTTTTTGATGTCTCGATGCCAAAGGGGGAGAAGTGTTCTATTAGGATTCGCCTTGTGCTTGGAGAGATTGCAAGCCCTTGCCCCTTCTTTGATCTTTTATGGGCTTGTAATACTTTTATGTGTCTTTTCGTTCTTTGGCTGTGAGTACTTTGATTTGAGATCTCGTATCACCCGTGTCTTTTATTTCCTTGACCTCAATCTAATTTGTGCTCTTATTACTCTCGGTTATTTTTATTAGGTTGCACTTGGTCATTGATGTAGGGGGATCCGTCTTGATGTTGTGATATGGATTCATAGCAGTTTTTAAAAAAAGATGCACACATCAAGGGGGAGCTTTCTACATCAATAGTTTTGCATGGCTTTAAGTTATATCTTTCTTTGGTAATTGCCATGTGCGAATCATATTGTCATCAATTCACCAAAAAGGGAGAGATTGAAAGTGCAATTGTCACTCAATTACGTTTTGATGATTGATCCCAATATGATTCGCGAGGACTAATGTCGGTTGTCAGGTTTATTTCAGGACATTATTGCCTCTTGTGCATCGCCAGGCGTCGGTAACCCTATCAAGTCCAGAGTGAGAGAAGACGGTGTTCTATGTTGGCTCAAGAAGTTCTCGGTTTCTTTTTGAGTCATACGAACATCCGTACTATCAAGAGGGGTTGCTATGATCTTGGAGTTGGGGAACTAAATCTTCTCTCTTTCTTCCTTGTTATCCGCTTCGGGCATTATCGGGAGTTTCTTCATGTGTCGGGGCATTCTCCTTCTCTCCTCCATCGTCTCATAATCTTCTCTGATCCGTGCGGGGGCCCGGGGTCTAGTGCCCCGCCCCTTCGCCTCATCATCCTCGCCCCTCTCTGCTTGGTGCGGGTGCCTGGGGTTTGGGGCCCCCGGGTGCCCGGCCCCTCCCTTTGTCCGGCACCTCCCCTCCCTGGTCGGTGCGGGTGCCCGGGGTTGGGGCCCCCGGGTGCCCAGCCACCCCTTTGCCCGGCGCCCCTCCTCCCTGGTCGGTGCGGGTGCCCGGGGTTGGGGCCCTCGGGTGCACGGCCACCCCTTTGCCCGGCACCCTCCCTCCTTCCTGTTCGGTGCGGGTGCCCGGGGTTGGGGCCCCCGGGTGCCCGGTCCTCTTTTGGCCCGGCGCCTTCCCTCCCTGACCAGTGCGGGTGCCTGGGGTTGGGGCCCCCGGGTGCCCGGCCTCCCGGCCCGCCGTCTCTCTGTTCACTCCGGGTGCCCGGGGCCCTGACCCCCCGGGTGCCCGGACTTCTCTGATCTTGTCCGGGGGCCCGAACCCCTTTAGTCCGGGTACCCGGGGCAGCGGCTGCTCAACGGGCAAAAATCTCTTGGGGGTATTTATACCCCCCCTTCTTCTTCCTCCCAACCCTAACCTTTGCCCAAGCTTTGCTCCTCCATTCCCAAATCACCAAAAGCTTGAGATCTCCCTCCTCAACCAGCAAAACTTCAGAATACCTTGAGAATAGGAGGAGGATCCCCCGATCTACACTTCCACCAAACCGATTTGCGTTCCCCGGTTTCTACATCATCATCAACTTGTTACTCTTGGGTGTTTGACACCCTAGACGGAAGAGGTATCCTCGGAGCCACAATCCATTGTGGTGAAGCTTCGTGGTATCGTTGGGAGCCTCCAATTAAGTTGTGGAGATAGCCCCAACCTTGTTGTAAAGGTTCGGTTGCCGCCTTCAAGGGCACCAATAGTGGAATCACGGCATCTCGCATTGTGTGAGGGCGTGAGGAGAATACGGTGGCCCTAGTGGCTTCTTGGGGAGCATTGTGCCTGCACACCGCTCCAACGGAGACATACTTCCCCTCAAAAGGAAGAAACTTCGGTAACACATCCTCGTCTTCACCGGCTCCACTCTTAGTCATCTCGTGCATTTACTTGTGCAAGCTTATTTGTGTTATATCCCTTGCTTGCTTGTGTGCTTGTTGTTGTTGCATCATATAGGTTGCCCACCTAGTCGCATATCTAGACAACCTACTTTGATGCAAAGTTTAATTTGGTAAAGAAAAGCTAAAAATTGTTAGTTGCCTATTCACCCCCCTCTAGTCAACTATATCGATCCTTTCAACAACTCTTTGTGTTCTACTCGTGCATATAACATCTACACATAGACCTTGCTCGGATGCCACTGTTGGGGAACGCAGTAGTTTCAAAATTTCCCTACGATCACGCAAGAACTATCTAGGTGATGCATAGCAACGAGAGGGGAGAGTGTGTCTACATACCCTTGTAGATCGAAAGTGGAAGCGTTAAGTAAAGCTGTTGATGTAGTCGAACGTCTTCCCGATCCAACCGATCAAGTACCGAACGCACGGCACCTCCGCGATCTGCACACGTTCAGCTAGGTGACGTCCCTTGAACTCTAGATCTAGCTGAGGCCGAGGGAGAGTTCCATCAGCACGATGGCATGGTGACGGTGATGATGAAGTTACCGGCGCAGGGCTTCGCCTAAGCACTACGATGATATGACTGAGGTGGAAAACTATGGAGGGGGCACCGCACACGGCTAAAATATCAACTTTTGTGTCCTTGGGGGCTCCCCTCCCCCGTATATAAAGGAGGGAGGGAGGAGGTGGCCGGCTTAGGGGCTGCACCAAGCATAGGGAGTCCTACTAGGACTCCCAAGTCCTAGTAGGATTCCCTTTCCTATTCGGAGTAGGAGAGAAGGAAAGAGAGGGAGAGGGAGACGGAAAGGGGGGCTGCGCCCCCACCCCTTGTCCAATTCGGTTTGGGCAGGGGGAGGCGCGCGCCACCTCTTGGCCCTTCTCCCCTCTCTCCACTAAAGCCCAATAAGGCACATTACTTCTCCTAGTGAATTCCCGTAACTCCCCGGTACTCCGAAAAATACCTGAATCACTCGGAACCTTTCCGATGTCCGAATATAGCATTCCAATATATCGACCTTTACGTCTCGACCATTTCGATACTCCTCATCACGTCCGTGATCTCATCCGGGACTTTGAACAAACTTCGGTCATCAAATCACATAACTCATAATACAAATCGCCATCGAACGTTAAGCGTGCGGACCCTATGGGTTCGAGAACTATGTAGACATGACCTAGACACATCTCTGGTCAATAACCAATAGCGGAACCTGGATGCTCATATTGACCCATCACAACATTCTCCTAATGATGTGATCTCGTTCATCAAATGACAACACATGTCTATGGCCAGGAAACATAACCATCTTTGATTAACGAGCTAGTCAAGTAGAGGCATACTAGGGACACTTTGTTTTGTCTATGTATTTACACATGTACTAAGTTTCCGGGTAATACAATTCTAGCATGAATAATAAAAATTTATCATGATATAAGGAAATATAAATAACAACTTTATTATTGCCTCTAGGGAAAATTTCCTTCAAAGCATGACCTGCAAAAACAAGTTAGACGTCCTCTACTTTGTTGTTGCAAGTTTTACGTGGCTGCTACTGGCTTCTAGCAAGAACCGGTCTTACCTACGGCACAAAACCACAACGGTGATTTATCAACTTTGTTGTTTTAACCTTCAACAAGGACCGATCGCAGTCAAATTCGATTCAACTAAAGTAGGAGAAATAAACACCCGCCGACCACCTTTATGCAAAACTAGTTGCATGTCTGTCGATGGAACCCGTCTCATGGACGTGGTCACGTAAGGTTGGTTCGGGCCGCTTCATCCAACAATACCACCAAATCAAAATAAGACATTGGTGGTATGCAGTATGACGATCACCGCCCACAACTCTTGGTATTCTACTCGTGCATATCATCTACGCATAGACCTGGCTCGGATGCCACTGTTGGGAAACGTAGTATGTAATTTCAAAAAATTTCCTACGCTCACGCAAGATCTATCTAGGAGATGCATAGCAACGAGAGGGGGAAGTGTGTCCATGTACCCTCGTAGACAGAAAGCGGAAGCATTTGTTAACGCGGTTGATGTAGTCGAACTTCTTCTCGTTCTGGCCGATCAAACACTGAACATACGGTACCTCTGATTTCTACACACGTTCAGCTCGATGACGTCCCTCGAACTCTTGATCCAGCAAAGTGTCGAGGGTGAGTTGCGTCAGCACGACGGCGTGGTGAAGGTGATGGTGAAGTGATCCGCGCAGGGCTTCGCCTAAGCACTACGTGAATATGACCGGAGGCGTAAACTGTGGAGGGGGGCACCGCACACTGCTAGGAATCAATGATGTGTGTTCTAGCGCTGCCCCCCCCCCCCCCATATATATATATATAGGTGGGAGAGGAAGAAGGGCAGCAAGGGGCGCCCCAATTAGGAGTAATCCTACTTGGGCGCCTCCCACAACCCCTCTTCCATAAGTGTCGGAGGGGGAAGGAAGGAGGAAGGGGAGGCCGAATCCCTCCCCTTCCTTCTCTCTTCCCCGCTTTCCTCCCCCCCCCCCCAATTCGGCCTACATGGGGGCGCACCGGCCCCTTAGGGGCTGGTCTGTCCCCCTCTTGGCCTATTATGCCCATGTAGTTTGCCGGGGGTTGCCCGAAACCCCTTCCGGTAACCCGATACGTACCCGGTACCCCCGGAACACTTTGGTGTCCGAATACTATCGTCCTATATATGAATCTTTACCTCTCGACCATTTCGAGACTCCTCGTCATGCCCGTAATCTCATCCGGGACTCCCAATAACATTCGGTCACCAAATCATATAACTCATATAATACAAAATCATCATCGAACGTTAAGCTTGCGGACCCTACGGGTTCGAGAACTAAATAGACATGACCGAGACAACTCTCCGGTCAATAACCAATAGCGGAATCTGGATGCTCATATTGGATCCCACATATTTACAAAGATCTTTATCGGTCGAACCGTTATGACAACATATGTTATTCCCTTTGCCATCGGTATGTTACTTGCCCGAGATTCGATCATCGGTATCTTCATACCTAGTTCAATCTTGTTACCGGCAAGTCCCTTTACTTGTTCCGTAATGCATCATCCTGTAACTAACTCATTAGTCACTTTGCTTGCAAGGCTTCTTATGATGTGCATTACCAAGAGGGCCCAGAGATACCTCTCCAATACTCGCAGGGCCGGACCTGAGGGGGGGCAGGGGGGGCGGCCGCCCCGGGCCCCCCAGATCCAGGGGCCCCTCCCCAGGTGTACGTAGGTAGGCTCTGGCCCAATGTATTTTGACTGATAAGGAAATTCGATGGGTCGGAGGGCTGGGCCTCACGGAGAACTGCACGCAAGAAGACCCACGGAGCCAGCCAGCGATCGACTCGTCCCTGCGTTTATAGATGTTCACGTAAAAAAAGGAACTGATTGATCCCTTCTATCACGCATTCATCCACGCAGCAATCCCACCGGCCGTCAACTCGTCGCCTCTTTGCGTTGCGACTACGCGCTCGACGCTCCTTTCCCCTTTCTCCTAGATCGTAATTTCGCTGATTTCCTTTATACATAATTTAGATCGTCCGCCGATTACAATTCGCTGCTTTGCTCTCTGTTCCGTCCATCGGCGATTCGACCATCCAAGGTATATCATTCATTCATATTGGGGTTTCTGGATGCATAGCCGCCACAGCGGCACCCCTGACCAATTGATGCATTTATTTATTTGTTTATTTTTAGCACTGTGTCTTATCATGTGATCTGGAAGAAAGTATGCATCTAAAGGAAGAAATTTGTGGATGAATTGGCGCAATCACAAGGGGAGATATTCATACTTTTTCAAGAGTAATACCAAATTACTAATGCTTCTAGTACTTAGATAAACGCGGATGATGAGTTGCCGATAGTTGTCATAGTGGAAGAGCAACCAATGGAAATTCAGAATATGATAAGGAAGAAGTAAACATCGACGCCAACATCCACGGTAACAATGTAAGTGGCTTTGAGAATGTAGGAAATTCATCGGATGTTATTCTAATATATCCATTGCTTATTGCATGTTATTTACTGTGCCTTGGACTGTCACGTCGGTCGAAAGAACCTTTTCCAAGTTGAAATTTGTGTATAGCTATTTGAGGTCAACAACGACTCAAGAGAGGTAAATGGTTTAGCAACATTGTGCATTGAGAAAAATATTGGATGATATTGATATCAACCCCATCATAAGTTACTCCGCATCAAGGAATGTTAGAAGAATTCTATAAGGTAATATGTATAAATTACTTGATATGCATACTGGTTCTGGATGCATTTAACTGGTATTGAAAATCGTTTATTTGTTATTTATATTCATTGCTATTGTTATGATGATGTGTATATTAAGGGCTCCGACTTTTAGTCTCGCCCCGGGCCCCCAAATTCTCAGGACCGGCCCTGAATACTCGGAGTGACAAATCCTAATCTCGATCTATGCCAACAGAACAAACACCTTCGAAGATACCTATAGAGCATCTTTATAATCACCCAGTTACGTTGTGACGTTTGATAGCACACAAGGCATTCCTCCGGTATCCGGGAGTTGCATAATCTCATAGTCGGAGGAATATGTATTTGACATGAAGAAAGCAGTAGCCATAAAACTGAACGGTCATAATGCTAAGCTAACGAATGGGTCTTGTCCATCACATCATTCTCCTAATGATGCGATCCCGTTCATCAAATGACAACACATGTCTATGACTAGGAAAGTTAACCATCTTTGATTAACAAGCTAGTCAAGTAGAGGCATACTAGGACACGGTGTTTTGTCTATGTATCCACACATGTATCAAGTTTCCGGTTAATACAATTCTAGCATGAATAATAAACATTTATCATGAAATAAGGAAATATAAAATAACAACTTTATTATTGCCTCTAGGGCATATTTCCTACATCCTTGGCTAGTGTGTGCGTCGCACAGTTATGCGAATTGGTGAGTTACAAGTTATCAACACGACCCTATAAGAGGGAGGTATTCCTCTCGAGAGAGTCACCACTCAAAACACCCTTATCTTCTCTTATGCGTTTACCGTCGCCGAGTCTAGCCGATACTCTCCCATTCACGCAACAGGGTGAGGACGCAACAATAGTCTTCGGCGATCGACGACCTACATAGTATTCGGGTGCAAGCGTCTCTTGGAAGTTCTCACATTTGTGCTTCACGTTCTTCTGCGGCCTCGTCTTCGTACAGTAAGAAAACTTCACCACACGATGGTTGATTGTGGTTATTTATGAAACTAGGGTTTATCTCGTTGATGGATGCCATGCTAGTTTTGTTCTGCCCTCACAAACTTTATTCCTCTTACAACCGGGATCCACTCGTCCAATCAATCCACAATGCACCAAAGAGCACCATTTCTATGGAGCCAGGAGCATAGTATCTTCAGAGATATCCATTTCCAAATCCCACACGGAAACGAACCAAGCGTGTTTCTCGTGGCTTGGGCCCATACGTACGGAGCACACGAGAACGGCGTGGAGTCACAGCCCACTCAGCTCCACGGAGAATCCTCTTGGATCGGACAGAATATGCAACGCCAAAGAAACCAAGCACCGAAGCAACATCATCTTCTCAGCGAACTAAAAAGCTGGCCAGTTGAGCTACTCGATCGATACCTACGAACCGAAGCAGAGCAGAGCATAGAACTCGACTGGCAACAAGACAGAGAGATCTCAGCAATATGAGGAAGCTCGTGAGGGCGTGGCTGCTAGGCGCCCTGGGGCTGGCCGAGCTGCTCGTCATCGCGGTCGTGCACCTGACCTACGGGTTCTACCTCTTCACCACCGCCATCCGCCGCGACCTCTCCCGGCTGGCCGGCGTGCGGAAGAACGCCGGCGGCCACGCCCAAGCGGAGGCCCTGCTCGACGGCGCGGTGCCGCCGATCGTGCTGGTCCACGGCGTCTTGGGGTTCGGCAAGGGCGTACGTGGTCTACTCTAGTCTCAAGTGCCTGCCTGACGTGTGAATCTTGCGTGCGTCTTGCTAAGCAATAATCATTCTTGTTATCTCAGAGGATGGCCGGGATGTCGTACTTCGCCGGCGCGGAGGAGAAGGACGACCGGGTGCTAGTGCCCGACCTGGGCTCGCTCACCAGCGTGCACGACAGGTGATCGATCCATGCATTTGCTGGATGACCTAGCTCGCATAACATGTTGTACTACGTAGGTGCGGTCGTTTCAGCAGCAGCACCCATGCATGCATGCAGGGCTCGGGAGCTGTTCTACTACCTGAAAGGAGGGCGGGTGGACTACGGCGAGGAGCACAGCAGGACGTACGGGCACGCCCGCTTCGGCAGAGCATACGACCGCGGTGAGAATTGATACTAGTTACCTAGTTAGATAGATAGATCATCCATTATCCCTTGGTCTGTGGTTACATGGATTGTTTGTGACTGATGAATTCAGGGCACTACCCAATGTGGGACGAGGAGCACCCAGCCCACTTCGTGGGCCACTCGGCCGGCGCGCAGGTCGTCAGGCTCCTGCAACAGATGCTCCATGACAAGGTACTCCTCCATAGAGTCAGTCACACGCAGTGAAAACCTCTTTAGGAATTCGATCGGTTGGTAATTACCGAAAATCCTATTCTTACATAAAGGTTCTACAAATTTACGCAGTGAAAACCTCTTTAGGAATTTGATCGGTTGGTAATTACCGAAAATCCTACTCTTACATAAAGGTTCTACAAAAATCTTTACGTACTTGTGTGTTCAGATCGGCAACCACCTCCCTGATTTTAGCTACGATAATCCTACACCAACGTGCCCGCTACGATCGAAGACCTCTTTTACCTATCTGCTACCGGAATGAACTGGTGCAATCTACTTTTTTTTTAAACTATCTCCTCCTTTATTCATTTATCAAAATAATGGCATCGCTTAACAGAAAGGGAATAACCGCACTAAGGGCGGTATCCATCCAACAATCTGCTTATGGCCGTAGTACCCCCCGAACCGCGGTGTGGTTGCACTCGGGGTTAGACTTCATTGTAAACTTGGTTGTGGTTGAGAGGCCCCCGTGAGTAATGAAAATCTCTTTTACCCCCGCAGAAAAAAAGGGGGGGGGGGGGGGGGGGACTTAGCTAACCTAGCCAATTCGTGAGCTACTTGATTGCTCTCTCTCTATTACAATGTACATAAATGACATGATTGAAATCTAATGACATGAAATAACAATCATCGAATATAGCACTAGCAACTGAAGAAGAGTTGCCCTCCTATAGAGCTTCCACCACCTCTACACTGTCGGAGTTGATTTCAATCTTGCTACATCCAACAGTACGGACTAGATTCATTCCAAATCTTACTGCACATACTCTGCTGTAACTGAATCAAAGCATATGTCTAATTTTTTTTGTTTGTAGCAGCAATGAGCGTGTCGTGGTGATCACAAAAGACTCCTCCCACCGGTCCTTCAAGTGTATCCATATCAAATCCAGCGTCCACATTCAACTTAGCATATCCGTACCTTGGTCTACTCCACCCGCCTACCTTATGTTTAGCTTTGGGCATACAAGAGATAATGTAACTGATTAATCACGGGTAACCTTCCCTAACTAATTCTCTCGCCCCCTGATTTTCACGGGGTGGGCCCCTTCCACCCTTAATCAATCCAATGCTAAAGTTCCACGTCAACTGTTACATAAAACCCATAACTATTTTATGTAGGTGTAGCATCTCTCGTAAAAAAAAATTATAGAACTCATACGCACGAATAGGATCATTCGGTAATTAATTACCCGATTAAGGGAGGAGCTAGGCCAAGCAATACATGCGGTCTTTTTTTTCAAGCGGCGGCACGTGTAGTCTAATAAACACGTTCTCATGCGATATACGTTGCTAGGGTTTGTTAGGATTGCTCGAAGAGAGGAGAGAGTTCGTTAGGGTTGTTGGGGGAGACAAGGGCGTGAGAATCATGCATGCATGCAACACACACCACATCACATGCACGTTTTCCATATGTACCATGATCTCACCCATATGAATGCACGCATGTACCTTACCCCTATGAGTATCTCCGAGATACTCAGCTGACATGACATCTAAGATTGACGAAGCCACAGTAGACGTCTTCGTAGTCGACGGAAATATCTTCTCCCACTAAACAAGCTTCGTCGAAAAGTCTGAAATAAATCTAGAAAAATGAAAGCACCGGTCTTAAATTTAGGACTTGAATCTTGATGGGCTGGTTCCACCACGAGAAACCTAACCATCTACGCTATGCTCAGTTTGCCATCATGCCATGTTCATAAGTTAAAACTAATTAAAGACAACATATGTGCATCGTGCATGTTATCTTTACAAACTCTCGATGCACGCAATGTTGCAAATGCTTACGAAAGTACTCTGCGGCCGACACTCTTTGCCCAATTTTAAGACGACGCGCGATTTCTACGGCCGTGTGACAATTACTCCTACCCATGCATGGTCGGATCCATAGCATCGTCCAAAAAATCGCCCGAGCAGTGTCGTCCGTCTAGCAGCGCTCAATGCTTAAGAGTAAGCGTCAAGGCTTATGGATGTTGAGAATTTATACTTGGATAGCCAAAATTCGATCTGCTCTGCACAATCACTATATACATTCCAAAAAGTTTCTGTCCACCTGACCAGCATGCACACGCACAAATACTGACAAATTGCGTCATCTCTCCACAGGCATTTGACGGGTACGATAACACCTCTGAGAACTGGGTGCTGAGCGTCACCTCCCTCTCTGGCGTGCTCAATGGTTCCACCACAGCCTACCTCGGCGGAATACGGTGAGTCCCTTCAGCGTCCAGATGGGAACGGGTAGTGGTCACCCTGATCGATACACGCGACCATGCTGCAAAACAGCAGGCGGTGACAACCAATGAACCAAACAACATCAGCTCCAAGAACGAAAAAAATGACGTACCAAAGTCGAAAATACAATGGTGAACATGGGTCCACGCCCACCCCTTATAAACTTTATTAAAAAACTAAAAACTCAATTAGAAAAGTGGAAAAGTCTAAAATTTTAGGTCAGCAAACCTAGTCAACTGTTGTACTCATACTGAAGTTCCTCTCACATGTTATTTTCTATACCGCGGACTTTGTCTTTTTTTCCTAGAATACTCAAGCATGTTTGTTTAACAATAATTCTAAATCTAAATCGTGCTTATGGGCGAGCACCCTGCGGACTCTGCAGTATTTTTTAGGGAATTCTTGACATACATCACTTTTTAGGGAATTCTTCACATACATCATTATAAAGGTGTGCGTGGACACATGTTCCGAAAATCAGTATAAAATCTCAAAATTTAAAGTTTTAGAAAATATTTATTGGTGCAGCAACATTCTCATTTTTTAGGGAATTCTTCACATACATCATAGTTTAAATGATATATAGCACCAAGTCAGGCTAATTTGTAGTTACCATAGGTAACTACAATTATGGACCCACAGATAATGTGTAGTTATCCATAGTTTAAATAACATATCCGCAAAAAAGTTTAAATAACATGTAGCACATCTAAATAAATTGACGTGGTATGATTACGGAAGCACAAATCAGTGTTAATGTGTAGTTACCCATAGGCAACGGGTGACTGATGGACACTACTCCCTTTGCTTCAAAATAATTAAAGTTCTAGATTTGTCTTAAGTCAACTTTTCTTACATTTGACCAACTCTACTGAAAAATATGCAAAGATCTACAACACCAAATATATTTGGGATCCCAATATATTTCGTTAAAAGAATTACAAGAGACTAATTTAGTGTTCTATATGTCGCGTTTTTTCTATAGACTTGGTCAGACTTAAACAAGTTTAACTTGTGGCAAACTCAAACTTCAATTATTTGGAAATGGAGGTAGTACTTTTGACCTACATGCGTACCCATAGGTAGTTAATCTCACCCAAACTTGTCGCTTAATAGCATCCACGCATAACCATCTTGATTTCATACCTTCATCTCGTGGCACCACGACACCTTGTATACACTGGTCCTCTACTCAAATAGTGTCGTCTACAACGTGGCAGTCCAGAAGATGGCCGGTCTATGAGGTTCGTCTGCCTCGCCCAGATCTACCGAGTGGGCACCACCATCTACCACTGGCTCGACATACCCTGGCTCAGGCGCTACTACGACTTCGGCTTCGACCACTTCGGCATGTCTTGGCGCGCCGTCGGTGTGTCAGGCCTACCCAGCCTGCCCGCCGGCACCTCGGGGCCGTTCGCCACGGGAGACTGGATCCTGCCGGACCTCACCATCCAGAACGCCGCCAGGATGAACGCCGATGTGCGCACGTTCCCCGGCACCTTCTACTTCAGCTACGCTACCAGGCGGACGACCAAGTTTTGCGGCGTCACCGTGCCGTCCGGCCTGATGCGCATTCACCCTCTCGTGCTCATACATGTCTTGCAGCTGTGCCGGTGGCGCCACTTCGCCGCCGAGCCCCCTTGCAAAGGTTACAGGTCAGCCGTCTTACTTAGATGGTACGTCTGGAGCTTAATAACGTTCAAAATTGGACCCATTTTTTGTGAGGTTTTGCTATTTCTCAGTCACAATCAGGTAAGTCTCACTTTGGACGTGATGGTAGGGATGAAGATTGGGAGGACAATGATGGTGCGTTGAACACCATCTCGATGACGCATCCTCGGATTCCGGTAGAACATCCGAGCATCTTCGTAGAGGATGATTCAGATTGCCATCGACTTCAACAGGGAATCTGGTATGACATATCACAATCAAGCCTATGTAATGTGACACGATTTTGTGTTTCGTTCCAGGCGGGCTCGTTTGGGACTGTGGAATGACAAATATTTTTTAGTTAAAACCTTGTTCTACTTTCTGCAGAAAGCAATTTTTTTCTTTTGAAAACTTGGTTCTACTTTCTACAGAAGCAGTGGCGGATCTAGTAGGGGTGCCACGACACCTCTCTAAAATGCAATCTAAATTTTTAACATACACTAGACACTATTCATATATGAATTTAATGTTGTTTGAGAAGTATTTGCTAGGATTGTGATGATATTTGGACCAAATTGCATAATTTAGCACCCTCGGGGCTACGATTCTAGGTCCACAAATGTGCATAAGCTGTACGAAATTTCTCTATCTCAAAACAAGAGCACTTACATTCTTGTGTTTTTGTTGTGGCAATGCAAACTCAGGTATTACAAGATCGTGGAGGCAGATCACATGACGTTTGTGATCAACCGGCCTAGAGGAGGCGTGCAATTCGATCTCATATACGACAACATCTTTAGGAACTGCAGGAAAAATGTGTTTAGGACAGCCAAATAAGAACTCGACCTAGGTTAACATCTTTGTTTATTGTACTCATAGAATACATGATATTGGGTGTATAATTTCTACAACTTGGTAGAACTTGAGGCTCTCCTCCAAACTGTAGGCAAGGTGATATGTGTGCAATATATGTGTTTGTATACATGTTTTGAATTCACACGTACCTTTCAACACAGACCACCTCTTAATAATATGACTTTCCTACGACCAAAGAAATAAAATCGTTGGAAACACCATCTTCGGTCTTTTCCTTCCAGAGGAGAGCATATCCGTCTTGTGCCACTTTTGAGTATGCATGTTTAGCTCAAGCACATGATTAGTCCGCAAATTACGTTGTCATCCACATCAGGCATGGAAATGCCCTCTTAGTGATAACACCCATCTCTCCAACGGTGACTAGCTTTCCTCCAAGAAAGTGAACATCGGGATACATCTTCATCTCTATGTCGTCGGTTGTCCCTAACCAAACTCCCTACTTGTGGTTTACTTTGATCACTTGACCTACCTTTGTTGTAACTTTTTCAACATACTACATTACATTACTCATCTCACTATAGCAATTGTTTAGGCTCACCTCTATATTATACATTTCCTAAACTTGATAATAATCAACTAAAAATTGTGATTGTATTTATTCACCCCCCGCCCCCTCTAGGTCCATCTCAATCCTTTCAATTTTTATCAGAGCCTCATGCTCTATCTTGTGGCTTGACCGCCCTAGAGCTAGATGACCAGGAAGAGGGATGTGCAAGATACTAACCATGTGGCACTTTTTGATTCCGGAAAGGAATCATCCTCGAGGCAACTGGAGGATAAGCATTATACCTTGATACGTCTTCGTCGTATCTATAATTTTTTATTGTTTCATGCCAATATTATACAACTTTTATACACTTTTGGCAACATTGTATATGATTTATTTGGACTAACCTATTGATCCAGTGCCCAGTGTCAGTTCCTGTCTGTTGCATGTTTTTTGTTTCGCAGAAAATCCATATCAAACAAAGTCCAAACGCGATAAAAATTTACGAAGAATTATTTTGGAATATATTGATTTTTGGGACTTGGAATCAACGCAAGCGGGGGCCCACAATGACCACAAGCCACCAGGACGTGCTAGGGGTGCCCGGCGCGCCCAGGTGTCTTATGCCCTCCTCGAATGTCGGTTGGGGCCCTTCTTCTGGCGCAAGAAAGATAATTTATGGAAAAATCGTGTAAAAATTTCAGAGCAATCGGAGTTAGGATCTCCGGGAATTTAAGAAACCGTGAAGGGCCAGTCTGGGAAACACGAAACAGAAGAGAACAGAGGGGGAGATCCAATCTCGGAGGGGCTCCTGCCCCTCCGTTGCCATGGAGGCCATGGACCAGAGGGGGAACTCTCCTCCCATCTAGGGGGGAGGCCAAGGAAGAAGAATAAGGAGGGGGGCTCTACCCCCTCTCTCCCGATGGCACTGAAGTGTCGCCGGGGCTAGGATCGTGACGGCGATCTACATCAACAATCTTGCTACCGTCAACACCAACTTTCTCCCCCTCTATGCAGCGGTGTAACACCCCTTCTCCCCGCTGTAATCTCTACTTAAACATGGTGCTCAACTCCATATATTATTTCCCAATGATATTCGGCTATCCTATGATGTTTGAGTAGATCCGTTTTGTCATGTGGGTTAATCGTGATCTTGGTTGGTATGATTTTATATTTTATTTATGGTGTTGTCCTACAGTGCCCTCCGTCTTGCGCAAACGGAGGGATCCTCGCTGTAGGGTGTTGCAATACGTTCATGATTCGCTTATCGTGGGTTGCGAGAGTGACAGAAGCTTAAACCCGAGTATGTGGGTTGTTGCGTATGGGATAAAGAGGACTTGATACTTAATGCTATGGTTGGGTTTCACGACCTTAATGATCTTTAATAGTTGCGGTTGCTTGCTAGAGTTCCAATAATAAGTGCATACGATCCAAGTAGAGAAAGTATGTTAGCTCATGCCTCTCCCTCATATAGAATTACAAGAATGATTACCAGTGCTTGTTATCGATTGCCTAGGGACAAATGACTTTCTTGTTGACAAAAGCTATCCACTTTTATTACCTTGCAATTTGTCTGTAATTTTATTCTCGCAAAGTACTCATAGTTTTATTCTTGCAAAATAGTTTCATACTTGTTCTAGGTAAAGCAGACGTCAAGTGTGCGTAGAGTTGTATCAGTGGTCGATAGAACTTGAGGTAATATTTGTTCTACCTTTAGCTCCTCGTTGGGTTCGACACTCTTATTTATCGAAGAAGGCTACAAACGGTCCCCTATACTTGTGGGTTATCATACCTTCACTGAAGTCATAGACTTGTTGGATAAACAAGCCCCACGATTGAAGATCATGGTTGAAGAGGCCGTAGCTGAAAGGCCTGCAGGTGGTGGGAGTCCTAATGGAGTCTGCATCGCCCCCGGAGTGAAGGAAAGTCCGCCAATGACTCAACCAAGTGCTCTCCTTTCCTCTCCCCGAAGTAACCATGCTGAAATGGGTCGGATTACCTTAATGCACTTTAGGCAATTCCAAAAGAACCTAAGATAAAATATCAAGGTAACCCTCCCGTTTATAACATAAAGAGGAAGTTCTTAGCTTGGAATTTTGAAATGAGGATCATATTAGGTACTCAAGATGTGGAAGATTGCTGTCACTGGGTTCTACCCCATTGATCCAACAATCTATCTCCTCGAGAAGCCTATCATGATCAACTCAACGATTGTGCATGCATTTTTAATAAGGAAGGGCTTGTCGGAGTGTATGAAGGAGCCATAGATTTTTCACCTTGTCTTAGTGTCGTTGTCGTCGTCGCCCTCTGCCACAAGATTTTGGAGCATGTGCGCCTAAGATGGATCCCGACGATGTTCGACTCGAAGCGTTTGTGAGAGTTCTGTGTTTGCATGCATTGATTTGACCCTTGGTGATATCTATGCAAATAATATGCACGCGGTTAGCTACCTCTATGCATGTATGCCATGTTGTATTTCAGTTCCCCATGACAATTATATGTTGATGCTTTCATGGAGCTTTGTCTTCTTCGGTAAAAGGGTGGTGACAATCGAGAACAGATGGTGTGTCTTTGTCTTGGTGTCTCTTCAAGCATCGAGTCTCGAGCTCGGGGGGTGAAAACCCATGGTCGATGGTTGCACCGGGCGATTGCGATGTTTTACACGTTGTGTCCTTATTGAAGGCATTGCTTCAGATTCTACTCATGTCATATGAGTTGGAATTTTAACTCGAAACTCATGAGTTAAACGAGTAGCTCATGACTTAGCTCGGCTTGACTCGAACTCGATGACTAACGAGTCGAGCCGAGTCAAGTTTTCATCTAGGCTTGTTAACATGACAAGTTTAATGAGCCGAGCGGGCGAGTTACTTATTTAGCCCATTAAGCTTGTGAATTAAAAGGGACACGAGATAAGTACCAATATTGTTGTGGATTGTTATCAGTTTAGTGCAAATTGTGATTGTTGCGATCTGGGAAGAAATGTATGTGTCTACGAATATATTTTGTAGATTAGTTGCATATAATGCATCGTATTTTGTTATTCTGATCTATAGCGAGGTTAACGAGTTAAACGAGCTGTCCCGCGAGTTACACAAATCGAGCTGAGTTTGAGTCTGGGCTCATTATGTTAACGAGTGAAACCGACCTAATTCGCTATCTTAACGAGCTCTAACGAGCCGAGCCTTGGCTGGACTTGAATTCCTTCCTTACTAGGGCTCTCCGGGTAAAAACTCAAGATTTGATCTGCAACGGTTTTTGGTGGCTTTGTTTACAGATAACCTTTTCCCTAGCTCGTGAGTCGTTGTTGTCAGCTTATTTGCAAATTGTTGGCTTTGTCGGCCTTTTCTTCTTATTATTTTTATGACTGGCTGTGTACATTTTTATGTCTAGACTGTAGCTTGATATTGATATGTGTCATCGTAAAGGTTGGGTGTAATTGACGTATTAATATACTCATAATAAAATAAAATCGATTTTCCGGAGATTCAAGTAGCCGACAAAGGGCCCGGAGCCGAACTGCCGCAGCAAAACTCCACCCGGATTCCCTCTTCACTCCACGCCGTCCTTCTTTCCCCTCTCCCCGATCGCCGTCTCCGTCTCCGACTCCATCCTCCCGCCGCTGCCGCCATGGACGGCGTCATCGGCCAGGTAAACGATCTCCGGCCTGTCGCACTCCGCCCGCTTCCCCATCTCCTTTTCTCTGACCCGGCGTGCCCCAACGATCGCAGATCTTGGAGAAGCAGGTCCTGTCGGCCGCGAAGGCGGTCGAGGACAAGCTCGACGAGCAGATCGCCGCGCTCGAGCGGCTCGACCCGGACGACATCGAGGCGCTTCGCGAGCGCCGGATGCTGCAGATGCGCCGCGCGGCCGAGCGCCGGGCCAAGTGGCGCGCCCTGGGGCACGGCGAGTACACGGAGGTCCCCGAGAAAGAGTTCTTCTCCGCCGCCAAGGCCAGCGAGCGCATGGTGTGCCACTTCTACCGCGACAACTGGCCGTGCAAGGTGCGCTCCGTTCTTGGCTAACTTCTTTTCATTCCATTCCTTGGGGAAAAAAAAGGTCAGATCGGATTGTTTAGATGTGGATCTCGTGCTAATTCATCTTCGATTGGCAATGATAATGCTGTGCCCCTCGTAGATCAGGATATCTTGAGCTGGGTTAATGCTTTTGCTTCGACCTGGTTCTTTACCCAACCCCTGAAATTGCTGTGGGATCTGCAGTATGTATGTCGGCTGCTCCATTTGTACTGCACAAGTCATGCTCTTTAGTTCCCCATTATGTATTTTTTGACACCCCAACTTAGCACTTCTCACTCCTTCCATTTATGAGTTAAATGAAACTTAAATAATTGTTTGGCCGGCCCAATCACAAATGCTTGGTGTCTGATTATTATTTATGGAGTCCAACATCCTTGTGTTTGCGAAAATGCGCGAGGGCTGCTGCCCTAGAGGTGAAGGCCATACTTGTTGGATGAATTTTATCTGTTAGGTGGACCTGCAAGTGCCATTACGTACTACTTCTATTCACATTTAGATTTAGATGCCGTTTTGGGATTTGGCACAAGAACTAAGGAGCGAGTTGAAAGACATTTCTAACGCTCAACAAAGTCCACACTAACATGGTACCAAGCAAACCCTCAACAAAGTTCATACTAATATGGTACGAAGCAAAGTCTGGAACGTGGAGAGGTTGTAGTAGTCCAGGGTACTAAGTGTTCTCGGGTTTATTGATTTGACAAGCGTGGCATTGCTTGACGAAGCCAAGAATGTCTTGTTTCATACCGGACCAATGGAAAAGGAGCTTAATCCTTCTATATGTAGCTCTACGGCCTGAACTCCCACCCAACTCTGAGTTATGTACCGCACCTCTTCGGAGAATTGTAACTGAACTTCTGCCTTTTCAATGAAAAGAAATGCAAAGGTCTTTTGCGTTTTCTCGGGGAAAAAAAAAACTCTGAATTATGTAGTGCAGAGATTAATTTGTTTCTGAGGGCATTGTGTGAACCTACAATGACTCTGTTTTTATATTGGATCACTCCTTGCTTGAAATTATAATTGGAAAGGGAGTCCAGGCTAGTCGTCAGCTGGGTGATCAGATCTTTGCATCTCTGGTCCTGGTTGTAGCTAGCAACCACTTCAGCAATCCAAGCTGCTTTTGCAGTACTAGCAAATAGAGTGCAATTTGTGCTTCATCTAGAGGGAGCACTGGCTACTCTGTTTTGTTGCCTTGTTTATATTTAATGATATAATTATAGCCCAGTAATTTGACCAATAGCTTGTGTAGAAGGCCCTCTCTCAGTTTCTGCTCTTGGATGCACGTGCGACTCTGTTGAACTGTTCTGGTGATCAAGGAAGAAGTAGCAAAATAGTGTTTCCATTTTTGTTAATGCTTCAATGATGGCCATTGCCTCTTTATCACAAGTGGAGAGAGCAGATGCCCTAGGAAAAATTGTTTTGCTGAAAAAAGAGATAGGCCTGCCACCGTGCATGAGGACTGCACGAATACCATAAGCACATGTCTCTGCATCTACTATAAATTGTTTTGTAAAGTCAGGCAGGGCTAACACATGTGCTTGAGTCATTTTATGTTTGAATGTTGAATGCATCTTGCTGTTGAAAATTGCCCTTTTCAGGACTGTGAAAAGAGGTTTGCATTCTGGATGAATCTCCTATGTTAACCAGGGAGGCTTAAAAAACTTACGAGCTGAGTAATATTTTTTGGGGGTGGCCAATTGATAATTACTTCAAAATTTCAATGGATCAGTAACAGCAGAGAGATTTAGGGGGATTTGGGAGGGATTTGCAATGAATCACTCTTGGCTTTGTGCATATCCAGAGCGTGTCCACTTGTGCATGTGTTTAGAAGTCAAAACTAACCTCTGACTTCATCTCAGAATTATTTGAGTCCTTGAAGAATTTTCCTTCTAGAAGCTGAAGCTATTGTTGGGATGCTATGCTGGAAAGTTGAACTGAACTTGATCATCTCGCAACATGAAGAGTGCTGGAGATGCCAAGATACAGCTTGGTGAATTTTTAGGTTTTTTTTTACGATTTTTTAAATTAGGGTTTGGACAAAGTTCACTTTTGTTGGTTTCTGTTTTATAATTTTATAGTTCAAGAATTTTGAACAAAACAAGTGGCTGGTTTGAACACTAGAGATCAAGGATATGGCAAGGAAGGTTGGATTAAATTTCGAGAATTTTTGAAAGAAAAATATATGTGAGACGTTGTCATGTAGATTGTTTGAGAATTTTGGTTCATGTCAATTTTTTAACATAAGCTTGAACCATTGTTTCTTCTTCTTGAATGCACATGTAAGTGTGCCATTGTGACTCAGTAGAACGCTGTGACGGTGCTGCAAGTATTTGTTCCTATTTAGTGCCTTTATGTTGTTTTTGTCATGTGGCGCTGATGATAGCAGTGTTATTTAGCTGAAACTTGCATTGTCCAAAAGTATTTTCTTACATCTCTCCTTTATTGGGGTGCAGGTTATGGACAAACACATGTCGATTCTTGCTAAACAGCATGTAGAAACACGGTTTATCAAAGTCCATGCTGAAAAGGCTCCCTTTCTGACCGAAAAACTAAGGGTTGTTGTGCTCCCAACTCTTGCTCTAGTGAAGAATGCCAAGGTTGAGGATTATGTGGTAAGACTGCTCTTAACAGTTTGTTCTTCAGCCGTGTGAAAAATGTCATTATTATGTGTAATGTAATTATTATTTCTGCTACTACCAGGTTGGATTTGATGAGCTGGGTGGTAAAGATGACTTCAGCACTGAAGATCTGGAGGAACGCATTGCGAAAGCTCAAGTGATCTTCCTCGACGGAGAGGGGCCTGCAAATCCTTCCAAGCAAGCTGCTGCCAGCAAGCGAAGCGTTCGACAATCAGATACTGGCAACTCAGACTCAGACTAGTTCTGTTCCTGTGTTGAAGGCGTGTGCTCCAAGGATTTTTATATATAGGATTTACGCCAAGCTGTTATGCTATCCTTACTAGTAGTAGGAAAGAAGTTTGTGTGGCAATGGCGATTTGAACCGCAATTGTCACTGTTGTAGATTGCTCTCGTTTTTACCATGCGTCTATACCTGGTTTGGTTTGTTTATTTGAGTGGAAATGTTTTTCGTTGCTAGCAGGACTTTTCTCGCTCCGTGTGATTGTCAGAAAATCGATGAATTTCTTGACAAGCAGATAAAATGATACCCTGATTCGTGATGGTATTGCTTGCGGATGCGGATGGAAGTTATGACAAGTTACAAATCTGAAAAGCCCTCGAGAAGGCCTCTAACTATGTGCTCTTGTAGAATGTCACATTGCTTATATCTACTGTATAACGAGTTTGCCTGGGCACCGGCTGTATAGTATACATCAGTAAATTATGTACAACAATGCTGCGTCTACTGGTGGACGGCATTCCCTTAGCCACATGAAGAAGTGACATTTTCGTATGTGGTCTTTAATATATTTTTGATCACTTGTTCCATTGCAACATACACATATAAACAACAAAAAAATACAAAATTATAATACTACAATGCTAAAAAGAACACTTCTCAAGGCTTATTTAGGCATATGATTTTAAGTTGAATATTTGAAACGATATTGATGGTCAAAGACTTGTGACATTTCCCAAATGTCACTTTTTATGTGTGGAAAGTGTATGATGCTTTAGATTACATCGGTTGAGTGATGTTGCACAAGAGGAAAAGAACTTTGAGGATCTCTTTGGTATGTGTTGTTATTTGGACCCGAACTACAACAAAGTTAGTTATCCGTCTGTAAGAAAGTTTTCCCTAATGCTCTCTAGTTGGTGTCATAACACGTGCTGGGACTAGAATATCTTCAGCGAAATTTCCTTGTGTGCCTGTCCAAATGTCAATATTCGAATAAAACTGATCTCCAATGGCTTTAGCTTCACTGATGGCCTCTTATTAGAAAAAGGCAAGCATTCACAAATACATAAAGTACTTTTTTTGTTTTGTTACATTGCATACAACACTATATGCTTTGATTGTTTCTACTTACATGTCAGATATATTAAATAAACTGATGAAACTTCGTGTCAGACACATAATTTAAGGCAAAGAAGTGAATGCTAAAATAGTAAATACAGTGGCATGGATAAACTTGATCGTAGGCTATGATGAAAGGTGTTAAGGTTGTTGAAAAATAATATAAATTTAAAGTTCACTGTTACATTCTTATTAACAATAGCATATAGGTCATGAGCTAAATTCTAAAGGTGAACTATGATTGCCAAGTGAAAGAAACGTTAACCCAGAGAAGTAACTCTTGAAGGGCATAATCTTCAGTTGTATATCTGCCATGGACTGTCAATATTTCTGAAGTTCCCTTGTGACCATAGGTTCGATTTGCTTGTACACCCCATAAATCTTCTCTGATGATTTTGTTTTTTCTTTGTCATCTTTAGGTGTCTCTTCTGATCTGGATTTTAGTTCACTGAACTGGAAAAGCTTCTAAATGCTAAGGTAGTTCCTAATTTGCGGTTATACAAATTTGGTATTTGCACAATATTCTAGTTGTGATCACCACAACATTCTATTTTTGTCCATTGAACTGCAAACATATATAACTGGGCATCGAACAATTGGCTAGAGGCGTGTGCGGTCATGGCCCCTAGCCCACCCGCATTTGATCCTTGTGCTCTGCAGAGGTGCTCACAGTTGTTCTCTTTTAATTTAAAAGCCACAAGGGCTAGTCTTCAATATATGATCTACAGAAAAGCCTTGGGTCCTTGTTGATCCAGAAAAAAGAACTGCAAACATACTATGACCCCAGAACAATTTGTTTCAAGGATTTGAGTGAAGAGTTGGGACTTTTGCATTCTGAGGTCTCACATCTTAGTCCCTGCTCTACTATTTAAGTATGTTACCGAAGTTCAGTGGCTCAAGATTTTATCTCGAAGACCTCTCAGGGCAACACGGTCGACTATCTTTATGAGTTTGTCAACCTATGGGAGAAGCTATCTCATGTTCACCTAATATCATGCTGCGAGAGTGATATGTTGTATTTGGCCTTTGGCTGAGACCCCTAAAACTCCTTATTCAATGAAAATAGCAAATCTTTTGTCTTGTTTAAAACAAAGATTTATTTCTGAGGGCTATTAATTTTTGTTTGTGCGGTACACATTAATAACTACATTACAGAATAAGTCTAACTACCAGAAAATAGAATCCGATGAAATAGCAAAAGAATCACAGAGGCGTCTATCCAAATCTTCAGCCAATATCCTGTATTGCATCAACGATGTTGGTCGTCTTTGTGCTAGTGAGGTACCTTTTTTACATTCATTGGTTCTAATGTTTCATGTAACGTCTTGAAGTTTTTATCTTTATTTGTTAATCACTCGAATGAGAATTTATTCAAAATAATTGATGACATGGAAGAATGCCCTTGAGGGAGTCCTGGACTAGGGGGTGTCCGGATAGCCGGACTATCATCATCAGCCGGACTCCAAGACTATGAAGATACAAGATTGAAGACTTCGTCCCGTGTCTGGATGGGACTTTCCTTGGCGTGGAAGGCAAGCTTGGCGATACGGATATGTAGATCGCCTACCATTGTAACCGACTCTGTGTAACCCTAGCCCTCTCCGGTGTCTATATAAACCGGAGGGTTTTAGTCCGTAGGACGAACAACCATTACAACAATCATACCATAGGCTAGCTTCTAGGGTTTAGCCTCCTTGATCTCGTGGTAGATCCACTCTTGTACTACCCATATCATCAATATCAATCAAGCAGGAGTAGGGTTTTACCTCCATCGAGAGGGCCCGAACCTAGGTAAAAACATCGTGTCCCTTGTCTCCTGTTACCATCCGCCTAGACGCACAGTTCGGGACCCCCTACCCGAGATCCGCCGGTTTTGACACCGACATTGGTGCTTTCATTGAGAGTTCCTCTGTGTCGTCACCGATAGGCTTGATGGCTTCTTCAATCAACAACAACGCAGTCCAGGATGAGAATTTTCTCCCCGGACGGATCTTCGTGTTCGGCGGCTTTGCACTGCGGGCCAATTCACTTGGCCGTCTGGAGCAGATCGAAAGCTACGCCCCTAGCCATCAGGTCAGATTTGGAAGCCTAAACTTCACGGCTGACATCCGCGGAGACTTGATCTTCGACGGATTCGAGCCACAGCCGAGCGCGCCACACTGTCATGATGGGCATGACTTAGCTCTGCCGCCGGACAGTACCCTGGAGGCCGCACACGAGTCCGCTCTGACCCATAGTTCGGAGCTGACCGCGCAGATCGAGGACAGGTGGCTGGACACCGCCTCGGGGGCTGCAACTTCCACGACGATGGAGCCGAATACCGACCTTGTCCCTTGCAAGGCTTGTGACTCCGAGGTGCCAGACTCCTTGCCGGACTCCAAACCTCCTGCGCCCCTGCCGATCGAATCCGATTGGGCGCCGGTCATGGAGTTCACCGCTGCAGACATCTTTTAGCACTCACCCTTTGGCGACATCCTGAATTCGCTAAAATATCTCTCGTTATCAGGAGAGCCCTGGCCGGACTGCGGTCAGGATGGTTGGGATGCGGACGACGAAGAAATTCGAAGCCCACCCACCACCCACTTTGTAGCCACTGTCGACGATCTAACCGACATGCTAGACTTCGACTCCGAAGACATCGACGGTATGGACGACGATGCCGGAGATGAACAAGAACCAGCGCCTACAGGGCACTGGAAGACCACCTCGTCATATGACATATACATGGTGGACACCCCGAAGGATGGGGACAGCGAAGAAGCAGCGGAGGCAGATTCCTCTAAGAAACAGCCCAAGCGCCGACGTCAGCGGCGCCGCTCTAAATCCCGCCATAGCAAGAATGGAGATTCCGGCACCGGAGATAACAACACCCCAGAGAGTGCCGAAGACAATCCCCTCCGGCAAGATTCAGCACAGGAGGACGGAGAAGCCAGCCCTCAGGAGAGAGCGGCAGACGAGGAGGATGAAAATTACATGCCCCCCTCCGGATATGAGGCAAACCTCAATGACGAAGAATTCGTCGTGCCTGAGGATCCCGTCGAACAAGAGCGTTTTAAACGTAGGCTAATGGCCACGGCAAACAGCCTAAAGAAAAAGCAGCAACAACTTCAAGCTGATCAAGACCTGCTGGCCGACAGATGGACTGAGGTCCTCGCGGCCGAAGAGTATGAACTCGAACGCCCCTCCAAAAGCTACCCAAAATGCAAGTTGCTCCCCCGACTAGAGGAGGAAGCATACAAACCTTCATCACCAGCGCACAATACGGCAGACCGACCACCCCGTGGCCGCGACCGAGAGGCATCTAGGCCCTCCATCAGGACCGTACCCCGGCATCGCTCGAAAAGTACGAAGCCACAAGGGAATGCGCCGGACTTGCAAGACATATTGGAGGACAAGGCAAAACAATCAAGATCTATCTACGGATCACGTGGGCGCCCCACAATCCACGACGACTACCGTCGCGCCGGATACAGCAACTCCGGCCGGGCCGAACACAGAAGACAAAGCTCTCTGGAGCTACGTCGTGATATTGCTCAATATAGAGGCGCCGCACACCCCCTATGCTTCACAGATGAAGTAATGGATCATCAAATCCCTGAAGGGTTTAAACCCGTGAACATCGAATCCTACGATGGCACAACAGACCCCGCGGTTTGGATCGAAGATTACCTCCTTCATATCCATATGGCCCGCGGTGACGATCTCCACGCCATCAAGTATCTCCCACTCAAGCTTAAAGGACCAGCTCGGCATTGGCTTAACAGCTTGCCAGCAGAGTCAAATGGGTGTTGGGAGGACCTGGAAGCCGCATTCCTTGACAACTTCCAGGGCACATATGTGCGACCACCAGATGCCGATGACCTAAGCCACATAATTCAGCAGCCAGATGAATCGGCCAGACAGTTCTGGACACGGTTCTTAACAAAGAAAAATCAAATCGTCGACTGTCCGGATGCAGAGGCCCTCGCAGCCTTCAAACATAACATCCGCGACGAGTGGCTGGCCCGGCACCTAGGACAGGAAAAGCCAAAAAGCCCTCACATCACTCATGACCCACTTCTGTGCGGGAGAGGACAGCTGGCTAGCTCGCAGTAACAACCTCAGCAAAGATTCTGGCAGTCCAGAAAGCAAGGACCGCAATGGCAGGTCGCGTCGCAACAAGAACAAACGCCGCGTTAACGGCGATAACACTGAGGATACAGCAGTCAACGCCGGATTCAGAGGCTCTAAACCCGGTCAGCGGAAGAAGCCATTTAAAAGAACCACTCCGGGTCTGTCCAATTTGGACCGAATACTTGACCGCTCCTGCCAGATACATGGCACCCCCGAAAACCCAGCTAACCACACCAACATGGATTGTTGGGTGTTCAAGCAGGCAGGCAAGTTAATTGCCGAAAATAATGACAAGGGGCTGCATAGCGATGACGAGGAAGAGACCCGGCCGCCGAACAGTAGAGGACAGAAGGGTTTCCCCCCACAAGTACGGATGGTAAACATGATATACGCAACCCACATACCCAAGAGGGAGCGGAAGCGTGCACTTAGGGACGTATATGCGATGGAGCCAGTCGCCCCGAAGTTCAATCCACGGTCCTCTTGCCCGATCACTTTCGATCGAAGGGACCACCCTACCAGTATCCGCCATGGTGGATTCGCCGCATTGGTTTTAGACCCAATCGTCGATGGATTTCACCTCACTAGAGTCCTGATGGACGGCGGCAGCAGCCTGAACCTGCTTTATCAGGATACAGTGCGCAAGATAGGCATAGACCCCTCAAGGATTAAACCTACAAAGACGACCTTCAAAGGCGTCATACCAGGTGTTGAGGCCAATTGCACAGGCTCAGTCACACTGGAAGTGGTCTTCGGATCCCCGGATAATTTCTGAAGCGAGGAGTTAATCTTCGACATAGTCCCGTTCCGCAGTGGCTATCACGCTCTGCTCGGACGAATCGCGTTTGCAAAGTTCAACGCGGTGCCGCATTACGCATACCTCAAGCTCAAGATGCCAGGCCCTCGTGGAGTCATCACGGTCAACGGAAACACTGAACGCTCCATCCGAACGGAGGAACACACAGCGGCTCTCGCGGCAGAAGTACAGAGCAGCCTCTTAAGGCAATTCTCGAGTCCGGCCGTTAAACGACCGGACATGGCCAAACGCGCCCGGAGTAACACACATCAAGACCACCTGGCACGTTCCGAGCACGCGTAGCAATGCGGCCCCAACCCAGCCCTTGCATGATTGCAAGACCAGCTCTTCGCGTACATCATTACGCTCTGGAGATACCATGGGCATAGGGGAAGGGGCATGACCACGACAGGCTCAGAGTGCGGCTCAACCACATCAGGGGCTCCCAAGTGTGCTGCTCTTTTTATTTTCCTTTTTTCCTTTTTCTATTTACACAGGACTCCGTTCACCTGAGACCCTGTCCGGCGGTAAACCTGCCGAACTCACGATGCAACAGCCAGGGAAGGACAAAGGCTACGACAAACATTCAGGTGGTCTCCATTATGAGCATTAAATTTGTTAAATACAACAGTCCGCAGCCTACCCCTGGAGGGGGATATGTTTAAATAGTCCAATCCCTTGCTTACCGCACTATTTGTATCGTTCTGCACTCATAGCAGAATTCCTTGAATAAACAATGCAGCGCTTTTTGCCTATAATTGCATTCCTTTTTTTTTACATATACGTTCATTTATGACATCTTGCATCCGTACACTTTGGTACGGCCGAATACACCAGGGGCTTATGTTCCCCGCATTACGGTGTGACAAGTACGAACACTTTCACAAGTGCGGCACCCCGAACTTATAGCACTATATGCATCGGCTCCGAATCATGTCTTGGGTCAATAGTTGGGTTTGCCCGGCTCCCATGTTTTGGTACCTTACGTTCCGTTCTATCGGCTAAGGTAGCACTGGGAGAACCACTGCGATTGCGCCCCGGTTGAGCTGGGCGAGCGCCTCAGTGCAGAAAGCTAAAACTGACCGTCATGATAAGGCGAGAGCTGGTCGCTGTTCAAGAGGTCTTTTCGAGTCCCTAAAGACTTATGCCGCTTAGAGCGAGGAACCGGCTCCGTCCGGCCCAGGCATGGATAGCGCCCCGAAATCGGTCTTCCGAACACTAGGGGCTTCGCCGAAATTTAAAATTATAGAATTCTATGGCTAAGTGAGAGTGTTCAAGCATTATAAGTCCGGTTGCCTTGTTCGCTGTGTTGAGCGCCTCCCTAGATGGACCCAAAAATGGGAACAAGAGCGCTCAAGTTTATCCCGAACACCCCAGCACTCGTGGCATGGGGGCTGAAGCCGACGACTTGCCATCTCTCAGATTTGATAAACGGCCGCACAGAAGGTAATATTTTAAATCAATAAGCGTTGCTTAGCGCATATGAACAAAGTTTTCAGCGCACAGGATAACACATTGCGAGTCTACTCAAATATTACATTTTTGGGGCACTCATCCGCAATCTTGCGGGCACCCTTCAGGACACTCTTATAATACATTTCGGGCGTACGATACTCCTTGCCCGCCAGCGGCGCGTCTGTCAGAAGCCTCTCAGCATCCAGCCTGCCCCAGTGCACCTTTGCGCGGGCAAGGGCCCGGCGGACACCTTCAATGCAGGCAGAGTGCTTGATGACTTCCACCCAAGGGCACGCATCCACCAGCTGCCGCACGAGGCCGAAGTAGCTCCCAGGCACGGCCTCCCCAGGCCACAGCCGGACTATGAGGCCCTTCATGGCCTGCTCGGCTACCTTGTGGAGCTCGACCAGCTGCTTCAGCTGGTCGCTAGGGGGCACCGGATGTCCGGCCTCAGCATACTGAGACCACAAGACCTTCTCTGTTGAGCTCCCCTCCTCGGCCCGGTAGAATGCGGCGGCATCGGACACGCTGCGCGGAAGATCTGCAAATGCTCCTGGAGAGCTCCGAATTCGGGTAAGTAACAGGTAATTCACATTCACATGCTTGCTTTGCATGAAAAATGCCTTACCCGCCGTTATTTTCTTCACCGCCTCAATCTCCTGAAGGGCCTTATGGGCCTCGGCCTTAGCGGCTTTGGCACTCTCAAGAGCCGAGGCAAGCTCGGACTTTTGAGTCTTCGAGTCGCGCTCCAAACTCTCATGCTTTTCGATGAGAGCCTGGAGCTCTTGCCGCACCTCCACCACCCGCGCCTCCTGCTTCTCTCGCTCCGCTCGTTCCGCGGCCGCATTATGTTTGGCTGCGGACACGGCCTCCTTCAGGGTTGCCACCTCGCTTGTGGCCCCTGTAGTGCCCACGTTATCCTTGTTATCTCTATTGCAACCAAAATCCTTTTCTGTAAGGTACAAATTTAATATGGTGTTACTCACCTTCTTTGTCCTCGAGCTGCTTCTTGGCAAGGCCGAGCTCGTTCTCGGACTGCTCGAGGTTCTGCTTCAAAGCATCGACCTCCGCAGTCAGTGCGGCAGAGGTCAGCAGCGCATACATTTTAGAACTCCTGCGTATATATTTTGTAGATCCTCAGTCCAGTTTTTATTTCTGAACACCGAACCGAGCATCAGGGGCTACTGTCTATGCGGTATTACATTACATATTTTAAAAACTTCTTACCTCAAAGCCTGTTAGAAGGCTGCTGCAGGCTTCGGTCAGCCCGCTCTTGGCGAGCTGAACCTTCTGAATCACCACACTCATGATAGTGCGGTGTTCTTCCTCGATGGAAGCGCCGTTGAGCGCCTCCAACAAGTTGTCCGGTGCCTCCGGCTGGACGGAGGCTGCTGGTGTCACGGTCTTGCCCTTCTTACGAAGGGGCCGCCTTCCGGACTTCGGAACCACTGCGGGTTCCGACACGGAGTCCGGCGCAAAGTCCGGGAGGCTGCCTTGCGGCACCTCCGGGGCCTCCTCCTGATGGGTCCCCTCCTGGGACCCCACCTCGGCGTCGTCAGCATCACGAGGGGTGGAGGCGGTCGGAATGGAATCCACATCCGACGGAGCCAAGGACCCGCTGGATGAAGCGGGAAGATCCTCCTCGGCTGGACTACAGGTAGTGTGCGGCATTAGAAGGACACTATGTGGCGAAAAAGAGAAACTACAAATCACTCAGGAATCCGGATACTTACGATCTTGCCAGGGGCTTGGCCCTTGAGGGCCACTCCTCGTCGCCGTCGTTGGCGTTGGCGGAATTGTCCGGAGGAAGGGTCCTTCCCCTCTTGGACCCTTCGGCCTCCCCCGTTGGGGAAGCCTTCCTCTTCCTCTCTCCCCCCTCTTGGGGAGAGTCCTCTTTCTCCTCCTCGTCTTCGGGGGGGGGGGGGAGGAGTCCGCCTCGGAGCCATCGGACGATGAGTCCGATACCACCTGGCGCCGGGAACTCCTTCCGGTTCCCGTGGCCTTCTTCTTGGCCTTCTTCTCCGGCACCACATAGAGTGCCGGGAAGCAGTCCCGTTAAACGGGTATCCGCTGGGTCTTCGGGGAGGGGAGCCGGACAGTTAGCCTGTCCGGACGTCCTCTGCCAGTCCTATTAAAGGCATGGGGAGTTTTAGATCCCACAATAGAGTCAAACTATGAAGGAAATAAATGTCCCATAAAGGATAACATATCTTACCACACCGGCCGGGCGTTTCGTGCTGAATCCGCGATCTTCAGTCGCGGATGCGGGGGCTTCTCCCCCCTTGAACAGCACCCTCCAGCCAGCTTCGTACATTGTGTCGAAGAGCCCGCTAAGGGTCCGGTGCTGTGCCGGATCGAACTCCCACAGATTGAAGGCTCGTTGTTGGCAGGGGAGAATCCGGCGGACGAGCATGACCTGGACCACGTTGACAAGCTTGAGTTTCTTGTTCACCAAGGTCTGGAGACAGGACTGGAGTCCGGTCAGCTCCTCCGAACTGCCCCATAGCAAGCCCTTCTCTTTTCAGGAGGTGAGCTGCATGGGGGCGCTAGATCTGAATTCGGGGGCCGCTGCCCATTCAAGGTCACGCGGCTCGGTGATATAGAACCATCCCGATTGCCACCCTTTGATTGTTTCCACAAAGGCGCCCTTGAGCCAGAGGACGTTGGGCATTTTGCCCACCATGGCGCCTCCGCACTCCGCTTGGACGCCCTTCACTACCTTCGGCTTGACATTGAAGGTTTTTAGCCACAAGCCGAAGTGGGGCTGGATGCAGAGGAAGACCTCACACACGACGATAAACGCCGAGATGTTGAGGATGAAGTTTGGCGCCAGATCATGGAAGTCCAGGCCGTAGTAGTACATGAGCCCCCGGACGAAGGGATGAAGTGGGAAGCCCAGTCCGCGGAGGAAGTGGGGAAGGAATACGACCCTCTCATGGGGCCTGGGGGTGGGGATGAGCTGCCCCTTGTCGAGCAGCCGGTGCACGATGTCGCTGGACAGATATCTGGCGCCGCACAGCTTTTCGATGTGCCCCTCCGTGACGAAGGAGACCATCCACTTGCCTCCCGCTCCGGACATGGCTGGAGAAGGTTGAGGCAAGATGTGCGAGCTTGGGCGCTGGAGCTCGAGTGCGCGGAGATGGATAAGCAAAGGAGGAAGAAGGCGTAGGTAAAAAAGGTGGATCCTTATCCCCTTATATATGGGCGGACGAAGACTATGCGTCCCCACCGGCCTGGTAAAACTCGCTTATCTCCCAAGCGCCACCATCAATGGCGCGGTTGGGTTACCCACGTCCGTATTGATGAGAATCCCGGAATAAGGGGAACACGATCTCTGCTTCGACAAGACGTGCCAAGGAAACCGCTTCGCTAAACGCGCTGGGGTGGTATAATAAAAAATGATTCAAGTGAAGGCTTGGTGGTGGTATGACGTCATGCCACAAAATACGTCAGCAGATTGAACTTGTGTACATATTATTCTCTCTACGATGGAGTGTGGAAGTTATTTTGCAGAGCCGGACACTATCCTGGTGTTCACAATCTTCTATGAATTATTCGGAGGAGGAACCCGCCTTGCAATGCCGAACAATATGCGCGCCGGACTCATCGTCATTGAAGCCTGGTTTAGGGGCTACTGATGGAGTCCTGGACTAGGGGGTGTCCGGATAGCCGGACTATCATCATCGGCCGGACTCCAAGACTATGAAGATACAAGATTGAAGACTTCGTCTTGTGTCCGGATGGGACTTTCCTTGGCGTGGAAGGCAAGCTTGGCGATACGGATATGTAGATCTCCTACCATTGTAACCGACTCTGTGTAACCCTAGCCCTCTCCGGTGTCTATATAAACTGGAGGGTTTTAGTCCGTAGGACGAACAACCATTACAATAATCATACCATAGGCTAGCTTCTAGGGTTTAGCCTCCTTGATCTCGTGGTATATCCACTCTTGTACTACCCATATCATCAATATCAATCAAGCAGGAGTAGGGTTTTACCTCCATCGAGAGGGCCCTAACCTGGGTAAAAACATCGTGTCCCTTGTCTCCTGTTACCATCCGCCTAGACGCACAGTTCGGGACCCCCTACCCGAGATCCGCCGGTTTTGACACCGACAACCCTCTCTTCGTCTGGCTTGCATTACAAACATCTTTGGACACCAATGAAAAAGTGGCTTCCATGTTGAAGGGGAGACCAATGGCTGCTATTCAAGAGTTTGTGGGGCACTGGGTCAGTGATAACTTAACTAAATACATCCCTGTTCCTCTGAAAGGATCGAGAAGAGGTGTCTAGAGGCACGGGGGGTGATTAGACCCTCAACTAATAAAGGTGGCAGTTTTTAAGTTTTTAAAGTTGAGGTTGACAATTAGCACAATTTTGAACATTCACAATACAATTCAAGCAAGCATGCAAAGAGTATATGAGCAGCGGAAAGTAAAGCATGCAACTTGCAAGAAAGTAAAGGGATGGGATTGGAGTGTGCAAACACAATTGGAGACATGGAGATTTTTGGCGTGGTTCCGATAGGTGGTGCTATCGTACATCCACGTTGGTGGAGACTTCAAACCACGAAGGGTAACAGTTGCGCGAGTCCACGGAGGGCTCCACCCACGAAGGGTCTGATACATCTCCAACGTATCTATAATTTTTGATTGTTCCATGCTATCATATTACCCGTTTTGGATGTTTATGGGCTTTACTTTACACTTTT
Source organism: Triticum timopheevii (assembly GCA_963921465.1). Taxonomy (NCBI): domain Eukaryota; kingdom Viridiplantae; phylum Streptophyta; class Magnoliopsida; order Poales; family Poaceae; genus Triticum; species Triticum timopheevii. Next base: position 543,022,485 of record OY997266.1, read on the forward strand.
ATATCATTTTTGGGACTAACCTACTAACCGGAGGCCCAACCCGAATTGCTGTTTTTTTTGCCTATTTTAGTGTTTCGAAGAAAAGGAATATCAAACGGAGTCCAAACGGGATGAAACCTTCGGGAGCGATCTTTTTGGAACAAATGCAAACCAGGAGACTTGGAGTGGACGTCAAGCAGCGAACGAGGCGGCCACAAGGGTGTCCGGCGCGCCCTAAGGGGGTGGGCGCGCCCCCACCTTGTGGGCCCCTCGTGGCTCCACCGACCTACTTCTTCCTCCTATATATATCCACGTACATCGAGAACATCCAGGAGCACCACGAAAACCTAATTCCACCGCTGCGCAACCTTCTGTATCTGTGAGATCCCATCTTGGAGCCTTCGCCGGTGCTCCGTCGGAGGGGGAATCGACCATGGAGGGCCTCTACATCATGTCCGAGGCCTCTCTGATGAGTTGTGAGTAGTTTACCACAGACCTTCGGGTCCATAGTTATTAGCTAGATGGCTTCTTCTCTCTCTTTGAATCTCTGTACCAAGTTCTCCTCGATCTTCTTGTAGATCTATTCGATGTAACTCTTTTTGCGGTGTGTTTGTCGGGATCCGATGAATTGTGGGTTTATGATCAAGGTTATCTATGAGAAATATTTGAATCTCCTCTAAATTCTTTTATGTATGATTGCTTATCTTTGCAAGTCTCTTCGAATTATCAGTTTGGTTTGGCCTACTAGATTGATCTTTCTTGCAATAGGAGAAGTGCTTAGCTTTGGGTTCAATCTTGCGGTGTCCTTTCCCAGTGACAGCAGGGGCAGCAAGGCATGTATTGTATTGTTGCCATCGAGGATAAAAAGATGGGGTTTATATCGTATTGCTTGAGTTTATCCCTCTACATAATGTCATCTTTCTTAATGCGTTACTCTGTTCTTATGAACTTAATACTCTAGATGCAGGCAGGAGTCGGTCGATGTGTGGAGTAATAGTAGTAGATGCAGAATCGTTCCGATCTACTTGTCACGGACGTGATGCCTATATACATGATCATGCCTAGATATTCTGATAAATATGCACTTTCTATCAATTGCTCGATAATAATTTGTTCACCTACCGTATTACTTATGCTATCTTGAGAGAAGCCACTAGTGAAACCTATGGCCCCTGGGTCTCTCTTTTATCATATAAGTTTTCCATCTACTTTTATTTGCATCTTTTACTTTCCAATCTATATCATAAAAATACCAAAAATATTTATCTTATCTTATTATCTCTATCAGATCTCACTTTTGCAAGTTACCGTGAAGGGATTGACAACCCCTTTATCGCGTTGGTTGCGAGGTTCTTGTTTGTTTGTGTAGGTACGAGGGACTTTTGAGGAGCCTCCAACTGGATTGATACCTTGGTTCTCAAAAACTGAGGGAAATACTTACGCTACTTTGCTGCATCACCCTTTCCTCTTCAAGGGAAAACCAACGCAGTGCTCAAGAGGCAGCAAGAAGGATTTCTGCCACCGTTGCCAGGGAGGTCTTCGCTCAAGTCAAGACATACCAAGTACCCATCACAAACTCATCTCCCTCGCATTACATTATTTACCATTTGCCTCTCGTTTTCCTCCCCCCCACTTCACCCTTGCCGTTTTATTGGCCCTCTCCTTTTCGCTTTCCTCTTGTGTGCTCGTGTGTTAGATCGTTTATCTTGTCATCATGGTTAGTCCTCCTATCCTCGTTATTACTGCCGAGCATGAAGTTCTCAATTTTAAACAAGGGGGGGGGGGAGAAAATCTAAAAGATGCTTGGCATAGAATTTGCAATGCTCAAAATAGATCTACTAAGAAGCTCTCTACTTGCGTTCTTCTTCACAATTTTTATGTAGGCATTACTCCTTGGAATAGATGCATCCTTGATACCATTGCCGGAGGGGATTTCTTGGGTAGCCATACTTGTGATGCTTATAATGCTATGTTTGGACCACCCCCTCTTTTGGTCAATGGAACTGTTTTAACTTTAGAACATGTGATGCAAAGACTTGAAATTATTGAAAATAACGTTGCCACTGTTGAGTTAATTGAAAATTTAGATAAAAAGATCCACAACCAAATTACCCAATATGGATCTAGGTTCGTAGTTACTTTGAATTTTTTTAAAGAGAAAGAACCTATAGTTAACGAAAGAATAGATCTAGATTTGATGAGAATCGGTAAACTTGAGGATATTATCACCAACTTAGGGTCGGCCTTTTCATCCGTGAAAAATACTCCAACTCCTCCTACCAAAACTACCAAATTTATTTATGTTCCTAAAAATAAGGGTGAATCTTCTACTAAGGAAAATGTGGATCTCAAATCAATAAGTGTTCACCCCAATTGTCTCTCTATCATAAAGGAACCTTTTGCTTCAAATGAATTTCTTGATTTCTTGCCTAGGAGTTTAATCATTACTAAAAAGAATGAAACTCCTAAAATTTATAAATGCTCTATTGAAGAATTGAATGCCAAAGATGGCAATACTTAGATCTATTCTCGCTTTTATGCCTAGCTAGGGCCGTTAAACGATAGCGCTTGTTGGGAGGCAACCCAATTTTATTTTTGTTTCTTGCTTTTTGCTTCTGTTTAGTAATAAATAATTCATCTAGCTTCTATTTATATGCGATTTTATATTTTAATTAGTGTTTGTGCCAAGTAGAACATATAGGATAACCTACGGTGATAGTTAATTTGATTCTGCTGAAAAACTGAAACTTTTGCGCGCACGAGAATAATTTTAATAAATCACAGAAACGTGCTTTTGCGTTGATTCTTTTTGCAGTAGATCAATAGACAAATTTCCCAGGACTTCCTATTTTGGTAGGATGTTTAGAGTTCCAGAAGTATTCTAAAGTTACAGATTGCTACAGACTATTCTGTTTTTGACAGATTCTCTTTTTCGTGTGTTGTTTGCTTATTTTGATGCATCTATGGCTAGTATCGGGGGGTATGAACCATAGAGAAGTTGGAATACAGTAGGTTTAACAGAAATAAGTAAATACTGAGTTCATTATAGTACCTTATGTGATGGTTTTTCTTTCTTGCACTAACGGAGCTTATGAGATTTCCTGTTGAGTTTTGTGTTGTGAAGTTTTCAAGTTTTGGGTAAAGATTTGATAGACTATGGAATAAGGAGTGGCAAGATCCTAAGCTTGGGGTTGCCCATGGCACCCCAAGATATTCAAGGACAACCAAAAGCCTAAGCTTGTGGATGCCCCGGAAGTCATCCCCTCTTTCGTCTTCGTCTATCGATAACTTTACTTGGAGCAATATTTTTATTCGCCAGATGATATGTGTTTTGCTTGGAGCATCTTGTATGATATGAGTCTTTGCTTTTTAGATTAACACAATCATACTTGATGTACACACCTTTTGGGAGAGACACACTTGATTTGGAATTTATTAGAATACTCTATGTGCTTCACTTATATCTTTTGAGCTAGATAATGTTTGCTCTATGTAGCGACCCGACCACATATGGTCAAGTCTCTGTGCTCCGGTGTCATCCCTGGATCAGTAATGCTGACACCACACAGTACTTCGAAGGATTTATAACAGAGTAGCAATCACACACTTATTACATCGTTTGTCCAAAAGAGGACTTATTATAATAATCATGGCTTAAGGCCATCTAAATACGATAACAGCGGAAGACTTGGAAGATAAGTGAGTCCATCAACTCCAACGGCATCACTGAGTATAGAACCACGACCTAAAAGCACCTTACTCGTCGTCTGAAAAGTCTGCAACATGAAAGTTGCAGCCCGAAAACGGGTCAGCACATGGAATATGCTGGCAATGTAACACATAGAGAATGATGAATGATAAGCCTATACTACATGCATATTTGGCTGGTGGAAAAGCTCTATGGTTACAGTTTTTGCATAAAGCCAGTTTTTCCCTACTGCAAAGGAATAAATTTATTTAACTATCATGGTGGTTGTTAAACATTGAGAATGGTTGACAGCATCCTCAATCCCAATTAAAAGTACTCATTAAAACCCAACAATATTAATTAGAGTAACATGTTGAGATTCACAGAATATTCAAGTACTAGATACTCAAGATGTCCATAACCGGGTGCACGGCTAATCATGATTAGTTTGTACACTCTGCAGAGGTTTGCACACTTTTCCCCACAAGACTCGATCGCCTCCGTTTGGTTTCTCGCACTACATGGTGTTTGAGAAACGGATGACCGAGACATAGTCTTTCAGAAGCGCTAGCACCTTACGATGGGTAGACCGGTACACCTACATCCCCTACATCTGCTAGTCCACCACTATAAGAGTCGCACGACTTAGTCAACTATGCCAGAGCCCATAATGGCTTGTGGCTGCACACGTAAGTTACTAGTATGAATTATCTTATGATCCCTTTGAGCCTGGGTGGCGGTCGATAGGAAAATCACATGGTACCCCCGGGATTTCCAAAAAAAAAACAGGCAAGTCCTGGTAACCCCAGGTGCCTCAATCCACCCAGATGTGTATTTAAGTTGCCACCTTAGATAAACCATTAATTAACAAACTCACATCTGTCATGGATATTCACTCACCCAATCCACGTCTACTAGCATAGCATGGCATAATAAGCAAACGCAGAAGTAACTCCCAAAGGTTTCATAAGTAAAACAGGTAATAGGTACTACCTCATCTACTTCCCATCCCCACAATTTAGTTTGATCCTAAACATGCAATGTGTGAGGGTTGATCTAATGCATAAAAACTGGGTAGTAGAAAAAGGTATGATCAAGTGTTACTTGCCTTGCTGATGATCCGCGAAACCTAGAGATTCGAAGTAACAAGCGGCGCACTCCGGGTGATCTAACACAGACAAACAACAAGCATACAATAAGTACTCATCTAATGCACAGATAAAATTCGAATGAAAGATCTAACCAGAAAGTCCAACTTAAGAACCCTGGTTGCAAAAAGAATCAAATCGAATAAAGCAACGAAAGTCAAACGGCGAAATAAAACAACTCGGTTCTAGCAATTTGAAACTAAGTCAAATTTTACAGTAGCAAAACGTTGTTTAAGTTGATTAGTCGGAACGGCGGTTTCGAAACGAAACTCCAGGCGCTTCAATCACCTGATTCCGATAAACGAGCGAGAAGGTAAACTAGAACGAAGATCGGATCTGAAATCGCGATCAGAAAATAGCAGAATAAATCCGACTAGAAGAAAAACGACGAACGGTTAAACGAACGAATGTTCGTTAACCGAGGCTAACCAGTGATCACATTCGTTAGGACGAACGGTCCGGCGAACGCTCTCTAAACAACAAAACTGGAAAAACCGACGAGAAAAACCGATCTAGGGTTTCGGTAAGAAGACCAAAACAACGGAAAAGAAAACCGGAACGAAAAACCGATCTAGAAAACCGGAACGGTTTACGAGAAAAACTGAACCGAGGGGAAGAAGTGACGCGGCGCGGGGCTAGTACCTCGAAGAGGCGGGGGGCTCCGGCGGCGGCGGCGTTGGGCGGCGGTGGCGGCACTTGGCGGCGGTGGCGCTGGCAGGCGGCGGCGTTGGGCGGGCGGCGGCGCGGGTGTGGGGCGTGGTGGAGGGCTTGGGGTGAGGGGCTTGAGATTTGTTGTGGGTTTAGAGGGAGGGGGTGTGTGTGGGGGTATTTATATTGGTCAGGGGAGGGTTTTGTTTGGAGGAGGGATCAAGGAATAAGAGTAGGAATAGGAATCCTAGAAACAAAAAACGGAATAATGAAACGGGGTCCAAATCCTACTAGGATTTGCAAAAGAAAAAGGAAACAGCGGGGCGCTGGCTCCCTGGCGCGGCGGCGTTGTCGCGCGCGCGCGTGCGGCCTGGCACGGCGGCTGGCGGCTGGCTCGGCCGACTGGGCCTTTGGCCCAGTCGCGCTGCGGCATTTTTTTCTAAATCAGTTTCGCGTGCGGAAAAACACAGAAAAGAAAATCTACCGGACTCCAAAACTAATAAAGTAAATTTTTTCCCCGACTCCTAAAAATGAGTCGAACAAAATGAACTTTTATCCGGGGCCTAAAATGCAATTTTTGAAAATACCCATTTTTTTCTTTCCTAAAGCAAATAAACTCCGAGAAAATCCAAAATTTGATTTATTTATTAAATCTTCATTTTTCCTAAATTTTGGGAAAGTCATATTATTCCCTCTCTTATTTTTGATATTGGAAAAATATTTGAAGATAAAATAAATAAAATCAAATGATCCTTTTTTCATAATTTGAGAGAACTCAAATATGAAATTTCGAAATCTCCAACTCTCTCCGTGGGTCCTTGAGTTGCGTGAAATTTCTAGGATCAACAAATGCAAGAAAATATGTAATGCATGATGGTCTAATGTATAACATTCCAAATTGAAAATTTGGGATGTTACAAACCTACCCCCCTTAAGATGAATCTCGCCCTCGAGTTTCGGGTTGGCTAGAAAATAGGTGAGGGTGGTCCTTGAGCAAATCTTCTTCACTCTCCCAGGTGGCTTCATCCTCCGTGTGGTGGCTCCACTGAACCTTGCAAAACTTGATAACCTTGTTGCGAGTAACTCTGCTGGCATATTCGAGAATCTTAACTGGTTTCTCCTCATACGTTAAATCATCCTTCAACTGAATTGCTTCAAGTGGCACTGTATCTCTTAGTGGTACCTCTGCCATCTCGGCGTGACATTTCTTCAGCTGAGAAATATGGAATACGTCATGAAAGCCTGACAGTCCTTCTGGTAATTCCAACTTATAAGCAACTTCTCCCATGCGTTGCAACATCTTATACGGTCCAACGAAACGTGGTGCTAATTTTCCTTTAACTCCAAAACGCTTAATTCCTCGAAGTGGGGATACTCTAAGATAAACTCGGTCTCCAACTTCATATTCTATCGCCTTGCGTTTTGAATCCGCATAGCTCTTCTGTCTGGACTGGACTACCTTGAGCCTGTCGCGAATCAATTTAACTTTCTGTTCAGACTCCTTAATCAAATCTGGTCCAAACAACTGACGATCTCCAACCTCGTCCCATGACAACGGTGTTCTGCACCTTCTTCCGTATAAAGCTTCGAAAGGTGCCATCTTCAAGCTGGTTTGGTAACTGTTGTTGTAAGAAAACTCTGCATACGGCAAGTTATCGTCCCAACTAGATCCATAATCTAGTGCACAAGCTCTCAGCATGTCCTCCAAAATCTGATTGACTCTCTCAGTCTGTCCATCTGTCTGTGGGTGAAAAGCTGTACTGAATTCCAGCCTCGTTCCCAATGTTTCATGCAACTGATTCCAAAACTTTGAGGTAAATTGGGTTCCTCTATCTGTTACGATACTCCTCGGAACTCCGTGCAAACACACAATTCTGGCCATGTATATCTTTGCCAACTTAGCACTGCTATAGGTAGTCTTGACTGGAATGAAATGAGCTACCTTCGTCAAGCGGTCGACTATAACCCAAATCAAGTCGTAGCCTGAACGAGTCTTTGGCAAACCCGTGATGAAATCCATGCCTAGTTTATCCCACTTCCATTCAGGTATCGACAAGGGTTGCAACAATCCTGCTGGCTTTTGATGTTCTACCTTCACTCTCTGACATACATCACAAACTGCTACATACTCTGCGATATCCTTCTTCATTCCGGTCCACCAGAATGTTTCCTTCAAATCCAAATACATCTTGGTATTTCCTGGGTGAATCGAATAGGGTGAATCATGTGCCTCTTGCAGAATCAACTTTCTGATCTCCGGGTCATTTGGCACATATACACGGTCCTCAAACCATAGGTTATCGTGCTCATCCTCACGAAATCCCTTTGCTTTTCCTTTGCTCATTTTCTTCTTTATATCCGCGATCTCCTTGTCCTTTTTCTGAGCTTCTCTGATTTTATCCATCAAGGTAGACTGAATCTCCAATGCTGCTACATATCCTCTCGGAACTATTTCCAAACATAGCTCACGAAGGTTCTCTGCTAATTCCTTTGGTATTTCTCCCGTCATCAGCGTATTGACATGGCTCTTGCGGCTCAATGCGTCAGCTACTACATTAGCCTTTCCGGGATGATAATGCAATCTCATATCATAATCCTTGATGAGCTCCAACCATCTCCTTTGTCTGAGGTTCAACTCCTTCTACGTGAAAATGTACTTCAAACTCTTGTGATCCGTGTACACCTCACAATGATTCCCAATGAGGAAATGTCTCCATGTCTTCAATGCATGCACTACGGCTGCTAACTCCAAATCATGTGTGGCATAATTTAATTCATGAGGTTTCAGTTGTCGTGAGGCATATGAAACAACTCTTCCTTCCTGCATAAGTACAACTCCAAGTCCTCGACGTGAAGCGTCGCAATACACCTCATAATCCTTGGTCTGATCTGGCAAAATTAACACTGGTGAGGTAACCAATATTTTCTTCAACTCCTGGAAACTTGCCTCTCAATCCTCAGTCCATATGAACTTGGTATCCTTTTTCAGCAACTCCGTCATAGGTTTTGCAATCTTTGAGAAATTCTCAATGAATCTCCGTTAGTATCCTGCGAGTCCAAGAAAACTCCGGATCTCTCCAACTGTCGTTGGTGCTTCTCATTTGGTTACGGTCTCAACCTTTGCGGGGTCAACTGCTATACCTTCTCCGGATATAACATGTCCAAGAAATCCAACTTCCTTTAGCCAAAACTCACATTTGCTCAACTTGGCATATAACTGATGTTCTCTTAGTTTCTCCAAAACCAATCGCAAATGTTCCTTATGTTCCTCTTCATTCTTCGAGTAAACCAAAATATCATCAATGAACACTACGACGAACTTATCCAAAAACTCCATAAACACTTTGTTCATCAGGTTCATGAAATAGGCAGGTGCGTTAGTCAGTCCAAATGACATAACGGTATACTTATACAGTCCATATCTTGTGGTGAACGTTGTCTTAGGTATGTCCTGCTCTCGAATCTTCAACTGATGGTACCCTGATCGCAAATCGATCTTGGAAAACACTTTAGCTCCTTGCAAACAATCAAACAGATCATTTATCATTGGTAGTGGGTACTTGTTCTTGATTGTTGCTGCATTCAATCCACGGTAATCAACAACCATCCTTAATGATCCATCCTTCTTCTCCACTAATAGTACGGGTGATCCCCAAGGCGAAGAACTTGGGCGTATATAACCTTTATCCAATAGCTCCTTAATCTGCTTCTTGATTTCCGCCAAATCCTGTGCGGGCATCCTGTATGGTCACTTTGATATAGGGCCTGTTCCTGGCAAAAGCTCAATCAAAAACTCAATGTCTCTATCCGGTGGCATTCCTGCCAATTCCTCAGGAAATACATCAGGATAATCCTTCACCACTGGTACCTCTTCATGCACAACTCCTGATAAGGAATTTACTTGATTCCTATTTGGTCCATGCCGTGATACATACCTGATCCTTCTTCCTTCTGGCGTTGTGAGCAAAATCGTCCTACTTGCGCAATCGATGTTTCCTCCATACATCGACAGCCAATCCATTCCGAGAATCACATCCAATCTTTGGGATTCCAGAATGATCAAATCCGTCGGGAACACATGCCTTCCTATACTCAATGGCACTTGAAAACATCCTTGTCTGGCCATGTAGTCTGCTCCTGGTGAACTTACTAGCATAGGGGTTTTAAGAATCTGAGTAGGCAGACTATACTTTTCTACAAATCCCCTTGATATGTATGAATGCGATGCACCAGTATCGAAAAGAACAAGTGCAGTAAATGACTTAACCAAAAACTTACCGATTACTGCATCGGGCTGAGATTCAACCTCCTCCACATCAATGTGGTTCACCTGTCCCCTATTGAAAGGGTTTGGCTTCTTTCCAGAGCTTCCATTTCCACCTTGGCCTTCGGGACAATCATTTGCATAATGTCCGGTCTTGGAACACTTGTAACAGGTGACATGGCTCAGGTCTTTCTTGGCTGGGGTTGATGGTGTGGTCCGGTTCTGGCCGTTGCTTCCTCCATTCCCATTACCATTCTTGTGGCCATTATGGTTGTGCGAACTACCTCCTCCATGGGTATGCTGAAACTGAACTCCCTGTTTAGGGGTATAACGGGGCTTCTGCTGGGCTCCAGAGTTATACTTCCCTTGTCCATACTTCCTCTTGCGGTTCTCAATCTACTGCTGCTTTCCTTCAATCATGAGGGCGCGGTCTACAAACTCCTGGTAGTTATTGAATCTTGCTACCATCAACTGCATGCTTAACTCATCATTCAGTCCTTCCAGAAGCTTCTCCTGCTTAGCTGCATCCATAGCAACATCATCTGGGGCATAACGTGCTAACTTACTAAAATCAGCCACATACTGGCCAACAGTCCTTCCTCCTTGGCATAAGTTGCGAAACTCACGCTTCTTCATGGCCATAGCTCCTGCTGAAACATGGGTAGTGCGGAAAGCTTGCTGAAACTGATCCCATGTGACAGTGTCTACTGGGTAAGTGGCTGTGAAATTCTCCCACCATGCTGCTGCAGGTCCGTCAAGCTGATGTGCAGCAAACTTCACCTTCTCACCATCTGTGCATCCCGCAGTGGTCAACTCCCTTCCTATCTTGCGGAGCCAATCATCTGCTACAATCGGCTCGGTGCTACTGGAATACACCGGCGGATTCAGCTTAAGGAAACGAGTCAAGTGATCCACATGTGGTGGTGGTGGTGGGTTGTTGTTGTTGTTGCCTTGGTTCTGCACCAATGTTTGAATCAAAGTATTCTGCTGCTGAATCAACTGAGTGATCTCTGGCGGGAAAACAAACTCGGGGTCGCGTCTCGGAGGCATCTGAGGGGTTTAGAAAAGACGAGAAATTAAGAATAGAGTGGGGTCTAAGGAGAAGACACTACCCAAATGCTCATGAGACAAATGCCACAAAATCACTTCATTCATTCAAACAAAGGGCATACAACGGTCTAACTATCGCAAAGGTGCATGTACTATAGTGTTTACATGGAGGGAATACTACTAATATATGGGGGTCATCTATTAATTTGAACCGGTAGAAGACTCCATGATGTCTGCTCCAGCTTCGTCTTCAAAGTCGGGTTCACTTGGATCCGAATCGGTGTCGTCGATGATGATGTAGTTGCTTGGACAGTCGACGTACTTGTCTTCATTCTTGAGTGCTAACTTCTTCTTGAGTTCTCCAATCTCATACTTAAGATCGCTGTTGTGCCTTGCGACAGCTACAATATCGTCCATGTATTCCTTGCGTTTAGACTTCAGTTCTCCTTCAAGTTCGATGATCCTTCCCTTCGCATTCTTCAACTCTATCATATCATTGCACATCTGGTTCTCCTGGCGTGAAATGAGCTGGTTTAGCTCTTGGATGAAAGCTGCAATGGATCTATCCTTCTTGGTGCCGACTATCTCCCAGTCTTCATTCCGGCGTCTGCAAATCTGGTAGATAGTGTCCTTGAGTTCTTCTTGATAAACTTCTCCAATGCGTCCCATGGTGATATGAGCTGCCATGCTCTTTCCCAGACTCCAGGTTGGTGCACTGAAAACACTATCTATGGGCTTGGTGATTGGCGCGAATGTCCTTCCCGGAACATGAGCTTGAATCTTCCAGCGCTCCTCTTCAGGCAGAGTGGCGTTGAAAGTCCCGGTGAAGCTTGGTAGTCCAATGTTCAGGTACTTGGCGACCTCCTTCAAGTGGGATCCAAAAGGTGTGCCTTCATCGGGTTGAGCGTACTTGATCTTTGCGTCCGTCATCCTAAAAGAGTGGAAAAGACGAGGAGTTAGAAAATGAGAAGAGAATAGTGATCTATGGCTTTAACTTAGTGGTCGTGTCCTACAGTCAGCATGTGCTCTGATACCATCTCTATAGCGACCCGACCTCAGATGGTCAAGTCTCTGTGCTCCGGTGTCATCCCTGGATCAGTAATGCTGACACCACACAGTACTTCGAAGGATTTATGACAGAGTAGCAATCACACACTTATTACATCGTTTGTCCAAAAGAGGACTTATTACAATAATCATGGCTTAAGGCCATCTAAATACGATAACAGCGGAAGACTTGGAAGATAAGTGAGTCCATCAACTCCAATGGCATCACTGAGTATAGAACCACAACCTAAAAGCACCTTACTCGTCGTCTGAAAAGTCTGCAACATGAAAGTTGCAGCCCGAAAACGGGTCAGCACATGGAATATGCTGGCAATGTAACACATAGAGAATGATGAATGATAAGCTTACACTACATGCATATTTGGCTGGTGGAAAAGCTCTATGGTTATAGTTTTTGCATAAAGCCAGTTTTTCCCTACTGCAAAGGAATAAATTTATTTAACTATCATGGTGGTTGTTAAACATTGAGAATGGTTGACAACATCCTCAATCCCAATTAAAAGTACTCATTAAAACCCAACAATATTAATTAGAGTAACATGTTGAGATTCACAGAATATTCAAGTACTAGATACTCAAGATGTCCATAACCAGGGACACGGCTAATCATGATTAGTTTGTACACTCTGCAGAGGTTTGCGCACTTTTCCCCACAAGACTCGATCGCCTCCGTTTGGTTTCTCGCACTACATGGTGTTTGAGAAACGGATGACCGAGACATAGTCTTTCAGAAGCGCTAGCACCTTACGATGGGTAGACCGGTACACCTACATCCCCTACATCTGCTAGTCCACCACTATAAGAGTTCGCACGACTTAGTCAACTATGCCAGAGCCCATAATGGCTTGTGGCTGCACACGTAAGTTACTAGTATGAATTATCTTATGATCCCTTTGAGCCTGGGTGGCGGTCCATAGGAAAATCACACGGTACCCCCGGGATTTCCAAAAAAAAACAGGCAAGTCCTGGTAACCCCAGGTGCCTCAATCCACCCAGATGTGTATTTAAGTTGCCACCTTAGATAAACCATTAATTAACAAACTCACATCTGTCATGGATATTCACTCACCCAATCCACGTCTACTAGCATAGCATGGCATAATAAGCAAACGCAGAAGTAACTCCCAAAGGTTTCATAAGTAAAACAGGTAATAGGTACTACCTCATCTACTTCCCATCCCCACAATTTAGTTTGATCCTAAACATGCAATGTGTGAGGGTTGATCTAATGCATAAAAACTGGGTAGTAGAAAAAGGTATGATCAAGTGTTACTTGCCTTGCTGATGATCCGCGAAACCTAGAGATTCGAAGTAACAAGCGGCGCACTCCGGGTGATCTAACACAGACAAACAACAAGCATACAATAAGTACTCATCTAATGCACAGGTAAAATTCGAATGAAAGATCTAACCAAAAAGTCCAACTTAAGAACCCTGGTTGCAAAAAGAATCAAATCGAATAAAGCAACGAAAGTCAAACGGCGAAATAAAACAACTCGGTTCTAGCAATTTGAAACTAAGTCAAAATTTTACAGTAGCAAAACTTTGTTTAAGTTGATTAGTCGGAACGGCGGTTTCGAAACGAAACTCCAGGCGCTTGAATCACCTGATTCCGATAAACGAGCGAGAAGATAAACTAGAACGAAGATCGGATCTGAAATCGCGATCAGAAAATAGCAGAATAAATCCGACTAGAAGAAAAACGACGAGCGGTTAAACGAACGGACGTTCGTTAACCGAGGCTAACCAGTGATCACATTCGTTAGGACGAACGGTCCGGCGAATGCTCTCTAAACAACAAAACTGGAAAAACCGACGAGAAAAACCGATCTAGGGTTTCGGTAAGAAGACCGAAACAACGGAAAAGAAAACCGGAACAAAAAACCGATCTAGAAAACCGGAACGGTTTACGAGAAAAACCGAACCGAGGGGAAGAAGTGACGCGGCGCGGGGCTAGTACCTCGAAGAGGCGGGGGGCTCCAGCGGCGGCGGCGTTGGGCAGCGGCAGCGGCACTTGGTGGCGGCGGCGCTGGCAAGCGGCGGCGTTGGGCGGGCGGCAACGTTGGGCGGGCGTCGACGCGGGTGTGGGGCGCGGTGGAGGGCTTGGGGTGAGGGGCTTGAGATTTGTTGTGGGTTTAGAGGGGGGGGGGGGTGTGGGGGTATTTATATTGGGGAGGGGAGGGTTTTGCTTGGAGGAGGGATCAAGGAATAAGAGTAGGAATAGGAATCCTAGAAACAAAAAACGGAATAACGAAACGGGGTCCAAATCCTACTAGGATTTGCAAAAGAAAAAGGAAACAGCGGGGCGCTGGCTCCCTGGCGCGGCGGCGTTGGCGCGCGCGCGCGTGCGGCCTGGCGCGGCGGCTGGCGGCTGGCTCGGCCGGCTGGGCCTTTGGCCCAGTCGCGCTGCGGCATTTTTTTTAAATCGGTTTCGCGCGCGGAAAAACACAGAAAAGAAAATCTACCGGACTCCAAAACTAATAAAGTAAATTTTCCCCCGACTCCTAAAAATGAGTCGAACAAAATGAACTTTTATCCGGGGCCTAAAATGCAATTTTTGAAAATATGCATTTTTTTATTTCCTAAAGCAAATAAACTCCGAGAAAATCCAAAATTTGATTTATTTATTAAATCTTCATTTTTCCTAAATTTTGGGAAAGTCATATTATTCCCTCTCTTATTTTTGATATTGGAAAAATATTTGAAGAGAAAATAAATAAAATCAAATGATCCTCTTTTCATAATTTGAGAGAACTCATATATGAAATTTTGAAATCTCCAACTCTCTCCGTGGTTCCTTGAGTTGCGTGAAATTTCTAGGATCAACAAATGCAAGAAAATATGTAATGCATGATGATCTAACGTATAACATTCCAAACTGAAAATTTGGGATGTTACACTCTAGTGCTTCACTTATATCTTTTAGAGCACGGCGGTGGTTTAATTTTGTAGAAATTGTTGATCTGTCATGCTTCACTTATATTATTTTGAGAGTCTTATAGAACAGCATGGTATTTTCTATGGTTATAAAATTGGTCCTAGAATGATGAGCATCCAAGTTGGGTATAATAAAAACTATCATAGAAAGTGAATTGGATGCTATGATCAATTTTATGCTTGATAATTGTTTTGAGATACGAGGATGGTGATATTAGAGTCGTGCTAGTGGAGTAATTATGAATTTGAGGAATACTTGTGTTGAAGTTTGTGATTCCCGTAGCATGCACGTATGGTGAACCGCTTTGTGATGAAGTTGGAGCATAATTTATTTATTGATTGTCTTCCTTATGAGTGGCGGTTGGGGACGAGCGATGGTCTTTTCCTACCAATCTATCCCCCTAGGAGCATGCGCGTAGTACTTTGTTTTCAATGACTTGTAGATTTTTGCAATAAGTATATGAGTTCTTTATGACTAATGTTGAGTCCATGGATTATACGCACTCTCACCCTTCCACCATTGCTAGCCTCTCTTGTGCCGCGCAACTTTCGCCGGTACCATACACCCACCATATACCTTCCTCAAAACAGCCACCATACCTACCTATTATGGCACTTCCATAGCCATTCCGAGATATATTGCCATGCAACTTTCCACCGTTCTGTTTATTATGACACGCATCATCATTGTCATATTGCTCTTTGCATGATCATGTAGTTAACATCGTATTTGTGGCAAAGCCACCTTCATAATTCTTCTATACATGTCACTCTTGCTTCATTGCATATCCCGGTACACCGCCAGAGGCATTCATATAGAGTCATATTTTGTTCTAAGTATTGAGTTGTAAAGTAAATAAAAGTGTGATGATCTTCGTTATTAGAGCATTGTCCCAAGTAAGGAAAGGATGATGGAGACTATGATTCCCCCACAAGTCGGGATGAGACTTCGTACTTAAAAAAAAGAGAAAGGCCCAAAAGAAGAGAAAGGCCAAATAAAAAAAAAGAAAAAAGGGAAGAAAAAAAAGAAAAGAAAAAATGAGAGAAAAGATAGAAGGGACAATGCTACTATCCATTTACCACACTTGTGCTTCAAAGTAGCACCATGATCTTCATGATAGAGAGTCTCCTATGTTATCACTTTCATATACTAGTGGGAATTTTTCATTATAGAACTTGGCTTGTATATTCCAATGATGAGCTTCCTCAAAATGCCCTAGGTCTTCATGAGCAAGCAAGTTGGATGCACACCCACTTAGTTTCTTTTGTTGAGCTTTCATACACTTATAGCTCTAGTGCATCCGTTGCATGGCAATCCCTACTCACGAACATTGACATCTATTAATGGGCATCTCCATAGCCCGTTGATACGCCTAGTTGATGTGAGACTATCTTCTCCACAACCACCATTCTATTCCACATATAGTGCTATGTCCATGGCTCACGCTCATGTATTGCGTGAAAGTTGATTTTTTTTGAGAATACTAAAGTATGAAACAATTGCTTGGCTTGTCATCGGGGTTGTGCATGATTAAATACTTTGTGTGATGAAGATAGAGCATAGCCAGACTATATGATTTTGTAAGGATAGCTTTCTTTAGCCATGTTATTTTGAGAAGACATGATTGCTTTGTTAGTATGCTTGAAGTATTATTGTTTTTATGTCAATATGAACTTTTATTTTGAATCATTTGGATCTGAACATTCATGCCACAATAAAGAAAATTACATGAGAATTATGCTAGAAAGCATTCCACATCAAAAATTCTGTTCTTATCATTTAGCTACTCGAGGACGAGCAAGAATTGAGCTTGGGGATGCTTGATACGTCTCCAACGTATCTATAATTTTTGATTGTTCCATGCTATTATATTACCCGTTTTGGATGTTTATGGGCTTTACTTTACACTTTTATATCATTTTTGGGACTAACCTACTAACCGGAGGCCCGGTCCGAATTGCCGATTATTTTTTTGCCTATTTTAGTGTTTCGAAGAAAAGGAGTATCAAACGGAGTCCAAACGGGATGAAACCTTCGGGAGCGATCTTTTTGTAACAAATGCAAACCAGGAGACTTGGAGTGGACGTCAAGCAGCGAACGAGGGGGCCACGAGGGTGCCCGACGCGCCCTAAGGGGGTGGACGCGCCTCCACCTCGTGGGCCCCTCGTGGCTCCACCGACCTACTTCTTCCTCCTATATATATATATATATATATATATATATATATATATATATATATATATATATATATATATATATATATATCCACGTACCTCGAGAACATCCAGGAGCACCACGAAAACCTAATTCCACTGCCGCAACCTTATGTATCCGCGAGATCCCATCTTGGAGCCTTCGCCGGCGCTCCACCGGAGGGAGAATCGACCATGGAGGGCCTATACATCATCTCCAAGGCCTCTCCGATGAGTTGTGAGTAGTTCACTAGAGACCTTGGGGTCCATAGTTATTAGCTATATGGCTTCTTCTCTCTCTTTGAATCTCAATACCAAGTTCTCCTCGATCTTCTTGGAGATCTATTCGATGTAACTCCTTTTGAAGTGTGTTTGTCGAGATCCGATGAATTGTGGGTTTATGATCAAGTTTATCTATCAGAAATATTTGAATCTCCTCTGAATTCTTTTATGTATGATTGGTTATATTTTCAAGTCTCTTCGAATTAGCAGTTTGGTTTGGCCTACTAGATTGATCTTTCTTGCAATAGGAGAAGTGCTTAGCTTTGGGTTCAATCTTGCGATATCCTTTCCCAGTGACAGCAGGGGCAGCAATGCACGTATTGCATTGTTGCCATCAAGGATAAAAAGATGGGGTTTATATATATTGCTTGAGTTTATCCCTCTACATCATGTCATCATGCTTAATGCGTTACTCTGTTCTTATGAACTTAATACTTGATACATCCATTTTGCATCATGCTTTTATATCGATATTTATTGCATTATGGGTTGTTATTACACGTTATGTCACAATACTTATGGCTATTCTCTCTTATTTTACAAGGTTTAACATGAAGAGGGACAATGCAGCAGCTAGGATTCTGGGCTGGAAAAGGAGCAAATATTGGAGACCTATTCTGCACAGCTCCAAAAGTCCTGAAACTCCATGAAAGTCATTTTTGGATTTAATGATAATTATTTAGTGGAAGAAATACCTGAGGGGGGCCACCCACCGTCTACGAGGGTGGGGGGCGCGCCCACCCTTACAGGGCACGCCCCCCTGCCTCGTGGGCCACTTGGCAGCCCTCCGGCGCCCATCTTCTGCCATATGAAGTCTTTTACCCTGGAAAAAATCATAAGCAAGCTCACGGGATGAAACTCCGCCGCCACGAGGCGGAACCTTGGCGGAACCAATCTAGGGCTCTGGCGGAGCTGTTCTGCCGGGGAAACTTCCCTCCGGGAGGGGGAAATCATCACCATCGTCAGCACCAACGATCCTCTCATCGGGAGGGGGTCAATCTCCATCAACATCTTCACCAGCTCCATCTCCTCTCAAACCCTAGTTCATCTCTTGTATCCAATCTTTGTACCCAAACCTCAGATTGGTACCTGTGGGTTGCTAGTAGTGTTGATTACACCTTGTAGTTGATGCTAGTTGATTTATTTGGTGGAAGATCATTTGTTCAGATCCTTACTGCATATTAATACTCCTCTGATCATGAACATGAATATGCGTTGTGAGTAGTTATGTTTGTTCCCGAGGACATGGGTGAAGTCTTGCTATTAGTAGTCATGTGAATTTGGTATTCGCTCGATATTTTGATGAGATGCATGTTGTCTCTCCTCTAGTGGTGTTATGTGAACGTCGATTACATGACACTTCACCATTATTTGGGCCTAGAGGAAGGCATTGGGAAGTAATAAGTAGATGATGGGTTGCTAGAGTGATAGAAGCTTAAACCCTAGTTTATGCGTTGCTTCGTAAGGGGCTGATTTGGATCCATATGTTTCATGCTATGGTTAGGTTTACCTTAATACTTCTTTTGTAGTTGTGGATGCTTGCAATAGGGGTTAATCATAAGTGGGATGCTTGTCCAAGAAAGGGCAGTACCCAAGCACCGGTCCACCCACATATCAAATTCTCAAAGAAACGAACGCGAATCATATGAGCGTGATGAACACTAGCTTGACGATAATTCCCATGTGTCCTCGGGAGCGCTTTTCTCATTATAAGAACTTGTCCAGGCTTATCCTTTGCTACAAAAAGGATTGGGCCACCTTGCTGCACCTTATTTACTTTCATTGCTTGTTACCCGTTACAAATTATCCTATCACAAAACTATTTGTTACCTACAATTTCAGTGCTTGCAGAGAATACCTTACTGAAAACCGCTTGTCATTTCCTTCTGCTCCTTGCTGGGTTCGACACTCTTACTTATCGAAAGGACTACGATAGATCCCCTACACTTTTGGGTCATCAAGACTCTTTTCTGGCGCCGTTGCCGGGGAGTGAAGCGCCTTTGGTGAGTGGAACTTGGTAAGGAAACATTTATATAGTGTGCTGAAATTTTCTGTCACTTGTTACTATGGAAACTAATCCTTTGAGGGGCTTTTTCGGGGTATCTTCACCCCGATCAGTAGAGCAAAGAGTTGCTCCTCAACCCACTGAACCTATTGAAAAATGTTTACTTTGAGGTTCCTTCGGGTATGGTAGAGAAACTGCTAGCTAATCCCTTTGCAGGAGATGGAACATTGCATCCTGATTTACACCTTATCTATGTGGATGAAGTTTGTGGATTATTTAAGCTTGCAGGTATGCCCGATGATGTTGTTAAGAAGAAGGTCTTCCCTTTATCTTTGAAGGGAGATGAATTGACATGGTATAGGCTATGTGATGATATGGGATCTTGGGACTATAAACGATTGAAATTGGAATTTCACCAGAAGTTTTATCCTATGCATCTTGTTCATCGTGATCGTAATTATATGTATAATTTTTGGCCTCGCGAAGGAGAAAGCATCTCTCAAGCTTGGGGGAGGCTTAAGTCAATGTTATATTCATTCCCCAATCATGATCTATCAAGAGAAATGATTATTCAAAATTTTTATGCTCGGCTTTCTCTTAATGATCGCACCATGCTCGATACTTCTTGTGTTGGTTCTTATATGATGAAGACTATTTAATTCAAGTGGGATTTATTGGAAAGAATTAAAAGCAACTCTGAAAAAGATTGGGATTCCGATGATGGTAAGGAGTCAGGTATGACACCTAAGTTTGATTGTGTTAAGTCTTTTACGGATACCGATGCTTTTCGTGGATTTAGCACTAAATATGGACTTGACTCTAAGATAGTAGCTTCTTTTTGTGAATCATTTGCTACTCACGTTGATCTCCCTAAGGAGAAGTGGTTTAAATATAATCCTCCCACTGAAGTAAAAGTAGTTGCACCTGTTACAGTTGAAGAAAAGACTATCACTTATAATGATCCTATTGTTCCTACTACTTATGTTGAGAAACCACCTTTCCCTCTTAGGATAAAGGATCACGCTAAAGCTTCAACTGTGGTTCGTAAGATTAATACTAGAATTTATACACCTCCTGAGCAAACTAAAGTTGAACCTAGTATTACTATGGTTAAAGATCTCTTGGCTGATAATATTGATGGGCATGTTATTTATTTCTGTGAATAGGCTGCTAAAATTGCTAGACCTGATGCTAAGATACATAGACCTGTTGTAGGCGTGCCTATTATTTCTGTTAAAATAGGAGATCATTGTTATCATGGCTTATGTGGTATAGGTGCTAGTGCTAGTGCAGTACCTTTTTCCTTATATGAAGAAATTATGCATGATATTGCACCTGCTGAGGTAGAAGAAATTGATGTTACAATTAAGCTTGCCAATAGAGATACTATTTCACCAATTGGGATTGTTAGATATGTTGCAGTCTTGTGTGGGAAAGTTAAATACCCTGCTGATTTTCTTGTTCTTGATTCCCCACAAGATAGCTTTTGTCCCATTATATTTGGTAGACCCTTCTTGAATACTGTCAATGCTAAGATTGATTGTGAAAAGGATGTTGTTACAATTGGCTTGGGGGATATGACACATGAATTTAATTTTGCTAAGTTTCGTAGACAACCCCATGATAAAGAATTGCCTAGTAAGGATGAAATTATTGGTCTTACTTCTATTGCCGTGCCTCCTACTGATCCGTTAGAACAATATTTGCTAGACCATGAAAATGATATGTTTATGAATGAAAGAAGGGAAATAGATGAAGTATTCTTTAAACAGGATCCTATTTTGAAACACAACTTTCCTGTTGAAATCCTAGGGGATCGCCCTCCACCCAAGGGCGATCCCGTGTTTGAACTTAAACCTTTACCTGATACTTTTAAATATGCTTATCTTGATGAAAAGAAGATATATCCTGTTATTATTAGTGCTAACCTTTCAGAGCAGGAAGAGGAAAGATTATTGAAAACTCTAAAGAAGCACCGTGTTGCTATTGGATATACTCTCGATGATCTTAAGGGCATTAGTCCCACTCTATGCCAACACAAAATAAAATTGGAAGTAGACGCCAAACCAGTTAGAGATCATCAACGACGTCTAAATCCTAATATGAAATAAGTGGTAAGGAAGGGAATACTAAAGCTCCTTGAGGCAGGTATAATTTCTCCCGTTGCTGATAGTCAGTGGGTAAGTCCTGTCCATTGTGTCCCTAAGAAGGGAGGTATTACTGTCGTTCCTAATGATAAAGATGAATTGATCCCGCAAAGAATTATTACAGGCTATAGGATGGTAATTGATTTCCGCAAATTAAATAAAGCTACTAAAAAGGATCATTACCCTTTACCTTTTATTGATCAAATGCTAGAAAGACTATCCAAACATACACATTTCCGCTTTCTAGATGGTTATTCTGGTTTCTCTCAAATACCTGTGTCAGTGGACGATCAAGCAAAGACTACTTTTACTTGCCCTTTCGGTACTTTTGCTTATAGACGTATGCCTTTTGGTTTATGTAATGCACCTGCTACCTTTCAAAGATGCATGATGGCTATATTCTCTGACTTTTGTGAAAAGATTTGTGAGGTATTCATGGATGATTTCTCCGTTTATGGATCCTCCTTTGATGATTGCTTGAGCAACCTTGATCGAGTTTTGCAGAGATGCAAAGACACCAGTCTCGTCTTGAATTAGGAAAAGTGCCACTTTATGGTTAATGAAGGCATTGTCTTGGGGCATAAAATTTCTGAAAGAGGTATTGAAGTTGATAAAGCTAAAGTTGATGCTATGAAAAGATGTCGTGTCCCAAAGACATTAAAGGTATAAGAAGTTTCCTTGGTCATGCCGGTTTTTATAGGAGGTTCATTAAGGACTTCTCTAAAATCTCTAGGCCTCTGACTAATTTATTGCAAAAAGATATTCCCTTTGTCTTCGATGATGATTGTGTAGAAGCATTTGAAATACTTAAGAAAACTTTGATTTCTGCACCTATTGTTCAGCCACCTGATTGGAACTTACCCTTTGAAATTATGTGTGATGCTAGCGATTATGCTATAGGTGCTGTTCTAGGGCAAAGAGTTGATAAGAAATTAAATGTTATTCAATATGCTAGTAAAACTCTAGACACTACACAGAGAAATTATGCTACTACTGAAAAAGAATTCTTAGCAGTTGTATTTGCTTGTGATAAGTTCAGACCTTATATTATTGATTCTAAAGTAACTATTAACACTGAGCATGCTGCTATTAAATATCTTATGGAAAAGAAAGATGCTAATCCTAGACTTATTAGATGGGTTCTCTTTCTCTAAGAATTTGATTTGCATATTATTGATAGAAAGGGAGTTGAGAACCCTGTTCCAGACAACTTGTCTAGGTTAGAAAATGTTCTTGATGACCCACTACCTATTGATGATAGCTTTCCTGATGAACAATTAGCTATCATAAATGCTTCTCGTACTACTCCATGGTATGCTGATTATGCTAATTACACTGTTGCTAAATTTATACCACCTAGTTTCACATACCAACAAAAGAAAAAGTTCTTTTATGATTTAAGACATTACTTCTGGGATGATCCACACCTTCATAAAGAAGGAGTAGATGCTATTATTAGACGTTGTGTACCTGAGCATGAACAGGAATAGATCCTACACAAGTGTCACTCCAAGGCATATGGAGGACACCACGCTGGAGATAGAACTGCACATAAGGTATTGCAAACCAGTTTTTATTGGCCTACTCTCTTCAAAGATGCCTGTAAGGTTGTCTTGTCTTGTGATGAATGTCAAAGAATTGGTAATATTAGTAGACGTCAATGTTGGGGAACGTAGCAGAAATTCAAAATTTTCCTACGAGTCACCAAGATCTATCTATGGAGAGACTAGCAACGAGGGGAAGGAGAGTGCATCTACATACCCTTGTAGATCGCTAAGCGGAAGCGTTCAAGAGAACAGGGTTGAAGGAGTCGTACTCGTCGTGATCCAAATAACCGGAGATCCTAGTGCCGAACGGACGGCACCTCCGCGTTCAACACACATACAGCCCGGTGACGTCTCCCATGCCTTGATCCAACAAGGAGAGAGGGATAGGTTGAGGAAGACTCCGTCCAGCAGCAGCACAATGACGTGGTGGTGGTGGAGGAGCGTGGCAATCCTGCAGGGCTTCGCCAAGCGCCGAGAGATATGAGGAGAAAGAGAGGTAGGGCTGCGCCAACAGGAGAAGAACTTCGTGTGTTGGGCTGCTCCTTTGCCTCCACTATATATAGGGGGAGAGGGGGGGCTGCGCCCCCACCTAGGGTTCCACCCTAGGGGCGGCGTCCAGCCCAAGGTCCCATCTGAGGGGCGGCCAAGGGGGGGGGAGAGGGGAAACTTGCCCCCCAAGTTAGGTGGGTGCGCCCCCATCCCCAAACCCTAGGCGCCTTGGGCCCTTGTGGGGGGGCGCACCAGCCCACCTGGGGCTGGTCCCCTCCCACACTTGGCCCATGCAGCCCTCCGGGGATGGTGGCCCCACTTGGTGGACCCCCGGGACCCTCCCGGTGGTCCCGGTACGTTACCGATAAAACCCGAAACTTTTCCAATGACCAAAACAGGACTTCCCATATATAAATCTTTACCTCCGGACCATTCCAGAACTCCTCTGACATCCGGGATCTCATCCGGGACTCCGAACAACATTCAGTAACCACATACAAACTTCCTTTATAACCCTAGCATCATCGAACCTTAAGTGTGTAGACCCTACGGGTTCGGGAACCATGCAGACATGACCGAGACGTTCTCCGGTCAATAACCAACAGCGGGATCTGGATACCCATGTTGGTTCCCACATGTTCCACAATGATCTCATCGGATGAACCACGATGTCGAGGATTCAATCAATCTCGTATTCAATTCCCTTTGTCTAGCGGTATAGTACTTGCCCGAGATTCGATCGTCGGTATCCTGATACCTTGTTCAATCTCGTTACCGGCAAGTCTCTTTACTTGTTCCGTAGCACATCATACCATGATCAACCCCTTGGTCGCATTGTGCACATTATGATGATGTCCTACCAAGTGGGCCCAGAGATACCTCTCCGTCAGACGGAGTGACAAATCCCAGTCTCGATTCGTGCCAACCCAACAGATACTTTCGGAGATACCCGTAGTGCACCTTTATAGCCGCCCAGTTACGTTGTGACATTTGGTACACCCAAAGCATTCCTACGGTATCCAGGAGTTGCACAATCTCATGGTCTAAGGAAATGATACTTGACATTAGAAAAGCTTTAGCATACGAACTACACGATCTTTGTGCTAGGCTTAGGATTGGGTCTTGTCCATCACATCATTCTCCTAATGATGTGATCCAGTTATCAACGACATCCAATGTCCATGGTCAGGAAACCGTAACCATCTATTGATCAACGAGCTAGTCTACTAGAGGCTTAATAGGGACATGGTGTTGTCTATGTATCCACACATGTATCTGAGTTTCCTATCAATACAATTATAGCATGGATAATAAATGATTATCATGAACAAGGAAATACAATAATAATAACTAATTTATTATTTCCTCTAGGGCATATTTCCAACAGTCTCCCACTTGCACTAGAGTCAATAATCTAGTTCACATCGCCATGTGATTAACACTCACAGGTCACATCGCCATGTGACCAACATCCAAAGAGTTTACTAGTGTCACCAAACTAGTTCACATCATCATGTGATTAAGACTCAATGAGTTCTACGGTTTGATCATGTTTTGCTTGTGAGAGAGGTTTTAGTCAACGGGTCTGCAACATTCAGATCCGTATGTACTTCACAAATCTCTAGGTCATATTGTAAATGCTGCTTCCACGCTCCACTTGAAGCTATTCCAAATGGTTGCTCCACTATACGTATCCGGTTTGCTTCTCAGAGTCATTCAGATAGGTGTTAAAGCTTGCATCGACGTAACCCTTTACGCCGAACTCTTTATCACCTCCATAATCGAGAAACATGTCCTTATTACTCCAAGGACAATTTTGACCGCTGTCTGGTGATCCACTCCTTGATCACCTTTGTACCCTCTTGCCAGACATGTGGCAAGGCACACATCAGGTGCGGTACTCAGCATGGCATACCGTATAGAGCCTATGACAAAAGCATAGGGGACGACCTTCGTCCTTCCTCTATCTTCTGCCGTGGTCGAGCTTTAAGTCTTAACTTCATACCTTATAACTCAGGCAAGAACTCCTTCTTTGACTGATCCATCTTGAACACCTTCAAGATCATGTCAAGGTACGTGCTCATTTGAAAGTACCATTAAGCGTTTTTGATCTATCCTCATAGATCTTGATGCTCAATGTTCAAGCAGCTTAATCTAGGTTTTCTATTGAAAAACACTTTTCAAATAACCCCATGCTTTCCATAAATTCTACATCATTTCTGATCCACAATATGTCAACAACATATACTCATCAGAAATTCTATAGTGCTCCCACTCACTTCTTTGGAGATACAAGTTTCTCATAAACTTTGTATAAACCCCAAATCCTTGATCATCTCATCAAAGTGCATATTCTGACTCCGAGATGCTTGCTCTAGTCCATGGAAGGACCGCTGTGTTGGAAATATGCCCTAGAGGCAATAATAAATTAGTTATTATTATATTTCCTTGTTCATGATAATCGTTTATTATCCATGCTATAATTGTATTGATAGGAAACTCAGATACATGTGTGGATAAATAGACAACACCATGTCCCTAGTAAGCCTCTAGTTGACTAGCTCGTTGATCAACAGATGGTTACGGTTTCCTGACCATGGACATTGGATGTCGTTGATAACGGGATCACATCATTAGGAGAATGATGTGATGGACAAGACCCAATCCTAAGCCTACCACAGAGATCGTGTAGTTTGTATGCTAAAGCTTTTCTAATGTCAAGTATCTTTTCCTTAGACCATGAGATTGTGCAACTCCCGGATACCGTAGGAATGCTTTGGGTGTACCAAACGTCACAACGTAACTGGGTGGCTATAAAGGTGCACTACAGGTATCTCCGAAAGTGTCTGTTGGGTTGGCACGAATCGAGACTGGGATTTGTCACTCCGTGTAAACGGAGAGGTATCTTTGGGCCCACTCGGTAGGACATGATCATAATGTGCACAATGTGACCAAGGGGTTGATCACGGGATGATGTGTTACGGAACGAGTAAAGAGACTTGCCGGTAACGAGATTGAACAAGGTATCGGTATACCGACGATCGAATCTCGGGCAAGTACAATACCGTGAGAAGAAGGGAATTGTATACGGGATTAATTGAGTCCTTGACAGCGTGGTTCATCCGATGAGATCATCATGGAACATGTGGGAGCCAACATGGGTATCCAGATCCCGCTGTTGGTTATTGACCGGAGAACGTCTCGGTCATGTCTACATGTCTCCCGAACCCGTAGGGTCTACACACTTAAGGTTCGATGACGCTAGGGTTATGAAGGAAGTTTGTATGTGGTTACCAAATGTTGTTCGGAGTCCTGGATGAGATCCCGGACGTCACGAGGAGTTCCGGAATGGTCCGGAGGTAAAGATTTATATATGGAAAGTTGTTGTTCGGGTTCCGGGAAAAGTTCGGGTTTTTTCGGTATTGTACCGGGAAGCTTCCAGAAGGTTCCGAAGGATTCCGGAGGGGTCCGGAGGTCCAGAAATTGTTCCACCACGTCCAATACATCAGCATGGGCTGTAGGGGGGCGCCCTAGCCTTAATGGGCCAGGGGCACCAGCCCCCCAAGGCCCATGCGCATGGGAGAGGGGAAACCCTAAAGGGGAGGGCCTCCACTTGACTTAGGAGGCACTGCTCCCCCCCTTGGCCGCCGCCCCCTCCTCATATTGGATCTGAGGGGGCCGGCCCCCCTCTCCCTTGCCCCTATATATATGTGGGGGTTGGGAGGGCAGCCGCACCACAAGTTCTGGCGCAGCCCTCCGCCTCTCCCAAGTACTCCTCCTCTCTCGCGGTGCTTGGCGAAGCCCTGCAGGATTGCACGCTCCTCCACAACCACCACGCCATTGTGCTGCTGCTGGATGGAGTCTTCCTCAACCTCTCCCTCTCTCCTTGCTGGATCAAGGCATGGGAGACGTCACCGGGCTGTACGTGTGTTGAACGCGGAGGTGCCGTTCGTTCGGCACTAGGATCTCCGGTGATTTGGATCACGACGAGTACGACTCCTTCAACCCCGTTCTCTTGAACACTTCCGCTTAGCGATCGACAAGGGTATGTAGATGCACTCTCCTTCCCCTCGTTGCTGGTTTCTCCATAGATAGATCTTGGTGACACGAAGGAAAATTTTGAATTTCTGCTACGTTCCCCAACAGTGGCATCATGAGCTAGGTCTATTGCGTAGATTCTTTGCACAAGTAGAACACAAAGTAGTTGTGGGAGTTGATTTTGTTCAATATGCTTACTGTTACTAGTCCAATCTTGATTCGGCGGCATTGTGGGATGAAGCGGCCCGGACCGACCTTACACGCACACTTATGTGAGACAGGTTCCACCGATTGACATGCACTTGGTGCATAAGGTGGCTAGCGGGTGCCAGTCTCTCCCACTTTAGTCGGAACGGATTCGATGAAAAGGGTCCTTATGAAGGGTAAATAGCAATTGACATATCACGTTGTGGTTTTGCGTAGGTAAGAAACGTTCTTGCTAGAAACCCATAGCAGCCACGTAAAACATGCAAACAACAATTAGAGGACGTCTAACTTGTTTTTGCAGGGTATGCTATGTGATGTGATATGGCCAAGAAGAATGTGATGAATGATATGTGATGTATGAGATTGATCATGTTATTGTAATAGGAATCACGACTTGCATGTCGATAAGTATGACAACCGGCAGGAGCCATAGGAGTTGTCTTAATTTATTGTATGACCTGCGTGTCATTAAACAACGCCATGTAATTACTTTACTTTATTGCTAACCGGTAGCCATAGTAGTAGAAGTAATAGTTGGCGAGACAACTTCATGAAGACACGATGATGGAGATCATGGTGTCATGCCGGTGACGATGATGATCATGGAGCCCCGAAGATGGAGATCAATGGAGCTATATGATATTGTCCATATCATGTCACTACTATATAATTGCATGCGATGTTTATTATGTTTATGCATCTTGTTTACTTAGAACGACTGTTGTAAATAAGATGATCCCTTACAGCAATTTCAAGAAGTGTTCTCCCCTAACTGTGCACCATTGCTAAAGTTCGTCGTTTCGAAGCACCACGTGATGATCGGGTGTGATAGATCCTTACTTTCAGATACTACGGGTGTAAGACAGTTTTACACATGCAAAACACTTAGGGTTAACTTGACGAGCCTAGCATGTACAGACATGGCCTCGGAACACAGAGACCGAAAGGTCGAGCATGAGTCGTATAGTAGATACGATCAACATGAAGATGTTCACCGATGATGACTAGTCCGTCTCACGTGATGATCGGACACGGCCTAGTTGACTCGGATCATGTAATCACTTAGATGACTAGAGGGATGTCTATCTGGGGGGAGTTCATAAGATGAACTTAATTATCCTGAACATAGTCAAAAGATCTTTGCAAATTATGTCGTAAGCTCGCGCTTTAGTTCCACTGTTTAGATATGTTCCTAGAGAAAATATAGTTGAAAGTTGACAGTAGCGATTATGCGGACAGTAGAAAGCTTATGTCCTTCATGCACCGCTCAATGTGTTGAACCCCAAACGTCGTTTGTGGATGTTGCGAACATCGGACATACACGTTTTGATAACTACGTGATAGTTCTGTTAAACGGTTTAGAGTTGAGGCACCAAAGACGTTTTCGAAACGTCGCGGAACATATGAGATGTTTTCGAGGGCTGAAATTGGGATTTCAGGCTCGTGCCCACGTCAAGAGGTATAAGACCTCCGACAATTTTCTTAGCCTGCAAACTAAGGGAGAAAAGCTCAATCGTTGAGCTTGTGCTCAGATTGTCTGAGTGCAACAATCACTTGAATCGAGTGGGAGTTGATCTTCCAGATGAGATAGTGATGTTTCTCCAAAGTCATTGCCACCAAGCTGCTAGAGCTTCGTGCTGAACTATAACATAGCAGGGATAGATATGATGATCCTTGAGGTATTCACGATGTTTGACACCGTGAAAGTAGAAATCAAGAAGGAGCATCAATTGTTGATGGTTGGTGAAACCACTAGTTTCAAGAAGGGAAAGGGCAAGAAGGGATACTTCATGAAACGGCAAATCAGTTGCTGCTCCAGTGAAGAAACCCAAGGTTGAACCCAAACCCGAGACTAAGTACTTCTGTGATAAGGGGAATAGTCACTAGAGCGGAATTACCCTAGATACCTGGTAGATGAGAAGGCTGGCAATGTCGATAGAAGTATATTGGATATACATTATGTAAATGTGTACTTTACTAGTACTCCTAGTAGCACCAGGGTATTAGATACTGGTTCGGTTGCTAAGTGCTAGTAACTCGAAATAAAAGAGCTACAGAATAAACGGAGACTAGCTAAAGGTGAGCTGACGATATGTGTTAGAAGCATTTCCAAGTTTGATGTGATCAAACATCGCACGCTCCCTCTACCATCAAGATTAGTGTTAAACCTGAATAATTGTCATTTGGTGTTTGCGTTGAGCATAGACATGATTGGATTATGTCTATCGCAATACGGTTATTTATTTAAGGTGAATAATGGTTACTCTGATTATTTGAATAATACCTTCAATGGTCTTGCACCTGAAATGAATGGTTTATTGAATCTCGATCGTAGTGATACACATTTTCATGCCAAAAGATATAAGATAGTAATGATAGTACCACTTACTTGTGGCACTGCCATGTAAGTCATATTGGTATAAAACGCATGAAGAAGCTCCATGTTGATGGATCTTTGGACTCACTCATTTTTGAAAAGTTTGAGACATGCGAACCACGTCTATTGGTGTATACGCATGAAGAAGCTCCATGCAGATGGATCGTTTGGACTCACTTGATTTTGAATCACTTGAGATATGCAAATCATACCACATGGGCAAGATGACTGAAAAGCCTCGTTTTCAGTAAGATGGAACAAGATAGCAACTTGGTGGAAGTAACACATTTTGATGTGTGCAGTCCAATGAGTGCTGAGGCATGTAGTGAATATCGTTATGTTCTTACTTCACAGATGATTCGAGTAGATGTTGAGTATATTTACTTGATAAACAAAAGTCTGAATTATTGAATGGTTCAAGTAATTTCAGAGTGAAGTTGAAGATCATCATGACAAGAGGATAAAATGTCTATGATATGATCATAGAGATGAGTATCTGAGTTACGAGCTTTGGCACGCAATTAAGACATTGTGGAAATTGTTTCACAATTAATACCGCCTAGAATACCATAGTTTGATGGTGTGTCCGAACATCATAGTTGCACCCTATTGGATATGGTGCATACCATGATGTCTCTTATCGAATTACCACTATCGTTTATGGGTTAGGCATTAGAGACAACCACATTCACTTTGAATAGGGCACCACGTAATTCCGTCGAGATGACACCGTATGAACTATGGTTTAGAGAAACCTAAGCTGTCATTTCTTAAAGGTTTGGGGCTGCGACACTTATGTGAAAAAGTTTCAGGTTGATAAGCTCGAACCCAAAGCGGATAAAATGCATCTTCATAGGACACCCAAAAATAGTTGGGTATACCTCCTAATTCAGATCCGAAAGCAATAGGGATTGTTTCTTGAATCGGGTCCTTTCTCGAGGAAAAGTTTGTCTCGAAAAGTTGAGTGGGAGGATGGTGGAGACTTGATATGGTTATTGAACCATCACTACAACTAGTGTGTAGTAGGGCACAGGAAGTTGTTCCTGTGGCACCTACACCAATTGAAGTAGAAGCTTATGATAGTGATCATGAAACTTCGGATCAAGTCACTACCGTACCTCGTAGGGTGACAAGGATGCGTACTGCTTCAGAGTGGTGCAGTAATCCTGTCGTGAAGGTCATGTTGCTAGACAACAATGAACCTACGAGCTATGGAGAAGTGATGGTGGGCCCAAATTCTGACAAATGGTTAGAAGCCATGAAATCCGAGATAGGATCCATGTATCAGAACAAAGCATGGACTTTGGTGGACTTGCCCGATGATCGGCAAGCCATTGAGATAAATGGATCTTTAAGAAGAAGACGGACGTGGATGGTAATGTCACCATCTATGAAGCTCGACTTGTGGCAAAGAGTTTTTTCACAAGTTCAAGGAGTTGACTACAATGAGATTTTCTCATTCATAGCGATGCTTAAGTCCGTCGGAATCATGTTAGCATTAGCTGCATTTATGAAATCTGGCAGATGGATGTCAAAATGAGTTTCCTTACCAGTTTTCGTAAGGAAAGGTTGTATGTGATAAATTCAGAAAGGTTTTGTCGATCCTAAGGATGCTAAAAGGTATGCTAGCTCCAGCGATCCTTCCATGGACTGGAGTAAGCATCTCGGAGTTGGAATATGCACTTTGATAAGATGATCAAAGATTTTGTTTATACAAAGTTTATGAGAAACTTGTATTTCCAAAGAAGTGAGTGGGAGCACTATAGAATTTCTGATGAGTATATGTTGTTGACATATTGTTGATCAGAAATGATGTAGAATTTCTGGAAAGCATATAGGGTTATTTGAAAAATGTTTTTCAAGTGAAAACCTGGTTTAAGCTACTTGAACATTGAGCATCAAGATCTATGAGGATAGATCAAAAACCGCTTAATGGTACTTTCAAATGAGCATATACCTTGACATGATCTTGAAGGTGTTCAAGATGGATCAGTCAAAGAAGGAGTTCTTTCCTGAGATGTAAGGTATGAAGTTAAGACTTAAAGCTCGAGCACGGCAGAAGAGAGAGAAAGGACGAAGGACGTCCCCTATGCTTTAGACGTAGGCTCTACAGTATGCTATGCTGAGTACCGCACCTGATGTGTGCCTTGCCATACATCTGGCAAGAGGGTACAAAGGTGATCAAGGAGTGGATCACCAGACAGCGGTCAAAATTGTCCTTGAAGTAATAAGGACATGTTTCTCGATTATGGAGGTGATAAAGAGTTCGGCGTAAAGGGTTACGTCGATGCAAGCTTTAACACCTATCCGAATGACTCTGAGTAGCGAACCGGATACGTATAGTGGAGCGACCATTTGGAATAGCTCCAAGTGGAGCGTGGAAACAGCATTTACAATATGACCTAGAGATTTGCGAAGTACATACGGATCTGAATGTTGCAGACCCGTTGACTAAAACCTCTCTCACAACCAAACATGATCAAACCCCAGAACTCATTGAGTCTTAATCACATGATGATGTGAACTAGTTTAATGACACTAGTAAACTCTTTGGATGTTGGTCACATGGTGATGTGACCTGTGAGTGTTAATCACATGGCAATGTGAACTAGATTATTGACTCTAGTGCAAGTGGGAGACTGTTGGAAATATGCCCTAGAGGCAATAATAAATTAGTTATTATTATATTTCCTTGTTCATGATAATCGTTTATTATCCACGCTATAATTGTATTGATAGGAAACTCAGATACATGTGTGGATAAATAGACAACACCATGTCCCTAGTAAGCCTCTAGTTGACTAGCTCGTTGATCAACAGATGGTTACGGTTTCCTGACCATGGACATTGGATGTCGTTGATAACGGGATCACATCATTAGGAGAATGATGTGATGGACAAGACCCAATCCTAAGCCTAGCACAGAGATCGTGTAGTTCGTATGCTAAAGCTTTTCTAATGTTAAGTATCTTTTCCTTAGACCTTGAGATTGTGCAACTCCCGGATACCGTAGGAATGCTTTGGGTGTACCAAACGTCACAACATAACTGGGTGGCTATAAAGGCGCACTACAGGTATCTCCGAAAGTGTCTGTTGGGTTGGCACGAATCGAGACTGGGATTTGTCACTCCGTGTAAACGGAGAGGTATCTCTGGGCCCACTCGGTAGGACATCATCATAATGTGCACAATGTGACCAAGGGGTTTATCACGGGATGATGTGTTACGGAACGAGTAAAGAGACTTGACGGTAACGAGATTGAACAAGGTATCAGTATACCGACGATCGAATCTCGGGCAAGTACAATACCGTTAGACAAAGAGAATTGTATACGGGATTAATTGAGTCCTTGACATCGTGGT
This sequence comes from Triticum timopheevii, assembly GCA_963921465.1. Lineage (NCBI taxonomy): Eukaryota > Viridiplantae > Streptophyta > Magnoliopsida > Poales > Poaceae > Triticum > Triticum timopheevii. The sequence goes on from OY997266.1 coordinate 543,055,914, forward strand.
TCATCCGATGAGATCATCGTGGAACATGTGGGAGCCAACATGGGTATCTAGATCCCGCTGTTGGTTATTGACCGGAGAACGTCTCGGTCATGTCTACATGTCTCCCGAACCCGTAGGGTCTACACACTTAAGGTTCGATGACGCTAGGTGTCGGGGATATACCCCGCGGCGTAAACCGGCCGGAAGTATAACCCGTCCGAACTTGGCAGTTTACTTAAGACCCGGCTAAGACTTGACGATTCACTGGTGACCCGGCGGTTTACGGTTCATTGGTAATCCGGCAGGCGGGTCAGAGGAGCGACAAGACCCGATGGCCCAACTGGCGGTTCATGAAGGCCGGTTCAACTATGGTGGGCCGGTTTATAAGGAAAGGCATAAGGAATATTTATCTTATAAGGAGTTAAGACCCGGACTTGTATCCGGTTTGTATGAGAAGGTAGACTAGTCCTAATCCTAATAGGACTCCACATGTGACCCGCCCCTTCAACATATATAAGGAGGGGCAGGGCTCCCCAAAGAGGGACAAGCTACAAGCAAGAAGAAACAATCTTAGGGCTAGACACAAAGAGGAGAGACGGTTTACGGCGACTCCCTCGTGATGATAATGAGACCTAGCCTCAAATAGCATGTAGGGTTATTACCGGATGATGTTTCCCGGGGCCCGAAGCTGTCTAAATCCCTGTCTTGTGTTGCGTCTCTCGATTCCGCTCAACCCCTCTCAAGCTACCACATAGATGCGTTGGCCTCACGACTAAGTCCTTACACTAGGACATCTGACGTGACAATTCCACGACAGTTGGCGCCCACCGTGGGGCCCGCGCACGGTGGTGTTGAGTTCTTGAAGGGATTTCTCCAAGGGATCGAGAAGTTCACAATTTTTCCAGATGAAGAATAGCCGGTTTGAGAGAATTTACATCAGCTTGAAGGTCATCGGTCCAGATTTATAAGTTAGTGGGATTTAAAGATCAGGAGGAATTAGGGTTGCGAGCAACTCCGCTCGGCCGCTATCTTGCAAGTCACCGAAACAGAAGGTTTTTCCATCATACTCACCGAGGCAATCTTCACATGGATATTCTAGTCTATTTTGTCTCGGATCTTGCGATGGAGAGCAGAATAAAAAGTTTCGTCGGTGAGTCAGGAGGATCCAATCTACTTCAGCAACAAAGACCATCTACACACAAAACCTAGGGCAGTACCGGTCGGATTTGATAGAGGCGCGTGCGTTACAGTTGGGTCAGATACCGCCATAATCCGTTGATATACAAGGAAAAAGCATTAAGCCGCGGCATGGTTTCCACGCGGTTAGCCAGATGTGTGCCAAGCACCGATTCAGATTTCAAGATCTGATAAAGTTTGGTGTTACGTGAAAGACAAAAAAAAATGAGTTGGGGTCACGACCGGGAGACTGATAACGACTCCAATCCGGATTGACTACATCAAATCGCCTCTGATGCATCTGCAGCCTGATCTGCGTTTCGCTTTCGCCAGAAGCTGACTGACAAGCCTCGCCCTTGCTAAACCGCCGCGGCATCCGCTTCTGAGTTGCCGCTGTCGAGCTGTTGTGCCACCGGCCACCACGTCTTGCCATGGAATGGAAACCACCGTCTCCACGGACGTACTCCGGCGATTTGGATTTTCCCCCCTTCCAAAAGACCGATGTTGCTCCGGGCTGGTTCCCGCGTCGCCACGCTCCGAGCGGCTGCCTCCGCTTCCCCACCTGCCGCCGCTGGTGTGGCTCTTCAAGCCGGCGCCTCGCTTGGCCGGTGCCCCTCCACCGACGCGCCCGGTTTTGCCGGCCTCGCCATCCGCTGCGATCGACCACACCGGCGCGGCCTTGAATCGCCGCCTTCGACGAACCACCGTCCCAGGCCTCAGGCTGCCGGGGGCCTGCTGCCGTCGCAGCAAGCGCGCCGGCCGGCCCTGTTGCCTCATGGCCAGAGCCGTCGTCCGGATCACCCCAGCCTCAAACCGCCGACGCCTTCTTCCGCGTGATGCCCTGAATCACCTTGCGACACTTCTGCCGTGCTCTTCCACGAACCGCCGTCGTCAGTTTACCTCAGATCGAGCTGTTGCCGGGTCACCATGGGCTCCGGTTTACCACCCGCACCAGCGCCCTTGCTCCTTTCTCACCGCGCGTCGGAACCGGCGCAAGTTGCCACCGCTGCGTCCGCCGTGGTTCGCCGTGGACGCAGCAGCCCTGGCTCGGAGTCCCTCTGACAAAGAGATGCCCCAAGTCGGCTACGAGCCATCTTGCTCTGCCTCATCCCGGGCCTCCGCAGCGGCAGCCACGCCGAGCCACTACAACCTCGTTCCAGTGTCTAAAAACCACTACGGCCCCTGCCGGACCAGGCCTCGGGCCGCACCCGGCTGTGCGCTGCTGCTTGCGCTGGCGTCGCCCCGCAGCTACGTCCCGACGCGTCGTGAGCCGCCACACCACTGTGGCCTTAACCCGCTGCCACGCCTGTGAGCCGCTGCCCGAGTCCCGCTTCGGGCGCTATCCCTGCCTCCGCCGTTCAACGCCCTCCGGTCGAGCTGTCTCCACATGACCGCTTTGACCCGCTGCTGCTATCCCTGGCCGAGTCACCTAGCTCCTTTGAAAGTTGCTGCCGGGTGCCATGACCCGCCTGTTTCTGCTACAGAAGCCGTCATCGAGCGCCACTTCTGTCGACTACTGCCGCTGCCGTCTTGAAGCTGATGAAACTGTAATCCGCCGTTGCGGCATAATCCAGCTCTACTGTGAGCCTGCACCTCCGAGCTGCCCCGACCATTGCTGGGCCTTGAGCCATCCGCCGGATTCTCGCAGCTACAAAGTTTGAAATAAAGCCACTATAAAGAACGGAGGGAGTATAATTCCTTAGCACAAGGTTCAAGGTTGGATGGACTCTGGAGCCAGCAACGTGGAAAGAAGAAAGCAAAAAAGAAAACTGCTAGAAGGTGCAAATACAAGTAGTACTAATTGATGAACAGGACAAGGCTTGCACATGTTGGCTGAGAGACACAGGCAGACCTTCCATCTCTCTGGTTTGATCTGTTCCAACGTATGGGAGTGCAGACTAAAAGTTGAAATTGATCTGTAACAAAAAAAGATGCTAATAGAAGTCCCATCAATCAGACATCCAGCGGATCAATCTATATATCATCTTAATGCATCAGGTGACATCTATCTGATCTATTTTTTCGCACATATTATTGTTGTCAGAAAACAACTACCTTGGCTTGTGATTTTTTCTTTTAATACAGGTCAATTGTTCATTACAACTCAGGTGTTATATTACGGGCACGGAGCACGCGCTAGCAACATTCTGCATCGGCGTTTCGTCCGAGTCATACAACCCGGTGAATGAACATGCGCAACTCGCCGTCCCTGTGGTCCGGTTTACATCAGCTTAGCGGGACCGCGCCCGCAATTAACTCGCCCGTCCGTGCGGTTTACCGCACTTGCGATTGACTCGCCCGTCTGTGCCGGCTTACAACGCCGTAACCAACTCTCGCGATCGCACTGGCTTACAACGCCGTGGCCGTCTCTCGCGGCCTGGGCTACATCAACACACCAGGCCGCACCTGTCTGCGTGAGCTGTTTATTGGATATAAGCAAGTCACAGCTTGGGTAGCCCGGTTTCTTTCAAATTGGAGGCAAATTATCATCAACTGCTGTCTGCACTGGATGGCTCAATGAGCAGGCACGCAAGTCACCGCCATTATAGTTTGGTTAGCTTCAAATCGCCAGTTGGAAGGAACCATTGGCCGAGTTGCTGACACGGCTCATACGGGACCATTTATAACCCGCCGCAGTCACCTCAACCTTCTGTGGATTCACATTGGGCTATCAACACCAATGATATGCAAGTTATGCCGGTTTGTATCACGGTCAAATATGGAGAGTTTCAAGCCAACTCCTCGAGTCACCTTGAGACTTGGGGGCTACGATGACATGACTCAGCAAATCGTGCTAGTTTCAGCCGGTTTAAGAACCCCAGGACGATGGAGGGAAAGATAGCCCGTCCCGGAGGCTACTGTTATATTTATGAAAATTTAAAGGCCATCAGAAAATTTCCGGCTTAGAAAGTATATGACAGTTACAAAATCCCAGCTCAATGAAGAAGATCCGGGTCATCAGAAAGGATTCCGGTTTAAAATCTGGTTCAAGAGAAAGATGTCTTCCACAAAGCTTTGAAGCTCTCAATATCCGGTTCAAGATCCCGGTTCAAGAAGAATTTATCTCTTGCAAAAAGTTAAAAATTACCGAAGAGGACCTGCTGCCATGATGTGCGGTTCAAACATGGGTATCCCGCCTTATTGGCCTAACATATTATTGATCACATGGGGGTTTCTGCTTCATAAAGCGGGGTCTCTGTTCTTTTTTACAGCATGTGTGGTTACATGGAGGTTCTGTCTTAAAGCGGCCTCCGGTTTACCCCTTGGGTTAGCTTTTCAAAGCACCATGTTATGTCACTTGGGGGCTTGGTCGTGTCCGAACCAATGCAACACCTCTTGATCACTTGGGGACATGGTCAAGTCTGAACCAGTCACGCCTCTTGATCGGCCTAAGGCCACAGAGTCACTTGGGGGCTTGGTCGAACCCGAACCATTGCCACGCCACTTGATAGGCATAATGCCACGGTTTTAGTTGGGGACCTGGCTGACTTGAACCATAGCTACACCTATTGGGAGCTTGGTCGTGTCCGACCATGGTAACACCATCTGATCGGCTCAGTAAAGCCTCTTTTTGCAAACGGTTTTATCATTGCCTTTGCTTCCATATTTTTTTCATAAGTGTTATTCGATTTTTGTTGCGTTTTTTTAAAACCAACAACGTTTTAATCCGGTTCGACTGTCAAATTACAAATTTATGGAACACGGTCAAATCTTAATCCAGAGGCTATCTGCCCGGTTTGATTTTCTGTTACCATCCTATTATGGAGTAAACCGGTGTTTATCAACCCGGCTCGGCTTTCAACTACAAGTTGTCAGTACACAATCAAGTTATAATTCGGAGACTATCAGTCCGGTCTAGTTTGACTACAAGTCACCAGTATTATATATGGTTAATCCGGTGTTTATCATAAACCCGGTACGGTTTTATCATAAACCGGCACAATATGAAAGGAGTTATCATTACTCAAGATTGGGGTTATCACTCTTACTACAAAAATTTGGTAAACCAACGATGTGATTCAATGTCACAGGTATGATATATTTCATATTTGGTTATTCTTATGTGTAGCCTTGGTTATAAACCCAGGTTATATGTTGGGCATTATGACCCGTCCGACGGTAAACCGCCAGGACACTTTAAACTTGTTGTATGCAGAAATAGGTTGAATAAAGCATGATTATAAATCACCGGCGTTTATTAACCCGGCCTGGCTTTAGACGATAAGTCGCCAGTATATGATGAGAAATTATTCGGTGTTTGTAAACCCAGCCTGGCTTTGGACTATAAGTCGCCAGTATAAATTTGGATTGCGCCATTGGAATCATGCGCTCATAAATCATTGGATTATATTATTCAAATTTTTAATAGCCAACATGGCTGGATTTCTATTATGGTTATCAATAACCAGTATTATGATTAAGGTTTTCAAAGTCTCTTTAGCGCAATGGCTATCATTTTATCAATGGATATGATTTATTCTACAATTGAAGGAATAGTCCCAAGTTGCTGCAGGCTTACAACCCGGCACTTGGGGGCTACATTATTCAACTTAAGATTATATCAAATATGCAAGTCTCATGTCGCTGCAAGCATGCACCATGACACTTGGGGGCTAATGCAAAGTCATTTTTGCTCATCTTATTGAAGACCCAACTCATCACATCGTAATGAGCTGGCCCTTGGGGGCTACCAATTGCTCCTGTCAACAATTCAAGGTACAAAGCTTTTATTCATTATATTGAAGGGTCCACTGCTCAGTTGGTAAAGCACAAGGCTCTTAACCTTGTGGACGTGAATTCAAGCCCCATGATGGGGGTTACATCATATGATGTTATTTTCATTGAAGTATATATCAAAGTCCCAGCCCAATATTATCTTACTGAGCCGGCCCTTGGGGGCTACACCGTTCTGTTCAAAGATTACATGATTATATTTACAAAGTCCCTGCTCATTATTGCATAATGACCCGGCCCTTGGGGGCTACACTGGTTGAAGTTTTTATGAGCATCAGGAAATTTCAAGTCCCAGGTTACTGCAAGCATGACAACCCGGCACTTGGGGGCTACATATGGGGAATACTCAATTCTGACTAGTGATTGAGATGAACAACCTGGATTTCTTCGAGATTGTGATATTTATATTGAAGCAAAGTCTTAAGCCACCACTTTGTTCTGCTCAAAGACTTGGGGGCTACAGGTATTATATTATTATCGAAGAAATATTTTCAAATTCTCTGATTGAGCAAACTAGGTTGACCCGGCGTTACCAATCATTATGACCCTGTGGCTGCAACTTGGCGTCATTAATAATCATGAACCGGCGTTGGCAACAATCATGAACCGGTGTCTGCAACAATCATGACTCGAAATTATCAAGTTTTTATAACCCGACAGTCTTTGGCAATGATAAAACCGGCAAGTTCTGCATCTTCAAACCGGTTGAATATCAGATGGGTATTTCAAGACCAATATTTCTTAAACCGGCGCTTTGGAAGCCGATTCAAGTGGATTATTCTTCACAATATTTTTTCTATAAGAAGCCAACATCAGCAATTTGAGTATGAAGCTGGTTATTGACCCGGATTTTCTAGAAGGAGGAAATGACAAGGACTTAAGGATGATCAGGTGCCGGTCTACAAGAATTATTAACCCGGAGCACAACCTGCCAAATTTGTTCTGGTGTTTATTTTGCAGCATAAGTTTACCATGGATAAATCCAAGCTAAACTTGGGGGCTAATGTCGGGGATATACCCCACGGCGTAAACCTGCCGGAAGTATAACCCGTCCGGACTTGGCGGTTTACTTAAGACCCGGCTAAGACTTGACGATTCACTGGCGACCCGGCGGTTTACGATTCATTGGTAATCCGGCAGGCGGGTCAGAGGAGCGACAAGACCCGGTGGCCCAATTGGCGGTTCATGAAGGCCGGTTCAACTATGGTGGGCCGGTTTATAAGGAAAGGCATAAGGAATATTTATCTTATAAGGAGTTAAGACCCGGACTTGTATCCGATTTGTATGAGAAGGTAGACTAGTCCTAATCCAAATAGGACTCCACATGTAACCCGCCCCTTCAACATATATAAGGAGGGGCAGGGCTCCCCAAAGAGGGACAAGCTACAAGCAAGAAGAAACAATCTTAGGGCTAGACACAAATAGGAGAGCCGGTTTACGGCGACTCCCTCGTGATGATAATGACACATAGCCTCAAACAGCATGTAGGGTTATTACCGGATGATGTTTCCCGGGGCCCGAAGTTGTCTAAATCCCTGTCTTGTGTTGCGTCTCTCGATTCCGCTCAACCCCTCTCAAGCTACCACATAGATGCGTTGGCCTCACGACTAAGTCCTTACACTAGGACATCTGACGTGACAATTCCACGACACTAGGGTTATAAAGGAAGTTTGTATGTGGTTACCGAATGTTGTTCGGAGTCCTGGATGAGATCCCAGACGTCACGAGGAGTTCCGGAATAGTCCGGAGGTAAATATTTATATATGGAAAGTTGTTGTTCGGGTTCCGGGAAAAGTTCGGGTTTTTTCGGTATTGTACCGGGAAGCTTCCAGAAGGTTCCGGAGGATTCCGGAGGGGTCCGGAGGTCCGGAAATTGTTCCACCACGTCCAATACAGCAGCATGGGCTGTAGTGGGGCGCCCTAGCCTTAATGGGCTAGGGGCACCAGCCCCCCAAGGCCCATGCGCATGGGAGAGGGGAAACCCTAAAGGGGAGGGCCTCCACTTGACTTGGGAGGCACTCCTCCCCCCCTTGGCCGCCGCCCCCTCCTCAGATTGGATCTGAGGGGGCAGGCCCCCCTCTCCTTTGCCCCTATATATATGTGGGGGTTGGGAGGGCAGCCGCACCACAAGTTCTGGCGCAGCCCTCCGCCTCTCCCAAGTACTCCTCCTCTCTCGCGGTGCTTGGCGAAGCCCTGCAGGATTGCCATGCTCCTCCACCACCACCACACCGTTGTGCTGATGCTGGATGGAGTCTTCCTCAACCTCTCCTCTCTCCTTGCTGGATCAAGGCATGGGATACGTCACCAGGCTGTACGTGTGTTGAACGCGGAGGTGCCGTCCGTTCGGCACTAGGATCTCCGGTGATTTGGATCACGACGAGTACGACTCCTTCAACCCCGTTCTCTTGAATGCTTCCGCTTAGCGATTTACAAGGGTATGTTGATGCACTCTCCTTCCCCTCGTTGCTGGTTTCTCCATAGATAGATCTTGGTGACACGTAGGAAAATTTTGAATTTCTGCTACGTTCCCCAACACGCTGGAGCTAGCATACCTTTTAGCATCCTTAGGATCAACAAAACCTTTCTGATTGTATCACATACAACCTTTCCTGACAAAAACTGGTAAGGAAACTTGTTTTGACACCCATCTCCCAGATTTCATAAATGCAGCTAATGCTAACATGATTCCGACGGACTTAAGCATCGCTACGGATGAGAAAATCTCATCGTAGCCAACTCCTTGAACTTGTGAAAAAACTCTTCACCACAAGTCGAGCTTCATAGACGGTGACATTACTGTCCACGTCTGTCTTCTTCTTTAAAGATCCATTTATCTCAATGGCTTGCCGATCATCGGGCAAGTTCACCAAAGTCTATGCTTTGTTCTGATACTTGGATCCTATCTCGGATTTCATGGCTTCTAACCATTTGTCGGAATATGGGCCCACCATCGCTCCTCCATATCTCGCAGGTTCATTATTGTCTAGCAACATGACCTTCAAGACAGGGTTACTGTACTACTCTGAAGTAGTACGCATCCTTGTCACCCTACGAGGTATGGTAGTGACTTGATCCGAAACTTCATGATCACTATCATAAGCTTCTACTTCAATTGGTGTGGGCGCCACAGGAACAACTTCCTGTGCCCTGCTACACACTAGTTGAAGTGACGGTTCAATAACCTCATCAAGTCTCCACCATGCTCCCACTCAACTTTCTGAGACAAACTTTTCCTCGAGAAAGGACCCGATTCAAGAAACAATCCCTATCGCTTTCGGATCTGAATTAGGAGGTATACCCAACTGTTTTGGGTGTCTTATGAAGATGCATTTTATCTGCTTTGGGTTCGAGCTTATCAACCTGAAACTTTTTCACATAAGCGTTGCTTCCCCAAACTTTTAAGGAACGACAACTTAGGTTTCTCCAAACCATAGTTCAAATGGTGTCGTCTCAACGGAGTTACGTGGTGCCCCATTTAAAGTGAGTGCGGTTGTCTCTAATGCCTAACCCATGAATGATAGTGGTGATTTGATAAGAGACATCATGGTACACACCATATCCAATAGGGTGCAACTATGATGTTCGGATACACCATCACACTATGGTGTTCCAGGCGGTATTAATTGTGAAACAATTTCCACAACGTCTTAATTGCGTGCCAAAGCTCGTAACTTAGATACTCATCTCCATGATCATATCTTAGACATTTTATCCTCTTGTCACGATGATCTTCAACTTCACTCTGAAATTAATTGAACCATTCAATAATTCAGACTTGTGTTTCATCAAGTAAATATACTCAGTATCCACTCAAATCATCCGTGAAGTAAGAACATAACGATATCCATTGCGTGCCTTAGCACTCATTGGACTGCACACATCAAAATGTATTACTTCCAACAAGTTGCTTTCTTGTTCCATTTTACTGAAAACGAGGCTTTCAGTCATCTTGCCCATGTGGTATGATTTGCATGTCTCAAGTGATTCAAAATCAAGTGAGTCCAAACGGTCCATTTGCATGGATTTTCTTCATGCATATACACCAATAGACATGGTTCGCATGTCTCAAACTTTTCAAAAATGAGTGAGTCCAAAGATCCATCAACATGGAGCTTATTCATGCGTTTTCTACCAATATGACTTACATGGCAGTGCCACAAGTAGGTAGTACAATCATTACTATTATATATCTTTTGGCATGAACATGTGTATCACTACGATCGAGATTCAATAAACCATTCATTTTAGGTGCAAGACCATTGAAGATATTATTCAAATAAACAGAGTAACCATTATTCTTCTTAAATGAATAACCGTATAGCGATAGACATAATCAAATCATGTCTATGCTCAACGCAAACACCAAATAACAATTACTTAGGTTTAACACCAATCTCGATGGTAGAGGGAGCGTGCGATGCTTGATCACATCAAGATTGGAAAACTCTTCCAACACATATCGTCAGCTCACCTTTAGGTAGTCTCCGTTTATTACGTAGCCTTTTATTTTGAGTTACTAACACTTAGCAACCGAAACGGTATCTAATACCCTGGTGCTACTAGGAGTACTAGTAAAGTACACATTAACATAATGTATATCCAATATACTACTATCGACCTTGCCAGCCTTCTCATCTACCAAGTATCTAGGGTAATTCTGCTCCAGTGGCTGTTCCCCTTATTTCAGAAGCACTTAGTCTCGGGTTTGGGTTCAACCTTGGGTTTCTTCATTAGAGCAGCAGCTGATTTGTCGTTTCATGAAGTATCCCTTCTTTCCCTTGCCCTTCTTGAAACTAGTGGTTTCACCAACCATCAACAATTGATGCTCCTTCTTGATTACTACTTTCACGGTGTTAAACATCGCGAATGTTTCAAGGATCATCATATCTATCCCAGATATGTTATAGTTCATCACGAAGCTCTAGCAGCTTGGTGGCAATGACTTTGGAGAAACATCACTATCTCATCTGGAAGATCAACTCCCACTTGATTCAAGTGATTGTTGTACTCAGACAATCTGAGCACAAGCTCAACGATTGAGCTTTTCTCCCTTAGTTTGCAGGCTAAGAAAATCGTTGGAGGTCTTATACCTCTTGACGTGGGCACGAGCCTGAAATCCCAATTTCAGCCCTCGAAACATCTCATATGTTTCGCGACGTTTCGAAATCGTCTTTGGTGCCTCAACTCTAAACCGTTTAACATTACTGAACTATCACGTAGTTATCAAAATGTGTGTGTCAAATGTTCGCAACATCCACAGACGACGTTCGAGGTTCAGCACACTGAGCGGTGCATTAAGGACATAATCTTTCTACGAAGCAACGAGGACAATCCTCAGTTTACGGACCTAGTCCGCATAATCGCTACTATCAACTTTCAACTGAATTTTCTCTAGGAACATATCTAAACAGTAGAACTAAAGCGCGAGCTATGACATAATTTGCAAAAACCTTTTGACTATGTTCAGGATAATTAAGTTCATCTTATGAACTCCCACTCAGATAGACATCCCTCTAGTCATCTAAGTGATTACATGATGCGAGTCAACTAGGCCGTGTCCGATCATCACGTGAGACGGACTAGTCAACATCGGTGAACATCTTCATGTTGATCGTATCTTCCATACGACTCATGCTCGACCTTTTGGTCTTCCGTGTTCCGAGGCCATGTCTGTACATGCTAGGCTCGTCAAGTCAACCTAAGTGTATTGCGTGTGTAAATCTGGCTTACACCCGTTGTATTCGAACGTTAGGATCTATCACACCCGATCATCACGTGGTGCTTCGAAACAACAAACCTTCGCAACGGTGCACAGTTAGGGGGAACACTTTTCTTGAAATTATTTCGAGGGATCATCTTATTTAAGCTACCGTCGTTCTAAGCAAATAAAATGTAAAACATGATAAACATCACATGCAATCAAATAGTGACATGATATGGCCAATATCATATTGCTCCTTTGATCTCCATCTTCGGGGCACCATGATCATCTTCTTCACCGGCATGACACCATGATCTCCATCATCATGATCTCCATCATCGTGTCTTCATGAAGTTGTCACGCCAACGACTACTTCTACTTCTATGGCTAACGCATTTAGCAATAAAGTAAAGTAATTTACATGGCGTTTAGCAATGACACACAGGTCATATAAAAAATAAAGACAACTCCTATGGCTCCTGCCGGTTGTCATACTCATCGACATGCAAGTCGTGATTCCTATTACAAGAATATGATCATCTCATACATCACATATATCATTCATCACATCCTTTGGCCATATCACATCACAAAACACTTGCTGCAAAAACAAGTTAGACGTCCTCTAATTGTTGTTGCAAGTTTTTACGTGGCTTCTATAGGTGTTCTAGCAAGAACGTTTCTTACCTACGTAAAACCACAACGTGATATGCAAATTTCTATTTACCCTTCATAAGGACCCTTTTCATCGAATCCGCTCCAACTAAATTGGGAGAGACAGACACCCGCTAGCCACCTTATGCAACTAGTGCATGTCAGTCGGTGGAACCTGTCTCACGTAAGTGTACGTGTAAGGTCGGTCCGGGCCGCTTCATCCCACAATACCGTCGAAACAAGATTGGACTAGTAACGGTAAGCATATTGAACAAAATCAACGCCCACAACAACTTGTTTTCTACTCGTGCATAGTAACTACACATAAACCTGGCTCTGATACCACTGTTGGGGAACGTAGCAGAAATTCAAAATTTCCCTACGAGTCACCAAGATCTATCTATGGAGAGACTAGCAACAAGGGGATGGAGAGTGCATCTACATACCATTGTAGATCGCTAAGCGGAAGCGTTCAAGAGAATGGGGTTGAAGGAGTCGTACTCGTCGTGATCCAAATCACCGGAGATCCTAGTGCCAAACGGACGACATCTCCACATTCAACACACGTACAGCCCGGTGACGTCTCCCATGCCTTGATCCAGCAAGGAGAGAGGGAGAGGTTGAGGAAGACTCCGTCCAGCAGCAGCACAAGGGCATGGTGGTGGTGGAGGAGCGTGGCGGTGCAGGGCTTCGCCAAGCGCCGCGAGACATGAGGAGAAAGAGAGGTAGGGCTGCGCCAACAGGAGAAGAACTTCGTGTGTTGGGCTGCTCCTTTGCCTCCACTATATATAAGTGGAGAAGGGGGGCTGTGCCCCCACCTAGGGTTCCACCCTAGGGGCAGCAGCCAGCCCAAGATCCCATCTGAGGGGCGGCCAAGGCGGGGAGAGGGGAAACTTGCCCCCCCCCCCCCAAGTTAGGTGGGTGCGCCCCCCTCCCCAAACCCTAGGCGCCTTGGGCCCTTGTGGGGGGGGGGAGGGGGCGCACCAGCCCACCTGTGGTTGGTCCCCTCCCACACTTGGTCCATGCAGCCCTCCGGGGATTGTGGCACCACTTGGTGGACCCCCGGGACCCTCCCGGTGGTCCCGGTACGTTATCGATAAAACCCGAAATTTTCCGGTGACCAAAACATGACTTCCCATATATAAATCTTTACCTCCGAACCATTCCGGAACTCCTCGTGACGTCCAGGATCTCATCCGGAACTCCGAACAACATTCGGTAACCACATACAAACTTCCTTTATAACCCTAGCGTCATCGAACCTTAAGTGTGTAGACCCTACGGGTTCGGGAACCATGCAGACATGACCGAGACGTTCTCCGGTCAATAACCAACAGCGGGATCTGGATACCCATGTTGGTTCCCACATGTTCCACGATGATCTCATCGGATGAACCACGATGTCGAGGATTCAATCAATCCCATATTCAATTCCCTTTGTCTAGCAGTATAGTACTTGCCCGAGATTCGATCGTCGGTATCCCGATACCTTGTTCAATCTCGTTACCGGCAAGTCTCTTTACTCGTTCCGTAGCACATCATCCCGTGATCAACCCCTTGGTCGCATTGTGCACATTATGATGATGTCCTACCGAGTAGGCCTAGAGATACCTCTCCGTCACACGGAGTGAAAAATCCCAGTCTCGCTTCGTGCCAACCCAACAGATACTTTCGGAGATACCCGTAGTGCACCTTTATAGCCACCTAGTTACGTTTTGACGTTTGGTACACCCAAAGCATTCCTACGGTATCCGGGAGTTGCACAATCTCATGGTCTAAGGAAATGATACTTGACATTAGAAAAGCTTTAGCGTACGAACTACACGATCTTTGTGCTAGGCTTAGGATTGGGTCTTGTCCATCACATCATTCTCCTAATGATGTGATCCCGTTATCAACGACATCCAATGTCCATGGTCAGGAAACCGTAACCATCTATTGATCAATGAGCTAGTCTGCTTACTAGGGACATGGTGTTGTCTATGTATCCACACATGTATCTGAGTTTCCTATCAATACAATTATAGCATGGATAATAAACGATTATCATGAACAAGGAAATATAATAATAATAACTAATTTATTATTGCCTCTAGGGCATATTTCCAACAGTCAAGAAATGCCTATGAATTATTCTCTTGTTATCGAACCATTTGATGTTTGGGGCTTTGATTATATGGGACCTTTTCCTGCCTCTAATGGATATACTCATATTTTAGTTGCTATTGATTATGTTACTAAGTGGGTAGAAGCTATTCCAACTAGTAGTGCTGATCATAACACATCTATTAAGATGCTTAAAGAAGTTATTTTTCCGAGGTTTGGAGTCCCTAGATATCTCATGACTGATGGTGGTTCACATTTTATTCATGGTGCTTTTCATAATATGCTTGCTAAGTACGATGTTAATCATAGAATTGCATCTCCATATCACCCACAGTCTAGTGGTCAAGTAGAGTTGAGTAATAGAGAGCTCAAATTAATTTTGCAAAAGACTGTTAATAGATCTAGAAAGAATTGGTCCAAGAAACTTGATGACACATTATGGGCTTATAGAATTGCATATGAAAATCCTATGGGTATGTCTCCGTATAAGATGGTTTATGGAAAAGCATGTCACTTACCTCTCTAACTAGAACATAAGGCACATTGGGCTATTAAAGAGCTCAATTATGATTTCAAACTTGCCGGTGAGAAGAGGTTATTTGATATTAGCTCACTTGATGAATGGAGAACCCAAGCCTATGAGAATGCCAAGTTGTTTAAAGAAAAAGTTAAAAGATGGCATGACAAAAGGATACAAAAGCGTGAATTTAACTTAGGTGATTATGTGTTGCTATTCAACTCTCGTTTAAGATTTTTTGCAGGAAAGCTTCTCTCTAAATGGGAAGGCCCTTACGTTATCGAGGAGGTCTATCATTTCGGTGCCATAAAAATTAACAACTTCGAAGGCACAAATCCGAAGGTGGTGCACGGTCAAAGAATCAAACATTATATTTCAGGTAATCTATAAATGGTGAAACTAATATTATTGAAACCGTAACCCCGGAGGAATACATAAGGGACACTTTCTAGAACGTTTCAGACCCCGAAAAGGAATAGGTATGTGGTACGGTAAGTAAACCGACTCCAAAACAGTTCTAATAGCAATTTTTCTCCGTTATGGAATATTTAAGAAAATAGAAAAAAATAAGAAGTAGTCCGAGAAGGACACGAGGTGTCCACGAGGGTGGAGGGCGCGCCCTACCTTACTGGGTGTGCCTCCCTGCCTCGTGGGCACCTCGTGTGCTCTCCGGACTTCGTTTTCTTGCACGATACTTCTTTTGGTTGGTAAAAATTCATTATATAATCTCCCAAAAGTTTTGACTACCGTATCACGCAAAAATCCTCTATTTTTGTTTTGAGCTGTCTCTACTGCAGATTTAGAGCAAGATGTCTTCTCAAGAGTCAGTCGGGGAGAGTCAGGTGTCTCACCCGACGCCAGGTCCAGGTGCAAACAGCGATGCTTATCACTTTGGGCCATCAATGGAGGATGAGATGGAGGCCGACTTGAAAAGGATAGATGCCATGGAGGAGGATCAAGAAGTTACCTCCCGCTTCCAAGCATGATTCATGATGGGGGAACTACAGAGCTCAGCTGTTCCCAACTCGGTCATCCCTTCCAATATTTAATTTCTTTCTTATGAAAATATGAAAAAGAGTGTCACTTGTTCTCCAGAAGCTATGCAACATCCTTGGGTAAAAGGAGCTCTAGCCATCACGGGTAAGCTCTGCGACGAAAATATGAACCTCAAGTAGCAAGTCAATAAGCTCGAGGAGGAGAACCGTATCCTGAGGGGCATCATCGCCAAGAAGATCACACCACCAACCCCGAAGAAGGAGACATAATCACATGGGTATGGGCACTCCCCTTGGTAATTGCCAAGCTTGGGGGAGTTGCCCCGGTATATAACCATCACACTCCTATCTTTACCGTTTTACTTAGTTCGATCCTTTTGGTAATATCTAGATCTAGCAGAATAAAGTTTTGGTATGAATTAGTTTTGAGTTTTGCTTTGCAACCCTTCTATGTAATCGAGTCCGTGAACTATATATAATAAAGATTAGTGTTGAGTCAAGGGCTTTGCTTTCTTGCTATGATCTTGAGAAAATAGAAAGAGATAAAAATAAATAAAAGAGTTCATATTGATCTTATGGATAGTAATGACTTCATATATGGAGAGTATGAGGCTTAAAAGATGTTGGGAGTTGGCAAACATAGTTTTGGTCATCATTGCAATTAATAGGAAGTAATAAAGAAAGAGAGGTTCTCACATATAAATATACTATCTTGGACATCTTTTATGATTGTGAGCACTCATTAAAGTATGACATGCTAAAGAGTTGATGTTGGACAAGGAAGACAATGTAATGGGTTATGTTTTCTCACATCTCAGTTAGAGTATATTGTCATGGCACTACAAGAAATATGTCAACTTGTGACCTTCTGTAAGTGACCCTGGAAGAATTGGTCATAAATCTACGACCATTTGAGACCAATTGGTCAAAAGCTGTTCGGGGGGGGGGGGGTCCAAACCCTGAACTATAACGACCATTTTGGTCAGAAAGGTCGTAATTTCCTTACATGAAATGGTCATAAAGCAGATAGCACTGGTCCGCTGCCTTATTTCTAGCTGATCATGACCAATATAGATGGGCATAACCTTGTAAATTGTGGTGGGTTGATATGACTAGGCGCCACCTCATCAGTTTTGCCTATGTGTCAATTTATGCCCTAGGTTGTGAAGCAACCTATATTTCTACCATTCCCAAAATTCCCAAAAAAATCCCATAAATTCTTTGGGTCATATATTCGTCAAATATGTAAAAACCTTCCTTGCCTAGTTCAAAAATAATTCAACAATATTCATTTTCCTATTCTGTTCAGAACAACACTTTGTGAAGGAAGTGTTATTTATATATTCTTGATTGCCCTCAAAATTTTTGGGCACTATTTCCTGTCCAAATAATTGCCTCATGACAAAATTCAGCTCCATTTGCCCAGTAAATCTTCCTCGGCAAATTTCCAAAGTTTTTGTCCACCTAGAATCTTTGTGAAAGAAGTAGTAGCTATGCATATCCAAATGAGTTGATTTTTTGCCACATATTCTATATGCTGATGCAACTTACCTACACCAAATTTGATCTCAATTCATTTAGCCAAATTCTCTCACTAAGTTTCCAAAGTTTCTGTCCGGAGAAGGGCATTGTGAAGGAATTGCTATTTATATATACTTGATTGCCCTCACAATTTTTGGGCACTCTTTCCTATCCAAATCATTGCCTAATGACAAAATTCAGCTCCATTTGCCGAGTAAATCTTCCTCGGCAAATTTCCAAAGTTTTTGCCCACCTAGAACCTTTGTGAAAGAAGTACTAGCTATGCATATCCTAATGAGTTGAATTTTTGCCACATATTCTACTTGCCTATTTAACTTACATACACCATATTTAAGCTCATTTCATTTATCCAATTTCTCTCACTAATTTTTCGAAGTTTCTGTCCAGAGAAGAGCATTGTGAAGGAAGTACCACTTTGGCATGTCCAAATGGTATCCATTTTCTACAGTGCTTTCCTATGTCCAAATAACCGTCCTTCACCAAATTTCAGCTCAATCCATTCATTATTTTGAGCCCAGCTTCAACATTCGTATTTATGTCCAGTGTGGTACTTTGCAAAGCAAGTACCACCTAGGATCCTCCTTTTGAGCTAAAAATTTGTGAAGACAGTCTTCTTAGTAACTAATCATCCTCATCCAAAACTCATGCCCATTAGCCGTGTGCATTTCCTGTACCACTAATCAAACACTTGGCTGCTAATTCATGCTTGAGCATAGTTCGTTCTCCTCGTGAGAGTCTTCTGTTGTCATTTTCTTCCTAGCACCTACCTGGGGAGTGCCCAACCTACTAGACATGCCTAGGCCGCCTAGAACACATGGAAACGCCACGGTCATGCGGTGACCACGTGGCGGGCATGCGAGTTTACGCGCTCTGGAGTTGGGGATCTCGGCCACTGTCCAAACCTTGATGTATCGCCACCAAACCATGTATTTTTGATTAAATAGATACTTATGTACCTAGAAATGATTTTTGTAAAAAATAAAGAGCAACCTATGAGGGAGCTGCAGTTCAAATTTGATCCAGTTCCTACTGAATCGACGGAAATTTGTCTTTTTCACCAGAGGTGGATAAAAACTTTTGACACCCAACCGTTTTGTCAATTGTGCACTAAATATGTCCTAGTATTTTGGAAAATTGAATTGGTCCAATTTTGCAACAAATATATGGTAGGTCCTTCATAAAAAAACTCATTTTGGGCACTCGGAAAATGGAAAATTGATTTTTCATCCAAAGAAAATGAAAACTCCCTTAGGAAACATTTTTTGCCATTCCAAGATGCACCCTTGTGCACGATATGAGATCATTTGAACAAACTATGTCATGAACATGGCTATAAGATTGATCATTTGGCTTGGAAGCCATGAATCTTCACACACGATAGCCCATTTCTTAGAACACTTTTTTAAAACAATTATTGTATTACAAGTTTATTATTTTTCCTAGTAACTTGGCCACATGTAATGACACAACTTGAAGGTTTCATTTTTTTGTTTTTTTTTTAATTTTTTATGCCCGTTTCAAAATGCGGTCAAAACGGCGGGCATGACCGTTCCTAGCTAGTTGTTGAATCTTGAAAAACTTTTGGTGTTTCTCTGACTAAATAGATACTTTTGTACCTAGAAATGATTTTTGGGAAAAATAAATAGCAAACTATGAGGTAGCGGCAGTTCAAATTTGACCCGCTTCCAACTGAATCGGCAGAAATTTGTCTTTTTCATGAGAGGTGGATAAAAGATTTTTAAACCGAACCATTTGGTCAATTATGCATTAAATATGACCAAGTATTTTATAAAATTGATTTGATCCAATTTTGCAACAGTTATTTGGTAGGTTCTTCACAAAAAAACCTAATTTTAGGCACTCAAAAAATAGAAAATGATTTTTCGTCCAAAGAAAATGAAAACTTCCTTAGGCAACATTGTTTGCCATTCCAATATGCACCCTTGTGCACAATATGAGATCATTTGAACAAACTATTCCATGAACGTGGCCATAAGATTGATCATCTGGCTTGAAAGCATTGATCTCCACACATGATAGCTCGTTTCTGAGAACACTTTTTTAAAATAATTACCGTATTAAAAGTTTATTATTTTTCCTGGTAACTTGGCCACATGTAATGACACAACGCGAAGGGTTTCAGTTTTTTTGTTTCTTTGAATTTTTTATGCCCCACTCAAAATGCGGTCAAAACGGCGGGCATGACCGTTCCTAGCTAGTTGTTGAATTTTTTGGAAAACTTTTGGTGTTTCTCTAATTAAATAGATACTTTTGTACCTAGAAATGATTTTTGGGAAAAATAAATAGCAAACTATGAGGCAGCCGCAGTTTAAATTTGACCCTGCTTCCAACTGAATCAGCGGAAATTTGTATTTTTCACAAGAGGTGGATAAAAGATTTTGAAACCCAACCATTTGGTCAATTATGCTTTAAATATGGCCTAGTATTTTTGAAAATTGATTTGGTCCAATTTTGTAATAATTATTTGGTAGGTTCTTCACAAAAAAACCCTAATTTTGGGCACTAGAAAAATGGAAAATGATTTTTTCGAACCAAGAAAATGAAAACTTCCTTAGGCAACATTGTTTGCCATTCCAATATGCACCCTTGTGCACAATATGAGATCATTTGAACAAACTATGCCATGAATGTGGCCATAAGATTGATCATCTGGCTTGAAAGCCATTGATCTCCACACATGATAGCTCATTTCTGAGAACACTTTTTTTAGAATATTTACCGTATTACAAGTTTATTATTTTTCCTGGTAACTTGGCCATATGTAATGGCACAACGCGAAGGTTTTCAATTTTTTTGATTTCTTTTTGAATTTTTTATGCCCGTTTCAAAATGCGGTCAAAACGACGGGCATGATCGTTCCTAACTAGTTGTTGAATCTTAGAAAACTTTTGGTGTTTCTCTAATTAAATAGATACTTTTGTACCTAGAAATGATTTTTGGGAAAAATAACTAGCAAACTATGAGGTACCGGCAGTTCAAATTTGACCCGCTTCCAGCTGAATCGGCAGAAATTTGTCTTTTTCACGCGAGGTGGATAAAAGATTTTGAAACCTAACCATTTGGTCAATTATGCACTAAATATGACCTAGTATTTTAGAAAATTGATTTGGTCCAATTTTGCAACAGTTATTTGGTAGGTTCTTCACAAAAAACCTAATTTTGGGCACTCGAAAAATGGAAAATGATTTTTTTATCCAAAGAAAATGAAAACTTCCTTAGGCAACATTGTTTTCCATTCAAATATGCACCCTTGTGCACAATATGAGATCATTTGAACAAACTATGCCATGAATGTGGCCATAAGATTGATCATCTGGCTTGAAAGCCATTAATCTCCACACATGATAGCTCGTTTCTGAGAACACCTGGGTGGCATCTGCATCGTGCTTGCCAGATTATTTGTGTGGTCAACTAAAATGGCGAGTGGTATTAAAATGCTCATGTAGACAGTGTTTAAGCATTAGAATGGTGTAGATAGAGTTGCCCGGCAACTATAGTGTCTGTGATATTCGAGATCCAGCGTAAATAAGTTTTCATCAGAATAGAATGCGATTATTTTTATTGCTCTGGATCTATATATGACTTCGGTTGCATATCTTGTCAAACTTTTTTAGAGTTATCTTGATGAGTGTCCACGTCCCAATATTATGACCATCTCTAATGAGTATAAATATAAATTAATATAGCTGTCAATTTTAAGATAGAGCAAAGTGTTAATGCATTTCACACCCATTGATTCACCAGGCTCGGTCAGTCGGTCTGATCCTGTAGTGTTTAAAACTGATAATTATGATGCATTGGTCCATATGGCCTTGTTTTTTGATGCATATATATATATATATATAGTGTTACTATTCATCACCCAGGGTGCAGAAAAAGTTATTCTTCACCCGAGGTAATCTTACGATCATTTCATAAATAAATTATGTTTCAAATATAAATAGTTACAGTCATATTGATTCATTGTGTAAAATTTGGCGTAAAAAAAGTCAGAATACCAGAAAAAATACATTTATGTACATTCTACACTATGTTTTTACATTTGTAATTTATCTAATATAAAATATTTTTTACAGCAATTATAGAGGGGGGTGAAGAATAATTATTCCTCACCCAGGGTGGCGAATAGCGCGACCCTATATATATATATATGTATATATATATATATATATATATATATATATATATATATATATATATATATATATATATATATATATATGATGTAGTTGATAGGCCTTGATCTCAACCTCTCAAGTTTATGTTTCCTTGTGTGTAGGTAACTTGTTATTTTTATTGGCAAGCTTGTAATGAATTTATTAGATTTTTGCTCCTATTGCCATGTACAGTATGTCATAGGCTTGCGGAGCCTGTCATTGTTCTTAGTGTGCTGTTCTGATTCTTGAATGGTGTCAATGGTCGTGTATAGGTGTCGTTTGTAGTATAAAAAGGGCCACTATGAGCCGTAGGATTTGGATTCATGCTGTGAAGATCATGAATATCTATCTCATTTTGCTGCTCTATGCCTCATACGTGTACAGATTCCCTAGCAGTATTTTTTTCGTCTGCCACTCGCGACTATCGGGTTCCTGATGTGCTTCTCATGCCCCGCAGATCATTGACCTGTACATGGTTTTCGACGTGGCCACTGCCCTACTTCAGGTAAAATTTCACACTTTGATGAGGATTCATGAGCCCTGATTTGGGATCGACAAATGTAGCCTACTGAGTTCAGGAAATCAATTATGCGGCACGACACCATACCTGGTGATCTGCTACTGCAATGCACTGATTCCATGGATGACATATGTCTTGTATGTTTATTGTACCATAGTTCTCAACATTTATTTCTTGTTGCTCCTTGAGATAGCTAGTATTAACTGTTTGCTTGCTTCTATACCATTCTGTCTATGGGTTATTACTATTGTTTATCCCGACCATGAGCTTGAATGGTGTAGGAGTACAATAGCATCAGGTTAATTTGTAGAAGTGACGTTACTCAATTCTTTTTTATGCCATGGAACAATTATGATTCGAATGGTAGCCAGTTAACACAAGCTTGTTTGGCCCAATTCCTGGTCTCTATTAGGGGGTACAATTTAGTACTTTCTGTATAGCTTTGTTAGCAATGGATGATCTGCATAGGTTTGTTAGCAATTTATTACATAGATATTGAATGTCGTTTTATGATGATCTAATCATTTTTTGCATCACAATGTATGCATCCATAATATAATTTGCAGCATTAATTAGGTCCTACTATAGTCTTTTTTAAACTTCTTATGAGATTGAAGTATTCGTTCTGATTGCTGGTTTGCTGATTATTGTAGACAACGCCGGGTAGAAGTCCTTTGCTGCTGTTGCTATCGGTGGCTTCTCTGCCATCCATAGCCGCAGCCGCGGCTGGACGCTTAGTCCTTCTGCTATCGTCGCTGGAGCTGCTACCGCTGCATCTGTCCCTGGCCTGCTATCCCGTATCCATTGGTGGTGCTGCAGCTTAAGTGGATTTCTCAACGGATCTGCTTGCGGCTGGGTATCCAGGTATCTTTATCAATCGATGGTGTTTTTATTTGTGGGATCGGCCTGGTGTCCCTCCGCTGGCCTCCTGATTCGTTCTGGCTAGTGCTAGTTTGTTGTTGGTTTTGCTAGTATGAAGCTTTCGGCTGAGTTGAAGCAAGTCAAAGTGTAGTACTATTTCTAAGTAGGAAAAATTAATTAAGCTAGTTGCATTAGTACAAGGCGTGGGTGAGGCTTCCTTTGCTTTGGCTAATAGCACACCGATTTGTAACATCACATGTTGGCCTAGTCATATGAGAATGCAATTAGAAGAAAATTATATCAGCAAGTTACTGTACGTGTTAGAGAAATCAGTGTTGATTTATTTGTTAGTTATTTTTTTTCTAATTTTTGCATGAGAGCAAACTGGTGTAGCTAGCTGGACTATGCAGCCATGAATCAGGAAGTAGCATATTCAATTTTGCTAATAGAAAAAATGTATTAAAAATTTTAAATTTGTCTGTTAGAGATAACAGTACCGACTGTACATGTTAAACAAGCATCAATCTGCATAACAGCGTAACAACAGATCAAGGGAGCTGTAGTTTGGTATCTCTTTATGTCTGTTGTCTTCTTCCTTGGATAAGCTCTAAAGCAATTTAACGCACAAGTTTGAGAGGTTCAAGAGCTGAGGATATGTCACGCCCAATATGCGACCCTATCCAAAAGGAACTCGAAGGTCCCACCAAGGATAGACCCGCATATTGAAACACTTTTGCAAGGTGGATATCATTACATCAACATTACATAATAGATGGGGATACATACAAGAGGCATACAATGCCACATGAATACAACAATACATCATACAAGAACAACATTCGACTATGGATGAAACACAAACAGAAGCTCAAACAACATCCACCCTGCTAGCCCAGGCTGCCGACCTGGAACCTATCCCCTGATCGAAGAAGAAGCAGAAGAAGAACTCAACGCAAGCAAGCATCGCTCTCGCGTCATGATCATCGCATAACCTGCACCTGCAACTGTTGTTGTAGTAATCTGTGAGCCACGAGGACTCAGCAGTCCCATTACCATGGGTATCAAGACTAGCAAAGCTTAATGGGTAAGGAAGGGGTAAAGTGGTGAGGTTGCAGCAGCGACTAAGCATGAAATGGGGGCTAACATACGCAAATGAGAGCGAGAAGAGAAACAAAGGAACGGTCGTGAACTAGCAATGATCAAGAGGTGATCCTGAACACCTACTTACGTCAATCATAACACAGAAACCGTGTTCACTTCCCGGACTCCGCCGAAAAGAGACCATCACGGCTACACACACGGTTGATGCGTTTTAATTCGGATCTGGTGTCAAGTTATCTACAACCGGACATTAACAAATTCCCATCTGCCACATAACCGCGGGCACGGCTCTCGAAAGTTTATACCCTGCAGGGGTGTCCCAACTTAGCCCATGACAAGCTCTCGCGATCAACGAAGGAATAGACCTTCTCCCAGGAAGACCCGATCAGTCTCGGAATCCCGGTTTACAAGACATTTCAACAATGGTAAAACAAGACCAGCAAGACCTCCCGGCATGCCGACATCTTGATAGTAGCCGCGCGTATCTCGTCTCAGGCCACGACCGGATGAGCAGTCCGTACAACTAAAACCAGACCTCAAGTTTCCTTGAGGGGGCGCTGCAAAGGGCTCTAGTTTGGACCAACACTTAGACAAGCATTGGCCCGGGGGGGCTAAAATAAAGATGACCCTTGGGTTAATTACTCCCAAGGGAAATATAGGTGGTGGTGAGGCAAATGGTAAAACCAATGTTGGGCCTTGCTGGAGGAGTTTTATTCAAAGCGAACTGTCAGGGGGGTCCCATAAATCACCCGACCACGTTAGGAACGCAAAATCCGGGAACATAACACCGGTATGACGGAAACTAGGGCGGCAAGAGTGGAACAAAACACCAGGCATAAGGCCGAGCCTTCCACCCTTTACCAAGTATATAGATGCATTAATAATATAAGAGATATTGTGATATCCCAATCAAAATCCTGTCCACCATGGAGAAATCTTCAACTTCACCTGCAGCTAGCAACGCTATAAGAGGGGCTGAGCAAAGTGGTAACATAGCCAAACAACGGTTTGCATAGGAAAGGTGTCAAAGGTTAGAGGTTCATGGCAATATGGGATGGCTTGATAAACAGGTAATAGGTAGCGCAACATAGCGATAGAACGAAGCAACTAGAATAACAATGATAGTAGTGAGATCCAGGGTAGTGGTCATCTTGCCTGAAATCCCGCTAGGAAGAAGAACGTGTCCATGAAGAAGATGAAGCCACGAAGACGAACCACACGTAGACGAACGAATCCTCACGATCGCAACGAAACGGGAACTATCGAGAAGAAGCACACAACATAGTAAACACACCACACATGAACAAGACATGATGCACAACAAGCATGATGCATGAAAAGGCTACATGAAGCTACTCATGACAAGAAATGATGCAAACAAGAACAACACATCAAGGCAAGTTTAAATGAGGCCGGGAACAACATATAACAATTCCGGTAAGTCCTCATATGCAAATTTCGAAATGGGTCCAGAACTAAATAAACATTAAGTTGAAGTTGTTAAACAACAAGTTAAAGAGCACCAAGAGGATCTACACGAAATTCTAGTCAAGTTACATATAAAGTTCATTAGATTCGGAGCAACGGCCTAGAAGATATGAGCAAAACAAGTTAAGCATGGCATTGATGCAAAATGCATACAAACATCAAGCAAACACCTCAAAACATGAATGCAACATGATAATATGAAGCTACATGCAAAATCAAGCAAGTTTCATATATAGCACACTCAAAACGGAGCAACGGTGTAACACATACACTCTATACAAGTCATAACAACAATCTGTCCATAACAGCAACTAGGCATCTTGCAAGCATCAAAACAACATGCTACAGCACCCCAACATAGTAACAAAAGGCATGGGCATGAAGTACAGGTAAAGCATAACAAAACATGAACACTGAGCTATCTCCAGAAAAGACTAGAACATGCTCAAAATGACATGAAAAGATTGCAAATAATAACAGTTTCAGACTTTGCAGAAATAACATCGGGTTGCAATGTTTAGAGCTATCAAACAACATGCTACAGGAACATATCATGGCAAACAAAGGCATGACATGATACTACTAGATGCATAGAACAACAGTCCCTTACTGAACATGAGCCAAAAGGATCAGAAGATAAGATGGCACCCATGTAAACATGGCAAGTTATATTACAGACTCATACATGGCAGGAACAACAATAAGTAGGCATGTTGGTGAGCTTGAACCACTCACCACAGAGCAATACATGGCATGGCAAGGCAACCAACAGTAATAAGACATGTTTATGAAGCTAAGCATGGCAAGTGCAAGGTCATAAGGTGCATGGAACACTAGCAAAACACATGGGAACAAGTGAACTTAATGTTAACAGGCTGATAGCAACATTATCAAGCAACTTTGGAGCAAGATATGAACAATCTACAGCAAGCTATAAATGCAACCAGGGGCATGGATGGATAGGGCATAACATGTATATCAAAACATGTTTATAGGACATCTCCAGATTATGCATAGAATGATTAATAGCAACATGTTAACATGGCATCACAAAATTACAGAATCTGTCTAGCAAAACAGCAACAGCAAGTACCCTCCTTAACAAGCTCGATTCACTCACCACAAGTCATTGCATGACAAGATAAGCATAGCATCATCAAGAAGACATGTTTGTGAAACAAACCAAGTCAAGAACAAGTCCATAGCATGCAAGGATCAAATATAGCAACCTTGGCCAAATTGAATAACATGTAAACAATCTGCCAGGAAACATTTTGAAGCAAAAGTAGAGCACCAAAATGACATGCTAGGCTACTCCATAATTGCAAACAAGGGCATGAAGGGATGGACGATAACCATATGTTCAAAATGCCCTTATTGAAGTATCTCAAATATGCATGGATCTCTCTGTAGCATCAAGTTTACATGGCATCAAAATAACAGCAGAACAGGGTCTAAAATCAGCAATATCACGAAGCCTAGTTTGCATGCTTGTGCTAGTCACCACATTGATCACAAAAATACATGGCATACACCCCTGGAAATATGGCATGGCATAGATCAAAACACATGAAGACATCAACCTCATAGGATGCACACATCAATCATGGCAAAAATGATAAATAAGCAAGTTATAACAGTTTCAGCAAGTTAACAGCAACATGCACTCTTTCAACAGCATTTCGGGCCTCAACATGAGCTCAAATGAACATGATGCAATGGAATGAAATGAAGTACTCGTCGAGATGAACAATTTGACATATTACACGCACAAAACGGAGCTACGGATGCAGAGATACGATGCGATGAACATGACATGATTATGTCAGGGATTTCGGGGACTTAGTGGAAATTTTACCCTCGTGGGAAACGGGACGGGACGGTCCAGCGGGACGGAGTGGTTCGGGGCGGCGCCGGCGCCGTTTGGTTCGAGACCCCGGTGGATCTGGTCCCGATCCAGATCCGGCCGGAGCTCTCGCCGGAGACGGCGGGGACGAGGCGGCGGCGACCCGGCAGCGGCGCTCGGGGTCGGGGAAGAAGGCTGCGGACCGGCTCGCGCGGGGAGCGGCGGCTGGCGTAGTGGAGGCGGCGGCACCCGCGGCGGCTGGCGGCGCCGACGAGCGGAGGGCACGGGGAGGCGCGGGCCGGTGCTCTGGGCAGGCGCGCACAGGCGTGCGGCGGCGGGCGCGATGGACGGCGAGGCAGGCGAGGCGGCGGACGTGCGGCGCCATGGCCTCGGGCGGTGGCGGAGGTCGGCGCCGACGGGCGGCGGCGGGCGGCTGCGGCGGAGGAGCTTGGGCGCGGGTGGGCGCTCGGGCCGGGCGGCGGCACGAATCGGGCCCGCGCGGGCCCCGGATGGGCTCCGCGGGGCGGCGGCGGGAGGCCACGTGGCGTCCGCTGGTTGGACGGGAGCGGCGGCGCGATTTCATCCGGCCGTCGGCGGACATGTCCGGCGGCGCGATTTCGTCCGGCCGTCGGCGGACATGTCCGGCGGCGCGGAGGGAGATGGACTAGGGTTTGGACCCGAAAATGAAGGGGGAGAGGGCGTATTTATAGGTAGAGGGAGCTAGGAGAGTCCAAATGAGGAGCGGTTTTTGGCCACGCGATCGTGATCGAACGACCGAGAGCATGGAGGGGAGTTTGCTGGGCTTTGGGCCACTTTGGAAGGGGTGTTGGGCTGCACACAAAAGAGGCCTTTACGGTTACCCGGTTAACCGTTGGAGTATCAAACGACCTCCAAATGGCACGAAACTTGACAGGCGGTCTACCGGTGCTATACCAAGGCCGCTTGGCAAGAATCGGTCCATTCCGAGAACGTTTAGCACCCGCATATGAAAAGAGTCAAGAAGGGGACGCTGGAGGGCATAGGAGTGCCGGATTGCAAAACGGACAACGGGAAAAAGGCTCGGATGCATGAGACGAACACAAATGCGAAATGAGATGCACATGATGACATGACAATATGCAACACGCAAGCAAATGACATGGCAACGGCGGCGAATAACTGGCGGACACCTGGCGCATTGAATCCGGGGCGTTACAACACTCCTCCACTAACAAGAGATCTCGTCCCGAGATCTTAGGACCGAGACGGAAGGGAAAAAGGGATGAGGTGAAACAAGAAATCAAGAGAAGAAGCAAATAATCGAGAGCACTCGAGAAGAAGAGAGGAACAGCGAGAATGAAGAGAATCAAAAGCTCACAGAATCAGATAGACTATGAAATCACTCGGTTAGAACGAGATAAGAAACGAATAAGACTGAAAGGATTTAGGCAGCACTCCGGCTGAAAATGGAAAGAATAGAACACGAGCTAGAGAGGATGGAATGATACTTGATGAACTCTTGAAGAATGAATTAAATCATGAAGAACCACCATGAAGAACTCCGGTGACAAAAGGATGACGAGATAAAATGAAGGATGAAAGAATAAGATGAGCCTTGCGATGATTTAGATGGAGGTTCGCGACGATAATGCGGGAAAACTTGGAACTCCGGAAAGGAAAAGATGAAAACACTTGGAAGTTGAATTTATTCATCAAGAACAAACTCCGAAGGAAGGGATTACTCACTTGGATGAAATAAGAATAAGATTTATTGTATGCTTATCCTTCATCAAATTAAATTGATGACAAGCAATGGATTTTGCATATTACTTATTATTCTTGAAAAAGGATTGAGAATAGACATATCGCAAACTTGAGAAAGCCTTCATGAACCACCGGTAGGATTCGAAAGAACGAATGGATTAATATGATAATCAAGGACAAAGAATCTTAAACGAACCACCATACGAATTCAAAATGACTGATGATAGAGAATGAATCACCGAGAAGAATTAGAAGAACAAATATGCTAGAGGGGATTTAGATGCAAAAGAATAAAGAGATCATGAGCTGATTAAAGAACACTTGAACGAAGCACCGGGGTAAATAGAAAACGATAACTGGAATGATGGCCTCCGGTGAAAAGAAATGGAATAACACTCCTGACATACTCCAGATGGATGAAAAGAATTTGAAAACGATCTTGGAAAAGGCATGTGACTGATGGAATCCATTCTTACGTCACACTTCGAAAAAAAAAGGATTGAGAATAACTCCGGGGGAATTAGAAGAGTCAGGTAAGATCCTGGGAAAAGACCTGAGGGTTATGGGCCCACTAAAAGAAAACACCGTTGAAAGGATTGTTGAACAGATAGATGAAGCACCGGAACAATTGAAATATTCGAATG
The DNA here is from genome assembly GCA_963921465.1 of Triticum timopheevii. Lineage (NCBI taxonomy): Eukaryota > Viridiplantae > Streptophyta > Magnoliopsida > Poales > Poaceae > Triticum > Triticum timopheevii. The sequence continues at coordinate 543,085,699 of OY997266.1, forward strand.
AGGTGACAACCTCGAATTAATTTGGAATATAGACAAATCTCCTGAGATGTCTTCCGAACTCCGGAATGATTAAATGGCGAGAGACGAACGATCAAAGGGAAATATTTGAGCCGAGGAAAAGAATATGATCAACACCGAAAAACTTGAATTGAATCCACCGGAAAGAAAAGAGATGAAGAATGTCCACCGAGACGAGAATTCACCGGTTGAAATAATTTACGAAAGAATGAAGAGGCTCCACACGAATGAAATTGATGCTCGAAACAGACTCAGACTCCGGGAAGTAGAGGGTGGGAGGGCGGGAAAACAAGGGTAACTTGGAAGGGGGAAAACGACGAATATCTTGAAGAGGAAACACCGGTCGAAATAATTGAGGAAAGAAAAGCAAAGACTTCGCACGAGTAGGATGGATACTCGATTACGGACTCCGGTTCCGAGAAGAAGAAGGGAGGGCGGGTGGGAAAAACAAGGACAACTGAGGCTTGAACTTGACAAAGATGAAGAGGCTCGAGTCGACTTGACGACAAATGCACCGGACAAAAGAGGATGGACAACTCACGAAACTAACCACGTGATCCTAAAGATAAATTTGAAGGGGAAGAGGAGTAATTCAAAACACCTACGTCAAGATTCCTCACCAGAGCGACGAAGGGGCTGAGGAGTAAAAGAATTCCTACTCTCCGATATAACTAGACTCCGAAAATAGTTTTCTTCTAGACTCAACAACGGCCAAACTACACGATCAATCAAGGGGGCTCCTAGGGTCGGTCGAGGCTCCGATACCAACTTGTCACGCCCAATATGCGACCCTATCCAAAAGGAACTCGAAGGTCCCACCAAGGATAGACCCGCATATTGAAATGCTTTTGCAAGGTGGATATCATTACATCAACATTACATAATAGATGGGGATACATACAAGAGGCATACAATGCCACATGAATACAACAATACATCATACAAGAACAACATCCGACTACGGATGAAACACAAACAGAAGCTCAAACAACATCCACCCTGCTAGCCCAGGCTGCCGACCTGGAACCTATCCCCTGATCGAAGAAGAAGCAGAAGGAGAACTCAACGCAAGCAAGCATCGCTCTCGCGTCATGATCATCGCATAACCTGCACCTGCAACTGTTGTTGTAGTAATCTGTGAGCCACGAGGACTCAGCAATCCCATTACCATGGGTATCAAGACTAGCAAAGCTTAATGGGTAAGGAAGGGGTAAAGTGGTGAGGTTGCAGCAGCGACTAAGCATGAAATGGGGGCTAACATACGCAAATGAGAGCGAGAAGAGAAACAAAGGAACGGTCGTGAACTAGTAATAATCAAGAGGTGATCCTGAACACCTACTTACGTCAATCATAACACAGAAACCGTGTTCACTTCCTGGACTCCGTCGAAAAGAGACCATCACGGCTACACACACGGTTGATGCGTTTTAATTCGGATCTGGTGTCAAGTTATCTACAACCGGACATTAACAAATTCCCATCTGCCACATAACCGCGGGCACGGCTCTCGAAAGTTTATACCCTACAGGGGTGTCCCAACTTAGCCCATGACAAGCTCTCGCGATCAACAAAGGAATAGACCTTCTCCCAGGAAGACCCGATCAGTCTCGGAATCCCGGTTTACAAGACATTTCGACAATGGTAAAACAAGACCAGCAAGACCTCCCGGCGTGCCGACATCCTGATAGTAGCCGCGCGTATCTCGTCTCAGGCCACGACCGGATGAGCAGTCCGTACAACTAAAACCAGACCTCAAGTTTCCTTGAGGGGGCGCTGCAAAGGGCTCTAGTTTGGACCAACACTTAGACAAGCATTGGCCCGGGGGGGCTAAAATAAAGATGACCCTTGGGTTAATTACTCCCAAGGGAAATATAGGTGATGGTGAGGCAAATGGTAAAACCAATGTTGGGCCTTGCTGGAGGAGTTTTATTCAAAGCGAACTGTCAGGGGGGTCCCATAAATCACCCGACCGCGTTAGGAACGCAAAATCCAGGAACATAACACCAGTATGACGGAAACTAGGGAGGCAAGAGTGGAACAAAACACCAGGCATAGGGCCGAGCCTTCCACCCTTTACCAAGTATATAGATGCATTAATAATATAAGAGATATTATGATATCCCAACCAAAATCCTGTCCACCATGGAGAAATCTTCAACTTCACCTGCAGCTAGCAACGCTATAAGAGGGGCTGAGCAAAGTGGTAACATAGCCAAACAACGGTTTGCATAGGAAAGGTGTCAAAGGTTAGAGGTTCATGGCAATATGGGATGGCTTGATAAACAGGTAATAGGTAGCGCAGCATAGCGATAGAACGAAGCAACTAGCATAACAATGATAGTAGTGAGATCTAGGGTAGCGGTCATCTTGCCTGAAATCCCGCTAGGAATAAGAACGAGTCCATGAAGAAGATGAAGCCACGAAGACGAACCACACGTAGACGAACGAATCCTCACGATCGCAACGAAACGGGAACTATCGAGAAGAAGCACACAACATAGTAAACACACCACACATGAACAAGACATGATGCACAACAAGCATGATGCATGAAAAGGCTACATGAAGCTACTCATGACAAGAGATGATGCAAACAAGAACAACACATCAAGGCAAGTTTAAATGTGGCCGGGAACAACATATAACAATTCCAGTAAGTCCTCATATGCAAATTTCGAAATGGGTCCAGAACTAAATAAAAATTAAGTTGAAGTTGTTAAACAGCAAGTTAAAGGGCACCAAGAGGATCTACACGAAATTCTAGTCAAGTTACATATAAAGTTCATTAGATTCGGAGCTACGGCCTAGAAGATATGAGCAAAACAAGTTAAGCATGGCATTGATGCAAAATGCATACAAACATCAAGCAAACACCTCAAAACATGGATGCCACATGATAATATGAAGCTACATGCAAAATCAAGCAAGTTTCATATATAGCACACTCAAAACGAAGCAACGGTGTAACACATACACTCTATACAAGTCATAACAACAATCTGTCCATAACAGCAACTAGGCATCTTGCAAGCATCAAAACAACATGCTACAACACCCCAACATAGTAACAAAAGGCATGGGCATGAAGTACAGGTAAAGCATAACAAAACATGAACACTGAGCTATCTCCAGAAAAGACTAGAACATGCTCAAAATGACATGGAAAGATTGCAAATAATAACAGTTTCAGACTTTTCAGAAATAACATCAGGTTGCAATGTTTAGAGCTATCAAACAACATGCTACAGGAACATATCATGGCAAACAAAGGCATGGCATGATACTAATAGATGCATAGAACAACAGTCCCTTACTGAACATGAGCCAAAAGGATCAGAAGATAAGATGGCACCCATGTAAACATGGCAAGTTATATTACAGATTCATACATGGCAGGAACAACAATAAGTAGGCATGTTGGTCAGCTTGAACCACTCACCACAGAGCAATACATGGCATGGCAAGGCAACCAACAGTAATAAGACATGTTTATGAAGCTAAGCATGGCAAGTGCAAGGTCATAGGATGCATGGAACACTAGCAAAACACATGGGAACAAGTGAACTTAATGTTAATAGGGTGATAACAACATTATCAAGCAACTTTGGAGCAAGATATGAACAATCTACAACAAGCTATAAATGCAACCAGGGGCATGGATGGATAGGGCATAACATGTAGATCAAAACATGTTTATAGGACATCTCCATATTATGCATAGAATGATTAGTAGCAACATGTTAACATGGCATCACAAAATTACAGAATCTGTCTAGCAAAACAGCAACAACAAGTACCCTCCTTAACAAGCTCGATTCACTCACCACAAGTCATTGCATGACAAGATAAGTATAGCATCATGAAGAAGACATGTTTGTGAAACAAACCAAGTCAAGAACAAGTCCATAGCATGCAAGGATCAAATATAGCAACCTTGGCCAAATTGAATAACATGTAAACAATCTGCGAGGAAACATTTTGAAGCAAAAGTAGAGCACCAAAATGACATGCTAGAGTACTCCATAATTGCAAACAAGGGCATGAAGGGATAGACAATAACCATATGTTCAAAACGCCCTTACTGAAGTATCTCAAAATATGCATGGATCTCTCTGTAGCATCAAGTTTACATGGCATCAAAATAACAGCAGAACAGGGTCTAAAATCAGCAATATCACGAAGCCTAGTTTGCATGCTTGTGCTAGTCACCACATTGATCACAAAAATACATGGCATACACCCCTGGAAAGATGGCATGGCATAGATCAAAACACATGAAGACATCAACCTCATAGGATGCACACATCAATCATGGCAAAAATGATAAATGAGCAAGTTATAACAGTTTCAGCAGGTTATCAGCAATATGCACTCTTCCAACAGCATTTCGGGCCTCAAGATGAGCTCAAATGAACATGATGCAATAGAATGAAATGAAGTACTCGTCGAGGCGAACAATTTGACATATTACACGCACGAAACAGAGCTATGGATGCAGAGATACGATGCGATGAACATGGCATGATTATGTCAGGGATTTCGGGGACTTAGTGGAAATTTTACCCTTGCGGGAAACGGGACGGGACGGTCCAGCGGGACGGAGTGGTTCGGGGCGGCGCTGGCGCCGTTTGGTTCGAGACCCCGGTGGATCTGGTCCCGATCCAGATCCGGCCGGAGCTCTCGCCGGAGACGGCGGGGACGAGGCGGCGGCGACCCGGCAGCGGCGCTCGGGGTCGGGGAAGAAGGCCGCGGACCGGCTCGCGCGGGGAGCGGCGGCCGGTGCAGTGGAGGCGGCGGCCGGTGGCGGTACCCATGGCGGCTGGCGGCGCCGACGAGCGGAGGGCGCGGGGAGGCGCGGGCCGACGCTCTGGGCAGGCGCGCATAGGCGTGCGGCGGCGGGCGCGATGGACGGCGAGGCAGGCGAGGCGGCGGACGGGCGGCGCCATGGCCTTGGGCGGTGGCGGAGGTCGGCGGCGGCGGGCGGCGGCGAGCGGCGGCGGCGGGCGGCGGTGGAGGAGGAGCTTGGGCGCGGGCGGGCGCTCGGGCCGGGCGGCGGCGCGAATCGGGCCCGCGCGGGCCCCGGATGGGCTCCGCGGGCCGGCGGCGCGGGGCGGCGGCGGGAGGCCACGTGGCGTCCGCGGGTTGGACGGGAGCGGCGGCGCGATTTCGTCCGGCCGTCGGCGGACATGTCCGGCAGCGCGGAGGGAGATGGACTAGGGTTTGGACCCGAAAATGGAGGGGGAGAGGGCGTATTTATAGGTAGAGGGAGCTAGGAGAGTCCAAATGAGGAGCGGTTTTCGGCCATGCGATCGTGATCGAACGACCGAGAGCATGGAGGGGAGTTTGCTGGGCTTTGGGCCACTTTGGAAGGGGTGTTGGGCTGCACACAAAAGAGGCCTTTACGGTTACCCGGTTAACCGTTGGAGTATCAAACGACCTCCAAATGGCACAAAACTTGACAGGCAGTCTACCGGTGCTATACCAAGGCCGCTTGGCAAGACTCGGTCCATTCCAAGAACATTTAGCACTGGCACATGAAAAGAGTCAAGAAGGGGACGCCGGAGGGCATAGGAGTGCCGGATTGCAAAACGGACAACGGGAAAAGGCTCGGATGCATGAGACGAACACGAATGCGAAATGATATTTACATGATGACATGACAATATGCAACACGCAAGCAAATGACATGGCAACGGCGGCGAATAACTGGCGGACACCTGGCGCATCGAATCCGGGGCGTTACCGGATAGGTCTACGGATTAACTTGTTGGGTCAAGTGCATACGACCTTGCTATATATGGTCTGCGCTGTTGTGCCTATTTCTGTGGTTTGCTGTTCTCGGTGTTGTCCGTTCCTTGATGTATGAAACCTCTTAACTATGGACGACAACTACTTCCTTGAGAAGGACCATCATCACCCATCAAGCACGCCATTGAGGTAATTCACCAGTCCCTCCAGCACAAACTATGTATTTTCTCTAGTATGCTTATGTTTTCGATGCTGTTGTGGTAGCCCCATCGCTGTTGCGTTGAATCTCATGCCAGCGATGGTGCGCCTGTGGCTTGATTTGTCGTGATCCTTATCTGTGTAGGTTTTGTTTGATGATATGCTTAGATTATGATCATAAGCATGGTGGTTTGATGATGCTGAGGCCGGTTGTGAAATTGAACTGTCATTCATTACATGCTCCGTTAAACCATGATATAGTTGCTAGAACTGAGCTTAATATTCATGTGTGTATGCGTGTGTGTGTGTCGACTAAAGTTGTGGTTTGTGCTGCTCCTTTGTGTAACGTGATGAAACAAAGAATGTCCTTTACTCCTTCTTTGAATGGAATTTTCATAATATATTGGCCCCAGTGTTTCTAATTCTTATCAGCTGATTCATGTAATAGGGCGTCCGTGGAAGGTCCAGTCCTGACTATGGCCCTCCAGTGAGTCCGGCATTTGATCGCTATTGAAGGAGCTACATGCAGAAGAAGAAAACACTATTACAGCTTGTAACTGTGATTCCCATACTTGTAGAGCTTGTATCAAGTAAGCGTGTATTACGTGTAACTTGTAGAACTTGTAAAGTATTGTAATGTTACAGCTTGTAGTACGTGTCATTTGTAGAGCTTGTAGTGAATCTGGCAATTGTTATTTGAAGTATCATGTGTGTTTTCTGCTTGCCAATTTAAGTACTAGTTATTTTCTTACTGTCAAATTGAAATATGAAGAATCTGGGCCTAATTGCTCCGACCCACTTATCAGAACCTGACAAGTGGGACCTGTTTTGACTAGTGGACCCATTTTATAAAAAAGAAAACAAAAACTGTTGATACAAAAAGGCCACGACCCATGCAATAAAAAGGATTAATTGTTGGGCTTGGCCCATGAAGTCGACCAAAAATTGACAGGAAAAAATATATAGAAACGATGAATTGTTTGGCTCGGCCCATGTAGAATGTCGAATTGGACCGGGCTGATTTTAACCAATGACCTTTTCATTTGGTCGCAGTTTTGCCACGTCAGCTTGTCACGTCGGATCCGACGTGGCCTGGGCAGACAGCCAGTGACCAAAACAAAAGGTCATGGGTTCCACGACCTTTTGTTTTGGTCATAAACGTCTACGACCTTATCCCGAAGAAGGTCATTAATTTTAGTTTACGACCGCCATCTTTTGACCATCTGTTTTTGGTCAGAAAAAGGTCGCAAATGAAAAACAATGACCTTTCAGTGACCAATAGTAATAGTCGCAAGTTGACATATTTCTTGTAGTGTGGATCATTCAAACATGTTGAGCTTGCCTTTCCCCCTCATGCTAGACAAATTCCTTGCACCAAGTAGAGATACTACTTGTGCTTCCAAATATCCTTAAACCCAGTTTTGCCATGAGAGTCCACCATACCTACCTATGGATTGAGTAAGATCCTTCAAGTAAGTTGTCATGTTGCATGCAATAAAAATTGCGCTCTAAATATGTATGACTTATTAGTGCGGAGAAAATAAGCTTTATACGTTTGTGTGATATGCAAGTAATAAAAGCGACGGACTGCATAATAAAGGTTCATATCACAAATGGCAATATAAAGTGACGTTCTTTTGCATTAAGATTTTGTGCATCCACCCAAAAAGCACATGACAACCTCTGCTTCCCTCTGCGAAGGGCCTATCTTTTAGTTTACGTCTTTTACATTATGCAAGAGTCAAGGTGATCTTCACCTTTCCCTTTTTATTTTATCCTTTGGCAAGCACCTCGTGTTGGAAAGATCCTGATACATATATCCAATTGGATGTAAGTTAGCATGAACTATTATTGTTGACATTACCCTTGAGGTAAAACGTTGGGAGGCAACACTATAAGCCCCTATCTTTCTCCGTGTCCGATTAAAACTCCATAACCATAATTATTGCATGAGTGTCAGCAATTGTGAAAGACTAAATGATAGTTGAGTATGTGGACTTGCTGAAAAGCTCTTATATTGACTCTTTCCGATGTTATGCTAAATTGCAATTGCTTCAATGACTGAGATTATAGTTTCTTAGTTCTCAATGAAGTTTCTGAATCATACTTGGCATTGTGAATAGATTGTTACTTGAGCATAAGAAATCATATGACAATATATATATATGTTGTTGTTATAAGAATGATCATGATGTCCTCATGTCCGTATTTTTTTATCCACACCTCTCTCTCTAAACATGTGGACATATTTTTCGATTTCAGCTTCCGCTTGAGGACAAGCAAGGTCTAAGCTTGGGGGAGTTGATACGTCCATTTTGCATCATGCTTTTATATCGATATTTATTGCATTGTGGGCTGTTATTACATGTTATGTCACAATACTTATGGCTATTCTCTCTTATTTTACAAGGTTTAACATGAAGAGGGAGAATGCCGGCAGCTGGGATTCTGGGCTGGAAAAGGAGCAAATATTGGAGACCTATTCTGCACAGCTCCAAAAGTCCTGAAACTCCACGAAAGTCATTTTAGGAATTAATGATAATTATTCAAGGGAAGAAATACCTGAGGGGGCCACCCACCATCCACGAGGGTGGGGGGCGCCCTGTAAGCGGAGGTGCCCCCAGCCTCGTGGGCCACCTGGCAGCCCTCTGGTGCCCATCTTCTGCTATATGAAGTCTTTTACCCTGTAAAAAATCATAAGCAAGCTTACGGGACGAAACTCCGCCGCCACGAGGCGGAACCTTGGCAGAACCAATCTAGGGCTCCGGCGGAGCTGTTCTGTCGGGGAAACTTCCCTTCAGGAGGGGGAAATCATCACCATCGTCAGCACCAATGATCCTCTCATCGGGAGGGGGTCAATCTCCATCAACATCTTCACCAGCACCATCTCCTCTCAAACCCCAGTTCATCTCTTGTATCCAATCTTTGTACCCAAACCTCAGATTGGTACCTGTGGGTTGCTAGTAGTGTTGATTACACCTTGTAGTTGATGCTAGTTGGTTTATTTGGTGGAAGATCATCTGTTTAGATCCTTAATGCATATTAATACTCCCCTGATCATGAACATGAATATGCTTTGTGAGTAGTTACGTTTGTTCCTGAGGACATGGGTGAAGTCTTGCTATTACTAGTCATGTGAATTTGGTATTCGTTTGATATTTTGATGAGATGCATGTTGCCTCTCCTCTAGTGGTGTTATGTGAATGCCAACTACATGACACTTAACCATTATTTGGGCCTAGAGGAAGGCATTGGGAAGTAATAAGTAGATGATGGTTTGCTAGAGTGACAGAAGCTTAAACCCTAGTTTATGCGTTGCTTCGTAAGGGGCTGATTTGGATCCATATGTTTCATGCTATGGTTAGGTTTACCTTAATACTTCTTTCGTTGTTGCGGATGCTTGCAATAGGGGTTAATCATAAGTGGGATGCTTGTCCAAGAAAGGGCAGTACCCAAGCACCGGTCCACCCACATATCAAATTATCAAAGTAACGAACGCAAATCATATGAGCATGATGAAAACTAGGTTGACGATAATTCCCATGTGTTCTCAGGAGCGCTTTTCTCATTATAAGAACTTGTCCAGGCTTGTCCTTTGCTACAAAAAGGATTGGTCCACCTTGCTGCACCTTATTTACTTTCATTGCTTGTTACCCGTTACAAATTATCTTATCACAAAACTATTTGTTACCTACAATTTCAGTGCTGGCAGAGAATACCTTACTGAAAACCACTTGTCATTTCCTTCTGCTCCTCATTGGGTTCGACACTCTTACTTATTGAAAGGACTATAATAGATCTCCTACACTTGTGGGTCATCAATACTCTAGATGCAGGCAGGAGTCGGTCGATGTGTGAGTAATAGTAGTAGATGCAAAATCGTTTCGATCTACTTGTCACAGATGCTCTGAAAATTGCGCTCGCGTCTGTGTCATTGGGGATGTGGAGGTGGCTCCAGGGGCGAGAGGCGTCGGTACGCTGCAGCCAAAGTCAACGAACATGGAGAGAAATGCCCGTGCGTTGGATGTCGCGGATACCTAGGCCACCGAGAGAGACAGGCCGGCAGACACGCTGCCAGTTGACAAGGCATTGGCCACCGTTGGCCTTGTCGGATCCTGCCCATAGAAATCCTCGGATGATACGGTTCACCTTCTTGATGGCAGTGCAGTTGAATGCAATGGCGGTGAGGAAGTGCGTGGGGATGGCGGTGAGAACATGGCGCACAAGGGAGAGTCGGTCTCCCTTGGAAAGCATGGATGCCCGCCATGTGGAGAGCTTGCGCCCAAGCTTGTCGATGATCGGTTGGCAGCTCGGCGCTGGAGATGCTTGTAGATTTTGGACCGACCACTTTATCGATGGCAGGTCAGTGGCCGAGGTCTCCCCTCTCGTTCTCTCTCTCGTCCCCAAGCGCATTTGGAAGGAGCGTTGCGTGCGTGACGGCCTGCACCAACGCTCTTGGGTGCAAGACATCAGAGGCGCGCTTGGGCCAACGGCCATGGTCTAGTATGTCGAGCTTTGGCACCTGGTGCGGCACACTCAGCTCACCAGCGACCCGGACATGCTACATTGGCGTTGGACTTCTTCTGCTACGTACACTGCCAGCTCTTGCTACAAGGCTCTTTTCATTGGGTCGTGTGAAGAACCATTTTGGCGGATCACCTGGCGACCGTGGACCCCTCTCCGTCTCAAGTTCTTCTTATGTCTGGCCATGCAAGACCGCTGCTGGACCACGGAGCGCCTTACGCGCCGAGGGCTGCCACATGACGATGCATGCGCCCTTTGCGACCAAGAGGAGGAGACCATGCACCATCTCCTTGCCGGATGTTCCTTGTTGCGCCAAGTGTAGCACGAGATCCTCGGTTGCGCACGCGTGCCCATCTACCTCCCCCCCCCCCCCCGACGCACCATTTCAGCTCTGGTGGTAATCCTCTCTCGACCTTGCACCTGCTTCTATACGCAAGGGTCTATCCTCCCTCATCATCCTATCCGCTTGGTGGATTTGGAAGCATCGCAACGCCTGCATCTTCGAAGGAGCAACACCATCGATCACCCTCACCTCCAAGACCATCAAGGATGAGGCGCGCCTATGGGCCAAGGCGGGCGCAACTGGACTACAACACATCATCCCCGGCGCTTAGTCCTTAATTCGGTAGTGGGGCTGAGCATACCCCCCTTCTTGTGTGCTCCTTCGCTTGTACACCATGCCTAGTGCGTACATGGCCTTGTATGCGTTGTAACCCTATGCTTGTACTCCTCTTCTATCAATACAAAGATACGCAGCTTGCGTATTCGCGAAAAAAACTTGTCACGGACGTGATGCCTATATACATGATCATGGCTAGATATTCTCATAACTATGCACTTTTCTATCAATTGCTCGACAGTAATTTGTTCACCTACCGTAATACTTATGCTATCTTGAGAGAAGCCACTAGTGAAACCTATGGGCCCCGGGTCTATCTTTTATCATATAAGTTTTCCATCTACTTTTATTTGCATCTTTTACTTTCCAATCTATATCATAAAAATACCAAAAAAAATTTATCTTATCTTATTATCTCTATCAGATCTCACTTTCGCAAGTTACCGTGAAGGGATTGACAACCCCTTTATCGCGTTGGTTGTGAGGTTCTTGTTTGTTTGTGTAGGTGTGAGGGACTTTTGAGGAGCCTTCTACTGGATTGATAACTTGGTTCTAAAAAACTGATGGAAATACTTACGCTACTTTGCTGCATCACCCTTTCATCTTCAAGGGAAAACCAACGCAGTGCTCAAGAGGTAGCAGGGTCCACAAAGAAGCAACCTTGTGTATTCCACCATGGCCATCGCCCATGAAGGACTTGCCTCACTTGGGTAGATCTTCACGAAGTAGGCGATCTCCTTGCCCTTACAAACTTCTTGGTTCAACTCCACAATCTTGACGGAGGCTCCCAAGTGACACCTAACCAATCTAGGAGACACCACTCTCCAAAAGGTAATAGATGGTGTGTTGATGATGAACTCCTTGCTCTCGTGCTTCAAATGATAGTCTCCCCAACACTCAACTCTCTCACAGATTTGGCTATGGTGGAAAGATGATTTGAGTGGAAAGCAACTTGGGGAAGGTTAGAGATCAAGATTCTTGTGGTTGGAATGGAATATCTTGGTCTCAACACATGAGTATGTGGTTCTCTCTCAGAAAATGAATGCTGGAAGTATAGGCACGTTCTAATGGCTCTCTCCACGAATGAAGAATGGGTGGAGGGGTATATATAGCCTCCACACAAAATCTAGCCGTTACACACAGATTCCCAAACTCAGTGGTACCAAATGGTAAAACTCGGTCAGACCAATTCAGGTCAAAATGTGAACGTTAGAGTTTTCGGTGGGACCGACAAGGTCAACTCGGTGGGACCGATGTGCAGGGGTTCGGGTAAAGCCTCAACTCGGTTTGACCGATTACACAAACTCAGTGGGACCGATTTTGGTAATAAGCAAACTAAGTATTGGTCAAGTAAACTCGGTGGGACCGACTGAACAAACTCGGTGAGACTGAAATTGTTGCAACAGGTCACAGAGAATTTGTCTGCACATCTCGGTGAGATCGAGATCCCATTGGTGAGACCGAACTGATTAGGGATTGAAAGTGGCTGTATCAGATGAACTCGGTGGCGCCGGATAGATCAAATCGGTGGGGCCAAGTTTAACTTTTAGGTTTAGTACATATGTGGATGTGAGAAAGTGGTTGAGGGCTTTGGAGCATATCACTAAGTACTTTGAGCAAGAAATACATTAAGCAACACCTCATCCCCTTTTAATAGTATTGGCTTTCCTATGGACTCAATGTGATCTTGGATCACTAAAATGAAAATGTAAAGTCTTGAGCTTCTGCCAATGTTTGTCCATAGCATCTTGAAGGAGTTCGACATCCTCTTGTCCATGCCACTCCAATGTTGAACTTATTTGAAATATACTAGGTAGAAATATTAGTCCAACAAGAGATACATTGACATTAATTACCAAAGTCACCCAGGGAGCAATTGTGCTTTCAATCTCCCCCTTTTTGGTAATTGATGACAACATGCATCAAAGCTTTAGATAGGGATATGAAGAAAGGTAGAAAGTAAAGCTTTGGAAAGACATGCAACATGCATCAGCTCCCCCTACATGTATGCAATCATGTGATGATAGATCATAAGAGAATGAGAATGCATAAACATGACAGAGCAAGCAATGAGTTACATGTGTCTTGGCTATATGCATCAGAGCAAATGGTGTAGATACTGGAAATATACCTTCATGTTCATGAGGCTCTCTTGCAAACAATATATACCATAGCAAGAGATCTTCATGCACATGAGTGTGATGCATATACTTACCTTGTGGTCTTGAACTGGCTTTGGAAGAGATGAACCTGAGTAAACAAGGTTAGATAACACAAGAACATCTACTAGACAGAGCAACAACAGGAGATCATAAGAATACCAAGATTGGAATGACATGTAGAGAGTGAGCACTAGGTATTCTATTTGGATATTGACATGTCCCCAAGAATAAAGATATGCAATGAATTCCAAAGATTTTCTTCCCTTAGGTGTCTTTCTCCCCCTGAATCTGACATTGGATAATGGGAGAACATAGGGTAATAGAAAATCAGAGCAAGATAAAATCATACCATATACTATCATGTCTTTCCCCTCTTGAAGGCATGAGACAACTTTCCTCTTAAGAATAGGAGCATCAGGAGTGCATTCTCTCTTATGTGATAACCTTTGATGTTCTCTCTCTCCCCCTTTGACATCAATTTCCAAGAAGGGTCTTCTGGAGCATGAGTCAATTAGGTTTGGTCCTTGAGTCACATTACAAAGCAACATGTAGTATAGGATGCTAGTAGAGGACAAGTATCATTGAGTGGAGCTGGGACAAATATGCAGAATGCAAGTGACACAGTTTTTATCTCAGTATTGACATCGGTAGCACCGACTTGTTATTTTCGATGGCATCGAGATGGTTCGGTTCAGCCGAAGTAAACAAGTCGGTAAGGCCGAGTTCAATCCAAAGAGAAAAACACTTGTCACCTCAGCTCACTTAGGCAAATAAGATCTCACAAGGATATGCAAGGAATTAACTGTAGGATTTGCAATGAATTGGATGCAGGGAAATGCAAAAAAAGCAGAGAAAAGAAAAGAAATCTAGATGAAGTTTTTGTTTGTTTAAAAGGGGAACTAGCATGCAAGAGACAAATGCAAGAGCACAAAGAAACAACAGAGAACTTCATCTAGAATTGGTCGGCGACAAAGTCACCTATGTTAGAGTATATTGACTTAGGAGTCAAGTGAAGACACTTGATCATAGGTCATACTCATTGTTTAAGCTGAAAATGGGGTTGCCATTTTTCGTTTAAGCATTTTGATGTATTCACATCTTGTTGAGTTGCTTTGACCCATGTCCTGGGGTAAAGCTTCTCTAAAATGGAATGACATACCTTGGGTGGTGGTGTTGACCTTGATCATGTAGTTGAACTTGTGTAGGGTGCTCAAGTTGATGTAGATCATCAACAGTTGGGAGCACCACTTGTATTTGAAGTTCAACTTCCTACATGGGTTAGTCTTGCAAGGAAGAGCACTTGTGTATCCAAAGTGACAATCATGAAATTTGATACCAAATGAAATTTGATATAAGGATTTTGTCAAAGGATATATTGAATGGATTTGTGCTTCCTTGTCTTCAACCACCAATTTGTAGAGACTTGGAGATGTAGAGATTGCTTAGAATGTGATTGAGTTGCAATCTCATAGAGTTGGGCTCATCCCAGTACCTACAAGGGTTAGATATCATGCAAGAGTACAAGAATATCCAAGACATATGATCATCATCATAAGAGAAATGTCAAGGATTAGTCATAGTAAGGCTCATGACTTGAATGCATCCACATGGAGTTTCTACTCCAAGTTTGAGGCATCAATGATGTTCAATTCACCTCTCAACCTGCAAAACACTTTATCATCAAGCGGTTTGGTGAATATATCCGCCAATTGCTTATCGGTACAAACATGCTTAAGTTTGATATCTCCCTTAGCAACATGATCTCGAATGAAATGATGACGAACTTCAATATGCTTAGTTCGAGAATGTTGCACGAGATTATGAGCAATCTTAATAGCACTCTCATTGTCGCAAAGCAATGGAACATGTTTCACATATAACCCATAATCTTTAAGAGTTTGGGTCATCCAAAGTAATTGAGCACAACATGAACCGGCGACAATGTATTTCGCTTCGGCGGTGGATAAGGATACCGAGTTTTGTTTCTTGGAGGACCAAGACACAAGAGATCTACCAAGAAATTGACAAGTACCCGAAGTGGACTTTCTATCAACATTGTCACCGGCATAGTCTGAGTCGGAGTAGTCAACAAGATTAAAATAAGACCTCTTAGGATACCAAATGCCAAAAAAATTTGTACGTATTAAGTATCTCACTATCCTTTTCACAGCCTTAAGATGACACTCTTTGGGGGCCGCTTGATATCGTGCACACATGCACACACTTAGCATAATATCGGGATGGGAGGCACATAGATATAACAATGAACCAATCATAGAGTAGTAAACCTTTTGGTCAACCGGTTCGCCATCCTTTGCCAAGTCAAGATGTCCACTAGTAGGCATGGGGGTATTCATACCTTTGCATTCTTGCATGTTGAACTTCTGGAACAAGTCCTTGGTATACTTTGTTTGAGAGAGAAAGGTTCCCTCCTTAGTTTGCTTGATTTGCAAACCAAGAAAGAACTTGAGTTCACTCATCATAGACATCTCAAACTTCTCCGACATAAGATTTCCAAACTTTTCACTAAAATGAGGGTTAGTTGAACCAAATATGATATCATCAATATAAATTTGGCACACAAATAATTCTACATTAACCCTTTTAGTAAAGAGTGTAGAATCAATTTTACCAATTTCAAACCCTTTTTAAAGAAGAAATTTAGTCAAGCATTTATACCAAGCTCTAGGAGCTTGTTTAAGACCATAAAGAGCTTTGTGGAGTTTGTAAACATGGTCGGCTTTCTTAGGATTAACAAAGACGGGAGGTTGTTTAACATAAACTTCCTCCTCAATTTCACCATTAAGAAAAGCACTTTCGATATCCATTTGATATAAGGTAATGTCATGATGATTGGCATAGGCAAGTAAGATGCGAATGGACTCAAGTCTAGCAACGGGGGCATAAGTCTCACCGTAGTCCATACCTTCGACTTGAGTGTAGCCTTGAGCAACGAGACGAGCCTTGTTGCGTACAACTTGTCCATCTTCATCTTGCTTGTTCTGGAACACCCATTTGGCTCCAATGACATTGTGCTTCTCATCGGGCTTTTCAACCAACGTCCACACTTGGTTCCTCTCAAAGTTGTGTAGCTCTTCATGCATGGCATTTATCCAATCTGGATCTTTCAATGCTTCTTCAACCTTCATAGGTTCAATGCTAGAAATGAATGAGTAATGTTCACAAAAGTTAGCCAAATGAGATTTAGAGCGAGTAATTCTCCCAGTTTGAATGTCATCAAAGATTTCTTTGACGGGATGATCTCTTGAGACTCTTGCTCGAACTCGTGAGAGCTTTTGTTTGGGTCGGGGTGGAACATCCTCTTCATTGTCTTGTTCTCCCTCTTGTCTTTCTTCATTTTTGTTGGAGTTGTTGGTCTCCCGTGGAGGTGGAGAAGGAGGTCGTCGAGGATCATCTTGTTGTACATCCTCATTCTCATCGTCTTGGTGTGTCCCACTCCTTGATGCCTCCAAGTCAACTTGTGGTTCACCTTGGCGTGAAGTTGAGGCTTCTGCTTGGACGGATGAGGTACTCTCCTTCACCTCCGTTGGGCGAATCTTGCCAATAGACAAGTCTTGGATTGCTCCGAAGGATCTTTGTAACCTACGTCAATTGGCAATTGCTCTACTTGCGAGCCGTTAGATTCATCAAACTTCACATCTACCGTATCTTCAACCTTTCGGGTGAAATTGTTGTAGACACGATAAGTGTGAGAGTTTGAGCCATAACCAAGTAGGAAATCTTCATGAGATTTAGGAGAAAATTTCAAACGATGATGCTTATCAAGAATGTAGCACTTTGAGCCGAATACCCGAAAGTATCCAACTTGGGGTTTGTTACCGGCGATAAGCTCGTATGTCGTCTTGCCGAGTAGCTTGTGAAGATATAGACGATTCGTTACATGCCAAGCTGTCTCAATCGCTTCCGCCCAAAAGTGTTTTGGCGTCTTGTACTCATCAAGCATCGTTCACGCAATTTCGATAAGCGTCCGGTTCTTCCTCTCAACAACTCCATTTTGTTGAGGTGTGTACGTAGCCGAGAACTCATGTGAAATCCCTTCTTCGTCAAGAAAGGTGTCCACATTGGCGTTCTTGAACTCCGTTCCGTTGTCGTTGCGAACCTTCTTGATCTTCACTTAAAATTGGTTTTGGGCCTTCCTAGCAAAGTTTTTGAAGATCTTTTGGACCTGTGATTTATCATCAAGAAAGAACACCCACGTAAATTTGGAAAAATCACCAACAATGACTAGTCCAAATGAGTTACCACCGAGACTCTTGTAGGCGTTTGGACCGAGAAAGTCCATATGAAGTAGCTCGAGCGGTCTCCTCATGGTCATGATGTTCTTCACGGGGTGGCTTCTTCCAACCTGTTTTCTTGCTTGGCAAGCGCTGCAAAGTCTATCCTTGTCAAATATGACATCTTTAACACCAAGGATATGATCAACTTTAATAAGCTTGTCAAGGTTTCACATGCCCACATGACCTAACTGTCTATGCCACAACCAGCCTTTGGAAGATTTAGCAATTAAGCAAGTTCTAGGTTGAGCCTGTTTAGTGAAATCAACAATGTATAGATCACCTCTACTTATGCCGGTAAAGACCATTTTATGATTATCTCTTCGAAACAATTGGCAATCTACTTCAGTAAATAGGACATTGAAACCAATGTCGGCTAGTTTAGATACAGAAAGTAGATTATAGCCAAGAGATTCAACGAGAATAACATTTTGTATGGAGATGTCATGTGAGATGGCCACCTTACCGAGGCCAACCACCTTAACCTTTGAGTTATCACCAAAAGTGACATACTTTCGAGGGTCGTCATTTTCAGCAAGCTCACAAACATATCTTTGTCTCCGGTCATGTGATCGGTACATCCACTATTAAGGACCCATTCCTTTCCTCCAGCCATGTAGCCGCGAAGGTTAGCCATAAGACCAAAGTGTCTCATAGACTCTTCAAAATCAAAGTCATTATCATCATCCTCATCATAGTATCCATGTTCAACATCATCTTGTAAATGGTCATTTCCTAGAGAGAGTGATTCATTAAATATATGATTTTGACAATGTTCATCTCTATGAATTCTAATAGCTTCGGAAATGATATTGCTATTAATTCCAACATCTCCTTTGGCACGCATAAGATTAGTAAGATCAAATAAACAACCTCCAAACTTAGGATCATTAGGATTCATCTTATTCAAAGCAATAGACTTGTGAAGAATCTCATCTAAGTTTTTCAAGGAATAGTCCGGAAAACGTTCCTCAAGAAATCTCCATATAGTATAAGCACAATCAAGACTTGGCAAGTTACCAATCAAATTTCTAGGCAAACCTCTAGTGATAAGATTGATAGTTCTAAGATTGCGAATCATGTCAAGAAGCTCATCATGGGTAGGATGCAAGGGGTCAACAAGGGGTTCACAAGGAGTAGTAATGTACTTGTTCAAGTGATATTCATGAAAAATTCCTAGCATCTCATTATTCCACTCACTAAAGAACTCTCCATCAAGCACAGGCACTCTACGTCTAAGACTCCCCAATGTAGACTCATCCATCTTCCTCCAATGGTGATTAAACCAAAGCAATGGAGACCAATGATCTGATACCAATTGAAAGGATCGAGAAGAGGTGTCTAGAGGGGGGGGGGTGATTAGACCCTCAACAAATAAAGGTGGCACTTTTTAAGTTTTTCAAGTTGAGGTTGACAATTAGCACAATTTCAAACATTCACAATACAATTCAAGCAAGCATGCAAAGAGTATATGAGCAGCGGAAAGTAAAGCATGCAACTTGCAAGAAAGTAAAGGGATGGGATTGCAGTGTGCAAACGCAAATTGGAGACACGGAGATTTTTGCCGTGGTTCCGATAGGTGGTGCTATCGTACATCCACGTTGGTGGAGACTTTAACCCACGAAGGGTAACAGTTGCGCGAGTCCACGGAGGGCTCCACCCACAAAGGGTCCACGAAGAAGCAACCTTGTCTATTCCACTATGGCCATCGCCCACGAAGGACTTGCCTCACTTGGGTAGATCTTCACGAAGTAGGCGATCTCCTTGCCCTTACAAACTTCTTGGTTCAACTCCACAATCTTGACGGAGGCTCCCAAGTGACACCTAACCAATCTAGAAGACACCACTCTCCAAAAGGTAACAGATGGTGTGTTGATGATGAACTCATTGCTCTTGTGCTTCAAATGATAGTCTCCCCAACACTCAACTCTCTCTCACAGATTTGGCTATTGTGGAAAGATGATTTGAGTGAAAAGCAACTTGGGGAAGGCTAGAGATCAAGATTCTTCTGGTTGGAATGGAATATCTTGGTCTCAACACATGAGTAGGTGGTTCTCTCTCAGAAAATGAATGCTGGAAGTGTAGGCACGTTCTGATGGCTCTCTCCACGTGTGAAGAATGGGTGGAAGGGTATATTCAGCCTCCACACAAAATCTAGCCGTTACACACAGATTCCCAAACTTAGTGGGACCGAATGGTAAACTCGGTCAGACCGATTCAGGTCAAAATGTGAACGTTAGAGTTTTTGGTGGGACCGACAAGGTCAACTCGGTTGGACCGATGTGCAGGGGTTAGTGTAAAACCTCAACTCAGTTTGACCGATTACACAAACTCGGTGGGACTGATTTTGGTAATAAGAAAACTAAGTATTGGTCAAGCAAACTCGGTGGGACCGACTGAACAAACTCGGTGAGAGCAAAATTGTTGCAACAGGTCACAAAGAATTTCAAAGCCCATCTCTGTGAGACCGAGATCCCATTGGTGAGACCGAACTAATTAGGGTTTGACAGTGGTTGTATCAGATGAACTCGGTGGCGCCGGATAGATCAAATCAGTGGGGCCGAGTTTGACTTTTAGGTTTAGGATATATGTGGATGTGAGAAAGTGATTGAGGGCTTTGGAACATATCACTAAGCACTTTGAGTAAGAAAGCCATTAAGCAACACCTCATCCCCTTTTAATAGTATTGGCTTTCCTATGGACTCAATGTGATCTTGGATCACTAAAATGAAAATGTAGAGTCTTGAGCTTCTGCCATTGTTTGTCCATAGCATCTTGAAGGGGTTCCACATCCTCTTGTCCATGCCACTCCAATGTTGAACTTATCTGAAATATACTAGGTAGAAATATTAGTCTAACAAGAGATATGTTGACATTAATTACCAAAATCACCCAGGGAGCACTTGTGCTTTCATCCTCCTTCCATGTGATTCATTTTTACTCCAAACTTTTAGGATTATTTTGTCCTCCCTCCATCCCATAACGGAGGGAGTATGTCTTCCAGCATCGTATCCTAGGGAAATAATGACCATGCCTCATGTAGGCGTGTAATGATGTCCTAGTCACAGAGTCATTCATTCCTGAACAATAAGCTTGTTACTCAAATCAATTCTGTATCAGTCAGTGTGTTAAATTAATCATCATAAAGTTGCACTGAGTTTTTGCATGACTATTTACAACTTGATCTGCTTATAGCTATTTCTATGTGCTTGTTATAATTCTAATGAGCTTAATTAATAAGAACTGCTCCATGGAAATAATGAAGGTACTACAACATCGCCGGTTCTAGCAGGTTTATGTCCCTGCATACCACGTGCAGGTTGAGTTTGAGTGGCGCATCAACATCCTGCCGGGCGGCAGGTTGAACGAAAGTTTACACTTGGCCTTAACCTTAATTACAGGGAATGAATGCAAACCAAATAGGGCGGATCACGCTGGTACCAACCAGCCGGCGAGGTGGAACTCCATCGGCCCACCTTCGGCTGTGGCCTCCTGCCATGCTGCGGCCTCCCAATATATCTACATACTTAATAAATTACAAAAATTGTTTTGCAGGACACAGAATCAACATCGATAGAGGGCATGTGCCCCCCCCCCCCCCCCCTCCTGACGCACTTCACCATGTCATATTTATTCAATACTTATTTATAGTCGAGTACATGTATCCTATAATCATTGCTTGCATCAAATAATCACATATAGGTGGTGTATTGAGAAAACTATGTTTTCTTTATGTTTATGCCTTTATATTTTTCATGATATATTATATATATTGTTGAAAGTACATATCTTACTCTGTTAAGGTTCACTGTGCCTCAATCATATTAGGACCTCCATATTACTAGGGCCGGCTCTGGTCGATATGAAGTCGATGTAGTTGAGGGTGGTCTTGCCCGGCCGCACGCGCAGCGATGCCGGAAACATCGTGTGGGGTGCCGATTGAAGTAGAGGTCCACCTCCACATGTTGTACCAGGTAGTCGGCCTATGTCTTTTGGAGGGGGAGATGGCGTCCAACACCATGAGGTTGATGCGGAGCGCATGGCCACATTCAGATATGCAACATTCAACATACCTAGTAAAGCAAAAACGAAAAATTTGTGCAACAAATCATCTGGTCACTTAGTTTATATTTGTTTCCTTGAAAATCTCCACACTGTTATCTGCACTATGATTGTCTCAGTTGACCCCTTTCCCATTTATAATCTTGAAGCATTTCTTTTCTTGAATGCGCAACTAGGGATGGCACCCGCCGGGTTTGGGTACGGGTGAAGAATGCTAAAAAAACATGTAGAAACACGATTTATCAAAGTGCATGCTGAAAAGGCTCGGTTTTGGACCGAAAAACTAAGTGTTGTTGTGCCCCCAACTCTTGTTCTAGTAAAAAATGCCAAGCTTGAGGATTATGTGGTAAGACTGCTATTCATGGTTTGTTCTTCGGTTGTGTGAAGAATGCCATTAGGTGTAATGTAATTATTATTTCTGCTGCCAGCAAGCAAAGTCGACAATCAGAGTACTGTATAACGAGTTTGCCTGGGTACCGACTGTATAGTGCACATCAATAGATTCTGTACAACAAAGCTGCATCTGCCGCATCATTCCCTTTGCCACATGAAGAAGTGACATTTTCGTAACTGATGTGGTCTTTAAAATAATTGTAATACTACTTCCTAGCCTACCAAAACGACTTATATTTAGGTACACAGGGATGCTAAAAAACACTTCTCAAAGCTTATTCATGCATATGATTTTGAAGTTGAATATTTAAAACGATATCGATGGCCATGACTTGAGACATTCCCCGAATGTCCCTTTGTGTGTGTGCGCGCGCGTGCGCGAAGGGAGGATCTCTTTGCTATGTGTTGTTGTTTGGACCTGAACTATAAAAAGTTAGTTTCAACACTAATAGTTATCTGTCTGTAAGAAAGTTTTCCCTACTACTCTAGCTGGTGTCATAACACGTGCTGAGACTTGAATATCTTCAGCCAAATTTCCTTCCGTGACCGTCCAAATGCCAATATTTGAATAAAACTGATCTCCGGTGGCTTTAGCTTCACTGATGGTCTCACTATTCATTACCGATGGCCTGGTAGTCATAGCTCATGGATGGAGAAGTCAGGAAATACCAAACTGGTGGCCTTTTTTGGAGACCATAATCTACGTGTGACTTCCTAGATAAAGTCGCCACAGACGACGGCGCCTTTGTAGTTGGCAGGAAGCCAGGAACATCTCCTCTCGTGCAAGCAACAAGTCTAGGACTTGAACTCCTTCTAACCATCCAACCGCAATCCATGCATGGGCATAGCTTTTGTTTCAGACCTTTTATATTTATATACTTTTATATGTTGGTTCGGCCTGGCTCTTGTATGCAGTTTCGTATTTACATGGAGCCGGGGAGAGTCCCCCTGTTTTTCCTAAAAAAATGACTTGCGAGCACCGCATATGTGTGGTGTGAAGTACGATTCGAAGGTCAAGACAAGACTTGAGGTGCTGCGTGCTTGCGTGGCGCCACATGTCGTGTGGAACACCGCCACACACACCCGCGTGGTTGCATGCCATGTACGACTAATTTTGCACGGAGAAGGAACGAAATAAAGGTCTGTGCGCACGGCCGGCGAGCGCGGCGCTGGCGTGTCAACCCGTCCGAGTTCCGGCTGCTCCGCGAGTTCATCATTCCTCGGACTTCCGAGCAGCACGGCGGCACCCACACGAGCTTCAGGCTTCCGAGGACCGAAAGGTGGCCGGCGCCGGTGCGCCTCCCACACGAGCACAGCACAACAGAGTCGGACTCGGGCGGCCGGGTCAGCGTTTTTCCTCTGAGTTAATGCGGCGGCCGCTGCTCCCGGCGCACCGGCACGCACCGTCCGTCCGTCCGTACGTCCAAGCCTTGCTGACCGTTTCTTCCACGCGCCACGGCAGAAGGGACGGTCAGCGTTCCAGTCCAGCACGAGAATTTCCAACCTAGTTGGCCGCGACGAACGGGGCACACGGACACGGTGTACCGGCCAGCTGCACGCCGCCAGATTCCTCTCCCTATATATACACACACGAGCCACACAAGTGGTGGACTAGCACCGGCACCAGCACCAGACTGCAATCTCCACACTCAGAACCGGGCGGCTAGAGATTCCGGGAGTTCCTTTGCTTCTTGGAAGCCATGGACACGCACCACCACAGCAGCTTCTTCTTCGTCGTCGTCGTGGCTGTCGCTGCGATCTTCATCATGAGCTTCGTGCGGTGCGCCGATGCCGCACGACCCGTGCCACCGAGCCCGGCGTCGTCCTCCACGGCGTCCGCGCTGGTGTCGTCGCTGATGGAGATGCTGCCCATGGGGCCGAGCGGAGGAGGCGCGGGACACTGATCCGCTCAAGTTGATCGCTGGCGAGAAGCGTAGTGTAGAGAGGTCTAGCTAGGGAACGGATGTAACGCTGCTGCTGGCACTTCTTTGTTCTTGGTCCACCTCTTCATGACCATCTTCACCTTTTTTTTGCCTTAGCACCTGCAAGAGGTTTAGGAAGTGTCGACATTTTATCTTAGTAATACCGCTGACATGATGCAATAGCATGATGCAACACAAACTACTAGAAAGTTTCTTCTACCCAAATGATAAGTGTCACACATGTGGTACAAAGTATTTGTCCAAACGTGCTCATCACCATTCAGTTATTTTGAATGAATCACAGAGCACAGAGCTGCCACGTCCTGTCTTCCAAACATTCGGGCTGGTTCTGGCCGCGACCGACCGAACGACCACATGGGCTTATCCATTCCTGTTGAGCACACTCGCACCACTCACCCACAACACCATACACACCCAGGAGTTGTGGGGCGAGGGGTAGCGGCGCCCGGTGTTACCGGCGGGAGGCGAAGGCTATGCAACGCCATGGATGCGTCTATGAGGGGGCTGGAGAGGAGGTGACGTCCTCTACGACGGAGTTCTCTCGTCGACGAGCGATGGACTCCCCCTCCACAGGATCTCCCCGCGACCGTCGATGGTGGAGATGCTCGGGAAGATCGAGAGGGGGGGGGGGGGGGGGGAGGGGGGCTAGCAACATGTTAGGAGGAAGCGCTGAGAACTGCTCAGGCTGAGGTCGAATATATAATGGCGAGAGGGTGCGTTTTGTTCTCAATAAACCATGCACGTTCTAAAGGCAACTATTTACTTCCTTTGTTCTAAAGACAAATATATAATGGTGAGAGGGTGCGGTAGGTTCTCGACAAAATGTGCAATTTATACTTTGCTTTGTTTGTGAACATGCTTAGCATTTTTTAGAGGGAAAAATGACTATGTTACAAGGAAAATGGACATGCTTAACAGGGAATCTGGCTCCTTTACAAAAATGATTACTACGTTACACGATCTTTTGGGCCTTAGTATAGTTGCTCGCTTAAGAAATATAAATATACACTTTCCTTCGGTTTATTCGTTTAACCATTCGATTTTTGGGTATATATAAAAAAATGAAATCTAAAACGCTAATGAAATTTCATACCATACCAAAAATCAAAAACCATAAAAATGATTTGTTTTGACTTATTTTGGTATGTTTTTCAGTTCGGTTTTAAGATGCACAGTGACATGAGTTCTAAAGCCAACTGGTCCATTTATTTTACAGAATAAGGTCCAAAATGTGCCCAGTATTAATATAACAAATCCATTAACCGGCTAGGGTTGCCTTGGAAAAAAATTAACAAGGCAAATAGTTTACAATCCCCGCAAAAAAAACCGATGCAAAAAAAGAAGAGAGACTAGGACTACGAGCAAGAGAGACAAGCAGAGCTAGGTGAACAGCATGTACCAGATCTGCTACGACCAAGCAAAACAACGCAAAGCTCTAAACATTGCTTGATCAACGTGAGGGAGGAAGCTGCTCTTGGAATCACTAATCACCAACAATGACGAAGGGATCCATATCCAATCAACAGCTTATCGAAACCCCACTCGCTCAGCGGCCCCGTGTCAAAAAACAGATGAACGATACCGTTGCCAATTTTCTTCATTCATTTCCTCCCAAAGCCTCCTATTCCTAAGAAGCGTCGTGAAGCCACATGCTTCTTAGTTACATGTTCTTCCGCCATTTTCTTTCTTTTCACATCTGTTACCACTTCACTAAGCCATTTTCTATCCTCTCGTTGCTCTGCCATAGTTATCAATCCACCGATCTATGTGGTGTGATGACATACCCAACATGAGGTGGTATAAAAAGATGATAAAAAGTACATTCAAGGTTGAGGACGTATTCATAAATGTGCAATGAAAGGCCCATATGTGTATTTATTTTGTCAGACTATTCAAGATATTTGGAGTTCTTTTGCAAAGTAGCAACCTACCATCGGCAAAAATGTATCTATTCGGTTTAGAGTCACTCTGACCAACATATTTATTTGAATGTGCCTTATACTCTTTTATTTATTTATAAAAGGATGCCCCATTAATTTAAAGCACACCTAGATGTACCTCAGTATTGCACATCTAGGTCATATGTCATTTATTTTACACGGCGATTTGTGCGGGTTTTTTTTCAATTTTTTTGTTAGATTGAGCCACTTAGATGTGCAATAACTAGGACACATGTAGATGTGCCCTAGACTTAAACTATATAAATTTGAAAAGAAATATCACAAAGATACCACGAGTATTTCGATGACACCAATTGTTCTGTTCCACGATATGGAATAAGCCAGAAACATGAAACCTCTGCCATGTGTGTCGATCAACTTTGTGGCCTCAAAGATAAAATTTTATAGAGGCAATTTTTTTTGGCTTTGGTGCTAAAGAAGATTTTGAAGCCCAATATACAGAAGCATTTCACTGTGCGCTATCGATCCCAGGTCACTAAAGAAAGTTGTGAAACAATGAGTGGAAGCCATAAATGAGGCTTGACAAAAAACTACTTTACGGCCTCCTTGATTCATAGGAAAAGAGGATAATAACATAGGAATAGGGAATTTTCACTTAAGTGACATTGTAATCCATTTGGTTCAAAGGAACGGCGCAATTGTTTTTTTTATCTCAGTTTTGAATAAAGAAACACATGAACTTTCCTTTTAATAATCCATGCGGACCTCTTTTTAGTCAATGTATTATTCACCCAGTGCATAATTATTGTCAAACAACAGTTTCCTAGTCATGTAGGAAGAATCGTAGTGTTAACTACTCTAAAAATTATTTATGATGCTTACAAGGGGTGGTCTTGATAAGAGACAACATTAGAAAATAAAGTATATGATTACCAAAACTTGTTGTTTCCCTCACAAAGAGTATATTGATTCATGTATTTGCCTGGCTAGATTTTCAAGATCTCTTTCGCATTTTTTAAAGATTTTACACATTCGCCTAGACTATGAGTATGCGAAACTTATGTTGTTGTTGTCGTGTATATAGTCCTCATTTTTACGAAAATGATTCAGATCTATTATAAAAGTACATCAAAAGTTCAAAGCACCTCAAACATAATTAAAATTACATTGAGATTCTAAGACCATCGAACGACCACTGCCGCTGGCAGAACGAGCCGCCAACGTACCGCTGTCGCCGCTCCCCAACCACAACCAACTTGACCTTGTCAACGACACACTATGATCCGCCCGAGCGCCGCACCTATGAGGACTATAAAAACCCTAACCCAAATTACTAGACAGTGAGGAGGCACATGGATACTGCTCCCTACCACCGGCCGCCAGAGCGGCAGGTAGAGGGGATGCCAATCCATGGGCTCGCCGGCAAAATCCGGAGGGGAGAGTTTGCCCTTGCACTAGTGTGTATATGTAGTCCTTGTTGGATTTCAATTCAAACACCAAAATTACATACTTTAAACATAGTTTGCTAGATTAAATATGGATTGTTATATAACAAGATTGGGCATGCGATCAATGACATATTTTCCGCCTACATGAAAGAAAGTGTTTGATTGCCTCTTATTTTAGTAATATAACAATATATAGACAAGACTATTCGATATATCTCTTTCTTTGACTACCTGTATAAGAAAATGGGTCTATTTCTCATTTAACCTAGAAATACTTATTTATTTCAAAGCTGACACTCTATTTCTCATGTCTTTGTACTTGCGTGCAGTTTTAGTGTTTGGACCTTTACTATGGATTCTAACGTCAACTTAGATATTGTTATTTTTCAGTCGCTTGAGAAATAGCGAAACCAAAAGATTGTAATTCTTTTTGTTTTAATTTGGTTTTATTTCTTGTTTTTTATGCCTGCCCTTATTTATTTTCATAGGTTTTGTGTGTTGCGAAGTCATGACACAATTTTTAAGGGATTTATTATGATGTATGAATGATACGTGTATGACTACTGCCGTCTACTTGTACAAGCAATGCGTTCTCTCTCTTTTCTTTTGCGGTGAAGAGCAATGTGTTCTCATAAGTGTCCACTTCATTATTTGAAAAAAAAGAACACTCCAAAGCTCACTTGAATATGGTTAAAATCTTAAGTACGTCAAGACAAGACTTGGTGTAGAATCTTTCGAAGTTGCGAACCAATCTGTTTTTGAATGGTTAGGAGGACAGTGGTACCTCAAGTCCACCAGCGTTCAAGTCCTGGTGATGTGCATTCAATGGAAGGAGACATTTCCTTCGACTATGAGACGCATGTGATGGCTTCGTCGATCTTAAAATGATATACTGGCTCAATCTGTCAAAGATGCTTATAAGGATAGTTGTGAGTGCTTATAAGGACGAGTGTACGTACGCATATACATGAGGGCGGTGCGCCGGTGGCGTACATGAACTAGCGATCCAAATATACTTGCATGAGGCTCTGCCGTACCACCACACCTGCTTCAGGTCAAAAGGTGGCCGGTGCCCGGTGCACACCACCCGCACCAGATCCCTGTAAAACAAAAAAAAATCCGGCGCTGTACGGTATCATTTCCTCTGTTCCAGCACGAGCGGCCGGCTCAGCATTTCCGTCGGAGTACTCCATCCGTCTCGGAAAACTTGTCTTACCTTTGTTAAGCAATCTTGCGGAGGATTTTTACAGAGTTTAACGTCCCCCCTCCCCTTCTTTCAGGGTGGGTCCCGCTTCATCCAAAACCAATCACAACAGCCGCTGCAGTTCCCGGGGCACCGACACGTGCCGTGTCAGCTTTCTTGAGCGTATCTTTCATGCGCCACAATAGAATGGACGGTCAGTTCGTCGAAGAAAAAAAAGAAAACAGATGGACGGTCAGTGTTCCATTCCAGCTCGAGAATTTCCAACCTAGTCGGCTGCGAAGAAGAAGAACGGGGCACACGGTGAACCAGGCAGTTGTGCTACCACCAATCAATCTCTCCATACTGAGATCGGAGAGCACTTTGTTTGACTCTTCGAAGCAATGGACACTAACCGCCACCACAGCTTCTTCTTCGTCGTCATCGTGGCTCTCGTTGCGATCTTGGCCTTGAGCTCCGTGTGCCACGAGGCGCCACCTTGGTGTCCATGATAATGGAGATGTTTATTTTCGCAAAAAAAAAAAGATAATGGAGATGTTTCCCATGGGGCGCTGATCAGCTCAAGCTAATCCTACCTTAAAAAAAACTCAAGCTGATCCTTTTATTTTAATGTCAATAAGATGATCATTAGCGAGCAACGTAGTATGGAGAGGTCTAGCTAGCTAGGGAACAGATTTTCTTTTTCCGCCGGCAGTTATTTTTCTAGGTAATCCATTTTTAGTGCCATCTTCACCTTTGCCCTACAATTCCAAGAAGTGTACGAAGTAACAATGTAACATGATACACTTATACAAACCACTACAAAGTTGTACTTAAATGCATCAGTTTTGAGTTTTTTTTCTTCACATTTCGTGAACTTGTTTTAGAAACGGCCAAGTAAAACATACACCCACGCACGCTAGCACATGCACACAATAACACGCCTTATACCTGAAAAAAAATCACCACATGCTAATCTTTTTTACCGCCCTGTTCACATTGTCGACGTCCTTTCAAAACAGAGCCAAATTATCTCATGGATTTCTTAAACGGAAGAAAATTGCCCAATTATTTAACAGAAAATTGCTCAATTATTTAACAGAAAATTGGGCATAAAATAATACAAACAGGCGACATCGTCGGCGCTTGAGCACGAAGAATGTTTTGAGAAAGAGTTATGAGAAAACCAAACCATATGTATGTGTGATAAGTGGTTATCAATTATCACCACAAAATGGTGACAGGAGTTTCAAAGTTGCTTGGTCTAGTTGTTCTATCGGAACAAGGAAGAATTGTTTCATGTTTGGTAGGTTTAGACTTTGGTGGCAAAGCGTGGTACTATATGTCGATGCATCGGCCTTTGTCTGAGTTTGTACTTACATTTATGCTTCATGGCATACCGTGCTTGGGTATTAGTTAGTTATGTGAGTTTGCTTGCTCAGGGGCGAAGCTATCCTAGTGTTTGTTCTATTTTTTTGGGGAATATTATTTGTGTCTCATTCTTGTAATATGTTCTAGTGTTTTGAATGTGTGCGCGGTTGTGCGCCAAAGAACTAATATCAATATGGGGTGAAGTTTTTGTAACTCATCTTACGTTTTCCCATATTTTTTCTAGTATCAAATGTTTTCCTAGTAGTTCTGACTTACATCAAGAACTATTAAGCCATGAAACAAAAGAGGCTTGTGTTTGTGTGGTATCCATATTTTTTTTCGCTTGTATTTTGCACTTATAAAAACTCAAATGGTGCATGGTTCACACAATTAATCAAGCGTTTTAATGTACATATGATCTTTGGTGGGCTCATATCCCACAAGTGGTACCCAACGGTCAAGATAATATGCTCATTGCGCATATGATTATTGAATACTTTCCTTGGATTTGGAAACAGAGAGCTAGCGGTCATCTTCAACCTCTAGACAGAGCCAATCACTTTCATCTCTCTAGTTGAACTCTTGGGAGGGAAATTACAATGATAATAACACAAAGACAGAGAATGAGCACACCGCATGGAGGGTTACGTTGTGCTCGTTGGGGAGGATCAATAGTTCTTGGGTACCTGGTTGCTGAAGGAATGTGATGTCCAAAGGAAGATGAGGACCAAGTTGTTGGAGGGTGAGGTGCAAGCAATCACTAGATGTAGTGGGAACAGTCTTGAGCTTGAGAACATTACCATTTTTACCCTATTCTTGTCAATTTTCTTCAATGCTTCCTATTCCTAGGTAAGACACATACACAACCAAACTATATGGTTCTTAGTTACATGTTCTTCTTTCATTTTGGCTTCTCGTCTCTTGACACGGCTACTATGTACCACTCCACTAGACCATTTCTCTCTCCTCCTTGCGTGCTTTGGTTGTTACCACTTTGTTATAATAGTGCACCCATCACATAACTGCCATGCGTTGCTTAATCTTCAGCTTGTATGTCGCACGTAATTTAATTATTGATCTTTTAACTTTGCTATGTATGGATTGTGTGTGTGTGTGTGTGTGTGTGTGTGTGTGTGTGATAGAGAGAGAGATCATTAAAAACCCGACCATATTTGGGTTTACAACACATCTTTAGGAGCACGAATTAGCATCTCTTCCAAAACTAGAGATTTCACTAGCGTTAGGAAACAATGTTTTACTTCTTCCGTTTTAGGCTTTGAGGCTTGGTTCTGGTGCTAGCCGAATGTGTGTGTGTGTGTGTGGGGGGGGGGGGGGAGGGAGAGATCAGGTAGCATTAAAAAAATTGACCATATTTGTGTTTATTAGTACTACACCTCCTTTGTGCAAGTTTTGAAATAGTGCTCTTTCTAGTAAGATGCATGGTGATGTACTGTGATTTGGAACAAAAGATTAGTATGATTATCCAAATTTGAGTTCTTTTTCCATTGAAGATGGTAGAAATAATAATTTAGGGACACTTTGCCTGCACGTACTCCCTTTGTAGTACATTTCCTTACAATGTTTTGCAAGCGCACAATTTCCAATTTTTAAATTAATGTCCGCTCCATGGGAATGTGAAAGAATAAGTTCACTACTATTGTCTCGTTGCGGCTCTCTTCAGTTTTCCTAAGCTTGTTACTCCTTTTTAAATATACTGAAGGCACAAACAACTTGTCTGCTTTTCTATTTCTTTGTTTTCTCTTTCCTTCATTTTCTTAGTACTGATTTCGTTGTTCAACAAATGACCCTATGCCCAAACTAGTTCTGTTTATGGAGGGGCAATTGATTGGCTTTGACTTGTTTTTTAACCGTTGACAACAACGACTGCTTTGGAGCAGATGAATCATAGCCTTGTATTGGACAAGCCAATTAGAGTAATGTGGTCTAACCGAGATCCTGATGCCAGGAGAAGTGGCGTCGGAAATGTGTTTGTTAAGGTAAAAAGATAAATATGTTCTTCATGTTAATATTTCTCACACTGCATTGCCATATGTAAGTACTAACTCGATATGGTATTAATTGACAGAACTTTGGTGAGCACGTTGACAATGTAATTCTTTAAGAACTATTCTCCAAGTTTGGATAGATATTATCTTGTAAAGTTGTTAGAAATGAGGATTGCACAAGTAGAGGCTATGGTTTTGTTCAGTTTGCAGCGCAAGAGCCGGCAAACATCACAATAGAGACTCTTAACAACTCTTGCTTTGAGGGCAGAGAATTGTAAGTTAATGTTTCTGTAATACAACTAGTACATGACTTAATTTAATATTGACTATTTCTATTTTTAACATTGCTACTTACACGATTTTGTTTTACAATGATCAATCTTGTGTAGGTTTGTGGATCATTTCGTTAAGAAGAGCGAACGATCAGCCAATAATGATGACAAATACACCAACTTGTATATGAATAATATAGATGATGAGATGACAGAAGAACTCATTAAATTGAAGTTTTCTCAGCATGGTCAAGTAACTAGTGTGAAGATAATGAAGAGATATGATGGGACATCCAAGGGTTTTGGGTTTGTCAGTTTTAAAAACCCAGAAAGTGCCAAGAAAGGAAAAGAGGCCATGAATGGGATGGCTCTTGGTAATATTACTGCCATGCATTTCATTTCACAAATAACTTCTAATGGTCCATGAATTTTTACTTAACAATGTTAATCTTATTTTTATTATTAGGAGCAAAAACTTTTTATGTGGCAAGGGCTCAAAAAAAGGCTGAAAGAAAGTAATATTTGCAGCTCTTACACGAGAAAGTAATATTCTGAGAAGCTGCTGGATGGCCAGCAGTTGACTCCTGACGCTGGAAACTAAGCTCTCCCTCGACATGAATAAATCGTGGAATGTGTTGTCGTGGAATATCAGAGGCATAAACTCTGATAGTAAACTTTTGGATCTTAGGAATGCTATTGATACTAGCGGTTGTTCTGTGCTATGTATCCAGGAAACTAAGCATGAATCTTTTGATTTAGCTTTTATTAAAACCTTCTACCCCAAGCGTTTTGATAAGTTTGTGTTTTCACCTTCAGTGGGTGCCTCGGGTGGCATTATCACCATCTGTAATAGTTCTGTGTTTGTGGGCACGCCATGGCATGTTGATTCGTTTGCAGTGGTTGTTTCTTTTGTTGCTACTCAATCTAGTGAAACTTGGAATCTTGTCAATGTTTATGGCCCTTGCTCTGGACAGAGAAGGGTGGATTTCACTGCTTGGTTATTTGATCTCAATATACCCAATGATGAAAACTGGTTGATTTTGGGTGACTTTAATTTCATTCGATCCACGACTAATAGAAACAAACCAGGTGGAGATGCTGCGGATATGTTGTTGTTCAATGAAATCATTTGAGTACAATCCTTGATGGAACTCCTAGTGGAAGGCAGTTCGTACACCTGGAGCAATATGCAGGACGATCCCTTGCTCGAACAACTTGATTGGTTCCTTTCCTCGTCTAGTTGGACGACCTCCTTCCTGAATACGATGGTCCTACCATTGGGAAAACCTGTATCTGATCATATCCCGTGTGTAGTGGCCATTGAATCAAAAATTCCAAAGTCCAAACTGTTTCATTTTGAGAACTTCTGGGTCAATCATGAGGGTTTCTTGGATGTAGTTGCTGCCTCCAGGTCCAAGTCATGTTATGCTTCGAACTCTGCTGCTCTCATCTGCAAAAAACTCAAAACATAGAGATACGATCTCAAACGATGGAGCCGGGGCATCTCAAGGCTGAAAATAATGATTCAGAACAGCAATGAGGCTCTTGTTATGCTGGATAATCTTGAAGACAAGAGAACTCTCTTTGTCCAAGAGTCAAATTTCAGGCGAATTTTAAAACTTCACCTGAATACGCTGCTCAAGTACCAAAATGAGTACTGGAGGAAAAGATGTACGATCAGATATTTCAGGCTTGCTGATGAGAACACCAAACTCTTCCAATCTCTTGCGACCGAGCGTTATCGGCACAACCCTATTGCCACGCTACATGATGATGATGTGGAGATCACTGACCACGTGGGCAAGGAGGGGGTGTTGTATAAAACCTACAAGGAGCGATTGGGTTCCTCCAAACCCACTAGCATGCGTTTTGATATCTCTAGGATTATCAGTCGAATTGATGGCCTGGATCAATTATCGGCTACCTTCTCCACTGAGGATATAGATGTTGTGGTTAAGGAAATGCCCATTGACAGGGCTCCTGGCCCTGATGGTTTTAATGGCTGCTTTCTTAAGAGTTGCTGGCAGATTGTCAAAGAGGATTTTTACAGGATGTGCCAGGACTTCCATGGTGGAAAGCTTGATATAACCATCATTAGTGAGGGATACATTACTTTGATACCCAAGATTTCGTCTCCAGAAGCTGCTAACGATTACAGACCAATCATCCTGCTAAATTGTTGTTTGAAAATTGTCACAAACTTTTTGGCTAATCGTCTGCAGAAAGTCATCCTCAAAATCATTCATAGGAATCAGTACTGATTCATCAAAGGGAGAACCATCCAAGATTGTCTGGCGTGGACTTTTGAATACATCCATCAATGTCAGACATCATCGCGGGAGATTGTGCTTCTCAAGCTTGATTTTGCTAAAGCATTTGACACAATAGAGCACGCTCCCATGTTGGAGATCATGAGACACATGGGTTTTGATGACAGATGGCTGGGTTGGATGGAAACAATTTTTGGCTCTGGTGTTTCTTCTGTTCTCCTTAATGGAGTTCCTGGCAGGAAATTTCAGTGCAAATGTGGGTGCGGCAAGGCGACCCCCTGTCACCATTAATTTTTGTCCTTGTCGTGGACCTCCTGCAGGTAACGATCAATGATGCTTTTGCTAGATGCCTCATTGACCTGCCTTTTCCTCGCAACAGCGTTGGCGACTTTCCGGTAGTGCAGTACGCGGATGGCACTATATTGGTGATGCAAGCCTACCCCGATCAAGCTGCTCGTATGAAATCAATCCTTGAAGACTATGCTGCCTCAGTAGGCCTGAAGATCAATTTTCACAAATCCACCCTCATTCCCATCAATATTGATCATCAGCGTGCTGTTGAGCTGGCGGGGGTGTTCGGTTGCTCTGTTGGTTCATTACCATTCACTTACCTGGGCCTACCCATGGGGACAACGAGGCCAACCTTGCTTGAACTCATGCCGCTGGTGCATGGAGTGGAAAGGAAGATGTCCACGGCACTGTGTCTGATGTCGTCTGGGGCTAAGCTTACTTTGACTAATTCAGTTGTGACTTCGATGCTGATATCAAGACGCAGAACGTGGCCCTCCTCTTGAAGCACCTGTTCAAGTTCTACAACCGTGAAGATGTCCCTTGGGTGACCTTGATCTGGGAGGCATACTACACGAACAAAATCCCGCATGCTGCCGACCCAGTGGGTTCTTTTTGGTGGCGTGACGTAATGCAACTCAGTGATGTCTTTTGCGGGATCACCAGGGTCACCCCAGGGGATGGTTCTTCCTCCTTGTTCTAGAAAGATGTCTGGGTTGCCAGTGATCGAGAGTTCCCCCTCATGGATATATACCCTAGGGCTTTCTCTTTCTGCCTAAATGAGGATGATTCGGTTGCTAAAGTTCTCACTGCTACGGACCCGAGCATGCTTTTTCATCTACCTCTGTCGGCTCAGGCTAGAGAAGAAATCAGGGAGATACAACAAGTTTCATTGCATGTGCGGTTGGTGAATGACTGCTGTGACACTTGGGAGTGCACCCTTGGTGGCCGCTTCTCATCCAAGAAGTTCTATAATCACTGCTTTAATGAGGTTATGGCTGATGATGCTTTTGTCTGGCTTTGGAAGGCCAAAAGCCGGAGCAAGTTTAAGATGTTTGGCTGGTTGTTGCTGGTGGATCGCTTAAACACAAGAAACATGCTCAAGAGCAAACATTAATTACGCCGTCACGGGCAACAATTACGCCTGCGTGTTATGCCAAAATCCACCTGAGGAAGCTGTTGAGCACCTGTTCTTTACATGCCCTTTTAGCCAACGCTGCTGGAGCAAGGTTGGAAAGCTTTGGCCGACGTTGGACAACAGGATCGCCCTATTGCATGGTGGCAAGGAAAATTGGCGGCGGCCCCTCTTCATGGACATTTTTGTGTTAGCTGCCTGGAGTTTGTGGATGGAAAGAAACAACAAATACTTCAGAGGGATCCCACACTCTTTTGCCTCGTGGTTGACTAGGTTCAAAAATCTTTTGGAACTTCTAGTCCATAATTGCAGAGATGGGCTTCATCCTTTCTTGTCTAATTATATACTAGGCTTGTGACTCTAGTGCTGTAGTATTTTTCCCACATGGCCGGGGGGGCCATTATAAACCCATTGTAACACCAATGTAACTGATTCTTTGTGAGTAATACAAAAGTCAGTGGGAGCCTCTCCCACTAACCTTCATATTCAAATATAAAATAAAAAAATCATTGTCTCTTTTATTTATATTCACGCATAGCATTCACATCTTTCATTTACAAATGTTTATTTAATTCTGATAGGGGTCCAATGTGTATATCAAAAATATTAGTGATGAAGTTGATGATGACACTCTTCGCGAGCGCTTTGCTGAATTTGGAAACATTACATTAGTAAGCAGCATGCGTGGTAATCCTCTATTTATTTTTGCACCAACTTCATAGTTATACATTGACATCACAATTCTGAGAATGTTTTGTTTTGTTTGAAATAAATAGGTGTCATGTTTTACGACAAACCATTTTATGTTGCTATTGCTCAAAGGAAAGACGACAGAAAGGCTAGGCTGGAGCAACGTTTTGTTGAACTTGCTACGATGGCAGGAACTGCAGCCCTCTGATCCCCATAGGTTATCCTCATGTGTACTTTGACCATCCCAGTACACACTTTCCTCAGGGTCCTTCAAGGTAAGGATTCATGTATCCACCCATTGGGCTCGGCCAAGAATGGAGGCAGAATGTGTACCCTTCGCCGCATAGTATCCAACAAATTCATCCACCACTCGTATGTTATTGACTTGTTCTACTTAAATTTCATTTTTTTAAGTGCGTAAACTTGGTTAAAACTTGTTTAATTTCTGCATAGATGCCAAATACTCCAAGGTAGTACAGAAACAACAGGGGACACATGACCAGGAATATGATGACTTTTCCCCACGCCGTTAATTATGTGTCACATGCTCAGACAGCTAAAGATTTCATGTCCATGTCCCGGCAGGTATTAACAAATTTTAAACTGTTTTTTATATTGAGAAAACAAATGTTTCATGTTTGTCCCTATTTAAATAGTGGCTAGAGCTAACAATCTTATTGCACAGGTTTTCTTACACCGACATGGATTACTCTGGCCACTAATTTTCATTACAGTATAATTCAACAAAACTATATGGTCTGAACATTACTTCCAAGTATCGAAGTAAAATTGAGAGATGATAGTAGTCATGATTAGAAAGAAACATATGAGCATAATGACTTTTAAGGAACAGTAGGATAATATTTTGTTTTGTGGCTTTTTTAAACCTATATCCTTGTTCCTTTAGTTACGCCTCCTCCCCCATTACTATTGCCAATTCAATCACTAAGTAGATGTTGTCTTGTGACAGAACTTCACTAACAAGGAGTGCTAAGCTACCACTTAGCACTTTATTAATTAATAGTATTTGACATTTCTTTCCTCCTGAAGAGTTAAGTTGCTACATCTTACGTTGTCTTGTGACAGAACTTCACTAGCATGGATTGCTAGGCAGGAACTACCTTGCACATAGTTAACATTATCTGATCCAGTTATGCTTAGTTTATTTTTCTTCTGGAGAGTTTAAATCGCTACCTGTAATGCAGCAATTCGGCCATGCAAAGTACATAACACCCGATGTTATGAGCAATGGCCTGGCCATCCATCATGGCGGCCCTATTTCATCGGTGAACGATTCTTTCGCCAACTTGCTAGCTGCTGCTCCACCTGATCAACAAAGAGATATGCTCGGGAATAGGATATATCCACTGGCTGAGAGATATCATGTAATTCCTCATCTACTTTGGTCCCTAATTTTGCTTATTTCAAACTAACAAGGACCTAGCAGTTGCACTAACTTGGTATGTCTTGTCTGCTGCAGCCTGATCTGGCCAGTAAGATCACTGGAATGTTGCTGGAGCTGGATACTTCTTATCTGCTCTTGATGCTGAATTCGCAGGATACCTTGTTTGTAAAAGTTAACGAGTGTGTGCAAGCTCTGCAAGGGCACCAAGCGGCAAAAAATAAGCCTGAGGATCTAGAGGCCCTACACCCTAGCTTCCTCGACTCTACCGGTGTAAACGCCAACAGAGAGGGTTCACAACCAGGCCAAGAACCTTCCATTATCCTTTCTAGACAGGGATTTTTGGGAACTAGATAGCCATTCTTTCTTATTATAGTTTGTGACTTTTTACCAATTGGACTTATGAGTTACTTGTTACTACAGAATAAAATATATTAGATTTATCTAGAACCTTGTGAGTTTTACTATTATTATTACGAAATTCTATGAATGAATCATATAGAGAATAATGACTTTTGTGACTTTACTGTGTTGCTCTTCCTCCGACATTATGGACATTTCTGCCTTACTAATTTTGTTGCTTTGTTATTGCTTCTGTTTATGGATGATTCACTAAAGGTCCGCAAGGTTTCTCCATATATTTTAATTTCTTGTGGAGTCTATATATAGAGATTAAAGTGTAGACCTGGTGTCCTACACTCGTCATATACTCATATCAGACTATATCTCTGAAACCATGTAGATTATCTGAAGTCCAAGCTATTCAGGCCACTCTACTAGATGTGTTATTTCTAATTTTGTCTCCTACAGATTTTGTGGACATGTTCTGACTATTGAGGAAGCCACCACCGCTATGTTGTTACGGTACTACTAGTGGACCCATTGCGCCAAATGATGCAGAGACCTGCTGATTCCATGTTAGTGATGAAAAGAAATCCAGGTTTAGTTAATTTAGTTACGGGTACTCACATATGACCATAAATTTAATCTTTTTTAGTTGGGAAAAACATAGATTATTATCTACAATGAGATGTATATACATAATTAAATTTGATAGCATAGGCTTCTATTTGAAACAAAATGTATGTAACAAATCTAATCCTCTTCAGTAGAAAAAATGGTATTTTGTTGTCCATAATGAGATGTATATACAAATTCTAATTTGGCAGCACAAAGTTATATATATTCTATAAGATGTGAACGACAGACACCACAACCAGAGATATTCACATTAGCTACAATATTATCGACAATCCATGTGAACGACGTGGTTTGCTGAGGCGGTCGTTTCGGGGGCGTTGATTTCTGTTGGGCAACGATGATGACGTCAAGAGGAGCTTGGGTCGCGGCATAAGAAAGTAGTATTTTAGTAGAGCTGTATCGGAATGCACAAAGGCTTAGTAACTGCAATACTAATTACTCAAGGAAGAGATGCACAATTTACTCAAGTAAGAGCTGCTCAATTTTGTCAACAGAACAAACTGTAACAGGATGGTGGAATCATATGTTGATGTGTACACACCTTCACAATTATAACTCTATGTAACAATGCACAAAGGAGTAGAAGCTACAATATTAATTTACTCTAGGAAGAACTGGTCAATTCTGTCATCATAACAAACTGTAATAGGGTGGTGCAAATTCTGTAAACCTTGAACGGGGTGCATAGTACCTTCCAAAGCCTATTAACATCAAGATGTAATAAGGCAAGAGAAAAATGATTGTAACTATCATCTAATTGTTCAAACATTTGAGAAAGCTTAGAGAATCTGTCTTGCCACCTTTTCCTCCACTGTTCTCTTTTCCTTCTTATACCTACAAAAAATGAAGCATGTTCCACAAACTGGCAAAATGAGTGTTGTTACCAACAGACTTCCATATTATAAGAGGTATTCTGGAAGTATTTATGCTAACTAAATTCAATAAAGACCAAAAGCATAATAATTTTGGCAGCCCTGTATAAGACTCGTTCCAATCCTCATGGTGCATCTCCAAGCCGTGCAATCGAAACTAAAACATCACTCCGCACTGAAATCTCTAAACACCAGTTCATCTAACTAATCGAGCAAGTAGCAGTCCTGCATTGAAACCCCTAAACACCAGTTCAGTTATCCATATTATACACATCCCTGCTATTACAAAATCTGAAAAATGAGAAACTGGACCCTCAGCAACAACTGACATAAAGGCTAAACCAGGGCAATCAACCATACTTCTGCCGTGGCACAAAATTTCTAATAGAATCACATCTAAGAATATTAATTGGAAGGAGAGAAAGGAACTCTAGGAATTCATGGTGGCAGATAAAGCAAATAAAATAATATTGTTCAGGAAAAGAGACAATATTGGGGACATGAAAGGTTGTTCCGAGATGTTCCAGACAATCTAATAGCTAGACAACACACACAAAAAGGTTGAAGCAAAGACAAACTAAAAACCAGACTGCAATATAAACTAGTTACCTTTTTTTTGCTTAGGCAAAGGCCGATATGAACATTAGAAACCAAATTGAACTTATCTTTTTCTGTGTAGTAAAAAACTAAACAAGTGTTTGTGTTTTTCATCGAAAGGAAGAAATGCTAGGAGAGTAATATGCTTATGGCAGAATTAACACTGATAATAGAAGAAGATACATACTGGAAATGTTGGGCTAAATTTAGCCATGGGGGATACTCAAAAATTGGTGAGCATTGACAGCCAACCAAGCAAATGAAGGAATATCCCCGACAAAATCAAGAACGGTAAATTAGCATCTAGAAGTATATAAAAACAAACATTCTGCTTTAGAGTGTTATCTTAGTATGATATCAATAACTGAGACTAAAGAAGGTAACCATGTAGAGTGTCACACCTAAGGGCATTTTCTTAAGTACGTCTCTAGTAATACGACTCACTATTGATTGATTTTACTAAGGTATTCTACAGTTGGGTATTTATAAAGAAAAATCACTATGATTTTTTATTGGCGAATGGAGAGCAACTGAAAGACTTGTGTTTTTAATTGCAAGAACTAACCACATCAGGCTGCTGTGCAGACTTATTGTCAGTGGAAGATGCTATAGCTGAGCAAAATTGGCTTTGGATTTCTTCTGCCTGCTGCTCCCTCCTGCAACAATTATTTAGAACAACAAATAAGATATAAGATAACTATGAGATGAGAGAAGGGCACACTAAAGAAGCACATTTGTAGGAATGTATCTAATATAATAGACGCTACAAATCAATAGAACTAAAATACTATAGCATTTCTATTAATAGATGATACGCACACTCATGCGTATTCCAAAAAAAATACTATAGCATTTGGGGTCAGCTAGATCTGTGTGTACATCACGAAATTGGAAGTTTAGTTACTTGTGGTTCTCTTGATAGTAGTTGCCGGTTTTCATGCGCTGAAGTCAAGAACAGACCAGCAGTGACCAAATTTGAGTGCAACCATTCCCCGCAATTCGAGTTCTACCCCAGCAAGTACAGACACGTCCTCTGCGAACTCACACATATACGAAAGTGTCATAAAGCACACTTCGCTACGCTGCTACCACGGCTTCCAAAACATGTATAAGGACTGAAATAAGTGGACACATCCCGCTCACATGCAAGCATGAAATATAGGCAGCATAAAGCCGAACAATACACGACGCCCTGCCAGATCCATAAAAGCATTTTAGCTAGACAGAAAGCAAGCAAAACTCGAGGAGCAGAACAAAGATAAACAAAGCAGGAGATCAAGACGCATCAATAGTGCAATACAAGAGATCGTAGAACCTGCTAAATACATGGATATGAAGTGGTCAAAGCACCATCATGCTATGGAACAGAGAACAGACAGGTAAAAGAAGAGTTGTTCTATAGAAAAATAAAAGAACAGTCCATTTACGTGAGTTGGAGAGGAGAAGCAGGCTAGCAGAGCAGCCAAGATGGAAGAGCATACCAAGGACGAACAGAACCGCATGCAAAAATGGAATGCATAAACCAATCGAGATCAATTTTCACCTGAACCAGTAGATACACTCCTAAAGGCATGCA
Organism: Triticum timopheevii; assembly: GCA_963921465.1. Lineage (NCBI taxonomy): Eukaryota > Viridiplantae > Streptophyta > Magnoliopsida > Poales > Poaceae > Triticum > Triticum timopheevii. Next base: position 543,127,650 of record OY997266.1, read on the forward strand.
TCCTAGTAGGTCGTATAAAAATCACAAGAAATCAGAGGATGAAACTTGACTGCCTTCTATATCATTTGGAGCTAGAAAAATTGCGATGAACCACTAATCCCTGCTAAAACTAACTATCATCCCCCTGTGATATATGGATATATTAGAAAGTGGAGCAAAGCACCTGTCAGTTTTGTTTCATCATGGGAAAGCTGTTATCCATGCGCATCAGTGATTTCTCACGTGTTCTGCAAAACGAAAACATATACATATAAGTATATAAGATCACCATCAGTCCTCATGTAAGGCACTTTTCAGGTTACCACTGTAAGGCAATAGAAGCCATTCTCTTAATGTTCATGCAAATAATTAATCGTCCAAAATGGAAGTAGCCGAGTAACATCATATAGCTGACCAATTACAAATAGCTGAAAACAGTACTAACTCAACACATTTAGCTACCACATGGTATGGACAGGATAACATGATAAAGATAAACTACTAAATTTGTATAAGTTGAACCAGAGAGCAACATAATACATGGGCATTCGAAAACAGAAGGTAAATTCTACAATGAGATTCTGTCATGGAGACTGATCAAATTTGCAATATGGTCTTCCAAGGTATCATATGATATGTATGAAGCTAAATTCAAGTGTCTTATTATAAATTCAAATGAAAAAATTCATGTGGTGTCTAGCCTTAAGTTTCTTCCATTATTTAGTTATTTTGTCACTGTGGTCATGCAGTTCAAAGCTTAGAAATATTTAGTAAACTGATGTACTGAAACGAAGTGATTGTCATCTTTTCCTTACCTAATTCGGAATCTTCAACCTTAGGTACAGATCATGCCATCAGTCCACATAGCAAAGATAATGATGTAGCCCATGCCAACAATAGAGCTCTATCCTCATATCCCTAAAGAAATGAAAAACAAGCAAATGGTTGTCATCTTTTTCTTACCTAATTCAGAATCTCCAGAGTTAGGTACAAATCATGCCATCCGCCCACATAACAAAGATCAACCATATCACTTTGTGGAAATGATGCAGTCACTGCCAACAGTAGAGTTCTCTCCTCGTATCCCTAAAAATGAAAAACAAACAAATCAAAATTTATGTCTAAAAACACACCCAAATAAGCAAATCCGAGGCAATATGCACCATGGATTGATCAAGTGCAAGAAATCAGAGGAAATATGCAGCATGGCTTGATCAGAGTGCAAGCCAACAAGAGGAGAAGAGAAAGGCCAGAACCTGCAAGCTGAAGAAACAGAGCATGTCGCTATGGCAAGGAAGGAGAGAAATTTGAATCGTCTGGTCGCGTCGTCTCCGAAGGCGATGACCACAGGCATATCCTCTTCCACCCCCGCATCTTTGCCCTCTTCCTCGACCTTCATCTCCTACCGTGCTGCTACTCTGTTGCGCCTCCTCCCACGACAGCGCCCGATGGAATTGGCCGGTCGGCATCGGCGACTCTGTCTTCCCCATCTTCCTCATCGTTGACCACTCAGCTAGCTCCAGAGAAGAGGAGATGGAGAATCAAAAGGGAGGAAGAGGGCCACGGTGGTGGTCGAAAGCGGGAGAGGAGGAGATATGTGAATGTCCGGCACCGGCCGGAGACCCTCTCCCATCCACTGTCACACCTCCCTCTCCTCTTTAATTTCCTCTCTGTTTCTCCCTCCTCTCCTTCCTTTCTCACTCTCCCTCATCTTTTCTCTCTCCTGCAGGGACCTGTCCATGGCACTAGATCGAATCAAGTGCCCCGACCATCGTCTTTTGCCTGCAGGTCACCGCCGCTGCTAGAGATGCCCATCGCCACGCCCGCACGCCTCGGATGCAGCCGGATCCGCTACTCCTCCACACCAGTGAGATGACCCAGTGGCGGCTGACGAGGGAGAAGGGAGTGGTGCTGTGCTGCGCTGCACTGTGGGGGTCGAGGGGAAAGAGGGCAGGGTTTGTGGAGTGGCGGCTGGGGTGGAACCACGCCGAAGCGAGGCAACAAATGCGCGAGGTGCTTGCGGCGAGCGAGGAAAGGGCAGTTTCACCTAGTAAAGTTTCACCCAAGAACCGGGAGGGACCCCAAGCCCACCAGTCATGGACCTCGAAAATCAATCGCGAGGTGAAACCAGCAGTAAGAATTAGACGGACCTGCCTGCTCGGTTGATTAAATTCAACGCGATTGAACGGCCAGGAACATCCCAATCCCGGGGAGCTCCGTGTAGGATGGTTGGCTAGCATCCTTATAGGTTTAAATATGCTTTGATGAATCAGTAGTAGGTATTGAAAACTCAAACATGGGTGGTACAAAACGATGGCAAAAGTGCAATCGTGGTTGAAGAGGTACTAATAGATGTGCAATAAAAAAGACAGTGGAGCATTTCATTTGGCCAGTCTCTTCAAGACAACTAAGAGTGATTCTGCACTAACTTTGTGCACATGAGCAGAGCATATACAAAATGCTATCATCCTGTTGATCTGTTAGGTATGGAGTTACTCCTAGTAGATATCGCAACATGCCTTGTACTATTTCAAACATTACACTGAGATTTCCAGCTGACCATGAACCTAAGATTGCACAACAAATGGGTTAGCATTAGAGTAAGGCCCGAAATGCAATACCATTCCAAATATAGACCCGAGGGATCCATTTCTAGAATAGAAACGCATACAAAGCCGCCCTAAGCATATGAATTCATATGATACATGCACTGCCATATGCCACAAACTTTACAAATTGAATATCACAACAATTTCACTAGCAAAGATACATGTCATATATATATATATATATATATATATATATATATATATATATATATATATATGACATATAAGTGCCAAGATCCAAATTATTACACGGGGAGACCCAACACAGTCCAACATACATCATCATAGCGAAAGACTCAAATGGTCTGAGTACAGACAAGATCCAATGACAAAAAAGAGGCAGGAAACATAAAAAGCAACAATCCATAACCCGTGTGTTCCAAGCTGCCAATCGGATCCCACTAAACTAGTCGACGTAGTCATCAAAGAAGAACTCCACGTAGTGACGATCCTGTCTCAGGATCCCTATCGAAGTAGTAACTCGTACCTATGGTTATTGTGGCAAGGGTGAGTACTTTGGGGTACTCAGCATGTGTCATTACCAATGATACTAGAACTAACAATACTTATAGGTGTGGTAGAGGTAAAGTGGTGAGGTTGCAGCAAGCGGCTAAGCAGTATTCTACACTTACATCTATTAGAATCAAGATGAGACAACATTTGTTGTTGCCTTCGTGCACCTCCGTCACTGTCACACAGCTAAGGCTGGACCATCAAGTACCAAGACAACAAGTGTACCACCTACCGTCGCCGTGTACCACTACTTCCCTTGACAAACTTGATCCGCCCTGAAACGCGCATACACAATGGTACTTATGCCTTAGTGTTTTGTTCCACCACATAGTTGATTTATACAATGGTGCAAAATTGATTTATACTTAGCCCCACATAAGAAGTTCCACACAAATTGTAAAATTTAAATTCAAATGTATTTGAATTTTATTTCAAATAGGTTTGAACTAGAGGCATGAGCTAGGAGGGTACAAAAATTATGAAACTTTTGATGGAGCTTGGTAAAGTGAGAAGAAAATTATGGGCAAAGTTTCGAAGCTCAAGCTTGGGCAGAAAATGAACAAGATTTGAAGAAGGTTGATAAGGAATTTGGAAGGCATTTAAATAAAATATAAAGAAGGCTCAAAAGATTTTCTAAAAAAATTCAAAGGATTTAATTTGATGTGAAAAATTGAATGACATGTTAAAGCAAATAACTTACTACGGCCTTAATATTGCAATGTAATGGGTTTAAAACTTTGGGATGTTACAATTACTCCCTCTGACTCATAATATAAGAACGTTTTTGACACTAGTGTAGTTTTAAAAATGTTTTTATATTATGGAACGAAGGGAGTAGCATTCTAGTTGCACGAAATTTTCAACCTATTTAGCTGCGAAGCACTGAGACATTTGCGGCTTCAAATAATCTAAGGTCGAGCCCGCGTGGTTGCATGCCATGCGCGACTAATTTTGTGCAGAGAAGGACGAATAAAAGCCCGCGTTTACGGCGGGTAAGCATGGCGCCGTCGTTTCAACCCGTCCGACTTCGGGCTGTTTGCGAATTCATTCGTCTGGCCTCCAAAGTCCAAACAACTGCAGCGACGCCGACCACACGAGCTTCAGGTTTCCAAGAACCAAAAGGTGGCCGGCGCGGCGCCGATGCACCTCCCACACCAGATCTCCTCTGTGTCCAGCACGAGCACAACAGAGTCGCCGGATCAGCGTTTCTCAGGTGATGTGGCCGCCGCTGCTCCCGGTGCACCGTCTAAGCGTTCTTGACCATTTCATTCGGATCCAGCACGAGAACTTCCTACCTATCTACCTACTTCCTCCGTCTCATAATGTAAAACGTTTTTTTTAACATACGGAGGGAGTAGTTGGCTGTGACGAACGGACCACACGGTGAGCCGGCCAGCTGCACGCCACCCCCATCCTTCTCCCTATATATACACACGACCCATGCGCTGGACCAGCATCAAACAATCTCCGTACCTACATAGGGTTGGCTACAGATTCAGGGAGTAACGAGGGCGGGTTCGTGCTGCGTGGAGTTTTCGGAGAGATCGAAGAGCACCTTCGTTTGTTTCCTGGAAAAGCCATGGACACTCGCCGCCACCGCAGCTTGTCCGTCGTCGTCATGGCTCTCATTGCCATCTTCGCCGTCAGCTTCGCTCCGTGCGCCGATGCCGCGAGGCCCATGCCGCCGAGCCCGGCGACGGCGCTGCCGCGCTGGTGTTCACGTTGATGGAGATGCTGCCCATGGGGCCGAGCAGAGGAGGCGCGGGGCACTGATGAATGGCTCTGGTTCACTAGCGAGCAGCATATATCGAGAGGTCTAGCTAGGGAACGGATTTTTGTTGCCGCTGGCAGCCCTTTGTTCTTGGTGTCTTTCTTTTTAGCGCCGTCTTAACCTTTGCTCTTTCCTTGCACTTGCAAGAGGTGTGCGAGTGTGTAAACATTCACACCGCATGTCTCGCGTGATTCGTGCAACTTCAATACGTGCTTGCTTTATAATGATTTCAAGCCCTAGTCTAACACTCTGTATACCGGTGTATTTTTGCAACCGACATGCGCAGTAGCTGGCCTGCAAGGCACGAGCGGGGCATTGAACCGAGGCGTGGGCCGCTCTCATCTCAGTCATGTATCTCAACCATCCAGCACTACTTATCTGCAGCCCTCTCCATCCCTTACTTATCTTGCATTGATTCTTGCAATCTCTTCCTCTCGTATGTTTCGCATTAGTTCATAAGCTCTACCTCATGGACAGCTGCTGCCAACGGTAACATGCATCAAACTCTCTGCTTTTACTCATCCTCACACCAGCCAGCACTCATTCCCTCACATTCATCCTTTTCCTAAACTCTGTTCAACTGCTGGTCTTCCCTGCTATGTGTCTATCGTATGCTCCACTGCCCCCCAAAGTTCAAGTATACTTCATTATCTCCTTCAACGAGTATCCATTCACATTTAGAGCAGGTAGCTCTCCTTCCGCCCATTCGATGGCCTGAATGGATTAGTTCTTCAGCTCCCTCCAACACACCTTCTTATGATCTAATCCATCATGGGTATGCAACCTGTGCATATTGCAAGCTCCTGTACTAGGTTACCAACGAGCCATGGAAATCAATAACAAAAACTCACCTGAGCACATATTTTGAGCGTAGGAAAGGTCTTGCTCTAGTAGTGCACATGAACCAACGGCTAACCTTCCGCCGTAGCTTGAGCTTGATGCCATGGTCACCTTCTCGGCGGGCAGGTTGAAGAAGGTTGTACAATGTAGGAGTATTACTGTTACCTTCCCGTGAAATTTGGTATAACTACAACGCGTTTATGTTATATACATTCATTCTTAGGGTGATATCCTGTCATCCACAAAGCATTAAAATGAGCGTAGAGCTCTTATCAACTGATACAAAGTACCCTCAATAATACACGAGCAAAATGAACTTGGGCAAAAAAAACAGCAGGCCCAGAGTTGTTAACTGCCATTCAAGGCATACAGTTTTGAGACAGACATATTTAAGCGGTGTTGACCAGCGTTTCAAAAAGTCAACTATTGTCTATGTTTGACCAACTTTACAGCAAAATATATAAAGATTTATAATACTAAATATATAAAATGTAAAAATATAGCTCATGATGAATCTAGTGATAATGATTTGGTAATCTAGATATTGATATTTTTGTCTATAAACTTGGTCAAACTTAGAGAAGTTTGACTTTTTGGAAAAATAATACACCTTATATTGAGGAACGGAGGGAGTAGAACGGTAGGACCGTATTTTGCATCGCTTCTATTCAACTCCATTTAAGATGGCTAGCCACCAAACCATGTACACATATTTGCTGAATTAACCTGGCGTATTGTTTGGGTATTCGTTCAATTACTATATTAGTTGCTAATCTCATAGCATGGATGAACTGCCCAGATTTCAGCCTCATGCCACCATGTCCCAAAAATCCACGTCCAGTGTATACGGATGAAATAACATGACGCAAACCACTAGAAAGTCACTTAAATACACCAGTTTTGAGTTTTTTTAATGATTCTGAGCTTTTTCTTTTAGAAATGAGGGCATCTCTGGTCGATTGCTTAAAAGGCTTCAACTAGTTATATTTTTCATTTTGGGTGAACTCTTATTCAGGTTATCTCCTTATAATTTTTAAGCGCCGGTTCTTCCGACCATCAAATGTACTCGACCAGCGCCACTTCTCAGGATAAATTTTGGCTCTCGCACCGCCCCCCCCCCCCCCCCCCCCCCCACTGTTCTCACATCATTCATACCGGTGTTGCCTCCGGCGTCACCCGCAGGCTCCATCGCCAGCCTGCCGACACCCCATAGACTCTGCCGCCCTCCTGCCCCACTTTGATCCGCTCGTTGATTGTTGCTGTCGTCGGAATCGACACATATTTCTGCCGGTGTCACCTCGATCATGTGGCCAAAAATACCACCGGACGTGTTTGTTCCAAAATGAAGCCAGCACGCAACAAAGATGACGTAGAGCAGCCACGGATGAGCTCTGTGGTGCCGTTATCACAACAAGGCCAGTGATCTTTGTTGGTGACCGCCGAACTTTTTCATCGACCTGGGAGTTCAATTTGAGATGCGTCGTCTACCGTCGGTCATGTACCGCCACGCCATTTACTGCCGGCCGTCTACCGCCCCGCCCGTCGTCCACCCCTAACTTCGGGTTTGGCTCAATCGCCGGTCGATCCTCTCACCTCTTCGGCCCGCAAAGTGTTCGACGAATTGTTTAGTTGTGTTCTTCAAATAATTTCATTATGTTTTGATGTTTTTGCAATCAAATACAACCTAGAATATTGCATAGTGTAGATGAAGAGGTTGAGGGAGATGGTTTCGACAACTCTTCATTCGATGAGGAGGAAGAAGAAGAAGATGATTTCAAATGGAAATTGTCATGATTGTTAACGAGGGCTTTTGGAGACTGAGACTAGAACCACATTTCATCCGCTTGTACATCAATCGTGATAGAGCAAAGGGCCATGAGAAGCTTGTGAAGGATTATTTCAACCCTAATACAACCTATATGGACAAGTATTTTTGTCGGTGGTTTCAGATATACTGAAGTCTCTTCCTGACCATTGCAAGAGTTGTGGATAAGCATGATGAATGGTTTAAACTGTGGAGTGCATCAGGGGGAGATAAATGAGATCCCGTTGATGAAGTGTGCTGCGGTTGTTCGAGTGCTTGCCTATGGTTGTTCGGCCGACGCCATTTATAACTATGCTCGCATCGTGGAAGATTCAATCCCGGAGGTCGTTCAAGGATACACACAAGCCGCGTGTGATTGCGATCTATGGGGTAGAGTACTTGAGGGTGCCCAATGCCAATTGGTTGCATGCACTAGACATGGAAGAGTTGTCATGCGGGATAGAAAGTTCAGTACAAACGGCACCCAAAAGATTTATTCGTTCTTGAGGCGGTTGCATCAGAGCATCTATGGATTTGGCATTCATACTTTCGATTGCCTGGCTCTCATAATGATACGAATATGTTGTTGATATTACCATTGTTCGAAAGGCTCGTTGATCGAGATACTCTTCCTTGCAACTATGTTGTCAATGGCCGTCAATACACGATGGGTTACTACCTCATAGATGACATCTATCCTGCATGATCCACATTTATGAAGTCACTCCCGCGTCATCAAGTCAACAAGAGATCCTACTTTGCAATGCGTCAAGAGTCGACAAGGTAGGATGTTGAGAGAGACCTTTCAGTGTACTTCAGAAGCTCATTGCCATTGTTTTTGGCCCTGCCGAGTATTGGAACCCACATGTTTTATGGCAAGTAATGACATGTTTCATCATCTTGCATAATATGATCATTGAAGATGAGAAATGCATGCTAGAGAGCTTTTGATACAGCACCAATGGGGACCATTTTGAGCCGGAACACAATGCAAACATGATACAAAGATTCCTCGCCGCGCATCGCAGCATAGAGAACCAAGAAGTAATACACAACTCCAAGATGATCTTGTTTTTTTTTTGAATTAAAACGAAATTTTATTCATTAGCAATAACCAATACATCGTTTGTGAGAAACGTTACAATTTCACTAATAGGCTCCTCAAACCAATCCGAAGTCGAAAAAAATCTAGCTAATCTAGCAATTTCAAGTGCTACTTTATTTGCCTCTCTATTACAATGTTCGAATTTAGTCATGATAAAATCACAAGCATAGTGATAGAAGATTGCCGCCGCCGCTCCCGTTGACTGTCTTCCGTCCTGCATGGTCTCAATCACCTCCATATTGTCAAAGTTGATGATTAGGCGATTACATCCCGCCCTTTGCGCTAAATTTAGGCCAAATTTGAGAGTTAAGGCCTCCGCCATGAGAACATCCACACAGTAGTCTATCTTTCCATTTTCTCCTGCAATAAAGCTACCTTTGTTGTCTCTCAAGACTGCCCCCATCGTACCCTCCAGCAAGTCATGGTCAAAAGAGGCATCAACATTGAGTTTCACAAAGCCCCTAGGAGGACATTGCCAACCCCCTTTTTCATGGACGCCTTGGAAGATGATGCATTTACAAAATTATATGTAAGAGCTATAAGCCCCATTGAAATCTGAGTCGCATTTTGAGTTAATTCCTTATGCACTAATTTCCATCTTTCCCATCATAGATACCAAGCTGAGATAGCTATCATTTCTTGAACAATTTTCGTACCCCATAATGTGCAGATCTTGATCTGGAAGGAGTGATAGGTATTCCAATGTTGCCTCTCCAGCACGATCAATCTCACAAGCTCTCTCAATTATCATATCCAACCCTATCCTTTTCCAAATCTCCTTGGCTTTTCTACATAGGAAAAGCAAGTGCTTCATATCTTATACACCCTGAGAGCATGTAGGGAAAGAGGGAGGGACCTTCATGTGTCTATTAGTGAGTGTTGCCCGACATGGTAGAGTGTCATGTAGTGTCCGCCATAAAAAATTGACTTTAGCCAGACAAGAGAACTTCCATATCTGACACCATATAGGGTTAGGTGTGCTCCGTCCCATCCCATTGGAATATTTTAGTTTGCTCCCATATTGATAGTTCCACTCCATAGAATAAGCAGACCATACTGAAAACATACCATTTTTCGTATAACTCCAGGCAATAAAATCTATCATATTATATTGCGAAATTGGGATTGAAAGAATCCGTTGTGCGTCAATGGTCCACATAGTTTGTCTAATCAGGTCCTCATGCCAATTATTGGAGACCGGGTCAATCAAATCTACGACTTTTGATAACAAATGCCCCCCCCCCCCAGGGTCACAATCTTCCTAGTGGCACAATTTGGGATACAGGCGTCTTCCCAAATATAGATGTTATGTCCATCCCCCACTCGCCAAATATAACCTTGCTTGAGAGTAGTGATGCCTGCCATAATGCTTTGCCAGGTGAATGAAGCACCTTGTTTTGGTTTGGAATTCAGCAAATCACCATCAGGATAGTACTTGGCCCTTAGAATAGTAGCACACAAGGAGTCGGAATTATCAAGGAGACGCCATGCCTATTTTGCAAGAAGAGCCAGGTTGAAACAGTAAATGTCACAGAATCCCATTCCTCCTTGGTTTTTTGGTACACACATTTTCCACCAGGCCATTCAATGCATCCTCTTCTGGTTCTCCTCGTCTCTCCACCAGAAATGCGCCATCACGTCAATGATTTCTTTACAAATATTTTTAGGAATTTTAAAGACCGGCATTGCATAGGTAGGTATGGCTTGGATCACCGCCTTTAATAGGATCTCCTTCCCCCCGGTAGATAGTAATTTTTCCTTCCAACCACTAATTCTCTTAACAATATGTTCAATCAGAAAACTAAAATAGTCTATTTTATCAACACCCACATTTGCTGGTAAGCCCAAATATTAATTAGTGAGAGCCTCCGTCATTATATTTAGCGTTGTACACAATTGCTCTCTGATCTCTACCTTTGTATTAGGGATGAAGAAAATACTGGATTTTTCAACGCTTACCAGCTGTCCCGACGCCGCACAATATAAATCTAATGCTGATTTCAGGCTTTTCGCATTATGTTGGTTGGCTTTCATTAAAATCAATGAGTCATCCGCAAAGAGAAGATTTGTGACTGGCGAGGCGTCTCTACAGGCTTTAACTCCTGATATGTTTCCATTCTCCTCAGCATGCGCAAGCAAGGCATTCAATCCTTCCATGCACAACAAAAAAGGTATGGTGATAGCGGGCCCCCTGTCTCAATCCTCTCGTAGGTTGAAATCTCTCACTTTCCTCTTCATTGATCCTTACTTTGTATTCTACAGTTGAGACGCATTGCATAATCAAGTTAACCCACTCACGATGAAAACCGAATTTCAATATAATCTTCTTCAAAAAAGTCCAGTCAACTCTATCGTAGGCTTTGTGCATATCAAGTTTTATAGCACACAAGCCCTCTCTACCCTATCTTTTGTTCTTGATTGTGTGAAAAATTCATAGGCCACTAAAATATTATCCGTTATCAATCTACCCGGTACTAATGCACTCTGTGTTGGGCTAATAATTTCTGGTAAAAAAACCTTCAATCGAGAAGCCACCATTTTTGCAATTATTTTATATAGCACATTACATAAGCTGATCGGCCTAAACTGAGTTACCTTCTCTGGTGTATTAATTTTAGGAATCATCATGATCGTCGTATCATTCCAACCCTTCGGTATAGTGCAAGTGTTGATTGCTGTCAGAACCTCCTCAATTAAATATCCCCCCCCCCCCCCCCGGCATGGGCCAAAATCTTTTATAGAAGATAGCATGGAGTCCATCTGGCCCTGGAGCTTTCAAGTCCCCAATATCGAATAAAGCCTTGCGAACATCTTCGGCGGTATAAGGGCCAAGTAGAGCATCATTCATTTCGTTTGACACTCTCCTTCGGATAAGTGATAAAACATCTTGATTTGGGTGTTGAACTTCTGATGTAAAAAGCTTTGTAAAATATCTAGTAATGTGATTCGTCAGTGGCTACTCCATAGCACCCATTGATTGGTGTGCTTCTATCGGGCTGTTTACTTTATTTGGACCCTTTCATGTGTTTGGATTTGAATAATTTGATTTATAAACTTTAATTTTTTTAATATTTGTGAATTGTGTGAACTTTGATTATTAAGTTTGGATTTAATATGTGTGCAAATATATTGCTGAAGGGTACTCTCTCTGTAAAGAAATATAAGATCATTTAGATCTCTAAAGTACTGATCTAAAATGATCTTATATTTCTTTGCAAAGGGAGTATTATATACACAAAACCTTAGAAGAATTGGTGAATAATCTTTTTTAGGGAGTTAAGTTTTAAGGGTTTGGCCAAGAACCACTTCTCCTTTTACGGATCAAATTTAATGAGTTACGATATAAGGGGCCGTTTGAGGGGCTAAAACATAAGTGATCGGCTCGAGATGCCCTAAGGAAGACATCAAATACAAACAATCACACACCATGTACTGAAGATTGAAATCACCTAGCTCCAAAATCGATGAAATCATGCTAGCTTGTATCCGTTGACATACGAGTTTAGAACGTTCTAAAAAGAATCATGAGCAAACCATAGAATGCATATGTGTGACTGAGCCTTGAGAGTAGGTTTAGACTTTGGTGGCAACATGTCAGCAAATATTGATGTGCCAACCTTTTCGAGTTTGTATGCATATTTATCACTAACTCTCTCTTCAACCTCTAGCCATGATCCACTAGCTTTTATCTCTCATCAAACTCAGAGGGAGGAGTATGACCATAAGAATAACACACGACGGGAGGAGCGAGCGCAGAACATTGGGAGAGTTGCCACAGGGGAAAATTTGGTAGGTCGTTGAAGGAAGAGGTGTAGATGATCCATGAGGGTAATGGCAAGAGGCCGTGACACAAGAACATCGTTTTCTAGCTTTCCTGGTATTTTTTTCCCAATGCCTCCCATTCTTAAGACACACAACCTAACTTACATGTTCTTCTTTCACCTTTGGCTCCTCATTTGTTGACATGAATGCCACATATCACTTCAATAGACCATTTTCTCTCCTCTTTGCTTGTTTTGGCTGCTACCATTTTGCTACTATATATGGTTTGATGCAATAGTATGTAGCGAAGACCCAAATATGGGTGGTATAAAAAGACAGCAAAATGCATTCGTGGTTGAAAGGGTACTCATAGATGTGCAATAAAACGGTAGACTAGGAGCATTTCGTTTTGTCAGTCTCTTCAAGATAATGAAGAGTACTTTTGCATTAACTTGTGCACATGAGCAGAGCCCATGCAAAAGATCATCCTATGATTATATCAATAAATATGCGTTATGTGTCGAGTTACTTTAGTACATTTTGCAAAAAGCCTTATAATATTTTAAAAATTGCACTGAAATCTATTTATGACTGCACAACAAACGGGTTGGCAATAGCATTTCAATTGAACGAAGTTTTCCTAGCACGAAGCAATAGCAATGGGCAGTTTCACTGTTGGCTCACCCTGGTTCATTGGGCTAGCTCCGCTGCACCGACAAGCAATTGCTAGACTAGCACAAAGTCACCTTCATTCTCAGAGACCGTTGGAGATTTGGGCTCCACATACACTAGATCAGGAACACGCCTTGGCGCGAGGGTGCCGGTCCCGACGTTATAATTAGACTTAAATACATCTACAGTACACCAACTTGCGCTGCGGGTATAATTTCATAGAAAAACTTGAAAATTGAGACAAACCAGTCACTAAACATGCTTTGCAGGTTCACTTGTACACAAATCGAGTCCGCAATTGCCACATTGGACGCCACGTTGGCCATAGTCCCATCCACACCCCAGCTTTATTTGCAGAGAAGTCCCCTTTTATATATTAAACCAGCTCTATCTGACAGTAGCCTAATTGAACTGAAAGCACCTAACTGAAACCAAAAGGAGAGCTCGACACTTCACGAGCACGAACAGAGCAGAGCATAGCACGGCGACGTCCCATGGACAGCTGCCCGCTTGCCTCCGCGTCACGCGCCCTCGATGGCCTTTGCGTCCTCTGCTGCCGCAACCTATGCAGCGTATGGCCGGCGGCAACGTGCGCTCCTCTGCTGCCGCAGCTAGTCGCCGATGCAGCATACGGCCGGCGGCGAAGACACCGCAAATAGAAATTAACAGCAAGACATCCTATGTTTTAGCATGATCTATTTTTTACATCACAGAATACAACAAAACTTTCCAACAACAACATTCCCACGAGCACAGAATTCAGGCATAAGTCATAGGAAAATTCATAGGTAAATTATGACATAATTCATAGCTAAATTCAGGAGCTGGAGGAAGTGATTCAGGCAAGATCAGACCAAATAAAGAATTAAGGTTTCGGCTAAATCTAGAGCTAGCCAAAAGGCATGTTTAGATCAGAAACAAACCAACACAGTGCAGGATTTAGAGCATTACAAAATATAAAGTTCATTCACCATGTGTTGGCATCACAATAGTATTACTCCTCTTGAGTGCTTCAACAAAATGTCCTTCTATCATCCAGCCCACGGAATATGCCATTTTGTTCAAACACAGCTGTAAAGAAATTAGAATTTTCCCCTGCAAGTAGAAGTGCACAATTGTTACTCCCTCGGTCCGAAAATACTTGTCATTAAAATGGATGAAAAGAGATGTATCTAGAACTAAAATACATCTAGATACATACTTTTTTTATTCTTTTTGATGACAAGTATTTTCGGACGGAGGGAGTACTTGTCACTGAAAACTTTAACTATTGTTAATAAAAATGCATATTATTTATTGTACAATATTTTACAACAACACTTCCCAATCTGCACCTAACCATATATCAAGTATTGTTCATAACAAACTACATTACAGTAAATTCCGCCACTCCATTCTGAACCTATATCAAACTACAGTACAATAATGAACCTATATCAAACTACAGTACAGTATTTTCTGAACCTATATCAAACTATAGTACACATTGATCATAACACATCTGGAGGGTTAAAGTTCCTTTGCGGATTAAAATCTTTATGTGGTTTGTCCACAAGCAAGTGATACTCACAAAGGACAACTTAATTAAAAAGCGATGGGTAGGGAGTTCACGGTGTTGTTTTTGTGATCATGACGAAACAATACAACACTTATTTCTTGAATGCCCACTTGCCAAACTACTTTGGAGAACGATTCATATAGCTTTCAATATTAAGCCTCCAGTTGATATTGCGTCGTTGTTTGGGACGTGGTTAGCTGGGGTTGAACAGATTATTGTGGCTCGTATTCGGATTGGAATATGTGCGCTATTATGGGCTATACGGAACTGCAGGAATGATATAATCTTTAACAGACAACACTCTTTAACTTTCTTGCAGGTTATCTTCAGAGCTACAGCTTGGATCCGTACGTGGTCCTTACTCACTCCTATGGACTCAAGGGAGCCTTTGGTTACTAGGTGCAACCAATGGGAGATGGTAGCTCGGGCTATATTCAACCGGTTTGGATGGCGCTCGCATAACATGATAGGAGTCTAGGGAGCTTATCCTACATATGACCGTATCGGCTGCTTGTGTCAGCATGTAATTTTTTTATTTGTTTTGCTCCGTTTGCGAGCTGTTAGATCTTTTTTGTCGCTACTGAGTGGATTTCTAATAAAATGGCTGCATGCATCTTCATGATGCAGAGGCCGGGGGCTCGCCTCTATTTCCAAAAAATCATTGATCATAATAGGATAATGCACAGGGGAGCGCACAACGACATCACACGTTGATCATAGGTCCAAGCAGGCATATTTACGTGGATGAGGTTCATGAGCACATCAGACGATAGACTACAGAGCACGAACAGGTAGACGTCAACAAATTGCAAAGCTCGTTTACATATATACAAACAAAATAACCATGGCACCGAAGCTTTATGACCCTCTAGACACGGACGTCGGCTTCACCGAAACTGAAACATAAGGGGCAAAAGCATTTTGAAGGTTGTTGCAGGTCAGCTGATCGACTTGCTCGTTTCACTTGGAAGGTGTGCACCTACAGCACACATGTAATGGGTAGAGGTCAGTGTACAAAAATATGAGAACTGGAATTAAGAAATGGAATAATGGGGAGGGAATCCAAGTATGTTTCAACCTGACTAAAAGAAAGTCTCTCCAAGTAGCCTGACAGTTTGGACGGACAGTGACATGGCTCTGATAACGGTCACCGTCACTCTGTAGCAACCAAGTGATTTGGCAGTAAGTGCCAGCGATCCGAAGCTCAAGCAAAGGAATCGCTAGTACATCCAAACTGATAAAAGACCATCCATTTACAATACTTGTTTCCAAAAGGCTTAGGTCACCAAAATATGTCATTATTCCTGAAACAATGCAAGAATCAATGAAAATGATATGGTGCAACGTGAAATCTAACATATAAAGCCTTCTAGAGTACCCGCCATTCTGGGGCATTCGCGTCGCGCGGTGAACGTCGTTCGCTCGATCCACCACTACTGTAGCGTTTTACGGCGCTGTCAATAATCTAACCGTCTGTTTTCTCGCACGTTATTGTTTCATGCTCCAGTGAATGACGTGTAGGCCTTCTTTACCCATGGGCCCAGCGTGGTGGTGCGTCTCGCGCGTGGCCTGCGTGAAAAAAGAAAGGCTCTGCAGCGAGCGTGGGGTTCGCACGGTGAAACCCTAGCCACCAATCGCTCGCGTCTTTGACCCACCAATCGCTCCCTTCTCGAGCTCCGCTTCCCGTTCCCCAATTCTCTCCGCCGCCACTGCGCCGCCTCGTCCTCCCTTGACCTCGGAGCCCCTGCGTATGGTCGCCGTCGCCACTTGCGTAGTTCTTCCCGCAGCCTCCTGCAGGACGATGCCTCCCCATCCTCCATCAGCCACCGCTGTGGGCTGTGGTTCTGGACCGGTCAAGGTCGCTGCTAAGGAGCAGAGGAGGAAGGCGGGGAGGGAGAAGGAGCACAGGAGGACGGCACTGGGGGAAGGAGTAGTGAGGCCGGAGACCGAGACGGTGCTCGCGTCATGTGTCGAACGCTGCTCGTCGGCCCTCGTTGTCGTCCTCAATCTAGGTTTCCCATCTGCGTCTCACCTTCTTCTTCCTTTGAAATTAACCTTAGTTTTTTGATGATCTGATTTCAATTGTTGGTTTATCGTTTTTCCAAGCATGATGTGTTAAGATCTGAGACAAAAAAGAAGAGGAAGAATTTTGACGAAGAGTTGGGTCATGGGGAACAAGGTGAATTCTCTCCCCCCCCCCCCCCCCCCCCCACCCCACGTTTGTTCCTACAGTTTGATTTTGATGTTATGGTTGATTCTATCCCAGGTCATCAGAACATACATAACTGTTGCTGAAGCCCTCTTGCTAAAGGTATGTAATACTTTATACTGACTTTCTGATATGAACAAAACAAGATGTTGCTTCAGGCTATCTCTTTGACAAAATTGTGTTGCCTTTCGGAGGAAAGCACAAGAAGATATGATCGAATTGAATGGGTAGTGCATTTATCTTGTTGGTTAGTTCCCTCACCGGCCTATTTACTGTTACCTGCGAGTTTCAGGTATAATACTCCCCCCCCCCCCTTAGCAAAGGGTGAATTCTCTGGTTTTGATTGGCCGGGAGAAACCCCATGAGTCTTGAGGATTTTCGGAAATGTTGGAATCAGTGGTGTTTTGTTTTTGATGATATTATCCGATGGAGGTGACAGGGAGAGAAGATGCTAGCTCAATGGTGCTGGCCGTGAAGGATTTTGGCGCATCCAAGGTTAGACTAATACAATTACTTCTTTATGCCTTGATTTTATTTGCCGGTGGATCAACTCAATTTGACACCATCTATTTCATGTCAAATGCATGATATAACCAACATAAACACAATGCTTACAAGGAGATATCGGCTCATTTGATTGCTATATTGGCTTTGGTCACCCTTGTCGGGCTCCTTATCTTTGAAGCAAGGTTCGGATGCTCTTTGGACGCAGGAAGACGAACATGATAGAAAAAGAAAGGGATCAACCTTGCCATGACCCCATATTTCTGTAGGCTAATATCCCTTATTTGCACTATCCTACACCGAATACTTATAGGTACGGAGATTGGCTTGCGCATCTATTTACAATTTAGGCTGGTGTGGTGGCCAAGGTCAATAAGACATTGCATGGCACCACGTCAATTGCCTCTATTTTGATGGTGTTAGTTTGTGTTTAGTTTCAGTTGCAAAATTCATTCAATTGTTCAAGCATTGGAAAGTCAAGTTGATATGGACTGATCAACCGGAATACATAAAGCAGTATATTTGTGCTACACTACTATTGCAGTTCAAAATCATTTTTTAGTTTATAACAACAGTTCCCTTCAAATTATAGACTATCCATCCCCTGTTGTTCGCCGAGGCTATCTTAGATGCCGCCTCTTACCTAATTTTAAGGGAACTGTTGTTTTGTTACTATGCTATGCGTGTGCATGAGCTTTCCTGAATTAGTTATTAAATTAAATATATTTCTGTCAAAGACAATGAGATTTTTTCTACTGATGGGAGATGATGTAGTTCTTTTTGTAATATGTTCAGTTCTTGTTGTGATTACAGAGAAAATAAATATGTAGCCATATTTTGTGTTGCACCTTTCCTGACTATTCAGAATACCGTTGTTGTTGATGACAGGGTTATGTGCCTTTGCCATGCAGCACATGTCAATGGCAGTTCAGGAAGAGATTACATCACAAGTGAGCTCAATTGATAAGCCCACTAGCAGAAAAATGTGGTTTGAGGTGATTTTCTTGTTTTATCTAAATAGTGAATATTCTTCTTATTATGTTCTGGCTCTAGAAAGAACTAAGCATAACATACTGAATCTGGAGCTTTATTTCAACTACATTTATATCATTGAAAATCTTGAATATACTTTTGCTTTGATGGCCTGCCACTAATCAAGACATAGGTTACTCCCTCCTTCCCGTGCATTGGGCATCTGTGTGTGCCTAGGTCGCGATGCAGCTCCTTAGTTGCCTAATGCACCGACGGAGGGAGTACAAACCTTCAAATAGACTGATTTAGTTTGGCTGATTGTTTATTCTTATTCATTGTGGAATAGGATAGCCATATGTATTTATTTTGCCCTCCATATTTTTAATTCTACATAAAAGTACATCATTTTGTTATTTATTTACAAATAATACAATCTCCATTACTTATCTTCTTTTAATATGAAATAAATCATCAGCATCATACCTTTATTAATTTTCCATATTGTTCA
The DNA here is from genome assembly GCA_963921465.1 of Triticum timopheevii. Classification (NCBI taxonomy): domain Eukaryota; kingdom Viridiplantae; phylum Streptophyta; class Magnoliopsida; order Poales; family Poaceae; genus Triticum; species Triticum timopheevii. The sequence goes on from OY997266.1 coordinate 543,146,456, forward strand.
GTCATCTATTTGGAGTAATTTTATAATCAAAGCATTGGACTATTGAGCAAATTGTAATGTCATTTTAATCTTATTATATTTTCTCAAATGCCTTTATTAAATTTTATGCATAGCTGTTGGTTATAGTGTATAGTACAACCACCTTTAGGATTATTGGTGTTGGAGTAGTGACTATATTGCGTCACGGTTTCATTCCCTTTTCGCTTTTGAACTTGTACCTATGCCACAACCTGCTCCAACCCCTCCTCTGATGTGGTGTGGTGGGAGGAGGAAGAAGAGCATGCATGCTCTCTATCTACATCCAGCGTCCACACGGCTAGATCGACGGGTCTAAACTATGGGTGAGCTCCTCCACTACCTGATAAATTCCTTTTCTGCTCTATCTTTTTTCCTTCCAATTCATGTAAATTGAAACTTTGAAATAAACCAGTATCTAATGCCTATAATCCATGGAAAGAAGTGGTCTTCAAATGTGAAACTCAAGCCGGCAATTGGATACCAATTTGCCTACTTATTTATACCTTCAAATATTGGTCAAAGACTAATTAAGTCACTGTTTCTTAATTTTTCTATTCCTTATTTATACCTCCAAACATTACAGAATGTGAGGAGTTGGACTATAAATGTTTGCTTATGATTAAAGGATCACCAAAAATATGGAGAACTTATTCATTTGCATTTTCATGTTTCTCCAACTGTATGTACCATTGCGGAGAAGAGGCAAAGTAATAGACATTTTAATTCTGATTTATGTAGATAATTGTTTAATTTGTGGGTACCATTCTATCTCAGATGTAGTACATTGTGTGTATGAATCATGGTGAATGTCAAGCCTACTTAGGTCATACCCAAGTAAAGTCAGTATAGATGTATAGTGCTTATAAAATGTGGTGCTCTAATATAACTTTGTTCCTCAGTTAGGAATTATGTTTTTCTGTAGTTAAAATGCATGTGTGTTGCTGTGATGTATAAAAGTGACAGGGAACAAAAAAGAATGGAAGAAGGCCCTTTTTTTTCTGTTTGATAATTACTCATCCATTCTGATGCTTGAGCATTTTCTAACCTCCCCTGTTTTATTCTTTTGGTGCTACTTGGATGTTTCTAAGGTCTGTTTTTTTGTTTTATTTCAGAATGCAGAAAGAATAAGTTACTAGCATTGTGCAAGTAAACCTACTGCGATTGCAACTGCAAAAAAAATCATCACATGCTGTGAGCTTAAATAAAAGGAGCTAAACTGTTGTGTCATGTTCAGAATTGATACTAGAAAAAATAATCTAAACTGCACATTCTGAAACTATCTAGACTCCTGCCTTTGGGGAATTAGGTTGCTAAGCATTACTTTGTAAATAAATGACATGCTAACTTGTTGGTTCAGTTTAGAGCTATAGGCAGGGGCTTGCAGTAGGGGGGATATCATTGTGGCAGTTGAAAACCAAAGCCTTTATTCATGAGTGTATGATCTGGACTTCACTTTTCTGAAAGTATGTTACGATCCTGCTCTTGGAATAAATGGCATGCTAAAACGTTGGTTGTTGTGGTGCATTGCAAGGTACAACCTTAGTTTTAAACATTTTGCATACTAACAGATATGTATTGGAATTTTAATTTGCATCTCTGCAGCGACTTGACAATTCTTCGTCTTTTACGACACGGATCCGCGGCACAGTAGGAGAGGTGACGCCGGCCGGCAGCGCCTCACCGCCAGCTATTGTTTGGCACCGGCAAGGAGAAGGGCGCTTAGGATCTGCTGCGCTGTGCATGGCTGTTGAAGTTCAACATCGCCATGATGTGTATGGTTTCTCTATTTTCCTCATATTGCCCTGTTCCCAATTTTACAAACTGCTATGTGACGCACAATGGCCACGCCACGCACTGGTGAGATTCAAGGTGCAGTAGAGCAAGAGTCAGTTCGAGGTGAGGTGTCTCACGTCGATCTCCTGCTGCTCACCAGCGAGGCTCGCTGATGAGTGGCCGGATCCATACAAGGTGGATGTCACACACACGGCCCTCTCCCCTCCATCCTTTCTCTTTCCTACAACTATTATGTCTTTGTACCTTGTTATATTGCTCTTTCATCCATGGTGATAAAGATGTTAACTCAGTTTGATAATGGAGTCACATATTTGTATCTGATAATTCTTGGAATTCAAATTGTAACATCCATACTAATTTGTTGGTTTGTCTCAACCAATAATTCAATGTAAACCTATTAACATGAATTTTATGGGTATACATTGTGTCCTCCTATGCCAATTGATTTTCTCCAGATTAGTTGTAGCATAATTTTCAAGAAGGTTACAAACCTAGCAATGGATGAGACTATCATTATGATTGAAGATAGCTGACTGTGACAATTGTTTCTTTTGAAGTTTCACTGTTTATGGAGGTGACAATGCTAGATATATACATCTGTATCATGGCACTTCTCCAGCAAACAAAACCTTGGTAGCCATCTACTTTCAGAGAGTTTGAAAACGTACTATCACGCTAACTCACTTATCTAGATTAATGGTAAGTGTGTGTTTTCTTGTATACCGATCTACATAACTACAATTGAGATCTCTACCTCCTATATTTCTCTTTTGTCATCTTTTCTGGCTTTTATGCTACTACTCAAAATGTTTGACTATTCAATTATAAACGTCATGCAGCAGTTCTTACTTTCTTACTCCCTTTAGACATGATTTCCCTGTCCAAACATTCAGCTGAACCGACACTAGCAATATTGATCAGCTGAACTTGCAGAAGGGGAGAGGTACTAAAGGAACATCTTATGTATTTTTGGTCTTATATTCTTTGAGTACATAACTATCCATTTATTAAAAACTATATTTGATGGACAAATTGAACAGCACAATTTAAGGATGATAAAAATAATAATTTTAACAAGTGGAAGTAATGTATGGTACCGTGTAAAAATGAAAGGTATAGTTTTCCCACTCCTCCAAGATGAGTTCAGTGCCTGTGTTTAAACCATGGATGTAGAGATGGTCAGGTCAAATGAAATGTATGAATACTACTACAATTGTTGAACATTTGATGAAATCAGAAGTTAAGTAGATTACATATATGTAAGTTAGTCTTGTGGCTGATGCTTTCACCATGATAAATATAACCCCGAACGCATATGCCAACCAATGTTTAAGAGACTCAAAGACAATAGCTAATGCTAAATATCGATGCCTGCTGCTTAGGGGCACTATCTGGCATGGTTCAAAAGAGAGGTAATTGTACCTGAAGCAGTGGACACAACCATTCCTTACATTTGTAAGAGTTGCGCAGTAGTATAATAACCGTCTTTCTTTGAGGAGCAGTGTCGTTAAGTTTCAGTAGAAGTACAGGTACACGTTCCTGTTCAGCTGACTAACGAAAAAAAAATGATAACAGATTCTGTTATTCAGGGAGCAAGAGCCAAAATTTCTTCAACTAGCTTCTCCTAAGTTGCCCACCTCTTTCCTCGGGCATGACTCCATGGCTTGGAAAAAGCAGCAGAATCAACACAATCACCTTGATCTGGAAGGTGGAATGTGTTTGCTCAGATCGAAGGAGGATCCTGGCCTCTCCGAGCCCCGGAGGCCCGTTGCCTTGGTAAAATAGCTCCTTTACGAGACTCCCTTGCTCCATGGCCAGAGGCACCGGGACTGCGTGACGACGAGCAGATTCGAAGCAAGCCATTAATCAACTCGGGATGCAAACTCGCGGCGCGAGGGAGAGAGAAAGTGAGGGGGATGTGGCTGGCTGACCTCGGTGTTTCCGGTGGACCTACTGGTACTCCGACCAGATGTATCCGGCGGCAGTAGTTGGGGCTCCGGTGGAGTCGGGGCGGCGGCAGGTGACTGGACCGCGCGTGGTGGAGAACTGGAGGAGAGGGAACCGAGCCCCACACTCACGAGCCGTTTCTTGGAGCGACTGCTCACATGCGGCACGCGGCCGACAGCCGGCAGCGGAGGTACACGCGTGGCTGAAGCGCTATGGGGGCCACAAGGCAGGCGGTTCCTTTTTTATTGATTTGTCATGCGTGCATGCCTTCCTGATTGCTTGTTGTTGCCGACACATTAAGTGATCACGTGTCTGTAATCCATGGTCGTTCTTTCTGAGAGACAGTGGGAATACAAATACTGAGATTTGCTTCCCATTTTCCTTTGATCGAGGCGGTGAAAATGCAGAGTAGTCCAAGGAGGCGTCAACCGCGTGGGCTCCTCCCTACATGCCCCCCTGACCCGGCCGTCGTGTATCCTCCTTCGTTACACCCGATTTGTTGAATGCTTGATGCGATGGAGGTTGCGGCACGGCGGCCGACGGGAGCATGCAAGTGGGTGATGGTCGTAGCACGGCGATGTCGCACAGTCGCTCGGCGTGCAGTAGGGCCGGTGGTGCCGGACTGCACATCTGTAGCGGAGCGTGGAAGTTTGGTTGGTGTGCGCAGCAAGCATGACACTCGCACAACTGCGGCACACCGCTTGACATTTTTTGGCAGATTATACGATCTTGCTCACCTATAAAATTAGCTAGCTCTCATTGTTGATCCACAAGCCTGCTTATACATGAGTTCAGTAATGACCAGAGAATCGATCAAGCCTCCTCTATCTATTAAAATATCTCTCTATACATATTGAACACATAGAGTTGGTGGTTAGCGCCCTATCCAGCCTGGGTCGATGTTCGAGAATCAGAATCAACTCTAAGATGAGCTCCTCGAATAGTCTCTCTCTCTCGGGCAATGATGATGCCGAGGCCAGTGTGACTATTTTCCAGCAGAGCAGTCTTCAACATTGGCGGCAACCATTTTTTAGGTAGCTTGTGAGATTTCTCTACTGTTTAGACACAAATTTGCTTTGTGTAATGCACCCAGGGCTGTGGATAAGGATTTTCTGATTTTCTGGGTGTTTCTCATTTGAACATGAATTCAAAATGTTCCATTTTGCATCCAAGTAAAACTATTGGTTCACATCGATTCTATCTATCATTTACCAAACCGCTCACTATTCTTAATGCTGATGGGGAGGCGCACATGGAGGAAGGTCAAGCATATGGTTTCACCTTTAAATGCACTTTCAAGGGACTGTGCCTAATCGTCTACTCAATATAATCAAGTTGCAAGAGCTCCTTATTATATAACTTAGCATTAGTATACATGCCTACCAAGACTTCTATGTTTATCATGTTTTTGAATATTATGTAATCACCTAAGACCATCCTGTGCGTTTAATTGTCGGTCATTTGCTGCTTAGACTGTTGTGTGGTGCGCTTCTGAACCAATATATGCTTTTGCCTTCAAGTGCACGTCCAAGGGCCTCTGCATAATTGTTTATCAGTATCACTTGCTTGCTGCATGCAGTATCATGAGCTGTGCTTTGGCAGCAGCAATACTTATTAAAAATCATCCTTTGTCTACTGCATGTTCTCTGCTCATTGCAACTATGCAAGCTCTACTTTTTAAAATTCTTAGTATAAAGATGCCCTGTCAAGAATATTTGCTTAAATAAGTTCAGATGTATGCCAACTGAAAAGAGGCTCTTATATATGTTTCAATTTGTATCTACATATTTTAATGCCCACTCTTAAAATACATGGCTTGCGTTCGGCCTTTGCGCCATGGGCGCAACGGGTCATCTAGTGATAACAAAGGCCCAAGAAGAGATCAATTAGAAAACAGGAAAGGAAGGCATACAAACAATGTAAATACCTAGTAAAGGGTTCTACTTCTTCCGACTGTTCTTGCCCACAGTCGTTGGGGCAACAGTAAGCACGGATGGTTCAAACCTGAAAAGAAAGGACATGACAAGCAGGAATAGCATTAGCCATGGAACAGTTATGCAGTTTCAATAAAAGAGACGCCATGGGGCAAAGGAACAGTAAGAATCTCTTTGCATTGGTTGTTGCATCAGTAAGTGCCAACCCGTCTTTGTCAATGATGATCAGACTGAGGAATTTTGTGTTTGGAAGCGATCACCTCGTTGGTTGAACCCAACGTCTCATCAGCCTGTAGGAGCAAATATAAGCAGGAATTAGTACTTTGAAGCATGCAACATAAAAGGGCAAATAAAATATGTGTTGAAGGATTAAGGAAAGTAAAACCAATATTATGTGTTGAAGGATTAAGGAAAGTAATGCTAAACAAGTACCAATAAATGAATCTATCTTTGATAAGAAACAAGGACCGCGTCCCTAGAACTGTTTAATAGCAGAGCATACCTTGAAAAGAAATGCTTGTACTTATGTAACACATTGCAACACCATGTAAATCACAAATCTTATAAGTAGGTACCCAAACAAAAAAACAGTCTTGATATATAATGTGTATTCCTATTGGGGCAACAGATGGGGATTAGCAAGCTCGTCGAGGAGTCAGACTGTCTGGAGGTGATTAATACTATGAACAATGGAGGCTTTACGACATCAGGCGCAGCGGCGATCTATTCGGATTGTTTGGTCCTTATTATAGGTTATATTTCGATGTCTGTTGTTCACTGCCCTAGGGAGGCAAACTCTGTTTCTCATGTTTTAGCTAGGCTAGCGGTGTCGGCTCCACCTTCGTTGTCGGTTGATGAGCCGCCGGCTTTCATTGTGAAAGGCTTGGTGGACGATGTAACACTTCTTTGATTCAATAAAGCTTCCGAAGTTGCAAAAGAAACATATTCTCTACAAAAAAGCCTTGGGTCCTTGTTGATCCAGAAAAAAGAACTGCAAACATATAGCCATACCCTCATATGTTTCTAGATTGTAGCCTTCAATATTTTTTTGCTCGAACAGATCTACACAGTGGCTGATAGAGCAGAGATAGAACTTTGCGCTCCTTCTGCAAACGAAGTGGACATATACTATGACCCCCAAAACAGTTTGTTTCAAGAATTTGAGTGAAGAGTTGGGACTTTTGCATTCCGAGGTCTCACATCTTAGTCCTTGCTCTACTATTTAAGTATGTTACCGAAGTCCAGTGTCTCAAGATTTTATCTCAAAGATCTCTCAGGACATCATGGTCGACCATCTTCATGAGTTTATCAACTTATGGGAGAAGCTATCTCATGTTCACCTAATACTTGACACACCTGATTCCATCACTTGGAAGCTCACCAAGGATGGTCGGCTTGCCTCGGATTGTTTCGAGAACTTGGGTCCCCCAAAATGCAAGTCTTTTTCTTGGCTAGTCACCAACAATAGAATCTGAACGGCGGACCGCTTCAGAAGCTGGGATGGCCTTAATTGCAACCTGTGTCCCCTTTGTAAGCAAGTTCAGGAATCAACGGTTCGTCTGCTTTTCAAATGTCGCTACATGGTTAGAGTTTGGAGCATGATTAAAGTGTGGCTAGGCCTTCATGACATTTACCCGTAGAACTTGGGCATTGTTGACACAGTCAAAACTTGGTGAAGCACCAACGCCTCCAGGATGATGCAATCTCGATGACCCATTTTCCTCCTTTATGTTACTCATCTCGTGGGAAATCTGGAAAGAGCGGAATGCTAGGGTATTTCATAACATCGCAATGCATGTTGGAGTTTTGGTAGCTAGAATCAAAGACAAGGCGACATTATGGTATCTAGCCAGTGCGAAACATTTGTGTAATATCATGCCACGAGATTGATATGTTGTATTTGGCTTTGGCCTAGACCCCTAAAACTCCTTATTCAATGAAAATGGCAATTTTTTTCCTTGTTTAAAAAAAGATTTTGTTCCAAGGACAATTAATATTTATTTGTGCAGTACACATTAATACCTACATTGTAGAATAAGTCTAACTACCCGAAAAATGAATCCGATGAAATTGCAAAGAATCACAGAGGGGTCTATCTAATTCTTCAGCCAAAATCCCGTATTGGATCGACGACATTGGTCGTCTTTGTGCTAGTGAGGTATCATTTACATTCATTGGTTCTAATGTTTCATGTAACGTCTTGCAGGTTTTATCTTTATTTGTTGATCACCTGAATGAGAACTTATTCAAAATAATTGATGACATGGAAGAATACCCTCTCTTTGTTGACTTGCTCTACAGACACCTTTGGACACTAATCAAAAAGTGGCTTCCATGTTGAAGGGAAGACCAATGGCTACTATTCAAGAGTTTGTGGGGTGCTCGGTCGGTGATAACTTAACTGAATACGTTCCTATTCCTCCTGCCATGTGATTCATTTCACTCCAAACTTTTAGGATTATTTTGTACTCCCGCCGTCCCATAATGTAAGCTAGTGTCAAAAAATGTCTTACATTATGGGACGGACCTAGGGAAATAATGACCATGCCTCATGCAGGCGTGCAATGATGTCCCAGTCAGAGAGTTATTTATTCATGAACAATAAGCTTGTTACTCAAATTAATTCTTTATCAGTTAGTGTGTTAAATTAATCATCATAAAGTTGTGCTGAATATTTGCATGACTATTTACAACTTGGTCTTCTTATAGCTATTTCCATGTGCTTTTTATAAGTCTAATGAGATTGATTAATAAGAACTGCTCCACGGTGAAATAATGAGGGTACTACAACATCGTCGATTCCAGCAGGTTTGTGTCCCCGCCTACTATGTGCAGAGTACGAGTGGCGCATCAACATGCTACCGGGCGGCGGGTTAAACAAAAGTTTAAGTTGGCCTCAACCTTATAGGGGATGAACTGGGACCAAAGAGGGCGCATCACGCTGGTGCGGAACCAGCCGGCGAGGTGGAACTCCATCGGACCACCTTTGGTCGTGGCCACCTGCCATGTCAGGGCTTCATTTCTTGAGATCGGCGGGCCGTAGATAGGGTCAGCCCTAGGGAATGGCAAAAGGTGCGGCGTCCTAAGGCCCTTCTTAGATAAGGGCCTAATATATCTACATACTTAATAAATTACAAAAATTGATTTGCCAAACATTAAATCAACCTGGATAGAGGGCACGTGCCCCCCTCCCCCGCCGACGCACTTCACAATGTCGTACTCCCTCCGCCCGGGTATATTGGGCCTGCTAGCCAAAGCTCGAGTACCAAGGGAGAATATTATTGGCAAGCATCCATGATTTCTGAGCATAACTGCAACCAATTAGATTAGTCTGCAGATATTTCCAAGCGTCATGGCAGCTGGTTGCTGATTTTTCTTTTGCATGCAACGAATCAGCGCACCTCCATAGGCGGTAGTTATTGCGTACAGCTGGTCCTATGCGTGCATGCATCGACTCACAAAAAACTGCAGCCAACCGCCGCGCGTTCAGCAGAGGGGATCGAGGAAAGTGAACACGCACATCGATCGGGGCCTTACAAAAACAGTCCGTGGCTGCTTTGCTAAGAGGCCCAATAAATCCGGACGGAGGGTGTATTTATTCAATAGTTATTTATTATCGAGTACATGTATCTTATAATCATTGTTTGCATGAAGTAATCACATATAGATGGTGTATTGAGAAAATTACGTTTTCTTTATGTTTATGCCTTTATATATATTTATGTATATGATATATATTGTTAAAAGTATATATGTTACTCTTTTAAGGTTCATTGCGCCTTAATCACACTAGGACATCCATATTACTAGGGCCGGCTCTGGTCGTATATGAAGTCTATGTAGTTGAACGTGGTCTTGTCCAGCCGCACGCGCATCGGGGCCAGAAATATCGTGTGGGTGCCGATCTGTTTGCGATTGAGGTAGAGGTCCACCTCCACATGTTGTACCAGGTAGTCGGCCTTTGTCTTGTTGGAGGGGGAGATGGCGGCCAACACCATGAGGTTGACGTGGAGTGCATGGCCGCCGCCGGGGCCGTCCAGCTCATGGGTATAACCGCGATTCAAGGTGGCGTATGCCACCCTGAACCTAGGTACCTTCGAACGGTTGGTATAGCACTCCGCGATCATGGCCATGCACGCGACTATGAGGCCCACCGGCAGGAGGATGCTCAGGTGAAAGGATCGAGAAGAGGTGTCTAGAGGGGGGGGGGGTGATTAGACACTAAGTACCAAAAGTTGCAGTTTTTAACTTCTTTAAGTTGGAGTGGAGTTTTGACACAAGTTTAACAATCACAATACATATCAAGCAAGCATGCAAAGAGTATATGAGCAGCGGAAAGTAAAGCATGCAACTTGCAAGACTGTAAATGGATGGGATTGGAGTATGCAAACGCTATTGGAGACACGGATGTTTTTGTCGTGGTTCCGATAGGTGGTGCTATCGTACATCCACGTTGATGGAGACTTCAACCCACGAAGGGTAACGGTTGCGCGAGTCCACGAAGGGTCCACGAAGAAGCAACCTTGTCTATCCCACCATGGCCGTCGCCCACGAAGGACTTGTCTCACTAGCGGTAGATCTTCACGAAGTAGGAGATCTCCTTGCCCTTACAAACTCCTTGGTTCAACTCCACAATCTTGTCGGAGGCTCCCAAGTGACACCTAGCCAATCTAGGAGACACCACTCTCCAAGAAGTAACAAATGGTGTGTTGATGATGAACTCCTTGCTCTTGTCCTTAGCATTTTGAAGGGGTTCCACATCCTCTAGTCCATGCTACTTCATTGTTGAACTTATCTGAAACATACTAGGTAAAAGTGTTAGTTCAACAAGAGATATGTTGACATTAATTACCAAAATCACCCAGGGAGCACTTGTGCTTTCAATCTCCCCCTTTTTGGTAATTGATGACAACATACATCAAAGCTTTAGATAAAGATATAGAGAATAGCAAGTAAAGCTCTGGAAAGACATGTAACATGCATAGGCCCCCCCTACATGTATGTATTCATGTGAGTATGGAATATAGGAGCATGTGAATGCATAAACATGACAGAGTAAGCAATGTGTTACATGTATCTTGGCTATATGCATCAGCAAAAGATGTGAATATGGGAAATGTACCTTCATGCTCATGAGTTCTTCTTGCAAACAGTATGTACATCAGCAAGAAACCTTCATACACATGACTGTGATGCATATACTTACCTTGTGGTCTTGAGTTGGCTTAGGATGGAATGAACCTGCGTAAACAAGGTTAGATAACGCAGATACACCTACTGGCCAGAGCAAACAAAAGAAAGCACAAGAGTACCAAGACTGGGATGACATGTAGAGTGAGTACTAAGTACCACATTGGATATAGACATGTCCCCAAAGGTAAAGATGTGCAATGATTTCAAGGACTTCCTTCCCTTAGATGTCTTGCTCCCCCTGAATCTAGCATGGGATACTGGGAGAAGATAGGGAACAGAAAATCAGAGCAAAATCAGAGCTCAAAGAGAATAAACAGAGCTAATGCAAACAAGCAAATATGAACATGTCTTTCCCCTCTTGAAGACATGTGACTTCTCTCTCCTCTTGAACACCAAGCATCTTGGGTCCTTGATGATTACTTGTTCCCCCTTTGAGTATTCTCTCCCCCTATAGATATGATTAAGCTTTGATGTGATCTCTCTCTCCCCTTTTGACATCAATTTCCCAGAAGGGTTCTTCTGGATTTTTGTCATGATGGGTTTGGTCCTTGAGTCATAGAACAAAGCAGTAAGTTGAATGTGATGCTGGTCGAGGACAAGATTCATTGAGTGGAGCTGGATCAAAAAGAATGCAAATACAAGTGCCAAGTTGTCTTTCCTGTAGTGAAATTGGTGGCACCGAGTTGCTTGTTTCGGTTGTACCGAAAGGATTCGGTTGGACCGAAAGCATCAGACCGGTGAGATCGAGTTCATCGCAGAGAAAACACTTGTCACCTCAGCTCACTAGACAAGTAAGATCTCACAAGGATTTGCAAGGAATTAATTGAAAGAATTGCAAGGAATTTGATGCAGGGAATGCAGAACAAAAAGAAACCGAAAAGAAATCTAGATGAAGTTTTTTTTGAAAGGGGAAACAAATATGCATGACACAAATGCAAGAGCACAGAAAATAACACAAGAGAACTTCATCTCGAATTGGTCGGCGACAAAGTCACCTATGTTAGAGTATATTGACTTAGGAGTCAAGTGAGATCACTTGATCATATGTCATACTCATCGTTTAAGCTCAAAATGGGGTTAACATTTTTCGTTTAAGCATCTTGATGTATTCACATCTTGTCGAGTTGCTTTAACTCATGACTTGGAGTAAAGCTTCTCTAAGATGGAATAACATACCTTGGGTGGTGGTGTAGATCATGATCATGTAGTTGAACTTGTGTGGGTTGCTCAAGGTTGATGTAGCTCATCAAGAGTTGGGAGCACCACTTGGAACTTGAGTTAATCTACCTACATGGGTTAGTTTTTGCAAGGAAGAGCACTTGTGTATCCAAAAATGACAATCATGAAGCTCAACATAAAGTTTGTCAAAGGATATGTTTGAATGGTTCCGTGCTTCCTTGTCTTCAACCACCGTTGTGTAGAGACTTGGTGATGTAGAGATTGCTCAAGATGTGAATGAGTTGCAATCTCATAGATTTAGATTCATCCAAGTACCTACAAGGGTTAGATAACATGCAAGGTGCAAACGTATCCAAGACATAAGATTATCATCATAAGACAAATATCAAGGATTAGTCATCGACTCATGTCTTGCATGTATCCAAAATGGAGTTCCTATTCCAAGTTTGAGGCATCAATGATGTTCAATTCACCTCTTAACCTGCAAAACACTTTATCATCAAGTGGTTTAGTGAATATATCCGCTAATTGCTTTTCGGTGCGAACATGCTTAAGATTAATGTCCCCTTTGGCAACATGATCTCGAATGAAATGATGACGAACTTCAATATGCTTAGTTCGAGAGTGTTGCACGGGATTGTGAGCAATCTTGATAGCACTTTCATTGTCACAAAGTAATGGAACATGTTTCACATATATCCCATAATCTTTAAGAGTTTGGGTCATCCAAAGTAATTGAGCACAACATGAACCAGCGGCAATGTATTCCGCTTCGGCGGTGGATAGGGATACCGAGTTTTGTTTCTTGGAAGACCAAGACACAAGAGATCTACCAAGAAATTAACAAGTACCCGAAGTGGACTTTCTATCAACCTTGTCACCGGCATAGTCCGAGTCGGAGTAGCCAACAAGATCGAAAGAGGCCCTCTTTGGATACCAAATGCCAAAGTTTGGTATATGGATTAAGTATCTCACTATCCTTTTCACGGCCTTAAGATGACATTCTTTAGGAGCAGCTTGATATCGTGCACACATGCACACACTTAGCATGATATCGGGACGTGAAGCACATAGATATAACAATGAACCAATCATAGAGCGATAAACCTTTTGATCGACCGGTTCACCATCTTTGGTCAAATCAAGATGTCTACTAGTAGGCATGGGTGTAGTCATACCTTTGCATTCTTGCATATTGAACTTCTTGAATAAATCCTTGGTGTACTTCGTTTGAGAGACAAAGGTACCTTCCTTAGTTTGCTTGATTTGCAAACCAAGAAAGAATTTGAGTTCACTCATCATAGACATCTCAAACTTCTCCGACATTAGCTTTCCAAACTTTTCACTAAAATGAGGGTTAGTTGATCCAAATATAATATCATCGACATAAATTTGGCATACAAATAGTTCTCCATTAACCCTTTTAGTAAAAAGAGTAGAATCTATTTTTCCAATTTCAAAGCCTTTTTCAATAAGGAACTTGGTCAAGCATTTATACCACGCTCTAGGAGCTTGTTTAAGACCATAAAGAGCTTTGTGAAGTTTGTAAACATTATCAGGTTTCTTAGGATTAACAAAGCCAGGAGGTTGCTTAACATAGACTTCCTCCTCTATTTCACCATTTAGAAAAGGCACTTTTAATGTCCATTTGGTATAATGTGATATCATGGTGATTAGCATAGGCAAGTAAGATGCGAATGGACTCAAGTCTAGCAACGGGAGCATAAGTCTCACCATAGTCCATACCTTTGACTTGTGTGTAGCCTTGGGCGACGAGACGTGCTTTGTTGCGAACTACTTTTCCATCTTCATCTTGCTTGTTGCAAAACACCGATTTGGTACCGATGATGTTGTGGTTGTTGTCGGGCTTCTCAACCAATGTCCAAACTTGATTCCTCTCAAAGTTGTGTAGCTCTTCATGCATGGCATTTATCCAATCCGGATCTTCCAATGCTTCTTCAACCTTCATAGGTTCAATGCTAAAGATGAATGAATAGTATTCACAAAAGTTAGCTAAACGAGTTTTTGAGCGAGTGATTCTCCCGGTTTGGATATCGTTGTAGATTTGCTCGACGGGATGGTCTTTAGCAATTCTTGCTCGAACTCGTGAAAGCTTTTGCTTGGGTCTTGGTTGAACATCTTCTTCATCTTGTTCTTCTTCTTGGCTTTCTTCATTGTTGGCGTTGTCGTTCTCTTGTCGTGGTGGAGAAGGAGGTTGTTGACGTTCATCTTGGTGCACTTCCTCATTTTCTTCATCTTGGTGTGTCCCACTTGTGGATGCTTCCCTATCAACTCTTGATTCACCTTGTCGTGAGGTAGAAGCTTTCACTTGGACGAACGAGGTACTCTCCTTCACCTCCGTTGGACGAATCTTGCCAATAGACAAGTCTTGGATTGCCTCCGAGGGGGTCTTTGTCTCCTACATTAATTGGCAATTGCTCTACTTGCAAGCCGTTAGATTCATCAAACTTCACATCTACCGTCTCTTCAACCTTTCGGGTGAAATTGTTGTAGACACGGTATGTGTGAGAGTTTGAGCCATAACCAAGTAGGAAACCTTCATGAGACTTAGGAGCAAATTTAGAACGACGATGCTTATCAAGAATGTAGCACTTTGAGCCGAATACTCTAAAGTATCCAACTTGGGGTTTGTTACCGGTGAGGAGCTCGTATGCCGTCTTGCCGAGTAGCTTGTGAAGATACAAGCGATTTGTTGCGTGACAAGCTGTCTCAACCGCTTCTGCCCAAAAGTGCTTCCGCGTCTTGTACTCATCAAGCATCGTTCTCGCCATTTCGATGAGCGTCCGGTTCTTCCTCTCAACAACTCCATTTTGTTTAGGTGTGTACGTAGCTGAGAACTCATGTGAAATACCTTCTTCGTCAAGAAAGGTGTCCACATTTGCGTTCTTGAATTCCGTTCTGTTGTCGCTGCGAACCTTCTTGAGCTTCACTTCAAATTCATTTTGGGCCTTCCTAGCGAAGTTTTTGAAGATCTTTTGGACCTGCGATTTATCATCTAGAAAGAACACCCACGTAAATCTTGAAAAATCATCAACTATAACAAGACCAAAAGAATTTCCACCGAGACTTTTGTAAGCATTGGGACCAAAAAGATCCATGTGAAGTAGCTCGAGTGGCCTCCTTGTGGTCATGATGTTCTTCACGGGATGCCTTCCTCCAACCTATTTACCTGCTTGACAAGCGCTGCAAAGTCTATCCTTATCAAATATGACATCATTGACGCCAAGGATATGATTTCCTTTAATAAGCTTGTCAAGGTTTCGCATGCCAACATGACCTAATCGTCTATGCCATAACCAACCTTTAGAAGATTTAGCAATAAAGCAAGTTCTAGGTTGAGCCTTTTTAGTGAAATCAACAATGTATAGATCACCTCTATGTACACCAGTAAAGACCATTTTATGATTATCTCTACGAAACACTTGGCAATCTACTTCAGTAAATAGGACATTGAAACCGAAATCAGCAAGTCTAGTTACTGAAAGTAAGTTGTAGCCAAGAGATTCAAGGAGCATGACATTTTGTATGGAGCTATCATGTGATATGGCCACCTTAACGAGGCCAACCACCTTACCCTTTGAGTTGTCATCGAAAGTGGCATATTTTTGAGGACCATCGTTTTCAGCAAGCTCACAAAACATATCTTTATCTCTGTGATCGGTACATCCACTATCAAGAACCCATTCCTTTCCTCCTACCATATAACCCCGAAGATTTGCCATAAGACCAAAGTGTCTCATTGCATCATCAAGATCAAAGTTACTATCATCATCCTCGTCATAGTATCCATGTTGAACAATGTCATGTGGTGGATCAAATCCTAGAGAGGGTGATTCGTTAGAGTGAGTTTGACAATGATCTTCTTTATGATTTTTTATAGCTTCGGAAATAATATCACTAATAATTCCAACATCTCCTTTGGCACGGATAAGGTTTGTAAGCTCAAATAGACAATCACCAAACATAGTATCATTGGAATTCATCTTACTCAAGGCAATAGACTTATGGAGAATTTCGTCTAGATTTTTCAAGGATTAATTTGGAAAACGTTCCTCAAGAAATTTCCATATGGTGTAGGCACACTTAACAGTAGGCAAACACCCAATCAAGTTTCTAGGCAAGCCTCTAGTGATAAGCTCAACAGTTCTAAGATTGCGAATCATGTCAATTGGCTCATCAAGGGTAGGATGCATAGGATCAACATGAGGTGCACAAGGCCTAGCAATGTACCTGTTCAAATGATATTCATTGAAAATTACAAGCATCTCATTTTTTCACTCATGAAAGTACTCTCCATCAAGTATAGGCACTCTATGTCTAAGACTCCCAATAGTAGACTCATCCATCTTCCTCCTATGGTGTTTAAACCAAAGCAATGGAGACCAAAGCTCTGATACCAATTGAAAGGATCGAGAAGAGGTGTCTAGAGGGGGGGGGGGGTTGATTAGACACTAAGCACCAAAAGTTGCAGTTTTTAACTTCTTTAAGTTGGAGTGGAGTTTTGGCACAAGTTTAACAATCACAATACATATCAAGCAAGCATGTAAAGATTATATGAGCAGCAGAAAGTAAAGCATGCAACTTGCAAGAATGTAAAGGGATGGGATTGGAGTGTGCAAACGCTATTGGAGACACGGATGTTTTTGTCGTGGTTCCGATAGGTGGTGCTATCGTACATCCACGTTGATGGAGACTTCAACCCACGAAGGGTAACGGTTGCGCGAGTCCATGAAGGGCTCCACCCACGAAGGGTCCACGAAGAAGCAACCTTGTCTATCTCACCATGGCCGTCGCCCACGAAGGACTTGCCTCACTAGCGGTAGATCTTCACGAAGTAGGCGATCTCCTTGCCCTTACAAACTCCTTGGTTCAACTCCACAATCTTGTCGGAGGCTCCCAAGTGACACCTAGCCAATCTAGGAGACACCACTCTCCAAGAAGTAACAAATGGTGTGTTGATGATGAACTCCTTGCTCTTGTGCTTCAAATGATAGTCTCCCCAACACTCAACTCTCTCTCACAGGATTTGGATTTGGTGGAAAGAAGATTTGAGTGGAAAGCAACTTGGGGAAGGCTAGAGATCAAGATTCATATGATAGGAATGGAATATCTTGGCCTGAACACAAGTGTAGGTGGTTCTCTCTCAAAAAATGTATGCTGGAAGTGTAGGCACGTTCTGGTAGCTCTCTCCATGAATGAAGAGTGGGTGGAGGGGTATATATAGCCTCCACACAAAATCTAACCGTTACACACAACTTGCCAATCTTGGTGGGACCGAATTGATAAACTCGGTCGGACCGATTCAGCAAATCTAGTGACCGTTAGGATTTTCGGTGGGACTGACATGTCAACTCGGTGGGACCGATATGGTTAGGGTAAGGGCATAACGTAATCTCGGTGATACCGATTACACAAATTCGGTGAGACCGATTTTGGTAATAAGCTAACCAGAGAGTTGGTCAGGCAAACTCGGTGGGACCGATTTGCTCATCTCGGTTGGACCGAAATGTTACGAAGAGGAACAAAGAGTTTGCATTGTAATATCGGTAATACCGATTACTCAAACTCGGTGAGACCGATCTGGGTAATGGACATACACAGAGAGATTACAACCCCATCTCAGTGAGACCGAGATCCCTATCGGTGAGACCGATTTGCCTAGGGTTTATGGCAGTGGCTATGACATCTGAACTCGGTGGCGCCGGAAGAATCGGTGGGACCGTATTTGACTTTTGGTTTAGGTCATGTGTGGATGTGAGAAAGTAGTTGAGGGCTTTGGAGCATATCACTAAGCACTTTGAGCAAGCAAGCCATTAAGCAACACCTCATCCCTCCTTGATAGTATTGGCTTTTCCTATAGACTCAATGTGATCTTGGATCACTAAAATAGAAAATGTAGAGTCTTGAGCTTTGAGCTTGAGCCAATCCTTTTGTCCTTAGCATTTTGAAGGGGTTCCACATCCTCTAGTCCATGCCACTTCATTGTTGAACTTATCTGAAACATACTAGGTAAAAGTGTTAGTCCAACAATAGATATGTTGACATTAATTACCAAAATCACCCAGGGAGCACTTGTGCTTTCATCAGGAATGTGGCCACCTTGGCGGCTAGCACGCTGTACTTAGAGTGTTGCGGCCAGGGGCGTGGGCGTCAGATCATATCGTGAACAATATTTTTATGTACCAACAGTTCCCCACTCAGTGCAACCTAAACATTGGGAAACAGATGCAACATCCAAGAAAAACTTGAACCATATGCAATATATAATTTGTACCGGTGTAACAAATCCCCATTCAACGCTCTCACTAAAACCACTTGCAACATGTGCATGAGAAACAAAGGAACTTGTACGACAAAATATAGTCAGATATGCAACATTCAACATACCTAGTGAAGCAAAAACAAAAAATTTGTGCAACAAATCATCTGGTCACTTAGTTTATACTTGTTTTTTTTGAAAATCTCCATGCTGTTATCAACACTATGATTGTCTCAGTTGACCCCTTTCCCATTTATAATCCTGAAGCATTTCTTTTCTTGAATGTGCAACTAGGGATGGCACCCGCTTGGTTTGTGTACAGGTGAATAATGCTAAAAAAACAACATCTAGAAACACGGTTTATCAAAGTGTATGCTGAAAAGGCTCCCTTTTTTTTGAAACGAAGGCAAAAGCTTTGCCTCATCCATTAATTAAGATAGAAGAGAGTTTTTTACAGGACACCCACAAACACGGCATGCGGATCATTCGCGTGAAATAAAAGACCCTAGCTTCTTTGCGCCGGCGATGACCCAAAGGTTGGCCTCGGCAGAGATGGAGGAGAGCAAGATTGGCGGTGGAGCACTGTTATGCTTAAACACTCTTGCATTACGCTCGTTCCAAATCGTCCATGAGACGAGCATAGTGAGGGAGGCCTTGGCTTGGCGGTTTGGCGTACCATCGGCGCAGGTGCTTGCCCACCACTCGTCCACCGAGTCGAACAGGGGCCAAGCGGAAGTGTCAAGCCCGTGCATGAGGAATTTCTCAATGACCAAAGACCAAAGACGCCGAGTGTAGCGACACTTGTAGAAGAGGTGAGGTCCGCATTCTTGCACCGTCCTGCAAAGAGGGCAGAGATCGCAATTTGGCCACCCACGCTTTGCCAATCTATCCGCCGTCCAAACTCTGTCTTGAAGGGCCAACCAAGCAAAAAATTTGACTTTGGGGGGGGGGGGGGGGGGGGCAAACCTTCCAAACCATTTTGTCCAAGGGAGAAAGGACCATCCCTAGGAACTGTGCCCTATACGCGGAGGCCGCCGAGTATTGCCCACAGGTCGTGTGTTTTCAAAGGATGGACTGAAAAACTAAGGGGTTGTTGTGCTCCCAACTCTTGTTCTAGTGAAGAATGCTCAAGCTTGAGGATTATGTGGTAAGACTGCTCTTCATGGTTTGTTCTTCAGTTGTGTGAAGAATGCCATTAGGTGTAACGTTGTCATTATTTCTGCTACTACCAGATTGGATTTGATGAGCTGGGTGGTAAAGATGACTTCAGCACTGAGGAGGTTCTGGAGGGATGCATGTAAAGGCTCAAGTGATCTTCCTCGATAGAGAGGGAGCTGCAAATCCTTCCAAGCAAGCTGCTGCCAGCAAGCGAAGCGTTCGATAATGAGATACTGGCAACTCAGACTCTAACTAGTTTTGTTCATGTATTGAAGGTGTGCGCCAAGGATTTTTATATATACTCCCTCCGTTCCAAAATATTTGTCTTTCTAGAGATTTCAACAAGTGGCTACATACGAAGCAAAATGAGTGAATCTACACTCTAGAATATGTCTATGTACATCCGTATGTGGTAGTCCATTAAAATCTCTGAAAAGACAAATATTTAGGAACGGAGGTAGTAGGATTTACGCCAAGCCGTTATGCTACCCTTGCTAGTAATAGGAAAGAAGTTTATGTGGTGATGTCGATTTGAACCGCAATTGTTACTGTTGTAGATTGCTCTCGTTTTTACCATGCGTCCGTACCTGATTTGGTTTGTTTATTTGAGGGAAATGTTTTTCGTTGCTAACATGACTTTTCTTGCTCCATGCGATTGCCAGAAAATCGATGAATATCTTGACAAGCGGAACAAATGATACCCTGAGTCGTGATACTATTGCTTGTGGATGGAAGTTATGATCAGTTACAAATATGAAAAGCCATCTAACTATGTGCTCTTGCAGAATGTCACATTGCTTATATCTACTGTACAACGAGTTTGCCTGGGCACCTGCTGTATAGTGCACATCAATAGATTCTGTACAACAAAGCTGCATCTGCCACGTCATTCCCTTTGCGACATGAATAAGTGACATTTTCGTAACTGATGTGGTGTTTAAAATAATTGTAATACTACTTCCTAGCCTACCAAAACGACTTATATTTAGATACGGAGGGAGTACAATGCTAAAAAAAACACTTCTCAAGGCTTATTCATGCATATGATTTTGAAGTTGAATGTTTAAAATGATATTGATGGCCACGACTTGAGACATTCCCAAATGTCACTTTGTGTGTGTGTGCGCGCGCGCGAAGGGAGTACGATGCTTGAGATTACATTGGTTGAATGATCTTGCAAAAATTACTTTGAGAATCTCTTTGGTATGTGTTGTTATTTGGACCTCAACTATAACAAAGTTAGTTTCAACACTAATAGTTATCCGTCTGTAAGAAAGTTCTCCCCACTGCTCTCTAGCTGGTGTCATAACACGTGATGAGACTGGAATATCTTCAACCAAATTTCCTTCTGTGACTCCACAAATGTCAATATTTGAATAAAACTGACCTCCGGTGGCTTTAGCTTCAATGATGGTCTCACTACTCATTACTGATCGATGGCTCGGTAGTCATCGCTCATGGATGGAGAAGTCGGCAAATACCAAACTGGTGGCCTTTTATGGAAACCACAATCTAGGTGTGAATTTTTAGATAAAGTCGCCGTAGAAGAAGACGTCTTCGTAGTTGGCGAGAACATCTCCTCCCATGCAAGCAACAAGTCTAGGACTTGAACCCCTCCTAATCATCCAACCACAGTCCATACATATAGCTTTTGTTTCAGAATTTTTTATATTTATAGGTTGGTTTAGCCCGGCTTTTGTATGTACTTTCATATTTATATGGAGCCGGGGAGAGTCCTATTGTTTTTTCTTAAAAAATTGACTTGCGAGCTATGACGTGCATTTGATGGACCTGTGACGCCTAAACAGTAAACATGAGGCGTTCCGGCTGCTCCGCGAGTTCATTCCTCGGACTTCCGAACAGCACGGCGGCACCCACACGAGCTTCAGGCTTCCGAGGACCGAAAGGTGGCCGGCACCGGTGCGCCTCCCACACCAGATCCCCAGCTGTCATGTCCATTTCCATTTCCTCTGTTCCAGCACCAGCACAGCAGAGTCGGTCTCGGGCGGCCGGGTCAGCGTTTTCCCTCTGAGTTAATGCGGCGGCCGCTGCTCCCGGCGCACCGGCACGCACGCACCGTCCGTCCGTCCGTCCAAGCCTTGCTGACCGTTTCTTCCACGCGCCACGGCAGAAGGGACGGTCAGCGTTCCAGTCCAGCACGAGAATTTCCAACCTAGTTGGCCGCGAAGAACGGGGCACACGGACACGGTGTACCGGCCAGCTACACGCCACCGGATTCTTCTCCCTATATATACACACACACCACACAAGTCACACAAGTGGTGGACTAGCACCAGTACCGGTACCGGACTGCAATCTCCACACTCAGAACCGGGCGGCTAGAGATTCCTGGAGATACGTGCGTGCGTGCGTGCTCTGTAAAGTTTGGAGAGGATTGAGATTGCAGGGCACGTTACTTTGCTTCTTGGAAGCCATGGACGCCCACCGTCACCGGAGCTTCTTCGTTGCTGTCGCTGCGATCTTCATCATGAGCTTCGTGCGGTGCGCCGATGCCGCACGACCCGTGCCACCGAGCCCGGCGTCGTCCTCCACGGCGTCCGCGCTGGTGTCGTCGCTGATGGAGATGCTGCCCATGGGGCCGAGCGGAGGAGGCGCGGGACACTGATCCGCTCAAGTTGATCGCTGGCGAGAAGCGTAGTGTAGAGAGGTCCAGCTAGGGAACGGATGTAACGCTGCTGCTGGCACTTCTTTGTTCTTGGTCCACCTCTTCATGACCATCTTCACCTTTTTTTTTGCCTTAGCACCTGCAAGAGGTTTAGGAAGTGTCGACATTTTATCTTAGTAATACCGCTGACATGATGCAATAGCATGATGCAACACAAATCACTAGAAAGTTTCTTCTACCCAAATGATAAGTGTCACACATGTGGTACAAAGTATTTGTCCAAACGTGCTCATCACCGTTCAGTTATTTTGAATGAATCACAGAGCACAGAGCTGCCACGTCCTGTCTTCCAAACATTCGGGCTGGTTCTGGCCGCGACCGACCGAACGACCACATGGGCTTATCCATTCCTGTTGAGCACACTCGCACCACTCACCCACAACACCATACACACCCAGGAGTTGTGGGGCGAGGGGTAGCGGCGCCCGGTGTTACCGGCGGGAGGCGAAGGCTATGCAACGCCATGGATGCGTCTATGAGGGGGCTGGAGAGGAGGTGACGTCCTCTACGACGGAGTTCTCTCGTCGACGAGCGATGGACTCCCCCTCCACAGGATCTCCCCGCTGCCGTCGATGGTGGAGACGCTCGGGAAGATCGAGCTAGCAATACATTAGGAGGAAGCGCTGAGAACTGCTCAGGCTGAGGTCGAATATATAATGGCGAGAGGGTGCGTTTTGTTCTCAATAAACCATGCACATTCTAAAGGCAACTATTTACTTCCTTTGTTCTAAAGACAAATATATAATGGTGAGAGGGTGCGGTAGGTTCTCGACAAAATGTGCAATTTATACTTTGCTTTGTTTGTGAACATGCTTACCATTTTTTAGAGGGAAAAATGACTATGTTACAAGGAAAATGGACATGCTTAACAGGAAATCTGGCTCCTGTACAAAAATGATTACTACGTTACACGATCTTTTGGGCCTTAGTATAGTTGCTCGCTTAAGAAATATAAATATACACTTTCCTTCGGTTTGTTCGTTTAACCGTTCGGTTTTTGGGTATATATAAAAAAATGAAATCTAAAATGCTAATGAAATTTCATACCATACCAAAAATCAAAAACCATAAAAATGATTTGGTTTGACTTATTTTGGTATGGTTTTTCAGTTCGGTTTTAAGATGCACAGTGACATGAGTTCTAAAGCCAACTGGTCCATTTATTTTACAGAATAAGGTCCGAAATGTGCCCAGTATTAGTATAACAAATCCATTAACCGGCGGTTGCCTCAGAATTTTTTTAACAAGGCAAATAGTTTACAATCCCCGCAAAAAAAAACGATGCAAAAAAAGAAGAGAGACTAGGACTACGAGCAAGAGAGACAAGCAGAGCTAGGTGAACAGCATGCACCAGATCTGCTACGACCAGGCAAAACAACGCAAAGCTCTAAACATTGCTTGATCAACGTGAGGGCGGAAGCTGCTCTTGGAATCACTAATCACCAACAATAGCGAAGGGATCCATATCCAAGCAACAGCTTATCGAAAACCCGTTGCCAATTTTCTTCATTCATTTCCTCCCAAAGCCTCCTATTCCTAAGTAAGAAGCGTCGTGAAGCCCCGCCATTTTTTTCTTTTCACATCTGCTACCACTTCACTAAGCCATTTTCTATCCTCTCGTTGCTTTGCCATAGTTATCAATCCACCGATCTATGTGGTGTGGTGACATAACCAACATGAGCCATGAGGTGGTATAAAAAGATGACAAAAAGTGCATTCAACGTTGAGGACGTATTCATAAGTGTGCAATGAAAGTTCCACATGTGTATTTATTTTGTCAGACTCTTCAAGATATTTGGAGTTCTTTTGCAAAGTAGCAACCTACCATCGGCAAAAATGTATCTATTCAGTTTAGAGTCACTCTGACCAACATATTTGTTTGAATGTGCCTTATACTCTTTTGTTTATTTATAGAAGGATGCCCATTAATTTAAAGCACACCTAGATGTGCCTCAGTATTGCACATCTAGGTCATATGCCATTGATTTTACACGGCGATTTGTGCGGGTTTTTCCATTTTTATGTTAGATTGAGCCACTTAGATGTGCAATAACTAGGGCACATGTAGATGTGCCCTAGACTTATACTATATAAATTTGAAAAGAAATATCACAAAGATACCACCAGTATTTCGATGACACCAGTTGTTCTGTTCCACGGTATGGAATAAGGCAGAAATATGAAACCCCTGCCATGTGTATCGATCAACTTTGTGGCCTCAAAGATAAAACTTTATATAGGCAATTTTTTTGGTTTTGGTGCTAAAAAAGATTTTGAAGCCCAATATACAGAAGCATTTCACTGTGCGCTATTGATCCCAAGTCACTAAAGAAATTTGTGAAACAATGAGTGGAAGCCATAAATGAGGCTTGACAAAAAACTACTTTAGGGCCTCTTTGATTCCTAGAAAAAGAGGATAATAACATAGGAATAGGGAATTTTCACTTAAGTGACATTGTAATCCATTTGGTTCAAAGGAACGGAGCAATTGTTTTTTATCTCAGTTTTGAATAAAGAAACACATGAACTTTCCTTTTAATAATCCATGCGGACCTCTTTTTAGTCAATGTATTATTCACCCAGTGCATAATT
Source organism: Triticum timopheevii (assembly GCA_963921465.1). Taxonomy (NCBI): domain Eukaryota; kingdom Viridiplantae; phylum Streptophyta; class Magnoliopsida; order Poales; family Poaceae; genus Triticum; species Triticum timopheevii. The sequence continues at coordinate 543,171,237 of OY997266.1, forward strand.
ATTGTCAAACAACATCCTAGTCATGTAGGAAGAATCATAGTGTTAACTAAACTAAAAATTATTTATGATGCTTACAAGGGGTGGTCTTGATAAGAGACAACATTAGAAAATAAAGTATATGATTACCACAACTTGTTGTTTCCCTCACAAAGAGTATATTGATTCATGTATTTGCCTGGCTAGATTTTCAAGATCTCTTTCGCATTTTTTTAAAGATATTTGGTTTTACACATTCGCCTAGACTATGAGTATCCGAAACTTATGTTGTTGTTGTTGTTGTTGTTGTTGTGTATATAGTCCTCATTTTTACGAAAATGATTCAGATCTATTATAAAAGTACACCAAAAGTTCAAAGCACCTCAAACATAATTATAATAACATTGAGATTCTGAGACCATCGAACGACCACTGCCGCTGCCAGAACGAGCCGCCAACATGCCGCTGTCGCCGCTCCCCTATCACAGCCAACTTGACCTTGTCAACGACACACTGTCATCCGCCCGAGCGCCGCACCTGTGAGGACTATAAAAACCCCTAAATTACTAGACGGAGAGGAGGCACGTGGATACTGCTCCCTACCACCGGCCGCCGGAGCGGCGGGTAGAGGGGATGTGAATCCACGGGCTCGCTGGCGAAATCTGCAGGGGAGAGTTTACCCTTGCACTATTGTGTATATGTAGTCCTTGTTGGATTCAATTCAAACAACAAAATTACATACTTTAAACATAGTTTGCTAGATTAAATATGGATAGTTATATAACAAGATTGGCCATGCGATCAATGACATATTTTCCGCCTACATGAAAGAAAGTGTTTGTTTGCCTCTTATTTTAATAATATAACAATATATAGACAACAAGACTCCTCGGTATATCTCTTTCTTTGACTACCTGTATAAGAAAATGGGTCTATTTCTCACTTAACCTAGAAATACTTATTTATTTCAAAGCTGACACTCTATTTCTCATGTCTTTGTACTTGCGTGCAGTTTTAGTGTTTGGACCTTTTACTATGGATTCTTACGTGAACTTAGATATTGTTATTTTTCAGTCGCTTGGGAAATAGCGAAACCAAAAGATTGTAATTTTTTTTGTTTTAATTTGGTTTTATTTCTTGGTTTTTATGCCTGCCCTTATTTATTTTCATAGGTTTCTGTGTGTTGCGAACTCATGACACAAATTTTAAGGGATTTATTATGATGTATGAAGGATACGTGTATGACTACTGCCGTCTACTTGTACGAGCAATGTGTCCTCTCTCTTTTCTTTTGCGGTGAAGAGCAATGTGTTCTCATAAGTATCCACTTCATTATTTGCAAAAAAAGCACTCCAAAACTTCATTTGAATATGGTTAAAATCCTAAGTACGTCAAGTCAAGACTTGTTTGTAGAATCTTTCGAAGTTGCGAACCAACCTGTGCTTGAATGGTTAGGAGGACAGTAGTACCTCAAGTCCACGAGCGTTCAAATCCTGGTGATGTACATTCAATGGAAGAAGACGTTTTCATCGACTACAAGACGCTTGTGATGGCTTCGTTGATCTTAAAATGATATACCGGCTCAATCTGTCAAAGATGCTTATAAGGATAGATTTTTTTTTTTTTTGCAATCCAATCCGAGAGCTTTTATTCAACAAAGGCACTCCTAGCATCATCCGCCAAAAGGCTGGTGAGTAGGAAGGAAGGTCTCGAACCAGTCCAACTTTCGGTGACCAACAATGTGCTTGCATGTTTAGCACAGAGGTGGGCCGGTACATTGGCTGATCTGTTTACATGTTGAACAACAAAAGAAGAAAAAGAGGAAGCTAGCTCTCCAATTTCTAAAAGTAAGGGAGCCACAACAGAAAGGCTATTATGACGAGTGTTCCAGAGATTAACTATCTCTAGGCAGTTTGTTTCCATGATCACATGTGAGAAACCGCGCAGGTTAGCAAAAATGACTCCATCACGCAAAGCCATGGTCTCTCCAATGAACGGATCCGATAACCCTAGACAGGGTTTACTCCAAACTCCCAACAAGGCCTTGCTGGAACGTGCTACACCTCCAGCTCCAACCTTATTGAAGTCCAAATTCACAGCCGCATCGGTATTGATCTTGATAAACCCCTCCTCAGGAGGTGTCCACCCAAAACCTGGCAGCACCGAAGCATGTGGAAGAGGAATATTGAGCAACGCCAAGTCCTCTCGAATCCTCTTAACAGAAGAAAAAGGATCAAGTTGATCATCATCATGAGTAACTCTATTTCTAAAGTGCCAAATAGCCCACATTACTGAGATCATCTGAGACCTTTCCAAATCAGAAAACTGCCCATCACAAATAATATCACGGGCCCATGTATCCAGGTGCAAGCGTGGCCAGTGGAGATCAAACAAAACGAAAGCCTGCTCCCAGAACAACTTGGTATGAGAGCAATGCACTAGAGCGTGCATTAAATCTTCATCCATTGCATGACAAACATTGCATCGACTGATGAGTTTGATATGACGGTGCCTCAAGGTGCATTCATCAGGAAGGATGCCACGGATGACCCTCCACCAGAACACACGCACCTTCGGCAAAACCTTGAGCTTCCATAGCGACTTCCACATCTGTTCTTCAGTCTGTGAGGATCCGGTAATCGTCCCTTCCTCGAGAGCTAGACGCTCTTTTTGATTCACAAGAGCACGGTACGCCGACTTGACAGAATAGATGCCGCTTCTTTCGTGGGCCCAAGCAAGAAAATCATCACCGCCACCTCTGCGTAGTGGGATATTCAGTATCGCATCCGCGTCGGGTGCAGCAAACACATCACGAATTAGTTCCCGACGCCATGACCAGTTGTCCGTATCAATAAGATGGTCCACAGTTTCCAGCGTCGTCCCTCCTGGTACAATCATAGGAGACAAAGTATGCAGACCTGGGATCCATTTATCATGCCAAACTGAGATAGTAGTCCCGTCGCCAACCCTTTTGATTAGACCAACATCGAGCGCCTTCCTACCCGCGACAATTTCTCGCCAAATAGCAGACGCCGTCTTCGGCACCGTGGCCTCCAAGAAATCCCCATCAGGAAAGTACCGGCCCTTTATAATCCTGGCGCATAACGAATCCGGATTGGTAATGAATCTCCATCTGTGTTTCCCAAGCAGCGCCAAGTTAAACAATTTCATATCCCGGAATCCCATACCTCCTTGAGCTTTTGAAGATGCAAGTTTATCCCATGCCAACCAATGCATCACACGTCGATCAAGGGATCCACTCCACCAAAATTTAGCCATGCTAGATGTCAAACTTTTACATACCTTTTTAGAAAGAAGGAAGAAACTCATACTGAACATTGGAATGGCTTGGATTACGGACTTGATAAGTGATTCTCTCCCAGCGCAAGCTAGAAGTCTCTCTGCCCAACCATTCATTTTGCTCATTGATCGCTCCCCAATATGATCAAACGTACCACTGGAAATCCTCCCAACTGCTGTTGGTAACCCAAGGTAGCGATCGCTGAAGGCCTCCACTTGGATGCCTAGTAGCAGCTTCAGATCATGCCGCCTGTCCACTGGTGTATTTGGCGAAAGGAAGACTGCACTTTTATCGCGATTAACCGACTGGCCTGAACATGCAGCATATATAACCAAGATTTCATTCAGTCTGATCACACTCTCCTCCGTTGCACTGATGAAGATGAGGCTGTCATCGGCAAAAAGCAGGTGCTCACCCACGGTGCCCGCACTAACACTCGTATGCCTCTGTCTATAAGTGGGTAGCCATAAGAATTCAACAAAGATGTAAGACCTTCTGCACATAATAAGAAGAGAAAGGGAGATACTGGATCGCCTTGTATCAAACCACAAGAAGGAGTAAAATATGGCAAAAGTTCTCCATTAACTCTGATAGTGAACCGAACCGAAGAAACACACTTCATTATGAGAGACACAAAACTCCTGCTAAACCCAAGCTTAGTCATGATTGCCTTGAGGTAGTGCCACTCGACTCGGTCGTAGGCCTTCATCATGTCTAACTTGACGGCACAAGCGTAGTTTTTCCCCTTCTTCCTCCGTCTCATCGTGTGGACGCTCTCAAAAGCTACCACCACATTATCAGTAATCAATCTCCCGGGAACAAACGCGCTTTGTTCTTCACCAACCACTATATCCATAAACTCTTTTAATCGATTAGTAATCATCTTTGCCCCAATCTTGTAGGGCACCGGACATAATGATATGGGTCGTAATTGAGCTATACTCTGGGGGTTCCGTACCTTTGGTATGAGAGTGATCGATGTGTCGTTAAACCCCAAAGGAAGCTCACCACCATTAAGAAAACCCAAGATGGCTGGAACTAGATCTTGTTGAATGATATTCCAGTGTCATTGAAAGAAGCCCGCCGTAAACCCATCCACTCCCGGAGCCTTCATTGGTGACATTTGAAATAGGGCTGTACGGACCTCCTCCAGTTCATAGGGTTTATCAAGCAACATGTTCATGTCACCCGTTACATGTTCGGGGACAAACTGCAGCAGCTCGTTCATATCGTTATGTCCTTGTGAGTAGTACAAATTCTGATAAAATGACTGCACTTCCACCATATCTTCCTGCTCTGATGCACACACTGATCCGTCCGCCCGTCGAAGATTGGAGATTCTATTGATACGTTTTCGCTGCGCCGCTTGAGCATGGTAATAAGCCGTATTGCGGTCACCGGCACACGCGAGCGCTGCTTCATCCATATTTCCTCTTGCCTCAAAGCCTCATGGAGTTGCAACATCGTGGCCTTTTCTTCCTCATTGGGTCCTCTCCCAATAGACTGCTTCCTCAAACTTTCAAGTCTGGATTTTAGTTTCTTCACTTTTTTGGCTAGACACCCAAACTCCTGGGCACCCCACTTTCCAAGCTCGCTTTGGAGTTTCTGTAAGGTATCCTGGATACCTGCAAGCCCCTGGCCGGCATGATTCATCCTCCACGCCTCAGCAACAAAGTTATCATAGTCAACGTGGGACTGCCAAACATCTTCATAACGAAACAGTCTCGGCCCCCGACGTGATTGCACTGGTTGTGTCTCTACCAACACGAAGCAGTGATCCGATTCCACCGCACTGATATGGCGGACACGCACGGGGTCGAAACGTTGTAGGAACTCCTCGTTCGCTACACCACGATCAAGGCGGGCTTTCACATTCATCACCCCCCTTGTTTGTTATCCCATGTGTACGGTACCCCTAAGATCCCAAGATCCTGCAGGGAACAATCTTCCAATGCTTCCCGAAAGGCTAGAATTTGCACTTCCAGTCGCGCAGCCCTGCTGAAGTGTTCGGTAACAAAAAGTGTCTCATTGAAATCACCTAGACATAACCATGCCTGGTGCGGTATATCATTCAGCATCTCAAACAACGCCAAATATGGTGCATGTCTTCTCTCCTTGATGCACCATAGAAGCCCGTAAATCTCCATTCAGCAGTAGACATATCAGCTTTCTGAACCATAACGTCAATGTGTCCAGAACTGTAGTTCTTTAAATCAACTTTCACCTCATTTGACCAAAACAAACCAATTCCACCGCTAAGTCCTGCACTATCCACTGCAAAGCATCCCGCAAAACCAAGACTTTGTTGCAGAATCTCAACTCGTCTAGCCCTGATCTTCGTCTCCGAAACAAAGAGCAAGGCGGGCCCTTCTTGCTTCGTTAATTTACGAAGCTCTCGAACTGCCTCGGGGTTCCCAAGCCCCCGGCAGTTCCAGCTCAGGCATTTCATGGCTCCTGGCAGGGCTAACCAGCAGCCGCTGCTGAATTTTCAGACGACGGAGGAGTAGGTTTCTTCTTCTTTGGCTCTCTCACTTCAGCGCCTCCATCCCTAGCTGTATCACCGTTGCCATTCACTCTCTGAGCTGTAAACACCACCATATCAGTTGCAGTTCCGTCTGGACTAATCAAATTGCCAAAACTTGGTAGGGCCAGAGGATCAACCCTACGATAAACTTTGGCATCCCACGGTCCTCCCTTCCTCTTGTAAATAGGCCTCTTCTTTGGGGAGTTGACCTCTTCCTCATCCCTAGGCTTGCTATTCGACGAGGCTGCATCTTTTTTGCTAGCTGCAGAATTTTGAGTTTCCTTAGACGAGCCATCCCCTGAACTAGCACCCTTCCTGTCCTCCGGCGCTCGCAAGTTTGTAGTAAACGGCAGAATCCCATTCTCATCACGAGTGCCCGGAGAGGGACAAAATAAATCTGCATGGCCAAGACGGCTACACGAGAAACAAAAATTCGGGACATGTTCATATTGAATATCATACCAGTCCCTAGATTCCCTCTTTGCTGAGTCAATTAGAATCCATCGCCTCAAGGGTTTATTGACATTGATCGTCACCCTAGCTCTCAGGAACCCTCCCACTGGATCAAAGTGGATAGATGTTGCACTAGGATCAATCTATTTAGCAACTTCTTTTCCCCACCTATCATTCTGCAAGTTGAAGGGCAAATTTGGGACTCTAGCCCATAACTGTAGTTTGTCAAACTTAAGCTCTGACGGCATCATACATGCATCAAAATCCGCCAGAACTACAGCATGTTTGCTCACATGCCACGGTGACCCCTCTTGCACGCGATCGCGATCACGGCGATTCTCAAAGTCCGCCACAAAGGTGTTCTCGCCCACCGGCCTGAAGAACAAACCCCTAGGGTTTCCCCAAGCCGGCCTCAACTCATTAGCAATGGTTTGTATGTGCAAAATCTTTCGATGTAGAACCTTGCCAGCGATTGACCACTTCTGCGGGACTCCTTCATCGAGATCATCAACCACCAGCGGCATGGCTTCCTCCTCGGTTAGATCCAGCTTCCCCATGGCCTCCTCCATACGTGCCCTTGCCGCCCAGGGGGAATGCGCCCCCCCCCCCCCCCCCGAGCTTCCGCTTGGATCTGCAGATGTCGCCATCCCTCGGACCAAAGATTGTAGCGCACCGCCGACGAGGTGTCCGCGAGCACCGCCGCTTCTCCACCGAAACCCTAATCGCCTCTCGAGGGGGACTCCTAGATTTTCGGGGTCACTTGTTTATAAACTTTTTTATAAGGATAGATGTGAGTGTTTATAGGAACGAGTGTACGTATGCATATACATGAGGGCGGTGCACCGGTGGCGTACATGAACTACCGATCCAAATATACTTGCATGAGACTCTGCCGTACCACCACACCTGCTTCGGGTCAAAAGGTGGCCGGTGCCGGTGCACACCACCCGCACCAGATCTCTGCAAAACAATAAAATCTGGTGTTGTACGGTATCATTTCCTCTGTTCCAGCACGAGCGGCCGGCTCAGCATTTCCGTCTGAGTAGTCCATCCGTGTCGGAAAACTTGTCTTAACCAGGGCCGTATCTGAGAAAACGGAGGCCCAGTGCAAAATAAAAGGTGAGGCCCTCGGCATAACAAATAGCAATTAGAAAACAAGGCTTCCAACACTAAAAATAGGCTTTGTTGCCTAAAAAAACTAAAATAGACTTTGTTATAGATATCATCATCCTTCGGATGTGTTTTAGCATTCGTCCTGTGATCGCCAGGAACCTCATGAGCACTAGTATCTAAACCTTGATTTTCCGAAGAAACATTCAACTCCTTTACTATAAACTTATTAGGAACTTCTTTTTGATGTCGAGTGAGTTTTTCAATCTTTTTCCTTTTCTTCTGTTTTCATGTCCCAACTCCTAATTCTAAAACTGAAGGAAATTTCAGAAAATAAAACTAAGAAGAAAATATCATGCACTAAAAACTAAACACATAAACTAAGAAGGATGAAATAGCCTTTCGTTAATTTGGGAACAAAACCATGTACCACCACGATGTGCGGTTTTCATAGTCCACTTGATCTTCTTGATGAATTGGTTACCTAGCACTATTGCCCTCACAGGTCCAGCGACAAGCAACAAGGGGATTGAAAGAAGTAGTAGATGTGAGATGTGAGAAATTGAGTGAAGAAGACACCCGAATAAATAGATGGACGATGATGGACCTGCCATACTACTAAAACTACAGTTGAAGAATCGGGAGGGGGAGAATGCAAATGAATTAATCTACAAGAGTAGAATCGGGAGCTGTTATAGGACCATGGGAAGACGCTAGAAGAGACAGAGATCAGAGAGAGAAGAAGAGGAGGTCTTCGGAGTAATTTTTTGTGGATTCCTAGGTACTTAGTGTTTACTCGATTAATTGATTAGTCGCGGATTTTTATGGGAGAGGCCACGGCTAAACTGGTCATTATTAGTTAGAAAAACTGGGGCCCCGCAAAATTGGGAGCCCTGTTCGGTCGAACACCCTGCACATGTGTGTGGTACGGGCCTGGTCTTAACCTTTGTTAAGCAATCTTGCGGAGGATTTTTACAGTTTAACACGCCCCCCCTTCTCAGGGTGGGCCCGCTTCATCCTGAACCAATCACAACAGCCACTGCAGTTCCCGGGGCACCGACACGTGCCGTGTCAGCTCTCTTGAGCGTATCTTTCATGCGCCACAATAGAATGGACGGTCTGTTCCCCGCAAAAAAACAAAAAAAAAACAATGAATGGCCAGTGTTCCATTCCAGCTCGAGAATTTCCAACCTAGTCGGCTGCGAAGAAGAACGGAGCACACGGTGAACCAGGCAGTTGTGCTACCACCAATCAATATCTCCAAACTGAGATCGGAGAGCATTTTGTTTGACTCTTCGAAGCAACGGACACTAACCGCCACCACAGCTTCTTCGTCATCGTCATCGTGGCTCTCGTTGCGATCTTGGCCTTGAGCTTCCGTGTGCCGCGAGGCGCCACCCTGGTGTCCACAAACTTTTTTTTAAAACGAAGGTAAAAGATTTGCCTGTTCAATTAAATAAGGGAGAGAATAATTTAGAGTTTTTTGCAATGCACTCACAAATGCGGCATGACAATTACTCGTGCACTATGATGTTCCCTAGTTTCTTTCCGCCGGCAGTCACCCAAAGTTTTGCATCTTCTAAAATGTTGGTAAGAAGAATCGTCGGCGGTGCGCTTTTGTGGCGGAAAACGCAGGCGTTTCTCTCGTTCCAAATTACCCAAGAAACGAGCATGGTGAGGGAGACCATTGAGTTTCGGTTAGGAATATTATTGTCGGTTCTACTTTGCCACCACGCGTTGACGGTTTCATCCAAGTGCCACTCGGAGGTGTCCATGTGTGCAAGTCCAAGCTTCTCTATGACCAATCTCCAAAGCCTAAGCATGTAGCAACACTTGAAGAAGAGATGTGCCCCCGCGAACCAACCTGTGGTTGGGTGGTTAGAGGGACTGTGGTATCCTCGGCCCACCAGGGTTCAAATCCTGGTGCTCGTATTTATTCCTGGATTTCCGACGATGCGCATTTAGTGGGAGGAGACGTTCCCGTGAACGATGAGGCGCTTATGATGACCGAAGGTGCTCATAGTGGTAGGGTGTGCGTGTGTACGTTCATAGGGGTGTGTATGAGCGTGTATATGAGCGCTTGTATCTGTACTGATGTTAAAAAAGAAGAGATGTGCCCCCGTTTCGGTGTCCACGATAATGGAGATGTTTATTTTCGCCAAAAAAAGAGATAATGGAGATGTTTCCCATGGGGCCTAGCTAGCTGACGGCCGGTGGAGGCGCGGGGCGCTCATCAGCTCAAGCTGATCCTACCTAAACAAAAACGCAAGCTGATCCTTTTATTTTAATGTTAATAATAAGATAATCATTAGCGAGCAGCGGTCTAGCTAGCTAGGGAACGGATTTTCTTTTTCCGCCGGCAGTTATTTTTCTAGGTAATCCATTTTTAGTGCCATCTTCACCTTTGCCTTGCACTAGTAAGAATGTAATATGATACACTTATACAAACCACTACAAAGTTGTACTTAAATGCATCAGTTTTGAGTTCTATTTTCTCACATTTCGTGAACTTCTTTTAGAAACGGACAAATAAAACATACACCCACGCACGCTAGCACATGCACACAATAACACGTCTTCAACCGAATACCAGGAAAAAAATCACCACATGCTAACCTTTTTTACCGCCTTGTTCACATTGTCGACGTTCTTTCAAAACAAAGGCAAATTATCTCATGGATTTGTTAAACAGAAGAAAATTGCCCAATTATTTAACAGAAATTTGGGCATAAAATAATACGAACAGGCGACATCGTCGGCGCTTGAGCACGAAAAATGTTTTGAGAAAGAGTTATGAGATAACCAAACCATATGTATATGTGATAAGTGGTTATCAATTATCACCATAAAATGGTGGCAGGAGTTTCAAAGTTGCTTGGTCCAGTTGTTCTATCGGAACAAGGAAGAATTGTTTCATGTTTGGTAGGTTTAGACTTTGGTGGCAAAGCGTGGTACTATATGTCTGCATCGGCCTTTGTCTGAGTTTGTACTTCCATTTATGCTTCATGACATACTGTGCTTGGGTATTAGTTAGTTATGTGAGTTTGCTTGCTCAGGGGCGAAGCTATCCTAGTGTTTGTTCTATTGTTTTGGGGAATAATATTTGTGTCGCATTCTTGTAATATGTTCTAGTGTTTTGAATGTGTGTGCGGTTGTGCGGCAAAGAACTAATATCAATATGGGGTGAAGTTTTTGTAACTCATCTTACGTTTTCCCATATTTTTTCTAGTATCAAATGTTTTCCTAGTATTTCTGACTTACATCAGGAACTATTAAGCCATGAAACAAAAGAGGCTTGTGTTTGTGTGGTATCCATCTTTTTTTGGCTTGTATTTTGCACTTATAAAAACTCAAATGGTGCATGGCTTCATACAATTAATCAAGTGTTTTAATGTACATATGATCTTTGGTGGTCTCATATCCCACAAGTGGTACCCAACGGTTAAGATAATATGCTCGTTGCGCATATGATTATTGAATACTTTCCTTGGATTTGGAAGTAGAGAGCTAGCGGTCATCTTGAACCTCTAGACAGAGCCAATCACTTTCATCTCTCTAGTTGAACTCTTGGGAGGGAAATTACAATGATAATAACACAAGGACGGAGGATGAGCACACCGCATGGAGGGGTACGTTGTGCTTGTTGGGGAGGATCAATAGTTCTTAGGTACCTGGTTGCTGAAGGAATGTGATGTCCAAAGGAAGATGGGGACCAAGTTGTTGGAGGGTGAGGTGCAAGCGATCACTAGATGTAGTGGGAACAGTCTTGAGCTTGAGAACATTACCATTTTCTACCCTATTCTTGTCAATTTTCTTCAATGCTTCCTATTCCTAGGTAAGAGACAAACACAACCAAACTATATGGTTCTTAGTTACATGTTCTTCTTTCATTTTGGCTTCTCGTCTCTTGACACGGCTACTATGTACCACTCCACTAGACCATTTCTCTCTCCTCCTTGCGTGCTTTGGTTGCTACCACTTTGTTATACTAGTGCGCCCATCACATAACTGCCATGCGTTGCTTAATCTTCAGCTTGTATGTCGCACGCAATTTAATTATTGATCTTTTAACTTTTCTATGTATGGATTGTCTTTGTGTGTGTGTGTGTGTGAGAGAGAGAGAAATAGATAGAGAGAGATCATTAAAAAACCGACCATATTTGGGTTTACAACACATCTTTAGGAGCACGAATTAGCATCTCTTCCAAAACTAGAGATTTCACTAGCGTTAGCCAGGAAACAATGTTTTACTTCTTCCCTTTTAGGCTTTGAGGCTTGGTTCTGGTGCTAGCCGAATGTGTGTGTGTGTGGGGGGGGGGGGGGGGGGGGGGGGGAGGGAGAGATCAGGTATCATTAAAAAAATTGACCACATTTGTGTTTATTAGTACTACACCTCCTTTGTGCAAGTTTTGAAATAATGGTCTTTCTAGTAAGATGCACGGTGATATACTGTGATGTGGAATAAAAGATTAGTATGATTATCCAAATTTGAGTTCTTTTTCCATTGAAGATGGTAGAAATAATAGTTTAGGGAGACTTTGCCTGCACGTACTCCCTTTGTAGTACATTTCCTTACAATGTTTTGCAAGCGCACAATTTCCAATTTCTAAATTAATGTCTGCTCCATGGGAATATGAATGAATAAGTTGACTACTATTGTCTCGTTGCGGCTCTCTTCAGTTTTCCTAAGGTTTTTACTCCTTTTTAAATATACTAAAGGCACAAACAACTCGTCTGCTTTTCTATTTCTTCGATTTCTCTTTCCTTCATTTTCTTAGTACTGATTTTGTTGTTCAACAAATGACCCTATGCCCAAACTAGTTCTGTTTATGGAGAGGCAATTGATTGGCTTTTACTTACTTTTTAACCGTTGACAGCAACGACTGCTTTGGAGCAGATGAATCATAGCCTTGTATTGGACAAGCCAATTAGAGTATTGTGGTCTAATCGAGATCCTGATGCCAGGAGAAATGGCGTTGGAAATGTGTTTGTTAAGGTAAAAAGATAAATATGTTCTTCATGTTAATATTTCTCACTCTGCATTGCCATATATAGTACTAACTCGATATGGTATTAGTTGACAGAACTTTGGTGAGCACGTTGACAATGTAATTCTTCAAGAACTATTCTCCAAGTTTGGAGAGATATTATCTTGTAAAGTTGTTAGGAATGAGGATGCACAAGTAGATGCTACGGTTTTGTTCAGTTTGCAGCGCAAGAGCCGGCAGACATCCCAATAGAGACTCTTAACAACTCTTACTTTGAGGCAGAGAATTGTAAGTTAATGTTTCTGTAATACAACTAGTACATGACTTAATTTTACATTGACTATTTCATTTTTAACATTGCTACTTACATGATTTTGTTTTACAATGATCAATCTTGTGTAGGCTTGTAGCTCATTTCGTTAAGAAGAGCGAACGATCAGCCAATAATGATGACAAATACACTAATTTGTATATGAAGAATATAGATGACGACATGACAGAAGAACTCATTAAATTGAAGTTTTCTCAGCATGGTCAAGTAACTAGTGTGAAGATAATGAAGAGAGATTATGAGACATCCAAGGGTTTTGGGTTTGTCAGTTTCAAAAACCCAGAAAGTGCCAAGAAAGCAAAAGAGGCCATGAATGGGATGGCTCTTGGTAATATTACTGCCATGCATTTCATTTCACAAATAACTTCTAATGGTCCATGCATTTTTACTTAACAATGTTAATCTTATTTTTATTATTAGGAGCGAAAACTTTGTATGTGGAAAGGTCTCAAAAAAAGGCTGAAAGAAAGCAATATTTGCAGCTCTTACATGAGGAAAAGCGGAATGAAATAATCACTAAGAGCAATGGAATTTCCATCATTGTCCCTTTTATTTATATTCACGTATAGCATTCACATCTTTCATTTACAAATGTGTATTTAATTCTGACAGGGGTCCAATGTGTATATCAAAAATATTAGTGATGAAGTTGATGATGACACTCTTCGCGAGCGCTTTGCTGAATTTGGAAACATTACATCAGTAAATATTATGCGTGATGACAAGGGAATTAGCAAAGGATTCGGATTTGTATGTTACAGCACACCCGACGAAGCAAAGTGTGCCGTAAGCAGCATGCGTGGTAATCCTCTATTTATTTTTGCACCAACTTCATAGTTATACATTGACATCACGATACTGAGAATGTTTTACGGCAAACCATTGTATGTTGCTATTGCTCAAAGGAAAGAGGACAGAAAAGCTAGGCTGGAGCAACATTTTGCTGAACTTGCTACGATGGCAGGAACTACAAGCCCTGTGATCCCCACAGGTTATCCTCATGTGTACTTTTCCCATCCCAGTACAACCTTTCCTCAGGGTCCTTCAAGGTAAGGATTCATGTATCCACCCACTGGGCTCGGCCAAGAATGGAGGCAGAATGTGTACCCTTTGCCGCATAGTATCCAACAAATTCATCCACCACTCGTATGTTATTGACTTGTTCTACTTAAATTTCATTTTTTAAGCGCAAAAACTTTGTTAAAACTTGTTTAATTTCTGCATTGATGCCAAATACTCCAAGGCAGTACAGAAACAACAGGGGACGCATGACCGGGAATATGATGACTTTTCCCCACGCCGTTAATTATGTGTCACATGCTCAGACAGCTAAAGATTTCATGTCCATGTCCCGGCAGGTATTAACAAATTTTAAACTGTTTTTTATATTGAGAGAACAAATGTTTCATGTTTGTCCCTATTTAAATAGTGGCTAGGGCTAACAATCTTATTGCAAAGGTTTGTTTACACCGGCATGGATTATTCTGACCACTAATTTTCATTACAGTATAATTCAGCAAAACTATATGGTCTGAACATTATTTTTTAGACAAACACATGTGTATAATTCCAAGTATCTAAGTAAAATTGAGAGATGATAGTATTCATGATTAGAAAGAAACATATGAGCATAACGACTTTCAAGGAACAATAGGATAATATTTTGGTTTGTGGCTTTTTAAAACGTATATCTTTGTTCCTTTATTTACTCCCCTCCCCCATTACTATTGTCAATTCAATCCTACTAAGTAGACGTTGTCTTGTGACAGAACTTCACTAACAAGGAGTGCTAAGCTACCACTTAGCACTTTATTAATTAACAGTATTTGACATTTCTTTCCTCCTGAAGAGTTAAGTTGCTACATCTTACGTTGTCTTGTGATAGAATTTCACTAGCATGGATTGCTAGGCAAGAACTACCTTGCACATAGTAAATATTATCTGATCCAGTTATGCTTAGTTTATTTTCCTTCTGGAGAGTTTAAATTGCTACCTGTAATGCCACAATTCGGCCATGCAAAGTACATAACACCCGATGTTATGAGCAATGGCATGGCCATCCATCACGACGGCCCTATTTCATCGGTGAACGATTCTTTCACCAGCTTGCTAACTTCCGCTCCACCTGATCAACAAAGAGATATGCTCGGGAATAGGATATATCCACTGGTCGAGAGATATCATGTAATTCCTCATCTACTTTGGTCCCTTTTTTTGCTTCTTTCAAACTAACAAGGACCTAGCAGTTGCACTAACTTGGTATGTCCTGTCTGCTGCAGCCTAATCTGGCCAGTATGATCACTGGAATGTTGCTGGTGCTGGATACTTCTTATCTGCTCTTGATGTTGAATTCGCAGGATACCTTGTCTGCAAAAGTTAACAAGTGTGTACAAGCTCTGCAAGGGCAGGAAGCGGCAAGAAATAAGCCTGAGGATCTGGAGGTCCTACACTCAGGCTTCCTCGACTCTACCGGTGTAAACGCCAACTGAGAGGGTTCACAACCAGGCCAAGAACCTTCCATTATCCTTTCTGTACAGGGATTTTTTGGAACTAGATAGTCGTTCTTTCTTATTATAGTTTGTGAGTTTTTACCAATTGGACTTATGAGTTACTTGTTACTACAGGATAAAATATATTAGATTTAGCTAGAACCTTGTGAGTTTTACTATTATTATTATGACATCCTATGAATGAATCCTATAGAGAATAATGACTTTTGATGACTTTACTATGTTGCTCTTCCTCTGATGTTATGGACATTTCTGCCTTACTAATTTTGTTGCTTTATTATTGCTTCTATTTATGGATGATCCAAGGTTTCTCCATATATTTTAATTTCTTGTGGAGTCTATATATAGAGATTAAAGTGTAGACCTGGTGTCGTACACTCGTCATATACTCATATCAGACTATATATCTGAAACCATATGTAGATCATCTGAAGTCCAAGCTGCTCAGCCGCTTTACTAGATGTGTCATTTCTGATTTTGTCTCCTATAGATTTTGTGGACGTGTTCTGACTATTGAGGAAGCCACCGCCGCTGTGTTGTTACGATACTACTAGTGGACCCATTACACCAAATGACGCAGGGACCTGCTGATTCCATGTTAGTGATGAAAAGAAATCCAGGTTTAGTTGATTTAGTTACAGGTACTCACATATGACAACAAATTTAATCTTTTTAGTTGGAAAAAACAGAGATTATTATTATTTGCAATGAGATGTATATACATAACTAAATTTGATAGCATAGGCTTCTATTTGAAACAAAATGTATGTAACAAATCTAATCCTCTTTAGTAGAAAAAAAAGGTATTTTGTTGTCTATAATGAGATGTATGTACAAATTCTAATTTGGCAGCACAAAGTTATATATATTCTATAAGATGTGAACGATGGACACCACAACCTGAGATATTCACATTAGCGACAAAGTTATCTACAATCCATGTGAATGACGTGGTTTGCTGAGGCGGCCATTTCGGGGGCATCGATTTCTGTTTGGCAACGATGATGACGTCAAGAGGAGCTTGGGTCGAGGCTCGGGCTTCGGTAGTTAGATCTTACAGGCATGTCTGAGGTGCTCTTTCATGGATGCTGAGTGGTTTTGAAGTCAAAGCTGTGGTGGAGCGAGTCCAGGTGGTGACGATAACAGACACTTGGTGGTCATTTGCGGAGGGCGTGGTTAGCGCAAGTCCTGCATATTTCCCTTGCGAAGCTCGTCTTCAAAGTCAGAGTTGTCAGTTGTTCGCATGTGTGGCCATCTGTTGGCATGTGCCAGGTTGGCCGATGGTACCCATGTTGCATGGGTTGAGTTGTATTGGTTTTAGCTTGATTTTCCTCAATTAACCGGGCAATTCTCACTATCTTCTTAATCAATGAAAATGGCAAGTCGATTGCCTCGTTTAAAAAAAACATCAGCAACAAACAACATCCTTGGGCTGGCTCTTGACAAAGTTGAAACGACATTGTTCCGCGCCTTCCAAATATGGGAAGGATATTACCGATGTTGTCCTGGGTTGGCAGCCCTCTGGGTGGCATTAGTTGCCAAACAAACGAGAGATTAGTAGGAACCAAAACGCCAAGGATTGACCAAATCACAACAGCAAAATTGCGGTCATTTTTCATGTATACATGGAGTGTCAGGTCATAGCATTACTGAAGCAGACTAAAATTCAGAAGAATGGATGAGAATAGAAATGATGTAAAGTTAAGTCTCTGTTTAAAATGGGCATAAGAAAGTAGTATTTCAATAGAGCTGTATCAGAATGCACAAAGGCTTAGTAACTGCAATACTAATTTACTCAAGGAAGAGATGCACAATTTACTCAAGTAAGAGCTGCTCAATTTTGTCAATAGAACAAACTGTAACAGGATGGTGGAATTATATGTTGATGTGTACACACCTTCACAATTATAACTCTATGTAACAATGCACAAAGGAGTAGAAGCTACAATATTAATTTACTCCAGGAAGAACTAGTCAATTCTGTCATGAGAACAAACTGTAATAGGATGGTGCAAACTCTGTAAACCTTGAACGGGGTGCATAGTACCTTCTAAAGCCTATTAACATCAAGATGTAATAAGGCAAGAGAAAAATGATTGTAACTATCATCTAATTGTTAAAACATTTGAGAAAGCTTAGAGAATCCGTCATGCTACCTTTTCCTCCAATGTTCTCTTTTTCTTCTTTTACCTACAAAAATGAAGCATGTTCCACAAAATGGCAAAATCAGTGTTGTTACCAACAGACTTCCATATTATAAGAGGTATTCTGGAAGTATTTATGCTAACTAAATTCAATGAACACAAAAAGCATAATAATTTTGGCAGCCCTGTATAAGACTCGTTCCAATCCTCATGGTGCATCTCCAAGCCCTGCAATCGAAACTAAAACATCACTCCGCACTAAAATCTCTAAACACCAGTTCATCTAACTAATCGAGTAAGTAGCGGTCCTGCACTGAAACCCCCTAAACACCAGTTCAGTTATCCATATTATACACATCCCTGCTACTACAAAATCTGAAAAATGAGAAACTAGACCCTCAGCAACAACTGACATGAAGGCTAAACCAGAGCAATCAACCATACTTCTTCCATGGCACAAAATTTCTAATAGATTCACATCTAAGAATATTAATTGGAAGGAGAGAAAGGAACTCTAGGAATTCATGGTAGCAGATAAAGCAAATAAAATAATATTGTTCAGCAAACGAGACAATATTGGGGACACGAAAGGTTGTTCCGAGATGTTCCAGACAATCTAACAGTTAGACAACACACACAAAAAAATAGGTTGAATCAAAGACAAACTAAAAACAAGACTACAATATAAACTGGTTACCTTTTTTTGCTTGGGCAAAGGCTAATATGAACATTAGAAACCAAATTGAACTTATATTTTTCTGTGTAGTAAAAAATTGAACAAGTGTTTGTGTTTTTTATCGAAAGGAAAAACTTCTAGGAGAGTAATATGCGTATGGCAGAATTAACACTGATAATAGAAGGAGATACATACTAGAATTGTTGGACCAAATTTAGCCATGGGAGATACTCAAAAATTGGTGAGCATTGACAGCCAACCAAGCAAATGAAGGAATATCCCCGACAAAATCAAGAACGGTAAATTAGCATCTAGAAGTATATAAAAACAAACATTCTGCTTTAGAGTGTTATCTCAGTATGATATCAATAACTGGGACTAAATAAGGTAACCATGTAGAGTGTCACACCTAAGGGCATTTTCTTAAGTACGTCTCTAGTAATACGACTCACTATTGATTGATTTTACTAAGGTATTCTATAGTTGGGTAATTATAAAGGAAAATCACTATGCTTTTTTACCAGCGAATGGAGAGCAACTAAAAGACTTGTGTTTTTAATTGCAAGAACTAACCACATCAGGCTGCCGTGCCGACTTATTGTCAGCGAAATTGGCTTTAAATTTCTTCCGCCTGCTGCTCCCTCTTGCAACAATTATTTAGAACAACAAATAAGATATAAGATAACTATGAGAAGAGAAGGGCATACTAAAGAAGCACGTTCGTAGGAATGTATCTAATAATATAGATGCTACAAATCAATAGAACTAAAATACTATAGCATTTCTATTAATAAATGATACGCACACTCGTGCGTATGCCAGGAAAAAAATACTATAGCATTTCGGATCAGCTAGATCAGTGTGTACATCACCAAATTGGAAGTTTAGTTACTTGTGGTTCGCTTGATAGTAGTTACCGGTTTTCATGCGCTGAAGTCAAGAACAGACCAGCAGTGACCAAATTTGAGTGCAACCCACCCCAGCAAGTATAGACACATCCTCTGCGAACTCACACATATACGAAAGTGCCATAAAGCACACTGCGCTACGCCGCTACCACGGCTTCCGAAACATGTATAAAGACTAAAATAAGCAGACACATCCTGCTCACATGCAAGCATGAAATATAGGCAGCATAAAGCCGAACAATACACGACATCCTACCAGATCCAGAAAACCATTTTAGCTAGACAGAAAGCAAGCAAACCTCGAGGAGCAGAACAAATATGAACAAAGCAAGAGATCGAGACGCATCAACCGTGCAACAAGAGATCATAGAACCTGCTAAATACATGGATATGAAGTGGTCAAAGCACCAACATGCTATGGAACAGAGAACAGACATGTAAAAGAAGAGTTGTTCCATAGACAAATAAAAGAACAGTCCATTTACGTGAGTTGGAGAGGAGAAGCAGGCTAGCAGAGCACCCAAGATGGAAGAGCATACCAAGGATGAGCAGAACCGCATGCAAAAATGGAATGCATAAACCAATCGAGATCAATTTTCACCTGAACCAGTAGATACACTCCTAAAGGTATGCATCCTAGTAGGTCCTATAAAAATCACAAGAAATCAGAGGATGGAACTTGATTGCCTTCTATATCATTTGGAGCTAGAAAAATTGCGACGAACTACTAATCCCTGCTAAAACTAACTATCATTCTCCTGTGATATATGGATATATTAGAAAGTGGAGCAAAGCACCTGTCAGTTTTGTTTCATCATGGAAAGCTGTTATCCATGCGCATCAGTGATTTCTCACGTGTTCTGCAAAACAAAAACATATACATATAAGTATATAAGATCGCCATCAATCCTCATGTAAGGCACTTTTCAGGTTACCACTATAAGGCAATAGAAGCCATTCTCTTAATATTCATGCAAATAATTAATCGTCCAAAATGGGAGTAGCTGACTAACATCATATAGCTGACCAATTACAAATAGCTGAAAAACAATAATAACTCAACACATTTAGCTACCACGTGGTATGGTAAAAACAGGATAACATGATAAAGATAAACTGCTAAATGTGTATAATTTGAATCAGAGAGCAACATAATACACGGGCATTCGAAAACAGAAGGTAAATTCTACAATGAGATTCTGTCATGGAGACTGATCAAATTTACAATATGGGCTTCCAAGGTATTATATGATATGTATGAAGCTAAATTCAAGTGTCTTATTATAAATTCAAATGAAAAAAATTCATGTGGTGTCTAGCCTTAAGCTTCTTCCATTAGTTAGTTATTTTGTCACTGTGGTCATGCAGTTCAAAGCTTAGAAATATTCAGTAAACTGATGTACTGAAACGAAGTGACTGTCATCTTTTCCTTACCTAATTCAGAATCTTCAACCTTACGTATAGATCATGCCATCAGTCCACATAGCAGAGATAATGATGCAACCCATGCCAACAATATTCAGAATCTTCAACCTTAGGTACGGATCGTGCCATCAGTCCACATAGCAAAGATAATGATGCAACCCATGCCAACAATAGAGCTCTATCTTCATATCCCTAAAGAAGTGAAAAACAAGAAAATGGCTGTCATCTTTTTCTTACCTAATTCAGAATCTCCAAAGTTAGGTATAGATCATGCCATCTGTCCACATAACAAAGATCAACCATATCACTTTGTGGAAATGATGCAGTCACTGCCAACAGTAGAGTTCTCTCCTCATATCCCTAAAAATGAAAAACAAACAAATCAAAATTTATGTCTAAAAACACACTCAAGTAAGCAAATCCGAGGCAATATGCACCATGGATTGATCAGAGTGCAAGAAATCAGAGGCAATATGCAGCATGGCTTGATCAGAGTGCAAGCCAACAAGAGGAGAAGAGAGAGTCCGGAACCTGC
Organism: Triticum timopheevii; assembly: GCA_963921465.1. Classification (NCBI taxonomy): domain Eukaryota; kingdom Viridiplantae; phylum Streptophyta; class Magnoliopsida; order Poales; family Poaceae; genus Triticum; species Triticum timopheevii. The sequence goes on from OY997266.1 coordinate 543,192,118, forward strand.
AAGCTGAAGAAGCAGAGCATGTCGTTGAGGCAAGGAAGGAGAGAAATATGAATCTTCCGGTCGCGTTGTCTCCGAAGGCGATGACCATAGGCATATCCTCTTCCACCCCTACGTCTTTGCCCTCTTCCTCGACCTTCATTTCCTCCCGTTGAAAGAACATGCGGTGCCCCCATGTTTGGTTTTGGTAATTGATGACAATCTCTATGGACTAATGGTTGCCTTGAGTTATATTTGAAGGGTTTGTCCATAGGCTTTTCTTGGAGTCCATTTGTTGGTTTCAAGGAGATTTTGTGATGACCAAGGTGCTATTAAGGAATTATCCAAAGATTGGTCATATGAGTGTTGTGCTTATAGCAAGCATGTCTTGAAGAAGAAGAGTGTGTGATCATTCGTGTTTACCTTCAAGACATCAATCATCCAAATGAAGAGAGTTGGAAAGATTCAAGGTTGATCAAGACTAAGTCAAAGAGTGAATCAAGTTGATCAACACACAAAGCATAGAAGATGTACCGAGAGGGATCAAGCGATCCCATGGTATGGTAAGCATTGTCAATTACGCTTTGTGTACTAACCCATGATCTTCGTGAGAGTTCTTTGTGGGGTTAGGTTGTGGTGTGCAAGTTCAAGTGAAGCATCACGAAAAGATCAAATGCTTGAAGCTTGTCGTCCATTGTGGTGACAATGGACTTGTGAAGATGTGCGGAAGAGAGGCTCACCCATAGTGGAGTATGGGGGAGCAATCAACTAGTCTTCATCGAGCCAACGCAACCAAGAAAGGTGGTCCAACTTGAGGGAGTCAAGATCGTCATCATCTAGCTCAAGTGGACCATGTGCAAGGCAAAGGTTTGCCCTTGATAGGTTTTCTATTTTACCGGTCTCATGGTAGTTGTGGGAGACCGGGTTATAGGATTGATTGCCGTACTATCAAGGGGGGCTCTCAATGAGTTGCTTGATCATATCATTCGTAGAGAGCTCAAACCATTGCATCCTTGCATCATATTTATTAGTTCTTGTTTGGTTCTTCTCCTTGTGAGTTTTGGAGCTTATGGTCATTTTTATGACAAGCTCGAGTTCATCGAAAACGGAGTTCACATGCATCTTCTATGATGTTTTCGATGTTGGAGGGTATGCCGGTTCTTCTCTGTTGGAGGTTGCACTCCTTTGTTTGCTAAGCATACCTCCCCTGCCTCTTCTTACTATAAAATTTTTACTCCTCGCTGTTTTGTTGCTACTCGTCTTCTTCTATCCAACAAGCTTGAGTTTGCTCAATTCGGAGCTCATTTGAAGAAGTTATGGCAGTTCTGGTTTTCCTTGGAGTATACTTTGCTTTCCTGGTAGTGGCCTAAGGGTGGCGCCAGTAGTAGTACCGCGGTCCTCAGCGGTAGTACCGCCGAAGCTCTCAAGCGGTAGTACCTCTCCATGAAGCGGTAGTACCGCTCTCAGCGGTAGTACCGCTTGTGGGCTTTGGCCGTAGTACCGCAGTGGTTCCGGGCTACTACCGCCTCGATTCGAGAACAATGTTTTTCGTGTCGAGTTTTGCGGTACTAGGAGCGGTAGCAGTGGCGGTAGTACCGCTCCAAGCGGTAGTACCGCTCTAACTCCCGCGGTAGTACTGCTCTGGGGCCATGACCCTGACCTCCTCGTCAGCACGGCAGTACCGCTGGGTGGGAGCGGTAGTACCGCTCCAAGCGTAGTACCGCCCTGCCCAAGCGGTAGTACCGCTCTGTGCGTGGGTATTCAGTGGGGTAACGGTTGGATTTTCCCCCTCCTATAAAAGGGGGTCTTCTTCCCCATTGAACCTTATCCTTTGAGCTCGTGTTCTTCCCCCATTGTTGACCTTCTTTGAGCTTGCTAACTCTCAATCCCTCCATGGATTCTTGCTAGTTTTTGAGGGAAAAGAGAGAGGAGATCTAGATCCACGTTTCCACCAATCACTTTCTCCTCTAAGTGAGGGGAACCCCTTGGATCTAGATCTTGGAGTTCTTCGTGTTCTTCTTTCGTTCTTCCTCTCATTTTCCTCCCTAGCATTAGTTGCTTTGGTGGGATTTGGGAGAGAAGGACTTGGGCACTCCGTGTGCCCTTGCCATTGCATTTGGTGCATCGGTTTGAGTTCTCCACGCGATACGTGGTAGTTACAAGTTGAGAAGCTTATTACTCTTGGGTGCTTGGTGCCCTTGAGCTTGTTCCTCTTGGGTGCTTGGGCGCCCTAGACGGTTGGTGGTGTTCGGAGCTCAATCATTGTGGTGTAAAGCTCCGGTCAAGCATCGGGGTCTCCAATTAGGTTGTGGAGATCGCCCCGAGCAATTTGACGGGTACCGGTGACCGCCCCCAAGGGTTGCCAAAGTGTACGGGTTTGGTGACCGCGCCCAAGGGTTGCCATTTGTACGGGTTCGGTGACCGCCCTCAAGGGTCCCTTAGTGGAATCACGACATTTTGCATTGTGCGAGGGCGTGAGGAGATTACGGTGGCCCTAGTAGCTTCTTGGGGAGCATTGTGCCTCCACACCGCTCCAAACAGAGATTAGCATCCGCAAGGGTGTGAACTTCGGGATACATCGTCGTCTCCGCGTGCCTTGGTTATCTCTTACCCGAGCCCTTTACTTATGCACTTTACTTTGTGATAGCCATATTGTTCTTTTTCATATATCTTGCTATCACATAGTTTCTTATCTTGCTTAGCATAAGTTGTTGGTGCACATAGGTGAGCCTAGTTGTTTTAGGTTTTGTGCTTGACAAATTAACCGTTAGATTTATTCCGCATTTGTTCAAGCCTCAACCGTAATTATTTTAAAGCGCCTATTCACCCCCCCCCCTCTAGGCGACATCCACGATTTTTCACCCGTGCCGCTACTCTGGTGCGCCTCCTCCCACGACAGCGCCCGACGGAATTGGCCGGTAGGCATTGGCAGCTCTGTCTTCCCCATCTTCCTCATCGTTGACCACTCAGCTAGCTCCAGAGAAGAGGAGATGGAGAATCGAAGGGGAGGAAGAGGGCCACGGTGGTGGTCGAGAGCAGGAGAGGAGGAGAGATGTGAATGTCCGACGCCGTCAGGACACCCTCTCCCATCCACCCTCACACCTCCCTTTCCTCTTTCCTCTCTGTTTCTTCCTCCTCTCCTTCCTTTCTCTCTCTCCCTCTTCTTTTCTCTCTCCTGCAGGGACCTGTCCATGGCACTAGATCGAATCGATTGCCCCGACCATCGTCTTTTGCCTGCAGGTTGCTACCGCTGCTAGAGATGCCCGCCGCCACGCCTCGGATGCGGCCGGATCCGCTACTCCTCCACACTAGCGAGTTGACCCAGTGGCGGCTGACGAGGGAGGAGGGAGTGGTGCTGTGCTGCGCTGCACTGTGGGGGTCGAGGGGAAAGAGGCGCACGCGGCGAGCGAGGAAAGGGCAGCTTCACCCAATAAAGTTTCACCCAACCAATTGGGAGGGACCCCAAGCCCACCAGTCATGGATCTCGAAAATCAATCGCGAGGTGAAACCAGCAGTAAGAATCAGACGGACTTGCCTGCTCGGTTGATCAAATTCAACGCGATCGAATGGCCAGGAACATCCCAATCCGGGGGAGCTCCGTGTAGGAGGGTTGGCTAGCATCCTTATAGGTTTAAATATGCTTTGATGAACAGTAGTAGGTATCGAAAACTCAAACATGGGTGGTACAAAACGATGGCAAAAGTGCAATCGTGGTTGAAGAGGTACGAATAGATGTGCAATAAAAAGGATAGTGGAGCATTTCATTTGGTCAGTCTCTTCAAGAGAACTAAGAGTGATTCTACACTAACTTTGTGCACATGAGCAGAGCATATACAAAATGCTATCATCCTGTTGATCCGTTAGGTATGGAGTTACTCCTAGTAGATATCGCAACATGCCTTGTACTATTTCAAACATTACACTGAGATTTCCAGCTGACCATGAACCTAAGATTGCACAACAAATGGGTTAACATTAAAGTAAGGCCCAAAATGCGATACTATTCCAAATATAGACCCGAGGGATCCATTTCTGGAATAGAAACGCATACAAAGCCGCCGTAAGCATATGACTTCATATGATACATGCACTGCCATATGCCACAGACTTTACAAATTGAATATCACAACAATTTCACTAGCAAAGATACATGTCAAATATATATACATATGAATATGGCATATAAGTGTCAAGATCCAAAGTATTACACACGGGGACCAACACAGTCCAACATACATCATCACAGCAAAAGACTCAAATGGTCTGAGTACAGACAAGATCCAATGATGCAAAAGAGGCTGGAAACATAAAAAAGCAACAATCCATAACCCGTTGGTTCCAAGCTGCCAACCGGATCCCACTAAACTAGTCGGCGTAGTCATCAAAGAAGAACTCCACGTAGTGACGATCCTGTCTCAGGATCCCTATCGAAGTAGTAACTCGCATCTATTGTTATTGTGGCAAGGGTGAGTACTTTGGGGTACTCAGCATGTGTCATTACCAATGATACTAGAACTAACAATACTTATAGGTGTGGTAGAGGTAAAGTGGTGAGGTTGCAACAAGCGGCTAAGAAGTATTCTACACTTACATCTATTAGAATCAAGATGAGACAACATCTGTTGCTGCCTTCGTGCACCTCCGTCACTGTCACACAACCAAGGCTGGACCATCAAGTACCAAGACAACAAGTGTACCACCTACCGTCGGCGTGTACCACTACTTCCCTCGACAAACTTGATCCGCCCTGAAACGCGCATACACAATGGAATGCCTTAGTGTTTTGTTCCACCACATAGTTGATTTATACAATGGTACAAAATTGATTTATACTTAGCCCCACATAAGAAGTTCCACACGAATTGGAAAATTTGGATTCAAAGTATTTGAATTTTATTTCAAATACGTTTGAACTAGAGGCATGAGCTAGGAGCGTACAAAAATTATGAAACTTCTGATGGAGCTTGGGAAAGTGAGAAGAAAATTATGGGCAAAGTTTCGAAGCTCAAGCTTGGACAGAAAATGAGCAGGATTGAAGAAGGTTGATAAGGAATTTAGAAAACATTTAAATAAAATATAAAGAAGGCTCAAAAGATTTTCTGAAAAAATTCAAAGGATTTAATTTGATGTGAAAAAAATGAATGACATGTTAAAGCAAAATAACTTACTATGGCCTTAATATTGCAATGTAATGGGTTTAAAACTCTGGGATGTTACAATTAGCATTCTAGTTGCACGAAATTTTCAACCTAGTTGGCTGCGAAGCACGAGACATTTGCGGCTTCAAATAATCTAAGGTCGAGAGACACCGCGTGGTTGCAAGCCATGCGCGACTAATTTTGTCCAGAGAAGGACGAATAAAAGCGGAAAAAGTCCGAAAAAACCTTGAATTTGTAAACGAAAGCTAAATCAAACCCTGAATTTTGAATCCCGGAAATTGGCACTTTGAACTTGTAATCCCGGTCTATTTTAAACCCTAGACCTGTTTGGCACACTAGGAATACTACAATCCCGACCGGGATAACCTGCTACTCTCACGGACGAGAATTTGGGCCGGCCCACTATACCACAACAAGAATTCGTAAAGTCTAAAAAATGTTCGCGCATTTCTAAAATTGTTCAGAAGTTAAAAAATGTTCCTGTTTTCTATTTTGACAAAACTTCAATTTCCTTATGTATTTTTAAAAAATGTTTGGAATTTTGAAATTCTATTCACATTTTTTTCACTGTCCGTGATTTAAAAAAATCACATTTGTCAAAAACTGTTCAGAATTACAACAGTTTTTCACATGCCATGAAATGTTTGAGGATTTTAAAAAATTATGTCACATTTTTCAAAAATTTGAAACCTGAACAAATGCATAAAGAAATGTCACAGCCAAAAACTGAACCGAGTATGGACACAGCCAAAAACGATGGACCAGTGTCTCATCGCGGCCACATGCAATACAATACACTCCCGGTTTTATTTTCCACTGGCCGCAAGTAGCAAATGCCACTCATAAATGCATGTGGCATTATAAAATAAAAGTATGTACAATGTAAATAATATTTGCGTGATTCAAACAAATGTTTCGTCCATTAAAAAAATGTAACATTTCAAGAATGTTCACTAGTTTAAAAAAATGTGCTTGTGACATATTTGGAAAGAAGTGTATGCAATGTAAAAAAAATTGCGTGATGTAAAAAAAAAATGTGTCATACCCTTATAAGAATATATGTGTCATGTTTTTGAAAAAAGTGTATATAATTTTATATTTTTTTAACAATGTAGAAAATGTTCGTATAGTTTAATAAAATGTTTAGTGTCGTTAAGAAATGTAAAACATGTATTTGGAAAAATATTACCATGTATTCAATTTTTTTAAACATGCATTTAAAAAATGTAAATAATTTATCTGAAATATGTTGAAAGTGTATAAAAAATATTTGTGCTAAAAATTTACATTGGGTACTGAGAATAATTAGAAATGAGTAAAAAAAAGAAAACCTGTTACCGGTAAAGAAACAAAACAAAAGCAAAAAAGAAAACAATATGAAGAAAATCAAGAAAGAAACAAAACAAACAAAAAGTATAACAAACAAAGAAAAATCAGTGAAAAAACAAAATAACGAAGGAAAAAACCAAAGAAAAAACAAATCAAACAAAGGAAACCAGACCAGCGTGACAGACTGCGCCAATGGGTCGGCCCAATTCAGCATATACCGGCTAAATCCTGCCAAGGTTCAAAGTAGACCAGGATTAGAAAGTTTGGTGTGCTGATTTCAGTGATTGAGAGTGTGGGGTTTGATTTAGATTTCGCCTATAAATTCAAGGTTTGTTTTAGACTTTTTCCAATAAAAGCCCGTGTTGACGGCTGGTAAGCATGGCGCCGTCGTTTCAACCCATCCGAGTTCGGGCTGTTTGCGAATTCATTCGTCCGGCCTCCAAAGTCCAAAGTCCAAACAGCTGCAGCGACGCCGACCACACAAGCTTCAGGTTTCCAAGAACCAAAAGGTGGCCGTCGCGGCGCCGATGCACCTCCCACACCAGATCTCCTCTGTGTCCAGCACGAGCACAACAGAGTCGCCGGATCAGCGTTTCTCAGGTGATGTGGCCGCCGCTGCTCCCGGTGCACCGTCTAAGCGTTCTTGACCATTTCATTCGGATCCAGCACGAGAACTTCCTGCCTACCTACTTCCTCCGTCTCATAATTTTTGACAGACAGAGAAAATAGTTGGCTGCGACGAATGGACCACACGGTGAGCCGGCCAGCTGCACGCCACACCCATCCTTCTCCCTATATAAAAACACACACGACACATGCGCTGGACCAGCACCAAACAATCTCCGTACGTACATAGGGCTGGCTACAGATTCAGGGAGCAACGAGAGCGCGTTCGTGCTCCGTAGGGTTTTCAGAGAGATCGAAGAGCACGTTCGTTTGTTTCCTGGAAAAGCCATGGACACTCGCCGCCACCGCAGGTTGTCCGTCGTCCTCATGGCTCTCATCGCCATCTTCGTCGTCAGCTTCGCGCCGTGCGCCGATGCCGCAAGGCCCATGCCGCCGAGCCCGGCGTCCGCGCTGGTGTCCACGTTGATGGAGATGCTGCCCATGGGGCCGAGCAGAGGAGGCGCGGGGCACTGATGATTAGCTCTGGTTCACTAGCGAGAGGTCTAGCTAGGGAACGGATTTTTGTTGCCGCTGGCAGTCCTTTGGTCTTTTTAGCGCCGTCTTAACCTTTCCTCTTTCCTTGCACTTGCAAGAGGTGTGCGAGTGTGTAAACACTTTTCTAAAGCAGAGTGTATTCACACCGCATGTCCTCGCGTGATTCGTGCAGCTTTAATACGCGTTTGCTGTATAATGATTTCAACTCCTTGTATAACACTGTATAGCCGTGTATTTTTGCAACTGACATACTGGCCTGCAAGGCAGGAGCGGGGCATTGAACTAAAGGTGAGGGCCGCTCTCATCTCAGTCATTTATCTCAACCCAGCACTACTTATCTGCAGCCCTCTCCATCCCTTACTTATCTTGCCTTGATTCTTGCAATCTCTTCCTCTCGTATGTCTCACATTAGTTCATAAGCTCTACACAGCTGCTACCAACGGTAACATGCACCAAACTCTCTACTTTTACTCGTTCTTAGGGGATATCCTGTCATCCACGAAGCATTAAAATGAGCGTAGAGCTCTGATAAACTGATACAGCAGCACCCTCATTAATACACGAGCAAAATGAACTTGGGCAAAATAAACAAAAACAAAAACGGCAGGCCCAGAGTTGTTAACTGCCATTCAAGGCATACAGTCTTGAGACAAACATATTTAAACGGTGTTGACCAGCGTTTTAAATGGCCTGCATCACATTAACATAGTAGAACGGTAAGGACCGTATTTTGCATCGCGTCTATTCAACTCCATTTAAGATGGCTAGCCGCCAAACCATGTACACGTATTCGCTGAATTAACCTGGCGTATTGTTTGGGTATTCGTTCAGTCACTATATTAGTGTTAATCTCATAGCATGAATGGACTGCCAAGCTTTCATCCTCCCGCGCCACCATGTCCCAAAAATCCGCGTCCAGTATATACGGATGAAATAACATGACACAAACCACTAGAAAGTCACTTAAATACATCACTTTTGTTTTTTATATGATTCTTAGCTTTTTTCTTTTAGAGACGAGGGCATCTCTGATCGATTGCTTGAAAGGCTTTAACTAGTTATATTTTTCATTTTGATGAGCAAAACCACACCTAGGTGAACTCTTATTCGGCTTATTTCCTTATAATTTGTAAGCGTCGGTTCTTCCGTGTACTCGACCAGCACCACTTCTCAGGATAAATTTTGGCTCCCCGCCCCCCCCCCCCCCTCTCTCACATCATTGATATCGGGGTTGCCTCACGCGTCACCTGCCATCGCCGGCCTGCCGACACCTCACAGGCTCTGCCGTCCTCCTGCCCCACTTTGATCCGCTCGCTGATCGTTGCTGTCGTCGGAATCAAACAACACATATTTCTGCCGGTGCCACCTTGATCCTTTGGCCGAAAATACCACCAGACGTGTTTGTTCCAACACGAAGCCGGCAGGCAACGAAGATGATGTAGAGCACTCACCATGAGCTCTGTGGTGCCGTTATCACAACAAGGCCGGCGATCTTTGTCGGTGACCGCCGAACTTTTTCGTCGATCGGGGAGTTCAATTTGAGACGCGCCATCTACCGCCGGACATGTACCGCGGCGCCATCTACTGCCAGTTGTCTACCGCCCCGCCCGTCGTCCATGCCTAGCTTTGGGTTTGGCTCAAGCGCCGGTCGATCCTCTCACCTCTTCCTCCCGCAAAGTGCTTGACAAGTTGCTTAGCTGTGTTCTTCGGATAATTTCATAACGTTTTGATGTTTTTGCAATCAAATACAACCTAGAATATTGCATAGCGTAGATGAAGAGGTTGATGGAAATGGTTTCGACGACTCTTCGTCAGATGAGGAGGAAGAAGAAGATGATGATTTTGAATGGAAATTGTCATGGTTGTTAACATTTCATCTGCTTGTACATCAATCGAGATAGAGCAAAGGGCCATGAGAAGCTTATGAAGGATTATTTCAATCTTAATGCAACCTATATGGAGAAGTATTTTCGTCGGCGCTTTCAGATATACGGAAGTCTCTTCCTGACCATTGCAAGAGTTGTGGATAAGCATGATGAATGGTTTAAACTATGGAGTGCATCAGGGGGAGATAAGTGAGAGCCCATTGATGAAGTGCACCGTGGTTGTTCGAGTGCTTGCCTATGGTTGTTCGTCCGACGCCATTGGTAAATATGCCCGCGTCGTGGAAGATTCAATCCCGGAGGTCGTTCAAAGATACACACAAGCCGCGTGCGATTGCGATCTATGGGGCAGAGTACTTGAGGGCGCCCAATGTCAATTGATTGCATGCACTAGACATGGAAGAACTGTCGTGCGGCATAGAAAGTTCAGTACATAGGGCACTCAAAAGATCCAATATTTGTTCTTCAGGCGGTTGCATCAGAGTATCTATGGATTTGGCATTAATACTTTGGATTGTCTGGCTCTCATAATGATACAAATATGTTGTTGATATTACCATTGTTCGAAAGGCTTGTTGATGGAGATACCCTTCCTTGCAACTATGTTGTCAATGGCCGTCAATACACGATGGGTTACTACCTCGTAGATGACATCTATCCTACATGATCCACATTTATGAAGACAATCCCGCGTCATCAAGGCAACAAGAGATCTCACTTTGCAATGCGTCAAGAGTCGACGAGGTAGGATGTTGAGAGAGAGAGAGAGAGAGAGAGAGAGAGAGAGAGCTTTCGGTGTGCTTCAGAAGCTCTTTGCCAATTTTTGTGGCCCTGTTGAGTATTGGAACCCACAGGTTTTATGGCAAATAATGACATGTTGCATCATCTTGCATAACATGATCATTGAATATGAGAGAGGCATGCCAGAGAGCTTTTGGTACATCACAAATGAGGACCATTTTGAGCCGGAACACGACGCAAACATGATACAAAGATTCCTTGCTGCGCATCGCAGCATAGAGAACCAAGAAGTAATACACAGCTCCAAGATGATCTTGTTGAGCATCAGTGGCTACTCCATAGCACCCGTTGATTGTTGTGCTTCTACCATGCTCTTTACTTTATTTGGGCCCTTTCATGTGTTTGGATTTGAATAATTTGATTTATAAACTTTAATTTTTGTAATATTCATGAATTGTGTGAACTTTTATTATTAAGTTTGGATTTAATATGTGTGCAAATATATTGCTGAAAGGTACTTCCTCTCTAAAGAAATATAAGATCATCTAGATCTCTAAAGTAGTGATCTAAATGATCTTATATTTCTTTACAAAGGGAGTAGTACGTACACAAAAACTTAGAAGAATTGGCAAATAATTTTTTTAGGGAGTTAAGTTTTAAGGGTTTGGCTAGGAACCACTTCTCCTATTACGGATCAAATTTAACGAGTTAAGATATAAGGGGCCGTTTGAGGGGCTAAAATATAAGTGATCGGCTAGAGATGCCCCGAGGAAGACATCAAATATAAATAATCACACACCATGTACTGAAGATTGAAATCACCTAGCTCCAAAATCGACGAGTTCATGCTAGTTTGTATCCGCTGACGTACGAGTTCAGAACGTTCTAAAAAGAATCATGAGCAAACCATAGAATGGGTATGTGTGACTGAGCCTTGACAGTAGGTTTAGAATTTGGTGGCAACATGTCAGCAAATATTGATGTGCCAACCTTTTCGAGTTTGTATGCATATTTATCACTAATACTCTCTCCAACCTCTAGCCACGATCCACTAGCTTTCATCTCTCTTCGAACTCGGAGGGAGGAGTATGACCATAAGGATAACACACGACGGGAGGAGCGAGTGCAGAACATTGGAAGAGTTGCCACAGGGGAAAATTTGGTAGGTCGTTGAAGGAAGAGGTATAGATGATCCAGGAGGGTAATGGCAAGAGGCCGGGACACAAGAACATCGTTTTCTAGCTTTCCCGGTAAATTTTTTCCCAATGCCTCCCATTCTTAAGACACACAACCAAACTCTGGTTCTTGGTTACATGTTCTTCTTTCACCTTTGGCTCCTCATTTGTTGACACGAATGCCACATATCACTTCATTAGACCATTTTCTCTCCTTCTTGCTTGTTTTGGCTGCTACCACTTTGCTACTATATATGGTTTGATGCAATAGTATGTAGCGAAGACTCAAATATGGGTGGTATAAAAAGACGGCAAAGTACATTCGTGGTTGAAAGGATACTCATAGATTGTGCACTAAAAAGGTAGGCCAGGAGCATTTCGTTTTGCCAGTCTCTTCAAGATAATGAAGAGTACTTTTGCATCAACTTGTGCACATGAGCAGAGCACATGCAAAAGATCATCCTATGATTATATCGATAAATATACGTTATGCGTCGAGTTACTTTAATGCATTTTGCAAAAAGCCTTATAATATTTTAAATATTGCACTGAAATCTATTTATGACTGCACATCAAACGGGTTGGCAATAGCATTCCAATTGCACGAAGTTTTCCTAGCATGAAGCAATAGCAATGGGCAGTTTCACTGTTGGCTCACCCTGGTTCGTTGGGCTTGCTCCGCTGCACCGACAAGCAATTGCTAGACTAGCACAAAATCACCTTCATTCTCAGAGACTGTTGGAGATTCGGGCTCCACATACATGCGTGCGTTCATTACCTCGTATGCTCTGTGGAGTTTTCAGAGGAGATCGATGGGCTCACGTTAGGTTATTTCTTGGCTGGTCTGCTGCTGCCCTGACCATTTCCTCTGTTCCAGACCAGCGCGAGCAAAGCAGAGTCGAGCGGCCGGGTCAGCTCTCAGCTCTTCTACCTACGTCGTGCGGTGAACAAGCCAGCTGCACGCCAACGCCAGCCCCCATTCTTCTCATGGAAGCGACAAACGTGTTGGACTAGCACCAGACATGCGTGCGTCCTCCGCAGAGTTTCCAGCGGAAGCTCTGACTCCGCGCCGGGGAGGTGCCTGACGCGGCTGGACCGGGCTGACGGCGCCGAACCATAGCGCCTGCACATCTCCAGTCCCTCCACGCCCTTCCTTGTCTGCCACCCGCCGCAACCCTCTCCGCCTTCTGTGCTTGCTTCGGAGGGCATCCCCGTCCACCGCTGGTTCCCTGTGGACGCGCCGGCACTTGTGTGGAAGAAGACTCCCAAATTCGAGGCGCGGGCTGCACACCGCGAGCCGCAACAGGCAGCGGCGGAGGAGGTGGTGTCCGTGCGTCGGGCATGCGCACGCCGGTGGATCCGTAGGACCAGCTCCTCATGACGGTCCTCCGACACGCCCTCATGACAGTGGAGACCGACAGTCGACGGCTTCGCCGCAAAAACGCCAAAGCGCTCCGGATCGCCATCGAGTAGTGGGAGCGCGAGGCTATGACAGATGTTGTGGCCAATGTGAAGGCCACCCCGCTGGCCTAGGCGCAGGAGCGTGTGATCTGAAGGTTGGCCGGCATCAGTTCCTCCGACCTCGTCAATGGCTCCCATAGCTCCAGCTTCGATGATGATGCCCCTCCGGTCGCCAACACCTTCACGAAGGGTATAACAGCATCAACGACCGCAAGGGAAAGGGCCGGCGAGGAAATGGTGATTTCCTCTGCTCTTCTCCGTTTAATCAAGTTATTAAGTTAATTTTAGTAGATCTGTGTCCGTCCAATGATGAACTATATAATTTGGTCCGGTGAACTGCGATGTTTATCTATGCTAGAATGCAATTTTGTTGATTTATGTTCGTTTGCTTCCTTCTTTGGTATGATCATTTACTTACTATCGTTCATGGAATATATATATATTTTTTTTGGGGGGGGGGGGGGGGGGGCGAAGTTTCATTGAGATTCAAGATATTCATGTAGTTCGTACACAAGCAGGTGATACTTATCAAAGACAGTCTGCTTAAGCGTAGTTGGATAGGCAGTTCACGCTGTTGTTTTTGTAACAATGATGAAACGATACAAAACATTTTCCTTAATTGCCCTCTAGCTAAGCTTCTCTGGCATACGATTCATATAGCTTTTAATACCAGCCCTCCAGTCAGTATTGACATGTTATTTGGGACGTGCTTAATGGAGTGGAACAAGCTACAGCGGGGCACATTTGGATAGGAATATGCACACTACTTTGGGCTATATGGAACTTCAGAAATGATATGATCTTTAACAAAAAAAATCTTATAAATTTATTGCAGATCATCTACAGAGCTACTGTTTGGATCCGTACGTGATCGTTACTTACTCGTACGGACTCCAGGACACCTTTGGATACTGGGTGCAACCGCTGGGAGACTGTAGCACGGGCTATCTACAACCGGTTTGGTTGGCGGTCCAATAATACGATAGATGTTTAGTCGTCTTATCCTGTTGCTTGCCGGTTGTGGCTATGTCTATTTTCTTTGATTTTTGTGCTCCTTTTGCAAGCTGTAATATACTGCAGACCTTGGATTGATTGGATTTTAATAAGATAGTCACATGCATAGTTCTGATGCAGAGGCCGAGAGTTTTCCTCATTAATTTTTATAAGAAGAGAACAGGTTATGTTTTCTAACTTTCCCCGTCAGTTTTCCTCAACGCTTCCTATTGTTAAGCAGGACGCACATCAGAACTCTATTGTTCCTACCTACATGTTCTTCCATCTTGGCTTCTCGTTTCTTGACACGGCGGCTACGTATCACTTCACTAGACCTTTTTCACTTCTCATTGCTCGCTTTGGCTGCTACCATTTTAATGTTGTACTCAAATGGAGTATGTAGCGAAGACTCAAATATGGACAGTATAAAAAGACGGCGTAAGTGCATTATGATTGAAAGGGTACTCATAGATGCGAAGCACGAGAAACGTTTGGCTTCAAGGTGCCATATATGGGCGGGACACGGTAAAGTAAACCCGCGTGGTTGCATTGCATGGGTGCATGGCATTGCAACTTGTTTTGCACAGAGAAGGGACGAAACAAAAGTCTGCACGCACGCCCGGTAAACGCGACGATGTCGTGTCGTCCACCCGTTCGAGTTGCAGCTGCTTTGCAAACTCATTCCTCTGACTTCCAAACAGCGCAGCGACTGGGAGACCGACCGCACAAGCATCTCCAGCTGATCCCTCATATCACGAACCCTTGTTCACGGACTGGAAGACCGTCCGTGTTTACAATTCGCGGAAAAACGGGCTGGCGCGCGGTGAGGTCGAACAGACCGCTATGCGGGCTGCGGCCGAATAGATCCCACATAGCGGTCTGTTCGGCCACAGCCCGTGCGAACCCACAAAACACGTGTTTTTTTTTTTCTGAATTTGATACATATCTCACATATTACACAAAATTATGAATTCAATATAATATAAAATGTGAATATTATGAATCCAAATTACAATAATTATTTAAAGCACATAATTAAACTAATAATTCAATACAACAATTGTCCCGAATACAACAATGATATAATTATTCAGACATGAATTAAATGAAATGAATGTAAAATTGACTGGTGCCTTTGCCAATGGTGCTCAATGAGATCCTCCTGAAGCTAATGGTGAGTGTTTGCCTCTTCAATCTGCCGGTATGTCTGAAAAAATATTTGTATGCAGTCAGGGCCTCTAGCTGGCTTCACACGGCTATGGACATTGTCGTAGAAGAACTCCAAGTTCATGTCTCTCTAATCTTCGATGATCATGTTGTGAAGAATCACACAACATGTCATGATGTTGTTCAGGGTTTGCTTGTCCCAAAAACGAGCAAGACCACGAGCAATGGCAAATCTAGATTGCAAAACCCCAAAGGCTCTTTCAATATCTTTTCGGGCAGCCTCTTGTACCTTTGCAAATTCGATGTGCTTCATAGTTTCGGGGTATTTGATGCTCTTGACAAATGTACACCAAGAAGGATAAATACCATCCGCAAGATAGTACCCCTTGGTGTACTCATGCCCATTCACCGTGAAATTGCAAGCAGGAACATCACCACTAGCAAGTCTAGCAAACAAATGAGACCGTTGCAACAAATTGATATCATTGAGAGTACCCGACATACCAAAAAAACAATGCCAAATCCATAATTCCTCGGATGTTACGGCCTCTAGCACAATTGTTGCATCATGAGACATGCCACAATATTGCCCGTGCCATGCCTTCAGACAGTTTTTCCAAGTCCAATGCATGCAATCAACGCTTCCTAGCATGCCGGGCCAACCTCGCTTCTCATTTGCTGCCATCAACTTTTTAGTGTCTTCCTCATTGGGTGCATGAAGATAGACAGGACCAAAGACGCGGATGATCACTTTGGCGAACCTACGCACTGACTCAATTAGTATCTTCGCCAATGCGAAGATACTCGTCGGCATAGTCAGCCGGAATGCTATATGCAATCACCCGCATAGCTCCTGAGATTTTTGATATGAGCTAAAACCCAACAAGCCTGCGGCATATCTCCTTTGAGTAAAAGATCAAGAATTGGCCTGGCAAGCTTGCACAACTTTTACAAAGAGGGATCGACGCATTCGATACCTTCTCAGGATAGGTAGGATTGACCGTGAAGTAGTCTTGCATCAACATCATGTTCCCGAGATGGCGGTTGCGAGGGATGCAAAGACGGTCAACGATCGATCCTCACTGTCTCCTGCGGTTTCGATCCTCGGCCACCTTCACAGCTATGACCGCCACCACCATCTGCTGCCGATGGCACTCGAGCAACGACTCCATGTCCGAGTCGTCGGACGAGGACGAATCCTTGAGCAAAAATTGCTCGCAAGGGCTCAAATCCATTTACAAAACCGCATCCGAGCTCGCATCAACGAAATTTCATCACTCTCGGTCGATCTGCAAGGGGCAGAAAAGGGGCCCATCGGTTGCGGTCGATCCGGGGCGACGGCGACCCGGGGTGGCTTGGCGAATCAGGGGCAGGCGGTGACTCGGCAGTGGTCGATCCGGGGCGGCGGCGACCCGGGGGTGGCTCGGCTCGGCGGATCCGGGGCACGGGCGAGTGGATCCGGGTGTAATGCGGCCCGGCGGCGCGGTTCCGCCAGCTGAAATGGCCGGAATCGCACGCGGCAGACGCGCAACGACGACGGCGGGCGGCTGCAGGAGGGGTTATGTGGAACGCGCGCGCTAAATGTCGCTCCCGCCAACCGCTTTCGCGAGATACATGGCACCGGAGACGGAGGGGGCTGGGTTTTCGCGGGTCGGAATGCGCAATTTACCGTGCCCCTCAAAAGATTTTAAGAGTCGGATGCGTTTACGGTTTCTGTTCGGATCATTTTTGTAGAATATTAGTTGGGTTACAGGCCCACTTAACAATTTCAGAAAATCCCTAAGGGACCATGCTGTCAATTGAGTGGTGGGAAGTTTACTCCCACATGGCTAGTTGAGAGAGATGTACACCAACTTATAAGGTGAGCTCTTCTCCCACTAGTATGAGTTGGTGTGAAGGAAGGAGAGGTGTTCCACACGCGTGCTCCTCCTCCGCCACCACGCCTCGCCTCGCCTCGTCATAACGCGCGCGCGCGCCGCGGTTTGCGGGTTGCGGAAATGAGCCGAGCCGATGCAATGTTTTGCCTGTCAAAATTGGAGAGTCCATTACAGACACAAAATGAATGTGAGACGTCATATGTAATTAAACGCGTTTTTATGGAGATGAAATGTCTGTAATTAAATGGTTTTTATTGCTAGACCGGACTGGCTATATATATGAGGCATCGCAGCTCAACTCCAAGCGCTTCACACCTCCACTGCTCCCTGGTCGTTCCTTTCACTGCTGCTGCCCTCGGTGATCCCATCCCGTCTACCGCGTACATGACTGACGGGAGAGCAGACCTCCGAAACCCTGCTTCTTCAGATCCTGTACGGGAGAGAGGCGATTAGGTGTTTGGGGAGCGTCTCCTACGCGACTGCTCGCCTCGGTTCAACTACTTCATCTACGTCGACTACTTCTGCGTCACCTTCGTCTTCATCATGAGCACTGACTTCGATCGTGCGGTTGCCGAGAAGGCTGTTGCGGACAAGAGGATCGCAGACGAGGCCGACGCCTCCGCTGCTGCTATGGCCGACTGGCCTACTGGAGGGTATAACACATTTACACCGCTCTCGTTTATTTTCATGTGTGCAGTACTAGTGGTTTGCATAGATGTTTCTACTATCTGCCTAGTGCGTGCGTACATCATCAAAATTCAGTATGTCATTAGCACTACCTATGTCATGTTCATAATTTATTATTGGATTAAATTAATCGAACAATTGCTTAATTTCTCAACAATTTTTTCACGTCAAACCGCGATTATTTTGCAGGTCGAGGCGATATAAGGGTGGCCGGCGCAGGTACTGGACTCGCACCAGACTATCTATGTCCTCTGAGGGCCGGTCAGGTATTCAGAGACGTACGTGTATTTGCACGCGTGCGTGCACGCTCGTTTGCTTCGTGGAATCCATGGAGAATCACCGCCGCCGCAGCTTGTTTGTCGCCATTGTCGTGGTACTCATTTTTTTGGCGCTGATAATAAGAGGTTTATTTATTAAGTGACAGGATTACAATTAGTACCCACAGCAGCAGTGGCGGAGCTAAGCTAGCAAGCCTGGGTGGGCAGGTACAAAGTAATACCCATAATTTCCAATCTCATGGCTGAGTTTATTCTCAATCTCCACTATAATTGCTATGAACTGGGCGGGCCACGCCGATTTTACCAACACGTAGTTCCGTCAGTGCACAGCAGGTTAAACAGACCCTATGAAGCATCCTCCAACCACAGCTCTTTGGATGCTTTGCTCTCAACAAATAAACTAGACGATCTACGACCCTATTCTGCATATGGTGCAGTGCGCCGATGCAAAGCCGCCCGTGCTGTCAAAGCAGAGATATCACAAGTATCACCGTGCCCTGGGTAGTTGGGAGGAGGCTTGGTGGGGGCAAACCTCCGCATGCCAAGTGATCAGATATGAAACACCTCTACTGTTGCTTTGCATCTAATATTGGTGGGACAAACCTCGCGCCAAGCAAATGTTTTTTCTAGTGTTTTGAATGTGCATGTACGCAAGAACAATCAACATGGGCGAAATATTTGCAACCTACCCCTGTCTCATATTTTCCCATGTTTTTTGTAGTATCTCCTGGGGGTTTTAGTATATCAGACGTACCAGTAAACTATTAAGCTGTAAAACAATTGACTTGCATTCGTGCAATATCCATGGTTTCTTGCAAACTGTTTGCTTGTATTTTGCACTAGAGAAACTCAAACGATGCATGGTTTCTTGAAATTAATCAAGTGTTTTAAAATACAAGTGATCTTTGGGGAACTTGCGTTTCACAAGCACTCAACACTGGAGATACTAGGCTTGGCACGCATATGCTCACCAGTCACTAAACACTTCCCCTGAATTTGGAAGCAAAGGGTCATGATGTGTCTCTAGTGTGTAGCTATATCCCACTAGCTTTCATCGGTCTTATCGAATGATCGGAGAGGGGAATGACCACAAGAATAACACATGAAGGGAGGAGTGAGCTGAACACAAGGATGGGTTGCTTGTTGAGAAGCTCGATACTCCTTGTGCTGGCATGCCTGGCCGCGGAAGGAATATGATTGCCAAATCAAGAGGATGGCCAAGTTGTCAGGGTAAAAGGTGTGGACGACCACCGAAGTAATCGGCAAGATGCGAGAGCATGAGAACGTTGTCGTTTTCTAGCCTTCTCCATCAAATTTCCCCAATGCCTCCCATTCTTAAGACACACAACAAAACTCTAGTTCCTAGCTACATGTTCTTCCATTTTGGCTTCTCCGTTCTTAACATGGCTACTGCGTTCATTTCACTAGACCTTTTTCTCTCCTCAGTGCTTTGCTTTGGCCGTTACCACTTCGCTATTGTAGATGGTTTGCTGAATCAATATTATGTAGTGAAGACACAAACATGGGTGGTATATAAAGACATCACAAAGTGCATTCATGGTCGAGGAGTTGCGTAATGAAAGGTCCATGGTTGCCTTCGGCCAGACTCTTCAAAATACTTTACCTGATAGCACATATGTATTTGTGCACATGAATAGAGCATACGCAAAGTAGCATCCTACTATTACTGACAAACATCGGCCAGTAGGTGTGGAGTCAGTCCTAATAGATTTTGTATCATGTACTATTTGAACAGAGCAGAGAGCTAGGTTACAACATGTACGAGAGTCAAAACGTGAGATGTCTCTCCCGAAACCCATCTAGGGTTAAGCCGCCTCCACCCTCTCCCTACCGCCATCAAATCACCACCGGACAAAGCCCGGGCGGGGGGAGGATGGCGGCGGCGGGGCGTCCCTCCGCCGCGGTTATGGGCGTGGTCGTAGCGGTTCTCGTTCGGCGTCTGGGTGGAGATGGTGGAATTGGCTGGCGGTGTTGGCTCCTAGTGACGGTGCCTCATCTTCGGTAACTCCGGTCGGCGCGGCGGTTTCCTGCAGTGGTATGCCGGCTGCTGAATGTTGTGGCGTTCACGGCGGCATCCTAAGGAGTCATATCTGGCATCGCTCAGTTGGCAGTGAGGTCAGTGCCTCCCGCATGGTGGCGGTGCCCTCATTGCTCAGGAAGTGTTTGTTCCAGTGTGGGGGTGGTGACACATGCAGATCTTCCCGGATTCGTTCGACAGTGTGGGGTGCGGAGGAAGATTTGCTCCAGGCGAAAGTTGACAGCGCGACGTCTGAGGACGTCACTCTCCTCCTAGGGGTTGTTGTGGAGCTCTTCTACATCCTCAGCTCTTGGGTCACATCTTCGAGTCAAGGTCTAGACCTTGCGGTGCAAGGTCGAGCGGCAGTGACGATCTCATGCCGCTTCCCCTCCTGAGGGTGTCGTCTTGAAGTTTTTTTTACCCTGGGTGCTTTCCCAGGTATGGACTAGCACGACATCATGGCCAAGGTGGAGCGGCGTAGCATCTACCACACCGACGGCAATGAGTCTCGGTAGCGTGGTGCTGCGGGGGCTCGACGGAGGATGTGTGATGATGGACATGCACATGGCAGTGGCGATGTTTGGCGCCATGGCGCCGTTGACGACTGGTCGGTCTAGCAAAGATGATGCGGATTTCTTCCTGGAGATGGGTCATCGGTACGATGGTGGTGGTGGCTTCTGAGGTGTGTGCATGTGGTGTACACTTTGGGTTAGTTGCACCGGGTGTATGCTCTAGTACATCATGTGAGCAGATAGGAGTTCTAGATTGTGGGGAGTGATGACACTTCCCATTATTGAGTGTAGGTGTGAGTGGTGGACTCGGGTTTTTTGATGTATGTTCTTGTCAGATATTTGTTGAATAATTGAATAAAGATGGATGTGTGCATCTATTGATGTCGAGGCTTGGGGTTTCAACCTCCTTTTTGAAAAAACTATTTGACCAAACTAATGAGGCCATACATGGGTTTTCAACTAGGAGAGGAACCTGAGTAAACTCCATGCAATGCATTCAACAAAGAAAAACGTCGCGTGAATAACGGCATGGACAGATTCAACTAATGAAGGTCGTACCTAGAGTTTTTATCCCTAGAACTTGAGCTCATGCACTCACAGAGCACCACCAAGCCAATGTTGCCTTGTGCGGCCATAACTTGCTGATCCATCATTGCACAGCGGCGTAGACGCACAGTCCTAACATGGACCTAGCCACGAAAATAGAACCATTTCCATGCAACACTTGCTGCTGAGAAGCACGTAGGGACGCCCGTCATCCCCGCCGATCCCATGCCACTAAAGGCCTGACTACCGATGCAGAGCCAATTTGGATCACTCACACTGAGCACCTTGGACAAGGGTGGAATCCCATCATCAAGCAAAAGTTGAGTCGCCACATGCCATCTTGGGTCATGTAGAGCACTCAAAATCTCCGCATCGAGCGGGAGACATCCAATGACTGAAGCACGTTGGTGGGAACCTTGAATAAGAGGCTAAGCACATCGATCTTACGCCTCGTAGACACGGTTAGCAGCATGGGATCGCGCCGCCATGTGCAAAATAACCAATGCGGGCGCAACTACATAGTCACAAATTGCCTCCATACAGGAACCAGGAAGATGTGTTGCCATCGTGAATCACCACCACCATCATTGATGCCATGACCGGCAGCCACGCTTCCCAATTGAATAATTAAATTGTATGAAGATATGTAAACTGATAGTGCTACTCCCTCCGTTCCCTACATGTTCAGTGTGCATGCTCGACCCCAATAAACAAGTTGAGCATGTAGCCAGTTCTGTTTAGAAACTGATAAAAGCAGTTTTTGTGCGACTTGAGGCTTATTATTGTGTTTGTTGCTACTGCTAAAGAGCTATCTCTTTGCAATCCTTGGCTTCTCTTCTATGCAACCACCCTTTTGCAATTGTGTCCTTAGCAACAAGTGGCCTTGCATTCCAAAGATAGTGCAATTAGCTTAGTTTGGATGTATAGACTAAGAGTTCCCAGTGTCCATTTCTGCTTTCATGTAACTGAATATTTTAGTTCTCTGAATCATAATTATTCCGCAAGAAGTTCTGAAACAATGCAACTTGCATGGATTGGAAAAATACATTGTCTTTGCTGCCTTAATCTAGCTGCAATTACCATTGTAGTCTAGTCTGGTGTCCTCCAAATGTCCACAAAGGGGCTCAGGAAAGTAACGAGCAGGAGCACTGGTTTTTCTTAGGAAAAGCAGGAGCACGGGTGTGTCCTAGATCTACCGACCAATCTGGTCTCGCGTGTTGGTTTTGTGTGGTGGTGTTTTATCGTAAAAAAGACGGTTCATGCAACAGCGCCGAGGTGCGCCCCAGATCTTAGTGTGCGTCACTGATGGAAGAGCATCAAGGAAAGAAATGGCAAGAGGCCAGGGCATAAGAGCAATACTATCTTCTACGTTTTCACATCAATTTCCCCTAACGCCTCCTATTCTTAAGTAAGACACATCCAGACTCCGATTCTTAGTCACATGCTCTTTCATTTTTGGCTTCTTGACATGGCTACTAGCTACCACTTCACTAGACTGTTTTCTTTCCTAGGTGCCTGCTTTGGCTCTTACCACCTTACTACTCTACATGCTTTGATGAATCAACAGTACGTGATGAAGAGTCAAACATGGGTGGTATATAAAGGCAGCAAAAGGTATTGATGGTTGATAATATGTGCAACAAAAAGGTATGTGGGTGCATTTCATTCGCTCAGACTCTTCGAGATAATTAACTGAGAGCACCTCTAAATTTGTGCACATGAACAAAGCATACACAAAGTGGCATCATAGTATTATTGACGAACATCCGGTAGGTATGGAGTCACTCCTAATAGATTTTGTAACATATGCCTTATACTCATTCAAATATCACATTAAGATTTATAGCTAGCCATTCCCCCCAAAAGGGGAGTACTTTGACCTCTACATCACATGATGCACACCTGCATACTATTAAACATGAAATAAGTTCCAAGTCACGGAGTACTATACGGTAAAATAAATAAATGAAAAACACGAACACGGGCGGTCAGACCAGAGATTATCTAGCTCATTCACATAATCTACGAGTGGCTCACCAGCCAAACTGGTTGAACAATTGTGCAACCATCTTCATCCGATTACACCTAGAGACCATAAGCGCTCACATCCACACGCTGCAGTGATGACCACATACAGATTAAAGCCATAGCTCTATAGATAACCTGCAAGAAATTAGGAGAAAATGGTCTGTTTAAGACGTAATCATTCCGGCAATTTCAATTCCCTAGAGAATGGCATAAACTCCCACACGAATTTGGCCCTTCAGCATATCATGAATACCACCTAACCAGTTTCTAAAAAAATTGAACTACTCGTTGGTGGTGCTAATTTGCATGTAACATGAACCATGCGCCAAATAAAGGTAGTAAACGGGCATGATAGAAATAAACGATAAATTATCTCCTCCTAATCACAAAAACAACATTTTTGCTGCCATGCCAGTTACGCTTAGCAAGGTTTTCTTTGGTAAGAACTACATTCCTATGCAAAAACCACATGAAACTTTGATCTTCGAAGGAACCTTTGTTTTCCAAATATGCTTTCTGGGAAAATAGGTCCAGAATCTATGAGATCCGCATACATAGACTTCATAGTGAAGACACCATTAGTGGTTAATCTCCACTCGAATTAATCTACCATCTAAGTTAGATTGATTGACATCAATCTAGAGCTCAAATGAATCCACCTAGTTCATTTAACACCCAGCAATGCCCTGCAAAATTGGTTGTTCAAAGGGCCACCCCGAAGATCAGAAGCCATTTGAAAGGATCGATATGGTTGACTAGAGGGGGGGGGGTGAATAGGCAACTAACAATTTTTAAGCTTTTCTTTACCAAATTAAACTTTGCAACAAAATAGGTTGTCTATATGTGCAACTAAGTGAGCAACCTATATGATGCAATAACAACTAGCACACATGCAAGCAAAGGATGTAAAACAAGTAGGCTTGCAAAAGTAAAGGCACGAAATAACTAAGAGTGGAGCCGGTGGAGACGAGGATGTGTTACCAGAGTTCCTTCCTTTTAAAGGAAAGTATGTCTCCGTTAGAGCGGTGTGGAGGTACAATGCTCCCCAAGAAGCCACTAGGGCCACCGTATTCTCCTCACGCCCTCACACAATGCGAGATGCCGTGATTCCACTATTGGTGCCCTTGAAGGCGGCGACCAAACCTTTACAAACAAGGTTGGGGCAATCTCCACAACAATTGGAGGCTCCCAACAACACCACGGAGCTTCACCACAATGGAGTATGGCTTCGAGGTGACCTCAACCGTCTAGGGTGCTCAACACCCAAGAGTAACAAGATCCGCTAGGGATAAGTGGGGGAAATCAAATTTCTCTTGGTGGAAGTGTAGATCTGGGCCTTCTCAACCAATCCCGAGCAAATCAACAAGTGTAGATCTTGGCGAAAATGGAGCTTGGAGCAACAATGGAGCTTATGGGGGAAGAGGTAGGTCAACTTGGAGGAAGAAGACACCTTTATATAGTGGGGGAACAATTCCACCGTTACCCCACTGAGCAGCCCCCGCACAGAGCGGTACTACCGCTAGGGCAGGGCGGTACTACCACTGAGAGCGGTACTACTGCTCCCTACCCAGCGGTACTACCGCGCTGGCGAGGAAGACAGGGCCCTAGCCCCATCGCGGTACTACCGCGGGAGAAGAGCGGTACTACCGCTTCTACTACCGCTTCTAGTACCGCAAAACCCGACACGAGAAAACACGGTCTTGAATCGAGGAGGTAGTAGCGCGGAACAGCTGCGGTACTACGGCCGAAGCCCGCAAGCAGTACTACCACCCTGCGGAGCGGTACTACCGCTGGAGAGCTTCGGCGGTACTACCGCTGTAGACCGCGGTACTACCGCTGGCACAGAACGGAGCAGGTACGGAAGAGAAGGGGCAGCCCCAAAGATGCGAAAGGAAGACGACGAGTGTGATAGGGATGTGTACGTGTTGATTCCACCCAAGTCTTACCAAAGCGGATCCCCTCTTGATAGTACGGTGACTCCTACGACACTAGTCCAGCAACACGAAACGAAGGAGCTACACCGTCTTGAATAAAACACCGAGGGGAGGAAATCGTCTCGTGCCAATGGATGAATCTCTGAAAGAACTTAACGCACACGATTAGTCCGCAAAAGCATTGTCGTCAATCACCAAAACCACTTGGGGATAAATATGCCCTTACAATCTCCCCCTTTTTGGTGGATTGATGACAATACGGGATTTGCACAAGCATGATAGAGTAAGCGTACAAACACCACCGTCCTAAAATGTAGATGGGCTCCCCCTAGATGTGTGCTATCTAGATAAGTGCTTTGGACTGCACGACACACTTACTAGGATCAACGCTCCCCCTACATTTTAGAGACCAACAATCTAAGCAAGGTATATGAGAGCAGCATAGATGATTTAACAAGATAAACAAGCAATTCATAAGCTAGATAGTGACATAGATTAATGATACTGGAAAGATAAGGTAGCATATGTCTCACACCATATGACTCGAACTTAGGTCTCACAGACAAACCAACCAAAGCAAATACGAGGAAAACACGAACACAAGAGACGGAAGACACAAATCCCATATCCCTAAACTCTCTCCCCCTTTGGCATCGAGACACCAAAAAGGAGAGGGAGTGTTGCTACGGCTCCAGGTGAGAGCAAACGAGGGACACACACATCAGAGCCCAGCGAGATCATCAGCGCCACCGTCCTCAGACTGGAAGTGCTCGGCATCAGAATCGGTCCACGGGCAGTGCAGCTGAATCCACTCCTCCTCCTCGGTAAGCTAGTCCTCAGACCCACTGTTAACTGTAGCACCTAACTGACGCATGAGCTCCTTGTGGCGACCCCGGGCCTTCTTCTCAGCCACATGAGTCATGTACTGACCGTGAGACTCCATGCAGAACAACTTCTTCATCTTGAGCTTGAGCTTCTTTGCCCAAGAGGGCTCTGCCTCAGAAGGCATGTAGTCATCATCATCATCATCAGCCCCAGTCTCCTCCTCGGTCTCCATGGCAGTAGCAGACGAAGGAACTCCAGTCCTAGGGGCCTGAGTGCCCCAGTTATCCTTCTTCCTCAGACGCTTGACATCGTGAGAGATCAACTCTCCAGTCTCCAGTGACACCTTGGGGTAGACACGATCCCAGGCCTTCTCAGTGAGCAGCATGATGAACGGACCATAAATCGGGCACTTGCGCTCGGAGATATCAGATAGCAGCTCAGACCACATAACATGAGAGATATCCAAGGACTCTCCGGTGTGCTGTCCCTTCTCACGCTGGCAGAAAAGAAGCATGTCCACGAGATAGGAGTCAACCTGGTCCAGATTCCCGATACGAGGGAAAAGAGTCTCTCTGAAGATGCGGTGTAGGATATCCAGATAGGCAGGAAGCTCATAGGTTTCCTTCTTTGTCTCATGGTTGATCCTCAAAGTGCAGTAGGGCCAGAGAGCTTGCTTGTGAGTGGCATTGGGGCGGCCGTGAGAGCGAAAGACGACAGAAGACTCAAGACCTAGATCTTGCACCCCAATCAACTCCATGAACGCTTTCCACTTGACTGAAAGCAACTTGCCATTGGTCATCCAGGTCAGTGTCCTGTCCTCATCAGTCCCAAGGTGAACTATGGCATAGAATTGGGCCACAATATCAGCATCATAGTCCTTGTTGAACTTCATGATCCCAAGAATGTTCAGTTGAGTGCACATCTGAAGAGCTTCACCAAAGTATTCAGGATCTTGCTCCATATGGTCGGTGTTGATGGAGTGCACATTGACATAGAGGTTCTTCTTGGCTTTGAGAACATCGAAGAAGATGGCAAACTGGAACCTATTCCAGAACGGACGGTTGACCAAAGTGGGATCTTGGTCGGCCTCATACGGGTTGCGGCGGCGCCTTGCCCAGAACTCCTTTGGCTGCATTTCTGGCACGGTTTTGCCTGGCTTTGGCTTGACCCCAGGCTTCTTCTGGAGTTGAGGTGGAGGTGGAGCACTTGAAGAACCTCCGGCAGGCTCGGTGGTGCGGTAGCGCTTGGACGTGGCACGACTGGGGTTGACACGACGGGCCTGATGCTCAGGGACCTCATCACCTAGAACCACACACAAGAACACGCAAACAACCAGAAAGAACGAGCATAAGCCACAAAACACGAGCAAAAGGATCACTTAGAGGAAAAAGCATAGTGGAGGCTGGTAGGGAGCGGTAGTACCGCGACCTGCTAGCGGTAGTACCGCTCCGAGCGGTAGTACCACTCCACAGAGAGCGGTAGTACTGCTCCAAGCGGTAGTACCGCCCTGGAGAGGGCGGTAGTACCGCTCGTGACGGGGAAACAGCAGTTTCCTACTACCGTGGTCAGATCCGGCACTACCGTCCTACCAAAATCAAAAATACTCCAACCAAACATCAATCCAACCTGCCTAGAAGCATGCTCCACCCTACTCAAGCCTAGATTTGGCCAAAAATCTAGAGATGCAACTGCTACTGCCCCAAAGATGCTAGATTGGAAATCTAGACAAGAAGAACGAGGGAACGGGGGCAATACCGGCATCCATGGCAAGAGGACAAGGTGGGGATCGACTCCACCGAAGGAAATGGAGAGGGACGCCCCGGAGAGGGAGATCCGCCGAAGCCCTCCCGCGGCGCCGGTTGCTGGAGAGAGAGGAACAGAACGATGGGGCGAGCGAATGGGTATGCGGGAGAAGAAACTCCCCCTGCCCCGATATAACCCCCTGCCTGCGCCTCACAGCGGTAGTACCGCGCTGGAGGGCGGTAGTATCGCTTGGAGCGGTAGTACCGCTCGCCAGCAGCGGTAGTACCGCCAGCAACCAAAAACTGCCTCTTAGACAAAAAAAACTCAAGCACAACAAAAAGATCGGATAGCAAGATCAAGAAATAGACCAACACGGCAGCACACACACTAACCAAGATCCAGTACCCACTCCTTCAAGAGAACCACACGAAAGAAGAGTGGGCTCTGGCCTCTCTCAAGAGAGGGCGGTGGCCGGAGCCACCTATGTTTGAGTCAATTGGTATGGCACCGCGAAGAATTATCCTTGGGCCCATGACCAAAACTTGTCTTTGAAGCACAAGTACCATCAAAAATGGCTAATGTGAAAGAGTTGATTGTTTTATGCATAATGGGGGGAGGGAGAGTTCATTGAGAGAACAACACTCCCCCTATGTCCATGCCTCCACCTAAACTAGACAACAAGATGAGTGTGGTGGGGGGTGCAAGGGTTCAAGTCACATTGCTTGAATCAATGATATTTAGCTCATGCCTTAACTCGCGAAATCTTGCTTCATCCAGGGGCTTCGTGAAAATATCTGCAAGGTTATCATGAGTGTTGACATACTTGAGCTCGATCTCCCCTCGCCTAATGTGATCCCGGATGAAATGATACCAAATCTCAATATGCTTCGTCTTGAAATGTTGCACCAGGTTGAGAGAAATCTTGATGGCACTTTCATTGTTACACCAAAGAGGCACTTTGTCACAAAAGACACCATATTCCTTTAAAGTTTGCCTCATCCATAAGAGTTGTGCACAACAACTACCGGCCGCCACATACTCCGCTTCGGTGGACGAGAGAGACACACAACTTTGCTTCTTGGAAGACCAACTCACCAAAGAGCACCCAAGAAACTGGCACCCTCCGGAAGTGGACTTCCTATCCACTTTGTCTCCCGCCCAGTCAGAATCTGTAAATCCTTCAAGCTTGAAGTTTGCTCCTCTTGGGTACCATAAGCCAAAGTTTGGGGTATGAGCCAAATATCGAAAGATTCGCTTGACCGCCACATAGTGACTTTCCTTTGGTGCGGCTTGAAACCGTGCACATATCCCCACACTCAACATGATATCCGGTCTAGATGCACAAAGGTAAAGCAAGGATCCAATCATGGAGCGATATACCTTTTGATCCACCGCTCTACCATTGGGATTGATGTCAAGGTGGCACTTGGTAGGCATTGGTGTAGTAGCCGGCTTGACATCACTTAGCTTGAATCTTTTAAGCATGTCTTGAGTGTATTTGGCTTGGTTGATGAAGGTTCCTTCTCTTCTTTGTTTGATGTCAAAACCAAGGAAGAACTTCAACTCTCCCATCGAAGACATCTTGAACTTGGAGGTCATGAGAGCGGCAAATTCCTAATTCAAAGATTTGTTAGGAGAACCAAAGATAATATCATCAACATATAGTTGGCATACAAACAACTCCCCTTTGACCTTCTTAGTAAAAAGAGTGGGGTCTATTAGCCCCACCTCAAATCCACGATCTTGTAACAACTCGGTAAGGTGGTCATACCACGCACGTGGAGCTTGTTTAAGGCCATAGAGTGCCTTATCGAGTTGATACACATGATCCGGAAAGTAGGGATCCTCGAACCCGGGGGGTTGCTTGACATAGACCAACTCATTAATAGGACCATTAAGAAAAGCACTTTTCACATCCATTTGTTGCAACTTAAAGTTGTGATGGGAAGCATAGGCAATCAACAAACGTATGGATTCAACACGAGAAACGGGAGCAAAGGTTTCATCGTAGTCGATACCCTCGACTTGGGAGTAGCCTTGTGCTACCAATCTTGCCTTGTTGCGAACAATGTTCCCATGAGCATCTTGCTTGTTCTTGAAGATCCATTTGGTCCCAATGATGTTGTGGTCTCCCGATGGCCTTGGCACCAATCTCCATACTTTGTTGTACTCGAAGTTGTTGAGTTCTTCATGCATGGCATTGAGCCAATCCGAGTCTTTGAGCGCCTCATAGACCTTTTTGGGTTCAACACAAGAGACAAACGCGTGATGTTCACAATAGTTTGCTAATTGTCTACGAGTGCTTACCCCCTTTCTTAGGCTTCCAACCACATTTTCCATGAGATGGCCTTGAGTGGTGATCTTGGAAGCAATCTTCGCGGCACGACGCTCTAATTCCTCCTCGGATGTGGAAGGAGGAGGGTTGACTTGATCATCTTGAGCGCCGTCTTGAGCTTGTTCTTGATCTTGAGCTTGCTCTTGGTCTTGAACTTGCTCGAGGGGAAGAACTTGACCTTGGGCATCATTTAGAGGTTCACCACCATCTTGAGGTTGATCTTTCCCTTGGTCTTGTTCACGAGGTTGAGGGCCTTCACTTTGTTCTTCGGAAGCGTGTGGGTCTTGATGAGGTGATGGCTCTACTTGAGTAGAGCATTGTCCTTCTCCTTCGGCCACAAGGGGTTCCTCAATGGGTAGAATTTGACCAATACCCATTCTTCTTATGGCTTGGGGAGGAATTTCATCACCTACATCACAAGTACCACTTTGCTCCACTTGGGAGCCGTTATTTTCGTCAAACTCCACATTACACGTTTCCTCAATGAGTCCGGTGGACTTGTTGAGGACACGGTAAGCATGAGAGTTTGTAGCATAACCAACAAATATGCCCTCATGAGCTCTAGCCTCAAATTTAGACAACGAACACCTTTCTTGAGAATGAAACACTTACAACCGAACACCCGGAAGTACTTGAGGTTGGGATTGTTGCCGGTGAGTATCTCATAAGGAGTCTTGTTCAAGCCTTTGCGGAGATAGAGCCGATTGGAAGCATGACATGCGGTGTTGATGGCTTCGGCCCAAAAGTTGTATGGAGACTCGAACTCCGCCATCATGGTCCTAGCCGCATCCATCAACGTACGGTTCTTCCTCTCCGCAACACCATTTTGTTGAGGGGTGTATGGAGCAGCATATTGGTGCTTGATCCCCTCATCACTAAGAAACCCATCCAAGGTGTAGTTCTTGAACTCGGTGGCGTTGTCACTTCTTATTGTCAAGATCTTTGCATTGTGTTGACGTTGAGCTTCATTTGCAAAGTCGATGACGGTTTGTTGAGTCTCATTCTTCCTCTTGAAGAAGTATACCCAAGTGTATCTTGAATAGTCATCCACAATCACCAAGCAATACTTTCTTCCTCCAAGACTATCAAAAGATGGAGGCCCAAAGAGATCCATGTGAAGGAGCTCCAAGGGTCTCTTCGAGTAGATGATGGTTGAAGGAGGGTGAGCCTTTTCATGAAGCTTTCCTTTGATACAAGCACTGCAAGCACGATCTTTGGCAAAACTAACATTTGTTAGTCCACGGACATGGTCCCCCTTGAGAAGACTTTGCAAAGATCTCATATTGACGTGGGCTAAACGGCGATGCCAAAGCCATCCCACGTCAACTTTAGCCATTAGGCATGTCGCTATCTTAGTGGGTCGCTCCAAAAAGTTAATCACATAGAGACCGTTCTCGACATGCCCAACAAAGGCTACTTTAAGAGTCTTGCTCCACAAGAGGGCCACGGTATCAATGTCAAAGAATGTATCAAAACCCATGAGTGCAAGTTGACGAACGGAAAGCAAATTGTATGCAAGGGACTCAACAAGCATGACTTTCTCGATCGTTAGATCATGAGAAATGACAACCTTGCCGAGACCCAATACCTTAGAATGTGATGCATCACCCCACTCAACATTGGTGGGCATAGATGGAATCTCTTGCACGTCCACCACCAAGTCCTTGCTCCCGGTCATATGATTTGTTGCTCCACTATCGAGCAACCATGATCCCCCACCGGAAGCAAACACCTACAAGAGATCAAATCTTGGTTTTAGGTACCCATTTAGTAATGGGTCCTTTGATGTTAGTAACAAGGGTCTTGGGAACCCAAATAGACCATTCAATGTACTCATAAGGAGAACCAACGAATTTAGCATAAACATGTCCATCACTAGCACGGCACAACACATATGACGGGTTAAAGTCGCCAGCTTTGTTTGAGGACATGCTTTTGCCCTTTTGGATGTCAACTCCCTTCACTTTTTCCTTCTTCTCCTTAGGAGCACCCTCTCCTTCTTTCACAAACGTTTTCTTGAGAGGAGGAGGACGTTTGGTCTTGTTGTTCTTCTTCTTCTTGCTCTTGGACTTGGGTGCAAACCCAATTCCTTCCTCGGCCACAACTTCCTTTTGATTGCTCAAAAGTTCATTAAGGTTCTTCTCACCTTGAATGCATGTCACAAGGCCTTTCTCAAGTTGATCTTTCAACTTGGCATTCTCCTCCACAAGATGCACATGCTCACAACACGGGTTAGTAGCACAAGCATTATCAATTAATACCATGTGAGGAAAGGTGGCCTTTTCCTTGATGAGCTTAACTTGGAGTTGAGCATGAGACTCCTTGAGGTTAGCGTGAGCACCCTTCAAGACCTTGTGGGCCTTGTCAAGTATCTCAAACTCCTCTTTGAGTCTAGCATGATCAACCCCAAGTTTAGCCTTCTCGGAAGTTAGCACACGAGACACGACAAGAGCATGATCAAGATCTTTCTTTAACTTAGCATGGTCCTCATTGTGTGACTCCTCAAGAGTCAAACGATGCACACGCTCTTCCTCAAGAGCGTTAGAGAGATCCGATATCTCATCGGCATAGTCACGACTATGACCTTCCATCTTAGAGATGGTTTCTTCGTGAGCCTCGATCATGTCATTGGCCTCACCAAGTTGTTCCAAGAGAGCAACAAAGTGCTTCTTGGACTTACCCTTGAGCTTATTCATAAAAGACTCAAATTCATTCACTTCCTAATTAGACTCAACATGTTCATCAATGCAATCCTCCAAGGAGGGATTAGTAATGATGGTGGTTGTGATGTTGGGGGTTACCTTGTTTGAAGCTTTAGCCATGAGGCATTTGGCGGTGATGTTTTTGTTGGGCGAATCAAAGAGAGACACCCGGGGATTAGTAGCAATGGCAACGGACGCCATGGCCATTGCTTCTTCATTTTCATCATCATCGTCATCCTCTTGGTATTCTTCTTGAACCACCAACCCACGAGTGGGTGTCTTCTTGGCAAAGTTGTTCTTGTTGGGGAAGGACTTAGCTTTGTCTTTTCGGATGAACTTGCCACCGTTGTCTTCCCGCTTCTCGTAAGGACAATCCGCAACGAAATGGCTCACATTGCCACAGTTGAAGCAAGTTCTAACTCGTTGCTTGCCCTTGACGCCACTTGAGTTGTTCTTGTTGAAGTTGGGTCTTGAACTCTTCTTGCTCCAAAATTGTCTTGAAGCAAGGGCCATGTGCTCATGGTAATCAAATTTGGTGTCTTCGGGGTTGCTTTCCTCATCTTCCACTTCTTCCTCTTCTTCCACAATAACATTGGCCTTCAAAGCAAGGTTAGACTTCTTTGCCCTTTGAGAACGGAGCACCACATTGTCGGCGGTCTTGTCCAAGATGCTGATTGCAACGAACTCATCCAACACTTCACTTGAGGTCATGGAGTGGAAGTCTGGTTGTTGACGAATGACGGAGGACATGGCCTTATTGTAGGGCATCATGGCCTTGAGGAACTTTCGCTTGATCCAATTGTCATCCGTGTCCTTGCTTCCATGATCTCGGAGTGCGACCGCGAGTTTGGTCACTCTTCGAAAGAGCTCACGAGGTTCTTCATCTTCTTTCATTGCAAACTCATCGGCTTCATCTTGCACCACTTCATAGTTGGAGCGTTGAATGCTAGCACTTCCTCGATAGAGACCCTCGACACATTTCCATGCTTCTTTAGCCATGGCATGGGGTCGAAGATGAGGGAGATCTTCGGGAAGGATTGCATCTTGGATGATGAAGAGAGCACTCTCATTGAATTGATTGTCCACGGCTTCTCGAGGGGTGAAGTTGCTTGGGTCATGAGGATAAAAACCTTCTTCAATGATTCTCCAAAGGTTAGTGTTCACATGCTTTAAATGACGCTTAAAGCGATAGACCCAAGAATCAAAATCTTCATGTTTCTCATATTTAGGAGGAGGACCGGCATGATTCAAATGAGTGGAGGGGATTGGCCCTCCATAAATTGGAGGTTCCACATGGGCAAAGATGCCGGTACCATTTCTACCACTAATAGAAGGACTCTTTTCAATGTTAGCTTCCCCTTTGTCGGGGGTAGCATCCGTCACTTTGTTGGTGGGATCACCCACTTTCATCGGCGAGGTAGATTGTTTAAGTCCTTCTAGGAATTCCTTAAACATGTCCTTGACCTCGGTCGTCATGGAGGTTTTCAATGTTTCCAAAGCCACATTTAATTCCTCACGTGAGATCGAGTTACCCCCATCTCCCGTAGATGAGATCGGATTCGCACCGGAGTGCTCTCCCACCTCATCTACGACATCAACCATACTCTTCGGATGGTAAAGCCCTTAAAAAGAGACGAGGCTCTGATACCAATTGAAAGGATCGATATGGTTGACTAGAGGGGGGGGGGGGTGAATAGGCAACTAACAATTTTTAAGCTTTTCTTTCCCAAATTAAACTTTGCAACAAAATAGGTTGTCTATATGTGCAACTAAGTGAGCAACCTATATGATGCAATAACAACTAGCACACATGCAAGCAAAGGATGTAAAACAAGTAGGCTTGCAAAAGTAAAGGCACGAAATAACCAACAGTGGAGCCGGTGGAGACGAGGATGTGTTACCGGAGTTCCTTCCTTTTAAAGGGAAGTACGTCTCCGTTAGAGCGGTGTGGAGGCACAATGCTCCCCAAGAAGCCACTAGGGTCACCATATTCTCCTCACGCCCTCACACAACGCGAGATGCCGTGATTCCACTATTGGTGCCCTTGAAGGCGGCGACCGAACCTTTACAAACAAGGTTGGGGCAATCTCCACAACAATTGGAGGCTCCCAACAACACCACGGAGCTTCACCACAATGGAGTATGGCTTCGAGGTGACCTCAACCGTCTAGGGTGCTCAACACCCAAGAGTAACAAGATCCGCTAGGGATAAGTGGGGGAAATCAAATTTCTCTTGGTGGAAGTGTAGATCTGGGCCTTCTCAACCAATCCCGAGCAAATCAACAAGTTTGATTGGCTAGGGAGAGAGATCGGGCGAAAATGGAGCTTGGAGCAACAATGGAGCTTATGGGGAAAGAGGTAGGTCAACTTGGATGAAGAAGACACCTTTATATAGTGGGGGAACAATTCCAACCGTTACCCCACTAAGCAGCCCCCGCACAGAGCGATACTACCGCTAGGGCAGGGCGGTACTACCGCTGAGAGCGGTACTACCGCTCCCTACCCAGCGGTACTACCGCGCTGGCGAGGAAGACAGTGCCCTGGCCCCAGAGCGGTACTACCGCTTCTAGTACCGCAAAACCCGACACGAGAAAACACGGTCTCGAATCGAGGCGGTAGTAGCGCGGAACAGCTGCGGTACTACGGCCGAAGCCCGCAAGCGGTACTACCGCTTCGTGGAGCGGTACTACCGCTGGAGAGCTTCGGCGGTACTACCGCTGTAGACCGCGGTACTACCGCTGACACAGAATGGAGCAGGTATGGAAGAGAAGGGGCAGCCCCAAAGATGCGAAAGGAAGACGATGGGTGTGATAGGGATGTGTACGTGTTGATTCCACCCAAGTCTTACCAAAGCGGATCCCCTCTTGATAGTACGGTGACTCCTACGACACTAGTCCACCAACACGAAACGAAGGAGCTACACCGTATTGAATAAAACACCGAGGTGAGGAAATCGTCTCGTGCCAATGGATGAATCTCTGAAAGAACTTAACGCACACGATTAGTCCGCAAAAGCATTGTCATCAATCACCAAAACCACTTGGGGATAAATATGCCCTTACACCATTGAATCCTATTTTCTGAACACAAAATTATATATGGTCGGGTATTGTAGAACTAATGGCATGTCCCCCAACAAGGTATCATCCCAATAACTCATCGATTGGTCACCTCCAGTCTTTAAGGAACCTCTCTTAGAAAAGGATGACTTGACATTCATCAAGCCCATCGACCGGCAGTGCGTGTCCTACCCCCTCCTCAGCCCCTCGCCATAGACACCATTTACCTCTCTGTGCTACCGATCACCACAGTCGTCGTATGCATCCCGCTCATAGGACCCCCCGCACGATGTTGCTTGCAGGATAGGGTCATCGTCGGTTGCATGTCGAGTCTCTATTCCAACACCCGCCCATCACCGTTGCAGCATGTTCCCCCGGCGCATTTGCAGCTCATGTGTGCCAGAGCTGAGGGTTGCATGAGAGGGGGGGGGGATAAGGAGGCACTAGTTGTGGCCATTTCTCTGCCCCGCGATGGTTCGCCCTAGTAGCAGGTGCCGGTGGTTGGTCTGCAGCAGCAACACCCCAATTCGCCCGATGGGTCACGATGGCGAGGGAAGAAAAGGAGAGCAACACGTTCTAAAATGGTAGAAGAAAGGAGCGTTGCTTATGGATAAGAAACGAGATGTGGGGATAGGACATGAAAAAAAGGGGAGCACACAATGGTGGGATCCGACATCGCTCGTGTGACCGAGCAAGCCATGATCAGTCAGCCAGGAGGAATCATTAGCCTCAATGAATTGTGAAACTTTGCCCCGCCATAAAATAATATATGTTTCCAATGCCAATAAAAAGTAACTCTTCCAATGGTATTTAACATCGAGAAAACGGCCAAATAAAACACACGCCAACCAGAAATATCACAAGTACTGTTGCGCCTTGGGCCGTCGGCAGAAGGCTTGGTGGGGAAAACCTCGGCGCGCCAAGTGACTCGGTGTGCAACACCTCTAATATTGATTTGTGTCTAATATTGGCAGGAGAAACCTCTCACCAAGCGGAATATATTTTCTAGTATTTTGGGTGTGAATGATGAACAATCAATGCGGGGAGAAATATTTGCAACATGTCATATGGTTCTCCCTATTTTTGTAGTATTTTCAAAGGGGATTTCCCTAGTATACCGGGCATATGAGTGAACTATTAAGCCGTGAAAAAATGACTTGCAATCGTGCAATATCCATGGTTTCTTACAACTTGTTTACTTATATTTTTCACTAGAGAAAATTAAACATGCATGGTTTATTGGCAATGAATCAAGTGTTTTAAAATACACATGATCTTTGGGGAACTCACATTTCACAAGCACTCAACATTCTTACAATTAATCAAGTGCTTTAAAATACAAATGATCTTTGGGGAGCTTGCATTTCACAAGCACTCAGGCTTCATACGCATATCCTCACCAGTCACCAAATGCTTTCCCTAGATTTGGAGGCATACGCGGCACGATGCCTCTCCAGCTTCTAGCCATATCCCACTACCTTCCATCTCTCTTACTCTGGGGGAGGGGAATGATCACGAGAATAACACATGAAATGTGGAGTTAGCACAACACAGAGAGGGGTTGCTTGTTGAGAAGCTTGATCCTCCTTGTGTTCGCACAAGTGTTCGCACAAAGGAACTTTATAGCCAAATCAAGAGGATGGCCAAGTCGTTGGGCTACAAGGTGTAGACGAACACCCGGCGGACCGGTAAGAGGCCAGAGCACGAGAACGGTGCCGTTTTCTAGCTTTTTCCGCAATTTTCCCCATTGCCTCCTATTCCTAAGTAAGGCACACATCAAAGCTCTATGGTTCCTAACTACATCTTCTTCCATTTTGGCTTTTCGCTTTTTGACACCACTGCTACATGCCATATCATTAGACCACTTTCTCCCTTGGTGCTTTGCTTTGGCTGCTAGCACCTCATTATTGTATATGGTTTGATGAATCAAATAGTGTGTAGCGAAGACTCAAACATGGGTGGTATATAAAGGCAGCAAAAGGTTTTCATTCATGGTTGAGGAGATGCGCAACGAGAGGTCTGTGGGTGCATTTCATTCAGTCAGACTCTTCAAGATACTTAACTGAGAGCGCTTCTGTATTTGTGCACATGAACAGAGCATACGTGAAATAACATCATGCTATTATTGACAAAAATCCGGTAGGTGTGGAGTCACTCTTAAAAGATTTTGCAACTTGCCTTGTACCATTACAAACATTACATTAGGATCCCTAGCTAGCTATGAGCCTGTTCACTGCAGCAACAAATGGGTCAGCATTCCAGTTGCACACGCACACAAAAAAACGTTATCAATTTTCCGAGGAAAAAAAAGGTTAATCTATACAGGTAAAGGTTCCTCCTTCAAAAGAACCCCCATTTAGATTCTCCACGACCGGTCTACCAGCGCGTATAGTTCTCTGCAAAACATTTTAAATTACACATTTTGACAGCCTCGGTTAAGCATTGTCTTACAGCGGCTCCAGTGGTGCACAGCTATACAAAAGCATTGTGTGGTGTGTACTAAATTACCTTAGGTCATGACTTTTTTTGTAACCACCTTAGGTCATGACTTACAACCAGTATCATGTGGTCTTTCTTTAGGTCCAATCTGATGGTGATGATACAAATTTAGTAACCACATCTAGGAGAGCATATTCCTAAACCTGATGGTAAACAAACTATTTGACACCACACAACAATTCTAGCAAATCTGGGCTGTGGCACAAAGATGATAGGATGCACAAGCAGAATTATTTAAACTGCTCTCATTGATGTGCATTCGGATGGGTTCGCAAATGGATCAATACAAGGGGGCAGATATTACTTTGATATGGGTATTCAAATACATACCAAGTCCAACGAGGGGCTCATCAAGCAACAATAAATCAGGGGTATGAACCTAGAAAATCAAAAGTTAAAGACAAAAGTTTATCATCTTCACTTCTAGAAATAAAACGATCAACTCATGATAAAATAATACAAATAATACCAGTTGAATTGCCAAAGCAAGTCGCCTCTTAAACCCACCACTTAGAGACTATAGATCTTTATCCAATGGAGTGGCACTTAGACCAACCTAGCATAAGAAATATCTTCAGGAAATCATTGTGCGTTTTCCCAAAAAATAAGTTCACTCCACAATGAAAATAATATGGTAGCTATGAGAGATAATCATTACAGAGTTAATGGCATTCTAAAGTTTTAAACTGAGCTGCTCCCTCAAAGGAATGTCTGCCTTTTGCCTTGGCCATCCCAAAGTAACTTCTTCAAGTATAGTATGTGATAAGAAGTACCTACAAGTATATGTGTAAATTTTCTTATTTTGCAGTGGAACTTCTCAAGCACTTACACAGATCATAGGCATTCATGTTAACATGTAAAAGCTTATTACTTAAAGTGGTAATTCAATGTTCAAACCTCTCAGGAAACTAAAATACAATACCAACTCTTTGAGAAGCTAACACTTCCGACAAACCCATTGGTTTTCCATTATCATCATACTTCTGAATGCAAATTGAACCAGATGTAGGTTCTGATAGACCAGCCAAAAGCTGAGAAATCAAGCTATCACCTTAAGATGAAATATATACAGAGTAGAACATGTCATGCAACGTTTCAATGCAAACCTGTAAAAGAGTGGTCTTTCCACTCCCACTCCGTCCAAATATCAAACCAAAACTGCATGAATTAGTTGTCTCATCAATACAAAAGGCATTGAAGAAACACAACTATTCCAATATAAAAAAACATGCTTACCTTTTCTCTCGGAGAGATGGGCTGGTTTGATTCAATAAGTTCTGTTCAGTTCCAGGAGGTCGGTAGCTGACTTTTCTAACCTAAAAGAAGTGAAATTGAATATACGTCCATGTAATGTAAAGGCAAACCATGATTGCACAGATGTTATACAATGTACAGTATATCTGAGAGTAGCAGTTTCGCAAACAATTGACTATTTGTTTAACATATTTTAGTTACAAACAACTTGTATTGAATCACCAATATTTATTGTTGACATCAAAATTTTAATCCAACTATTATGTATGTCTCCTATTAAAATACCAATAGGCAAGGACGGAAGTACTACATGTGCATCATATACAACAACTCTGAAGGACATAACAAAACAACAATTCATGATACTTCACTACTGGATGATACCGATTGCGGAGTGCTATCTTGCTTTTGTGCGATAAGATGCTAAGATCCTGGCTTTGAAGATCTGTATAAAGCTTTATTCGGAACAAATGTAACGAAATCCAGATTTTCAACAAAATCTAGGGCCAGAGTTCAGGAAGATTTCTCAGTTTGGTGATTACTACGAGTTAAACAATTGAACTCACACACCCCAAACAACCTATCCGATCCAAGAGTAATGAATCTTACCCGCAGACAATATGTTCATCAACTTTATCAACATTAACACCAGAATTCAGTTGTCTTTCTAGATTAAATTAGTCTTGTGTCCATATGTAAAAAAAATGTCCAAACAGAACTAGGAAAAAAAATCCTCATACCACAAAACAGGGGCAAGAAAAAAAATCACCTCCAATTGGGAGTACCCAGCTGATACCCACTCTGCTCAACATCTCCAAGAAAACCTCCTGGAAACCATGAAGGCACGCAAAGGATAAGAGAACAAAAAAAATGGGAGCACAACGGTTCAAGGATAAGAATGGCATGCCTTGTCATCTTAACCGGAGAAGACAAAACTGTGGGCGTGAAAGCGACGTTGGCCAAAGCGAGCATAGTTTTGAGGTGGTGGGGAGCTTCGGAGGAAGCGGGACTCGAACCGGATGAGGGGACTGGTAAGTGCAGAAGTATGGTCAGATGGGAACTGTTATGCAGCAAAGTGAAGCAAATGCCTATGCTTCAACTCAAGAGAACATTGTGTCACAAAAAAAAAGAGCAGGAAGATTGCAATTCATCTAGTAACAGTTTACATAAGCCCAACGGTGTCAATGGCATGATAAAGTAACAGTTGATGCTTACAATCAACTTCCCCATGAAACTTCTGAAAATGGAGGCAGCAAGTTCAGTATTGTCTACACTACAATACCAAAGAAGCTACTGTACTTCAAACAAAAGCCTTAAGCTTAGTTGTGGTTTCTTCACATTTCGTAACTAAGAATAGTGCTATGTCAGGCTTACTGCTAAGTTCAGTTTGATAACTAACAATGACCCTGCAACTGCAACGCCAGACAAAACTACCTAGAATAGTGCAATAACATAGCACTCACATTGGTGTTGCTCAGTTTCAGATTACAGAAAATCCACCGCATATGCATTGAATAGCGGCCAAACGTGCCAGCTCCTGGTGTGCAGCTTGAAAATTTTCTCACCAGAGTCAGAAAACGCAAACTTCAGTCGGACTAGGACCCCGAGGTACCAATCCTGGCCGCCAATGGAGCATGGGGGATATGGGAGCGTCGAAAGTCGCCGTCCTACTGCCACGATGGGGAGGGCGTCGGCCCGCACCGGCTCGGCATCGACCAGGGAAGGGCGTCGAGCAGGGAAATCGAGGGGGCATCGCAGGCCTGTTGCCTCGATGGGGAGGAGCGTCGGCCTAATGTCGATCAGGGAGAGAGAGCAGGAGGAGACAGGGTTGAAAGAAAAAACAATAAATTACGGAATCCGTTGATCTATACCGTACATTTTTAATTCGATGGCCTACCATAATAGTTTGCAAATTTTCACTAAACGCGCGTTTTCACTGGATGTTTCATTTCTGAAGACGGAGGCCATACTAAGGATACAAAATTTACCAACCGTTCACATGATGACCCCCCTTTTTTTTGGACATGATGACCCCTTTTAGTTTGTCGAGGGGACGGCGAGGGAGACGGATTCCCTGCCGGCGTTCCGGGCAGTGGCTGGTTCAGAGTGGTACGATTGCCGGTGTAAACTGTGTCGACCTCGGTCATGGCGGACGATAGCGGCGTCTTGTGCCTCGTCTCCTTGTCGAAGGCATCATCGGTTGCAATCGTCATTACCTTGTTCCGGCTGCTCTGGGGGAAACCCTATATCTGGATTCCCGGATCGGACGATGAGGGAGCCTTCAGGGCGTCCTCCCTCTTGGGGGCATCATTTTGGAGCAGGTGCTGGATCGAGAGGACAACAGAAGGAGCGGTGTTGTGTCTGCCGCAATGACGACAACGAGTCTTGGCGGCATGGTGCAGCGGAGCCTCGGCGACGAAAGCGTGTTGATGAGCGCGCGCATGTGGTGGATCTTTCTGGGGTTGTGGTGAAGTCGACGACAGTATGGCCTGGCAAGATGATTGCGTTGATCACTCCTGAAGATTGGACGGTGGAAGATGGTAGCGGCGGATCCAGAGCGTGTGCATATGGTGCGCGCTGCGGATTGACCAGATCGGGTGGTGCTCTCGGCCTGATGCGGGGCAGCTGCGTGAGCCGTGAGGTCACTGAATTAGATAGTGCACGTTCATGCGGTTCAGACACATTATCAAGAGTATAGGTGTTGCGACTTTATTCGCTGGATAGGTGGCTTTGGGTTGATCCATGTATTCATGTCATCAGATTGCATGCATCGATCGATGCAGAGGTCGGGGGTAATCCTTCTTTCTGAAAGAAAAAGTTTGCCGTGAGAAGCACTTTGTCTGTAGGATGCTTTGATCCCTTTTATCTATTGTATGAACTCTCACGGTGGAAAGGGCCGGGGGTGTGGTCCAATGGAGGGGGGAGGCAGAAGGAACGGTCATACTTCTGAATGCACATTGAACCAGAGGTAGGTTCTCATAGACCGGCCAAAAGCTGGGAAATCAAGCTATCACCTTATGCGCAAAAAAAAATCAAGCTATCACCATAAGATGAAAGGTACAGAGTAAAACATGGCATGCAACATTTTAATGCAAACCTGTAAAAGAGTGGTCTTTCCACTCCCACTCCGTCCAAATAGCAAACCAAAGCTGCATGAATTAGTTGTCTCGTCAATACAGAAGGCATTCAAGAAACACATCTATTCCAATATAAAACGTGTGCTTGCCCTTTCTGCTGGATGGAGAGAGAGAGAGAGAGAGAGAGAGAGAGAGAGAGAGAGTTTGATTCAATAAGTTTTGCTCAGTTCTAGAAAGTCACTAGTTGACTTAAGTGAAGTGAAGTTCAATATGCGTCCATGTAAAGACAAACCATGATTGCATAAAAGTTATACAACCTACGGTATATCTAACAGTAGCTGCTCCCCAAACAATGGATTATTTGTTGAACATATGGGTTGTGAATGGTGGACAGATTGGGTCGAGCAAACAATTCGATAAAGAGAAGAATAGCTTATGGCTTAGAAACAACGAGCATTCATATGAAATCCATGGCTTGATTTTTAAGGTGATCCCGCAACCGACACATACTATTTGAAAGCCCTTGCTTTACCAACTGGAGCATGAAACTTTCAACCAAATAGGAGGGAGCCGAAAGAAGAGACAAGTGAAAACTATCTAAAGAGAATTAAAAAGAGGTGTGAAAAGTGTAAGGGATCATCTTCAACTAGTAGCTATAGCCATTCACTTTCATCTTTCACTAGAAGGGTGCGCGGTCAAAAAATTTAAATTTAATCAAA
This sequence comes from Triticum timopheevii, assembly GCA_963921465.1. Taxonomy (NCBI): domain Eukaryota; kingdom Viridiplantae; phylum Streptophyta; class Magnoliopsida; order Poales; family Poaceae; genus Triticum; species Triticum timopheevii. The sequence goes on from OY997266.1 coordinate 543,235,276, forward strand.
TTTGTAGAGAAATATATCAAAATGCATAATATCAAATCTGTATTTTTAAAATCATCATGAAATGAATTTCCATACTTTTTTTGTTTGATATAGTGGATGTCGATATTTTTGCTCTGTACTGGGTCAAACTAATACCCCTTATATTTTGGAACTGATGAGATATTTAGTTTGCCGGGGGGGGGGGGGGGGATGATAGTGTGTGTTTTGTTTTTATTTATATACAATGATTTGGTGTCCTTTTTGTGGTGTGATTATGTGTTATCCGCTAACCAAACTATATTTATGTGGGGAAATTTCTGTGTGATGGTTCGCATGTACTATTATACTAATGCTACAATATCACATGGTGGCGCTTCTTTTTTCCAGTTGGTGGGAAGTGAGCAGCGTTAATAGGTTTTTATAGGCCGATCGCTGCTGACTGATTTGAAAAATCGTAGGCCCGATCAAAATCGTAAACCAAATCCAAAATTGAATACCTTAATTGAATGAAAGATCTTTAAAATTGGGGAACATAATGAATTAAAAGAATTGAATGTGAGAGTTTGAGAAAGTATTGATCCGGTCAAAATCGATTGATCCCATTCTAAAATGAATTCCTCAAATAATTGTGAGACCTTAAGAATTAGGAAGCATAGTGTATAGTATAAAAGAATTCAATGAGAGAGCTTTGAGAAAATGTTGACCCGATTAAAAGCAGATGACCTAATTCTAGTCGGAAACCTTAATTGAATGTGGACTCTTTCAAACTAGGGAGCTTAGTGATATAGAGGGTGTGTATAGATAGTAGGCTTTTGGTGCCTCACCGCGGAGAAATTATGATGGATAGGTAGTTGGAGGAAGAGCCGTAGGGTAACAATCAACAAAGTAGCAGACAGCCGAGGCATGAGAACAGCTATGTTTTCTAACTTTCCCCATCAATTTTTCCCAATGCTTCCTATTCTTAAGCGGGACACACATCAAAACTATATGGTTCCTAGCTTCATGTTCTTCTTTCATTTTGGCTTCTCGATTGTTGACACGGCTGCTACGTATCACTTCACCAGACCATTTTTATTAGGTGAGTGAATAGTATATAGCGAAGACTCGAGCATATGGATGATATAAAGTGACGGCGCAAGTGCATTACGGTTGAAAGGTTACTCATAGATGTGCAATGAAAGGGTTTGTGGGTGCATTTCTTTTGGTCAGTCTCGTGGATAATTAAGAGTACTTCTGCATTAACTTGTGCACATGAGCAGAGCACATGAAAAATATCATCCGATGACTACTGACAAATATCCATTAGGTAAGGAGTTACTCTTATTTAGATTTTGCAACATGCCTTGTGGTATTTCAAACACGACACTAAGATTATTTTTTATTTTTTTTGCGCAACATGACACTAAGATTACACTTGAGTACTTCCGCTTTCGGAACAAAAAAATATCAAACATTACACTGCTGGCCATGCGTGTGTGACTGCACAACAAATGGGATAGCTAGTAACATTCTATTTGCACGAAACTTTCATCCTAGCTGGCTGTTGCATGCTTGCGTCACACCACATGTGGAGCGGGACACGGCAAAGTATACCCGCGTGGTTGCATGGATGCATGGCATGTGCAACTTGTTTTGCACGGAGAAGGGACGGAACGAAAGTCTGCAGGTGAACGCGACGATGTCGTGTCGACCCATCCGAGTTGCAGCTGCTTTGCAAATTCATTCCTCTGACTTCCAAACAGCACAGCGGCTGGGAGGCCGACCACACGAGCTTCAGGTTTCCGAGGACTAAATGGTGGCCGGCGCTGGTACTGGACTCGCACCAGACCATCTCCGTACTCTGAGGGTCGGTCAGGTATTCTGAGGCGTATATTTGCACACACGCGTTCTCCGTAGAGTTTTCACTTTTCGGAGAATCAAGATCGAAGGGCACGCTCGTTTGCTTCCTGGAATCCATGGAGAATCGTGGCTGCCGTAGTTTCTTTGTCGCCATTGTCGTGGCAATCGTTGGGATCTTCACCGCGATCTTTGTGCGGTGCGCCAGTGTAGAGCGACCCGTGTTGTCAAAGCAGAAATATCACAGGTATCGCCGCGCCCTGAGCCGTTCGGAGGAGGCTTGGTGGGGGCAAACCTTCGCACGCCAAGCGATCGGACATGCAACACCTCTAATGTTGCTTTGCGTCTAAATATTGGTGGGACAAAGCTCGCGCCAAGCGTGATGCTTTTCTAGTACTTTTTCTAGGGGTTTTTTCCTGGTATAACGGACGTACCATTGAACTGTTAAGCTCTAACAAAAAAGACTTGCATCGGTGTAAGATCCATGGTTTCTTGTAACCCGTTTGCTTGTATTTTTCACTAGAGAAACTCAAACGATGCACAGTTTCTTATAATTAATCAAGTGTTATGAAATACATATGATCATTGCAGAACTCACATTTCACAAGCACTCAACACTAAAGGTATGCGTATGCTCAATAAATATTTTCCCTGGATTTGAAAGCAAAGGCCACTGTGCGCCTCTGGCGTTTAGCACCATATCCCACCAGCTTTCATCTCTCTTGTTGAACTATCAGGGAGGAGAATGACCAGAAGAATAACACATGAAGAGAGGGGTGTGCATAACCCCGGGAGGGGTTGCTTGTTGAGAAGCTCGATACTCCTAGTGTTAGCGTGCGTGGCCTCGAAAGGAATTTGATCGATAAATCAAGAGGACGGCCAAGTCGTCGGGGTAAAAGGTGTAGAAAGCCACCTGGGTCATTGGTAAGTGGCCAGAGCACGAGAAGAGTGCCATTTTCTACCCTTTTCAGTCAATTTTCCCCGATGCTTCCTATTCCTAAGACACGCGTCAAAATTTTATGGTTCCTAGCTACATATCCTTCCATTTTGGCTCCTCGTTTCTTGAAACGACTGTCACGTACCACTTCACTAGACCACTTCCGCTCCTTGGTGCTTTGCTTTGGCTGCTACCACCTCACTATTGTATATGGTTTGATGAATCAATAGTGTGTAGCAAAGATTCAAACATGGGTGGTATATAAAGACAACAAAAGGTTCATTCATGGTTGAGAAGATGTGCAACGAAAGGTTCATGGGTGCATTTCATTCGGGCGGACTCTTCACTGCCTAATTGAGAACACCTTTGTATTTGTGCACATGAGCATAGCATGCGCAAAGTAGCATCCTGCTATTATTGATAAACATCCGTTAGGTACGAGTCACTTCTAGTATCATGCCTTGTACTATTTAACCCACCCACTGAGGCTATAACTTGGGTTTTCATCTAGGAGAGGAACTTGACTAAATTTCATGCAATACCTTCAACAAGAGAACACTGCATGAACAACAACATTGTTAGGTTCAACCAGTGACGGTCATACCTAGAGTTTTTTCACCCCTAGAACTTGAGCCCTTGCACTCATAGAGCACCACCTAGCCAACGTCACCATGTGCTGCCATCACTTGTCGATCCATCAACGCACAGTCAGGCAGATGCACGGTCCTAGCATGGACCTAGCCACAAAATTGGAACCATGTTCGCGCAACACTTGATGCTGAGCAACACATAGGGACGCCCATTATCTCCGTCGATTCCATGCCACCAAGAGGCCTGACCACCCACGCAGAGCCAATTTAGACCACTCACACCGAGCACCTTAGACAAGGGCGGAACCCACACATCAAGCAGAAGTTGAGTCGCCAGATGCCATCTTGGACCATGTAGAACACTCCAAACCTCTGCATCGAGTGGGAGACATCCAATGACTGAAGCACATTGTAGGGAACCTCCAATAAGACGCTAAACCCATCGACCTTGCGCCCCGCAGAGACGGTTAGCAGCATGGCGTCACGCTGCCATGTGCATAACCGATGCACGGCAAACTACGCCGGTAACAAATTGCCTCCATATAGGGACCAGGAAGATGCGTCGCTAACGCCAGAAAATGGTAATCATGAAAATTCACCATTGCCACGAACTAAGGAAAGAAAAGCCTCTGTCGTGAATCACCACCGCCGTCGTTGACGCCACGACCGGCTAACACGCTTCCCAATTGAATAATTAAATTATGTGAAGATATGTAAACTGTGTAAATAGCACTAGTCTCTCCGCTCCTAACAAATTAAGTGTGCATGCTCTACCCCAATAAACAAGTTGAGCATGCAGACAAATGGGTTTAGAAACTGATAAAAAACAGTTTTTGTGCGACTTGAGGCTTATTATTGTGTTTGTTGCTACTGCTAAAGAGCTAACTCGTTGCAATCTTTGGCTTTTCTTCTATGCAACCACCCTTTGGCAATTGTGTCCTTAGCAACAAGTGGTCTTGCATTCCAAAGACAATATAATGCAAAATTAGCTTAGTTTGAATGTTTAAATTTAAGAGTTCCCGGTGTCCGTTTCTGCTTTCATGTTACTGAATATCTTAGTTCATCAAACCATAATTATTCCGCGAGAACTTCTAAAATAATGCAGCTTGCATGGGTTAGAGAACACATTGTCTCTGTTGCCTTAATCTAGCTGCAGTTACCATTACAGTTTAGTCTGGTCCAAATATCCACAAAATAGCTCAGGCAGGTAACAAGAAGGTGTACTGGTGTGTCAGAACTTATAATCTGGTCTCCCGATGCTGTTTTATGGTTAAAAAACAAGTTCATGCAAGAAGGCCGATGTGCACCCCAGATCTTAGTGTGGGTCACTGGTGGAAGAGCGTCAAGGAAAGAAATGGCAAGAGGCCAGGGCACAAGAACTCAGAAAGAACTATCAAGATGGAAGTTATCCTATAGATGTTGTATCCATGCCTGTTCGAAATGTGAATTATAGTATTTTTTTTTCTTGTGGGAATGGAAATGAAAAACACGAGATACTTTTCCGATAAGAATCTACAACGCACTAGAACGCCCTTGTTGACGATTCTTTACTGCGACGGCGCCTCTAGGTTCTCCCATCAATTTCCCCAATGCCTCCCATTCTCAAGTAAGACACACATCCAGACTCCGATTCTTTTAGGATCTCTCTCATTTTTGGCATCTCGACAAGGCTATACCACTTCGCTAGACCATTTTCTCTCCTCGGTGCTTGCTTCTGCAATTTAGCTGTTGCCATCTCACTATTGTATATGGTTTGATGATCTGATACTATCATATACAGTAGTTAAGACTCAAACATGGGTGGGATATAAAGACGGGGAAAACTTCATTCATGGCTAAGGAGAAGTTCAACCGAAGGTCTCTGGGCGCATTTCATTCGGCCAGACTCTACAAAAAAATTAACTGAGAGCACATGCCGCACATCTGTATTTGTGCACATGAACAGAGCGTACGCAAAATAGCATCCTAGTAATTATTGGCGAACACCCGGTAGCTATGGACTATGGAGTCACTCCTAATAGATTCTGTAGCATGCGCCTTCTACTCATTCAAATGTCACATTAAGATTTCTAGCCAGAAGGGTTCGCGTCCGTGGCCCCATCCCCATTTCCACATGTGCCCCACTTGATACAAGCACGCTCATGTGCCCCACTTCACTAATAACTAGCTACAAGCACGCTCATGTGCCCCACTTGCACAGCCTCTCAATAGCGAGCCTCATGCCGCCATCGACATCTCACCATGTTCACTGCATTGCATGGTGACACAAGTATCTCACCTTGCATGCATCCGCTGAAACTCGTCTGTATATGCACACGTACACATTGCCTAGACTACAACATGCTACATGAACACCTAAATACATGTGTTGACACCAGATTTTGGCACGGCCAAGAACTTAATTAAGATGGCCTCAAATGGAGAAGTGTTGAAAGTGAGAAAGCTCCGTATCGTTAAAAGGAGAAACTTTGATATTTGGGCCATAGCCATCCGGTCTCATTTCTAAGGCCGAAGTTGTGTTCGAAGTATTCAGATTTTATATTCAGAACACTATTCGGCTGGTTATGCCCCCAAGATGGCCTCATACGAGAAAAGTTTCTACACGGATTGTCTTCGCCTCGTCGAAACGATCGATTTTGATATAAAAACGTCTAAATCGGAGTCCGTATGCAAAAGTTAGAGCCAAAACAGTGTGCTACATAAGTCTGCCCCGGAAGTTCCGGGCAAAACTTCCGGGGAGGTTCCGGGCTAAACCGAAAGTTTGCAAGCGGTGCGCCCCGAAAACTGGAATTTTAGCATTATTTGCAGATTTGAGGGGCCAGTTTCGACATCAAGATGACCTCGGATGAAAAAGTGGTCAACTAAGGAATTTTTCTCCATTGCAAGATCTAGAACTTTGCTTTGGGACCATCGCGATCCAAGGCCATATGCGACCTGCAAGAGCTGTGCAAGAGGGCAACTTGATGTAAGTTTATCCCGGAAGTTCCGGGCTGGACGGAAGTTCCGGCCCTCGTAGTCCGAGTTAGGTTATATTTTGATGTTTTGGACGGGATTTGAGTCCTTTTCTTGTACGGAAAGTCCAGCCACCACATATATATGTAAGAGGTGACGGCCGATTGAATAAAAACACAATCGACAAATCAATATACAACTTTACCCTAGTTTTTACATCTCTCCCTTGTTCTTTCTCTCTCGTTCTTCGTTCGTTCTTCGTGTTGAAGGGCAGCGATCCTCGAGGTCCTAGGGGCGAGCGAATCGACCTAGGGCAGCCCATAGCCACCGCGCGTCCAGACAGGGTCCCTCCCGGGCGCGTGGGTTTCGGGTCCTGAAAAGCACCCGCTGGATTGCTTGCGGACCGCGCTTCCGGACGGGTCTCCTTCGGCGTGAGCTGCGGTGCATCACCCTCGGTGTTGGAGGTACACGGTGACATGTTCGTGTGCGAACACACTTTTTGGCGACTCCGCTGGGGACGAAAGATCAAGAATCATCATCAACTATGTCTAATCTCCCCAAGCCCTCAGAAGTTGACGCCGACAACATCATTAAGCCCGGTCTTGATGAACTATCGGATGAACATCACCAAGCCTACGAAGCGTGCAAGAAGCAGCGTGAAGAGGCTTTTGAGGCGCTCAAGAAGAAGCGCGAGGAGGAGGATTTGGAAGCGTTTCTTTCAAGTTTCAAGAAGGACCGTTAAGGCAACATCACTCCAGTTGGAAACGTCAATTTTCCTCCCCTCATCGACGAACAAGATGTAATCACTGTGAGTAAAGTTTTTTCTCTAGAGCAAGTGGCTGTGATTGAAAGTCTTGTTAGTAAGGGTAATGTGATGGCATACAATTCTTTTGTGGCTAGTGCTAATGCTCAGAAAAATATGCCTCCATCATCTAGTGGTACTGTTGGTATATCTGAAAACCCTAGTCTGATTTTAGCTATTTCATCGGCACCGCCTATGCAACAACAATATAATATGCCGTTGAATTTTTACCCTACTCAAACCAACCAACTTGTGGCTGCACCTACATACCCTAATCCTATTATGAGTGTGCCCAATTCAGCGTCAACGCCGAATCACTTTGCCACACCACCCATAGGTGCAAGCATGTTTGGTCTTCCGCCGAATTATGGTCGGCTCCCATCCCACAAGTTGCACCAATAGCTAGTACTCAGGTTGCTCCTATGTCATTGCCACAAACATCTTCGTCTACCTCGGATCCAATTTTAGCTAAATTAAGGGAGGATTTGCATAAGATGTTTCTAGAAACTTTCGAAAACGAGCCGAAAATAAAGAGTCGTGTGTATCAAAAGCCTTATCCTGAACACTTTGATGCAATTTCTTACCCTCAAGGTTAGAAGGTTCCTGATTTTGTTAAATTTAGTGGTGAGGGTACGAAAACAACTTGGGAACATGTGAGTCAGTATCTAGCACAGCTGGGTGAAGCAGGTTCCATAGAAGAGTTGAAAGTGCATTTATTCCCTTGTCTTTAACTAGCACCGCATTTTCATGGTTTGCTGCTTTACCACATGGCTCAATTCTCTTGTGGTCGCAATTAGAGCAAAAGTTTCATGATCATTTTTATAGCGGCGATAATGAGCTAAAGTTGTCACATCTTACATCGGTCAAGCAAAAACATGATGAATCGGTCACCAATTATGTCAAGAGATTTAGAGACATAAAAAACCGATATTATAGCTTAGTGATAACTGAGAGAGACTTGGCAGATCTTGTTCTTAATGGTTTGAAAACTCACATTAAAGAGAGGCTAGAAAGTTATGAGTTTTTGAACATTAATCAAGTCTTACAAAAATCTTTGGCTCAAGAGAGTCAAAGTAAAGAGATTCATAGGTCTACAACCGATCGTCCTAGAATGCATATGGTTGAACACAATGGTGATAATTCGGACGATGAGGTTGATGTTTATACTACTGAGTTTGTTTGGTCCTCAAAGGCCAAACCCTATACACGCAATGCTCTTAAGCCGATTCGCAAGAATCATCATGAGGAGATGAGGTTTACATTTGATATATCTAAGTGTGATAAGATATTTGATGCTCTCTTGTAGGATAAGATGATTAGAATATCACACACCATACCGCCGTTTGACGAGCTGAAACGGCGTGCTTATTGCAAATACCATAATTCATTTTCTCATGCGACTAACGATTGCAATGTTTTTCGACGACGGATACAATCGGCCATTAATGATGGACGATTGAATTTTGCTGAGATGCAAGTTGATAAACAACCCTTTCCGATAAACACCGTGTACTTGGAGGGAAAGAAAATGTTAATTCGGCCTAGCATAGCCGAATCTGCTAATAAAGATAATGTTGTTATTGGTGAACCCAGGAAAGGCAAGGAGGGCGACAAAGTCTTGGGAAGAGAGGTTGTGCTTGATAAGCAACCAGATGGCAAGGAAGTATTGAAGATCACCATAAAAAATCCTGCACTCGGGGAGAAACCACAAGTACAAGAAGATAATCACGTTAACTTTATCTGAAAGTGCAACTAATCCCCGGGTGGTTTTGGTAATTAATAACAACATATATATCATTGAACTAATAGTTTCTTGAGAATCATTTCAGAAAGTTCAGTGATATGGGTATGGAAAGGACTGAAGAATTGGACCCCTCAAAATGCTAAGGCAAGCATTGGCAAAAGCTCAAGACTCCATTTTTGGTTTAGTGATCCAAGATCACATTGAGTCTATAGGAAAGCCAATACTATTAAAAGGGGATGAGGTTATGATAATGATCTGGTTGCTCAAAGTGCTTAGTGATACATCTCCTAAACTATCAGCAACTCTCACTTCCATAATACACTCATAAGTAATCTCGGTCCCACCGATTTTCCAAACCCAGTCACACCGAGATGAACCACCTCAGCCATATAGCCAAACCCTAGAATTCTCGGATTTTCCGATTCTGAACTCGGTCTCACCGAAACTTGAGTTGCCAAGCTTCTGTAACCTTCTATCATCAAATCGGTGTCACCGAGATGATGAAGTCGGTCCCACCGAGATTGGCAAGCTCTTGTCTTTGGACGAATCGGACTCACCGAGTTTGTATTTTCGGTCCCACCGAAAATCCCAACGTTCACATGATTTGAACTTTCGGTCTCACCGAGTTGTCAACTTCGGTCTGACCGAGATTGGTCAAATGTGTGTAACGGTTGGATTTTGTGTGGAGGCTATAAATACCCCTCCACCCCCTCTTCATTCGTGGAGAGAGCCATCAGGAAGAACTACCACTCCTACCTTACATTTCTGAGAAGAAAACTACCTACCCTTGTGTTGAGATCAAGTAGCTCCACTCCCACCATATGAAACTTGATCTCTAGCCTTCCCAAGTTGCTTTCCACTCAATCCTTTCTTCCACCACAGCCAAATCAGTGAGGAGAGTTGAGTGTTGGGGAGATTATCATTTGAAGCACAAGAGCAAGGAGTTCATCATCATCAACACCATCTATTACCTTTTGGAGGGTGGTGCCTCCTAGATTGGTTAGGTGTCGCTTGGGAGCCTCCGTCGAGATGTGGAGTTGAACCAAGAAGTTTGTAAGGGCAAGGAGATCGCCTACTTCGTGAAGATCTACCCCGAGTAAGGCTAGCCCTCCGTGGGCGTAGGCCATGATGGCATAGACAAGGTTGCTTCTTCGTGGACCCTTCGTGGGTGGAGCCCTCCGTGGACTCTCGCAGCCGTTACCCTCCGTGGGTTGAAGTCTCCATCAACGTGGATTGACGATAGCACCACCTATCGGAACCACGAGAAAAAATCTCCGTGTCTCCAAATTGCGTTTGCTCTTCTCCACCTCTCTTTACTACATGTGCAATTTACTTTCCGCTGCCTATACTCTAGAATTGCATGTGTAGGGTGATACTTGACTTGATCATCATTGTGAACTTGCCAAAAACTTGTCTTTATCAAAAGGCTGAATTTTTATATTGTCAAGTAGTCTAATCACCCCCCCTCTAGACATACTTTCGATCCTACAAGTGGTATCAGAGCTTTGGTCTCCATTGTATTGGTTTCCATTGCATTGGACTCCATAAGCTTGGTTTCACAACCTAGGAGAGTATGGCGTCTAGTGAGGGTAATTTTCGTAGAGGTCCTTACTTTGATGGTGCAAATTTTGCTAGTTGGAAGCATAAAATGAAAATGCATATTCTTGGTCATAACCCAGCCGCATGGGGCATTATTTGTGTTGGTTTGCAAGGTGAGTTCTTCGAGGAAGGAAAAATTCCGGATCGCGAAGCTACAACGGATGAATTGCGGATGTTGCAAAACAATGCTCAAGCTTGTGACATTCTATTCAATGCTTTGTGTCCCGAGGAGTTCAACAAAATCAGCCGTCTTGAGAATGCAAAAGAGATTTGGGATACTTTGGTTGAAATGCACGAAGGTACCGAGTCCGTGAAGGAATCAAAGCTAGATATTCTTCAAGGTCAACTTGACAAGTTCAAGATGAAGGATGGTGAAGGAGTCGCTGAAATGTACTCTAGGCTTGCTCTCATCACAAATGAGATTGCCAGCTTAGGAAGCGAAGAAATGACCGACCGATTCATCATCAAAAAGATTCTCAGAGCTTTGGATGGAAAGTATGACACCGTGTGCACTTTGATCCAAATGATGCCAAACTACAAGAATCTCAAGCCAACCGAAGTCATTGGAAGAATTGTTTCTCATGAGATGACACTTAAGGATAAGGAAGAGCTTCACAACAAGTCAAGTGGTGCTTACAAAGCTACAAGTGATGCTCCCACAACCTCAAGTGACAAGTTAGTTTCCAATGAAGAGATAAGCCTAATGCTCAAGAACTTCAACAAATTCCACAAGAGAAGAGAAGAATCTCCAAGAAGAAGAAGCTCAAGAGATGAGTCACCTCGGAAAGAGAGAAGGAGCAGAGATGATCGTTATGAACGAAGACCCTCTCGGAGAAGCAAGGATTCGGAGAGGAAAGACAAGTCATCAAGGAGCTACACAAGAAGAAAACATCAAGCTCATGTAGGTGAATGGGTCTCCGGCTCCGACTCCGACAATCATTCCGAAAGAAGCTATCACTCCAACTCCGACTACAGTCAAGATGAAGGTGTTGCCGGTCTTGCTCTCGTGTCCTCCAACTTCAACTCCTATGACTTATTTGATTCACCAAATGAGGGAATTGGAAGATGCTTCATGGCTAAAGGCCCCAAGGTATCACACCCTGAATTCATTGACTTTGATAGTGATGAGGATGACTTGCTTGGTGAAGATGAGCTTTTACATGACAAATCTAGTGAGACTAGTAATGATGAACATGCTAGTAGTCTTTATAGTCGAGAAGAGTCGAATGACAATGCTATGAAGGAGATTGAGCGTCTAACTAAAGAACTAAACACTCTTAAGTTAGCTCATGAAACAACTCAAGAAGATCATAGAGAGCTCCTAAGATCTCATGAGAAGCTACGCTTCGAGAAGCTCAATCTAGAGCAAGAACATGAGTTCCTAAAAGCAATCAATGACGATCTTCGAAAGAAGAGTTCTTCATATCTTGCCAAACGACTTCTCTTGTCTAATTTCTTGCCACCTATTAAAACTAAGCATGAAAAGCATAAGAAAAATTCTTCATCTAGAAGCAACAATATTGGTTCTAGTAGTTCTCTTGATTCCACTAACAATGTTTCAAGCCAAGTTACACTTGAGCAAGAAAATAGTTTATTGAAAGGGATTATAGAGAAAGGTGTCTACAAGAGCCTTGCCGGAAGCAAGAACTTTGAGGAAATTATTCGCAAGCAAGGGAGGCACCGGAAGAATCAAGGAATTGGTTTTGAGCGAAAGTTCAACGCCGAGGGTGTTGAATGGGAAGAAGGTCAATATCCCACTCCAAAGTTTGTTTCTCAAAAGGAGAAGTACGATCCTACTTCTTCCAATGTGGAACAAGCTCAAGATGATCTTCCACCACAAGACCACAAGCTAAAAGACAAGGACAAGCTTCAAGAGGAGAATGATGCATTTATTGAAGCACCTAAAGCCATGGTCAAGTGGGTTCCCAAGGAAACGTCAAGTTCTACTTCGTCAAGCTCAACTACAACCCCAAGGATTCCCATCAAGATGATGTGGATCCCGAAGAAGAAGAACTAGAGAGTTCTTGAGGGTGACTCCGCCAACATACTTCACTCATATTCATCTTGGCAAGAACTTGTGCAATCAACTTCCACATCTTGCACTAGTTCATGGAGTCACAAACCCTCTTGTTGGTAAGTCAAGGGACAAGGTAATCATAGCTCTCATGGACATCATCCATTGTGTACTTCAATCTATGTCCATGGATATCCTTGTTTGTTCCTTGTGGGACTAACCCATGTAGGTATTGAAAGTGCCCGAATCCAAAGGATTGCTCCCAACTCTTGATGATCTTCATCAACATTGAGCATCCACATCTTCAACATCTACATGAAGTCTTCTACGACAACCCAAGGTTAGTTTGACCCTTTAAAAGGGGTTCTCACATCTAGGGGGAGCTTTGCTCTAAAGAATTGAGCTAAAGCATCTTCAAATGATGTGAACACATCAATGCTTTATGTAAAAGTGGTAACCCCACTTGTGCTTAAACGATGAGTATGACCTATGATTAAATGTTCTCATTTGACTCCTAAGTCAATATACTCATATATAGATGACCTAGTCATCGACAAATTGTGTGATAGTAGCTAGAGTTTTGATTGTGCATGTTTGACACATATTTCATTTGCTATCTTATTGTGTGAGCATGTTGGATGCATGATTTAATCCATCCGAGGACATCCATTTGTTGCTTTGGTCTTTTTGATTTTTTTTTGACCAAATGGATGGACAAGAATGCCTAAGTACCTCCCCTAGCTATCTATGCTTTCTTGTCTCAAATTCTATTCATGCTTACATCACAAACGTTGAACAAGTCATTTTCGAACCCTCCGAGTGAGGAGCACTCGGAGCCACCGATCCGTCAAGGGCTAACTTCCAAAACCTTCTAAGTGATTTCGGTCAGACCAACCCACTCAAACTCGGTCAAACCGAAAGCATTTGGATTGATCTAAGTTTTCACCTCGGTGAAACCGAGTTGTGAATTTCGGCGTGACCGAAGTGCATAACTGCCCAGCAGTTATCCATCTCGGTGCCACCGAGTTTTACAACTCGGTCCCACCGACAGCAAAGGGGTATATATACTCCGAGGGCCGCGCGTTGATTTCTACTTCAAAACGCTTCGCCCCCACACCCCTTGCTGCCGTCACCTGGTCTCCGGATCGTCTCCGTCGTCGCCTGTGCGCCCTCGCCGCAGGTCTCCGTCGCCGTCAACGGACATCTTCTCCGCGCCGTTGCCGCCGTAGAGGAACTCCACCAAGTTAGGGTTAGTTTCGATCCCACTCGTGCTCTCATCTCCGATTCAATGCACGTTTGGTTTGCCTGTAATCTTGCCACGATTGAAATCTTCCTGAACACAAGATTAGTTCCTTTGAACGAAATTCGAGTAAAAGTTTTAGGGTTAGGTTTCCGCCGAACACATCTCGGTGAGACCGATTTTACATTCTCGGTATGACCGATTTGGCCTCTGGCCATTGCACTGCACCTTTCGGTCCAACCGAGTTGTGCAAATCAGTGTGACCGAAATGAGGATTTAGTGAAACCCTAGTGTTTTCGGCAGGACCGAAACCCACTTCGGTCCAACCGAAAGTGGTGTGAATGCTTTTGTTTGAACACTTCGGATTCACCGAATTTTAAACTCGGACTGACCGAAATGTCTTCTGTGAAAACCTAATACTAGAATTTGAACTCATTCTGTTTGCAAAATCTTCTGCAGTTTGTGATAACTCTTCTACTCTGCCTACACCTTATCTATTCACAGGTTGTCAGCCATGTCAGATGCCAGTGACAGCCAGAACAGGTCTGAGTCACCCATTGCTGATATTCCAGAGGCAGGCACTAGTCCTGAACCCAGCAGCTCATCAGATGATGGTGAGAGGAGCACACCAAGTGGTTTGCCTCCTGCAGCCACCAGGGCCAGAAAGAAGAGGAACTCTGATGAAGAAGATTCTGATTTCATTGTTGAGGAAGAGGTCTCCTCCAAGCCAAAGAGAAAGGTTGTTGCCAAAGAACCTCAAGGGCAGCAAACCAAGAAAGGCACCAGAAAAGTGAAGCAGTCCACTGTTGCCAAAAAGCTGAGTATGGAAGAGGAAACTACAAGCAAGGTGAAGAAAACTTCCAAGAGGAAGAGGATTGTGCATGATGATGTAGCAGAAGAGGATGAGGATGAGGAAGCACCCCAGCCTCCTCAGAAGCCTAAGCTCATGGGTGATGCCATCAGGGCTGGAGCCACTTCAAAGTCCAAGCCATCTGCTCCAGTCAAGGCAGCTCCAGCAAAGCCTGCTGCCAAGCCCAAGAAGACCGTCAGAAACATTCCAGCGTCTGAAAAGAACAAGGATGATGTGCCACCAGCTGTGTCAGATGATGAGGCACCAGTTTTGCTGAAACTTCGTCCAAAACTGCCACTTCACAATGATGCTCATCCTCAAGCTGAAAACATGAAGGAAAGGAAGGATAGAGGTCTCAGGCTATGGAGACAAGCTGATCCATATGCTGTGAGGAGAAGAACTGCTGTTGATCCCAGATTTCACACCAGAGAGCAGCAGGACTTCTATGAGACTGTGCTGATGGACAAGAAGCCCATAGTGGCAGACACCAGATTTGTTGATTGGAAATACATTGACAGTGAAGAGAACAGAGACTTCTTTCCACATGTGCATGAGAGCTTCACTGCATGTGGTGTTGCAGACTTCGTAGGTCAAAAGCTGACAAGTTGGAATGATGAAATGATTATGCAATTCTATGCCACAGCTCATTTCTATCCAGATGGAAAGATCACATGGATGACTGAAGGCCAAAGATTCTCTTCAACTGTAGAAGAATGGGCAGAACTGCTGAATGCTCCAGTGCAGAGAGAGGATGATGTTGATGTCTATGGCATTCCCAAGAAGAACCATGAATCTATGAAGAATATGTACAAGGAGGTTCCAGCTAAGGATTTAGCAATCTGGAAGCTTGGCTCAGTGTATTATCTCCAGGCAGGTTTACCTACCACAAACACTATTCTGAGGCATACCTTGATGCCCAAGTCTGGAGATCATCGCATGATCAGAGGGTACTCTATCAACATGCTGCATATACTTGATGAGAAGGCACCGTTCAAGGTGATGGACTTGATAGTTGAGACTATTAAGAGGACTGCAGCTGACCAGAAAAGGTCGTGTGGATTTGCCCCGCATATTCAGATGCTTATCAATGCCAAGTTTGGCACGGGCACATTCTTGTTGGATAGAGAACACCTACCACTGCAGCCTGAGCATGAGGACAATGATGTTGTGATGGATGAGGAGGATCCAACTTCTGTTGAAGGTCAAGCAAAGATTGAAGCTGCCAAGAAAGCAGCAGCAGCAGCAGCTAAACCAAAGAGTGTTGGAGAGCAGCTCCTTGAAGCTACCCAAAGGATTGAACAACGCCTGGCCAGCATTGTACAGTCTCAGGAGAGCCTTGAGAGGATTGTTGAAGACAAGATCCATGCTCTGGATGTGAAGCTGACTGAAGTGCAAGTAACTGTCAACAAGCTTGAGGCAGATATCGAGGAAGCAAAGAGGGAGAAGGAAGAGCTCATGCGTGAGATGCAGGATGACCTAGTCCAGGATGCTTATGAACAGACTGCTCCGGTTCCCACAGGACCCCGATCAGCTGCTATTCCAGTGACAGACACCAGGACTACAGCCTCAGCACCTCCCACAGCTCCATCAGTTGCTCCAGCTCCAGCTCCGGTGACCACTCCTCCAGCTCCACAGACATCAGCAGAAGTCTTCGCCGATGCAGCCATCTCAACTCCAACATCAACCCAGACAGGAGCCGCCAGCAGAGTCCCTAGTGACGTTTAGCTCTATACTTTTCGAACTTTTTGGTAACTTGTTGCCAAAGGGGGAGAAATTGTATAGATCATAGGACTTCGAGAGAGAGAGTGCTGTTGTTTTTTTGCGCTTTTGTTCTTTTGGTTTTCGTGACATTCTGTGTGTTTTACTACGTTTGATGAGTGCTTGGTCGTACTATGCCTTAATGTGTGCTTAATGCTTATCATATGATATTCCTATCTTGTATGACCATTTACTCATGTCTTGGTGATTGGGTGCATGCTATTCATTCTTATCATTTTGTGCGCTCCACCAAGATGTATGTGACATGGAAGAGTGACCCATGATCCTAATCGATTGTGCATTTGCATTCAAACGCAAATCTTAAATAATGCACAAATTTAGGGGGAGCTCTTTCTTATCACATACTTCTCAAAGCGACGATATTATTCATTGATTATATCCTTTGTCGAAGCTTTGATCTATATGTTGTCATCAATTACCAAAAAGGGGGAGATTGAAAGTGCAACTAATCCCCGGGTGGTTTTGGTAATTAATAACAACATATATATCATTGAACTAATAGTTTCTTGAGAATCATTTCAGAAAGTTCAGTGATATGGGTATGGCAAGGACTGAAGAAGTGGACCCCTCAAAATGCTAAGGCAAGCATTGGCAAAAGCTCAAGACTCCATTTTTGGTTTAGTGATCCAAGATCACATTGAGTCTATAGGAAAGCCAATACTATTAAAAGGGGATGAGGTTATGATAATGATCTGGTTGCTCAAAGTGCTTAGTGATACATCTCCTAAACTATCAGCAACTCTCACTTCCATAATACACTCATAAGTAATCTCGGTCCCACCGATTTTACAAACCCAGTCACACCGAGATGAACCACCTCAGCCATATAGCCAAACCCTAGAATTCTCGGATTTTCCGATTCTGAACTCGGTCTCACCGAAACTTGAGTTGCCAAGCTTCTGTAACCTTCTGTCATCAAATCGGTGTCACCGAGATGATGAAGTCGGTCCCATCGAGATTGGCAAGCTCTTGTCTTTGGACGAATCGGACTCACCGAGTTTGTATTTTCGGTCCCACCGAAAATCCCAACGTTCACATGATTTGAACTTTCGGTCTCACCGAGTTGTCAACTTCGGTCTGACCGAGATTGGTCAAATGTGTGTAACGGTTGGATTTTGTGTGGAGGCTATAAATACCCCTCCACCCCCTCTTCATTCGTGGAGAGAGCCATCAGAAAGAACTACCACTCCTACCTTACATTTCTGAGAAGAAAACTACCTACCCTTGTGTTGAGATCAAGTAGCTCCACTCCCACCATATGAAACTTGATCTCTAGCCTTCCCAAGTTGCTTTCCACTCAATCCTTTCTTCCACCACAGCCAAATCAGTGAGGAGAGTTGAGTGTTGGGGAGATTATCATTTGAAGCACAAGAGCAAGGAGTTCATCATCATCAACACCATCCATTACCTTTTGGAGGGTGGTGCCTCCTAGATTGGTTAGGTGTCGCTTGGGAGCCTCCGTCGAGATGTGGAGTTGAACCAAGAAGTTTGTAAGGGCAAGGAGATCGCCTACTTCGTGAAGATCTACCCCGAGTAAGGCTAGCCCTCCGTGGGCATAGGCCATGATGGCATAGACAAGGTTGCTTCTTCGTGGACCCTTCGTGGACTCTCGCAGCCGTTACCCTCCGTGGGTTGAAGTCTCCATCAACGTGGATTGACGATAGCACCACCTATCGGAACCACGAGAAAAAATCTCCGTGTCTCCAAATTGCGTTTGCTCTTCTCCACCTCTCTTTACTACATGTGCAATTTACTTTCCACTGCCTATACTCTAGAATTGCATGTGTAGGGTGATACTTGACTTGATCATCATTGTGAACTTGCCAAAAACTTGTCTTTATCAAAAGGCTGAATTTTTATATTGTCAAGTAGTCTAATCACCCCCCCCCCTCTAGACATACTTTCGATCCTACATTATCAAGCCAAAGAATTCAGAAGTTGGCAAGTGGGAAAAGAGTGAAGCTAAGCGCAAGCGAATCAAGCCAACTTTTGACATGCTGCTATCCAAATATGCAAGTCAAGCGGCCGGTTCTAGCTCTAATCGACCATCACATTCGAAGCGTTCGAGATTGCTTCTGGAGCAAGAGTTTCGACGCTATGCAAGGCCATATGGGTCATGGTTGCTGACACCATGGATGTCACAACCCTCCTATGCGCCATATTACATGAGAGACTTCAATGGAGGATGGGGGCAGCCCCCAATGGCTCCTTATGCTTTCCATATGGGGTGGACAACACCTAGAAGGCCTGCTCGCGAGAGTCTTTATTATCCCACCCAAGGCCGTTTGAGTTATAGTGCTGTAGGATCGAAAGTATGTCTAGAGGGGGGGGTGATTAGACTACTTGACCAAATAAAAACTTATCCTTTTCCCAATTTTAGTCTTTGGCAGATTTTAGCCGTCTTAGCACAAGTCAAGCAATCTTAACACAATTCAAGCAAGCATGCAAAGAGTATATGAGCAGCGGAAAGTAAAGCATGCAACTTGCAAGAATGTAAAGGGAAGGGTTTGGAGAATTCAAACGCAATTGGAGACACGGATGTTTTTGTCGTGGTTCCGATAGGTGGTGCTATCGTACATCCACGTTGATGGAGACTTCAACCCACGAAGGGTAACGGTTGCACGAGTCCACGGAGGGCTCCACCCACGAAGGGTCCACGAAGAAGCAACCTTGTCTATCCCACCATGGCCGTCGCCCACGAAGGACTTGCCTCACTAGCGGTAGATCTTCACGTAGTAGGCGATCTCCTTGCCCTTACAAACTCCTTGGTTCAACTCCACAATCTTGTCGGAGGCTCCCAAGTGACACCTAGCCAATCTAGGAGACACCACTCTCCATGAAGTAACAAATGGTGTGTTGATGATGAACTCCTTGCTCTTGTGCTTCAAATGATAGTCTCCCCAACACTCAACTCTCTCTCACAGGATTTGGATTTGGTGGAAAGAAGATTTGAGTGGAAAGCAACTTGGGGAAGGCTAGAGATCAAGATTCATATGGTAGGAATGGAATATCTTGGCCTCAACACATGAGTAGGTGGTTCTCTCTCAGAAACAGCAAGTTGGAAGTGTAGGTTTGTTCTGATGGCTCTCTCATATATAGCCTCCACACAAAATCTAACCGTTACACACAACTTGCCAAACTTGGTGGGACCGAATTGAGAAACTCGGTCGGACCGATTCAGCAAATCTAGTGAGCGTTAGGATTTTCGGTGGGACCGACATGCAACTCAATAGAACCGATATGGTTAGGGTTAGGGCTTAACGTAATCTCGGTGAGACCGATTACACAAACTCGATGGGACCGATTTTGGTAATAAGCTAACCAGAGAGTTGGTCAGGTAAATTCGGTGGGATCGATTCGCTCATTTCAGTGGGACCGAAATGTTACAAAAAGGAAACAGGGAGTTTACATTGCAATCTCGGTGGGACCAATCGCTCATCTCGGTGGTATCGAAACGTTACGAAGGGAAACAGAGAGATTACAATCCCATCTCGGTGAGACCGAGATCCCTATCGGTGAGACCAATTTGCCTAGGGTTTGTGGCAGTGGCTATGAAATCTGAACTCGGTGGCGTCGGATAGAAAGAATCGGTAGGGCCGAGTTTGACTTTTGGTTTAGGTCATATGTGGATGTGAGAAAGTAGTTGAGGGCTTTGGAGCATATCACTAAGCACTATGGAGCAAGAAACTCATTAAGCAACACCTCATCCCTCCTTGATAGTATTGGCTTTTCCTATAGACTCAATGTGATCTTGGATCACTAAAATATAAAATGTAGAGTCTTGAGCTTTTGAGCTTGAGCCAATCCTTTTATCCTTAGCATTTTGAGGGGTCCACTTTTCTCATCCATGCCATGCCATTCATTGAGCTTTTCCTGAAGTATTCATCTTCGAATAATGTTAGCTCAATGAGCTATATGTTGTTAGGAATTACCAAAATCACCTAGGGATAGTTGCACTTTCAATCTCCCCTTTTTTGTAATTGATGACGACATATAGATCAAAGCTTCGACAAATGATAATAAGAGTGAAAAACATTGTCGCTTTGAGAAGTATGTGATAAGCAAGAGCTCCCCCTAAATTTGTGCATAGTTTAAGATTTGCTTTGGACTGCAAATGCACAAAGAGTTAGGCTCATGGGTTACTCTTCCATGTTACATACATCTTGGTGGAGCGCTCAAAATGATAATAATTGAATACATGCACTCATCACCAAGCAAAGTGAATGATCATATAGAGATAAAAAGGATAATGTTATCCAACAAGCACAAATGTAGCATATGATCAAACACGTGATCATCCAAGTATCACACAGACATAAAGTATCTCAAACAAGCAAATAAAGTTCAACCACCAAAGCAAGAGAGAATAAAAAGCAACACTCTCTCTCGAAGCCTATGATCTATACATTTTCTCCCCCTTTGGCTACAAGTTACCAAAAAGTTCATAGAACATGCATAGCACTAAATCGTCCCTCAGGCTTGATCTTCAGGTGGTGGTGTAGAGATGGCTCCTTGGACGAAGACTTCATTAGATATGGATGGAGCTGGAGGAGTAGGTGTTGGAGTTGGTTGCACTGGAGCTGTAGCTGGTGCAGATGAAGTGGCTCTGGTGTCTGTCACTAGCACTGCATTTGATCTCTGAGCTCTAGGCACTCTGGCAAATGCATCAGTGGTTGTCTTGCCCTTCCTCTCCTGCATATCATCCTGAAGCTGCTCAACAACAGACTGGATCTCAGTTACCTTCACACCCAAGTCATAGAACTTCTGCTCCATGATCCTCTCCAGGCTCTCCTGGTTTTGAGTCAAGGTGGCTAGCCCCTTCTCAATCCTCAGAGTGGATGCAATCAAGTAGCCAAGTTGATCTTGTTTGCTCTTCAAAAAGTACTGAGATGCCTCTTCCATTGTTGGCATCTTGGTAGCCTTCTCTGTCCTTGCCTTGTCCTTCTTTGCTTGAGCATGCACAGAAGATGTTTCATCTTCATCCATAACCACTTGGTTGTCCTCAAAGTCTGGATAGATAGGCATGTGATCCTTGTCCAACAAGTATGTGTCAGTGCCCATCTTGGAGTTAATCAGCTCCTGGATCTGTGGGGCATACCCACAACTTCTCTTTTGGTCAGCTGCTGTCCTCTTGATAGTTTCAACTCTAAGGCTCATGACCTTGAACTTCTGTGGCACATCAAATAAGTGTACCAGATTTATTGCATGGCCTCTGATCATGTTGTGATCACCTGACTTGGGCAAGAGAGTGTGCCTGAGGATCCATTTGATGGTTGGCAGTCCTGACAGAAGGTAATGTACTGATCCAAACTTGTGTGTTTCAACAGCAGCATTTGGGATCTCCTTGTACATATGTGCCACAGAGTTGTGATCCATCTTCTTCTTGGCATAGACATCCAAGTCATCCTCTTTCTCCTTAGGTGCATTGATCAGATTAGCCCATTCTTCAATTGATGATTGGTACCTAGTACCTTTAGACATCTATACTATCCTGCCATCTGGATAGAAGTGTGTTGTGGAGTAGAATTGCATTATGAGCTCATCATTCCACTTTGTGAGCTTCTGCCCAACAAAGTCTGCCACTCCACAAGCACTGAAACTTTCATACACACCAAGATAGTGTTCTTCATTCTCCTTCATGTAGGTCCAGTCAACCCACCTCATGTCACACACTATTGGCTTCTTGTCCAGCAACACTGTCTCATAGAAATCATGCTGTTCCTTTGTATGGAACCTGTAGTCAACAGCAGTCCTCCTCCTGACAGCATAAGGATCAGACAACCTCCACTGTCTGAGGCCTGCATCCTTTCTCAGCTTCATGTTCTCAGCCACAGGATGAGCATCATTATGATCTGGAATTTTTGGCTTCAATTTTCTCAAGACATGCTCTTCATCATCTTCCTCTTCAGCAACAGTTTCAGGCACTGGGGCCTTGTTCTTTTCAGCAGCAGATATGTTCCTGGTACTCCTCTTAGGTGCAGTCTTGGGCTTGGAGGCAGCTTTGGGTGCTTCTTTGGGCTTTGATGAAGCAGCCCCTGACCTGATAGCATCACCAATAAGCTTCTGAGCCTTGGGTGCTGGTGCAGCAACCTCTTCTTCTTCTTCCTCTTCCATCATGGAAGGCTTTCCAACAACTCTGGACATGGTCTTCTTGACCCTTTCCTTCCTCTTCTTCCCTTCTGCAGTAGCCTCTTTGGGTTCAGATTCCAAAGGTACTTGAGTAGAGGCTCTGGCTTTAGACATGGGAGTTCTCTTTGCAGGTACTTTGGTCTTCATACCAGGCTTAATGGCAGCAGCTGTGCCATACTCCTTTTTTGAGCACCTTCTTGGAAGTGGCCTCATCCTCAACTGGCACATAGTCTTCATCCTCAAATTCTGAGGTTTTCTTCTTTCTGGCCCTGGTGGCAGCTTTGGGTAAGTTGCTTGGGGTGCTCCTGCTACCCTCATCAGAGCTGCTAGAGGGACTAGTTCCCTCACTCATTTGAACCTACTCCTCTGACTTGTTCTGGCTGTCACTTTGATCAGACATGTTGCAAACACTGACTGCAGACCCTGTGAATAGATGAGATAGAGTGGATGAGCATCACAAAATACAGAGGTTTTTGCAAAAGAATGAGTCAAAAACTTAGTTTTAGTTTTCCACAGAAAGCATTTCGGATCAACCGATTTGTAAACTCGGTGATACCGAAGCAACTTTTGGAACCTAAACTAGTGAACTCGATCAGACCAAGTCACAGTTTGGTGGCACCGAGACTGCTAGGGTTTCACAAAGTCCTGAACTCGGTCACACCGATTTGCAATTCTCGGTCAGACCGAGAATCACATGTGCAATGGCCTTAGCTGAATTGGTGGAACTGAGTTCTACAACTCGATGGGTCCGAGATGGTTTCGGCGGAAACCTAACCCTAAATTTTCAATTCATCTCTAATCTACGGAGTGTTTTCACTAGATAGGATAGTTTCAATCGTGGCAAGATTCATGGCGAACACAATGTGCTAGGAATCAGACGGGGATAGCACAGTGATCGAGTCCATACCCTAGTTCGGCAATGAACTCGCTATGGCGGCAATGGCGGGGATGATTTCCGTTGACGGCGGCGGAGACCAGCGACTGGAGGTGGCTGGCGACGAGGAGGACGACCCGGAGACCCTGGAGGCAGAGCGGGCTACGCGCGGGCGAAAGAGTTCGGAGAAAGTTTCCAAATTTTTGCCCGTGGGTATATATAGCCCGACACTGTCGGTGTGACCGAGTGGAACAACTCGGTGCCACCGAGATGCATAACTGCTGACAGTTACAGCAACTCGGTGTGACCGAAAATTTCAAATCGGTTGCACCGAGATTGAAAACCTAGATCGACTTAGTGATCTCGGTATGACCAAAATGGAAGAATCGGTCAGACCGAAACGCACAAAGAAGTTTTGGAAGTTTAAGTCTATGAAGAATCGGGGACTCCGAGTGCTCCTCACACAGAGTGGTTCGAATCTGACTTGATCAAATTTTGTGATGTAGCATGAATAGAGTTTGAGACAAGAAAAGCATAGATAGCTAGAGAAGGTTCTTAGGCATTCTTGTCCATCCACTTGGCAAAAGAAAAAGAAACCAATCGATCAAAGCAACAAGTGGATGTCCTCGAATGAGTAAAATATGCAACCAACATGCTCACACAATAAAATGGCAAATGAAATATGTGGCAAAGCATGCACAACCAATTCTAGCATCTATCAAGCAATTGGCGATGACTAGGTCATCTATATATGAGTATATTGACTTAGGAGTCAAATGAGAACATTTGTCATAGGTCATACTCATCGTTTAAGCTCAAGTGGGGATACCACTTTTACATAATGCATTGATGTGTTCACACCATTAGAGTTGCTTTGACTCAATTCTTAGAGTAAAGCTCCCCCTAGATGTGAGATCCCCCCTTAGAGGGATGAACTAACCTTGGATTTTGTCGATGATGACTTCATGTAGGTGTTGAAGATGTGGATGCTCAATGTTGATGAAGATCATTTGGAGCAATCCTTTGGAGTGAGTTGCACTTTCAATACCTACACGGGTTAGTCCCACAAGGAACAAACAAGGATATCCATAGACATAGAGTGATGCACACACAAGATGATGTCTATGAAAGCATTAGGTTACCTTGTTCCTTGTCTTACCAACAAGAGGTTTTGTGACTCCTTGAACTAGTGCAAGATGTGAAAGTTGATTGCACTTGTTGTTGCCAAAATGATATGAGTGAAATGTTGGCGGAGTCACCCTCAAGAACTCTCTAGTTCTTATTCTTCGGGATCCACATCATCTTGATGGGAATCCTTGGAGTTGTAGTCGTACTTGATGAAGTAGAGCTTGACGTAGTCTTGGGAACCCACTTGACCAAGGCCTTTGGAGCTTCTTCAAATGCATCAATCTCCTCTTGAAGCTTATCCTTGCCTTTTTGCTTGTGGTCTTGTGGTGGAAGATCATCTTGAGCTTGTGTCCCCTTGAAGGAAGTAGGATCATACTTCTCTTGTTGAGGAACAAACTTTGTCTTGGGGTATTGATCTTCTTCCCACTCAACTCCATTGGCATTGAACTTTCGTTCAAAACCAACACCTTGGTTCTTCCGGTGCCTTCCTTGCTTGCGTACAATTTCCTCAAATTGCTTACTCCCGGCAAGGCTCTTGTAAACACCTTTCTCTATAATTCCCTTCAATAAGCTATTTTCTTGCTCAAGTGTAACTTGGCTAAGAGAATCATTAGTGGAATCAAGAGAACTACTAGAAGCAACAACATTGGATTTAGCATGATTATTGTTACTACTAGAGGAAGAATCCTTCTTGTTCTTGTTAATAGACTTGACTTGAGGCATGTAAGTAGATAAGAGTAAACGCTTGGCAATGTAAGAGGAACTTTTCTTACGGAGATCATCATTGATTGCCTTTAAGAACTCATGCTCTTGCTCAAGGTTGAGCTTTTCAAAGCGTAACTTCTCATGAGTCCTTAAAAGTTCTCGATGATCTTCTAAGATAGTTTCATGAGCTAACTTAAGAGTGTTTAGTTCTTTAGTTAGAAGCTCAATCTTCTCCTTATCATTGTCATTCGTTTTATCTTGATTAGCATGATTAATTGATGCTTCATTATAGTATTCATCACTAGAGTTGTCAACAAGTAAATCATCATCACCTAACAAGTCATGTTCATCACTATTGAAATCAACATACTCGGGGTGTGTTACCTTTGGGCCTTTAGCCATGAAGCATCTTCCAAGTCCTTCATTTGGTGAATCAAATATGGCGTAGGAGTTGGTTGACACAAGTGCTAGACCGGCAACACCTTCATCTTGAGTATATTCAGAGTCGGAGTGTGATACGTCTCCAACGTATCTATAATTTTTGATTGCTCCATGCTACTTTATCTACTGTTTTGGGCAATATTGGGCTTTATTATCCACTTTATATTATTTTTGGGACTAACCTATTAACTGGACGCCCAGCCCAGATTTGCTGTTTTATGCCTATTTCAGTGTTTCGAGGAAAAGGAATATCAGACGGAGTCAAAACGGAACAAAATCAACTGGAGAAGTTATTTTTGGAAGGAAAGCAACCCAGGGAACTTGGAGTGCATGGCAGGGGAGATACGGGCTGGCCACGAGGGTGGGGGCGCCCCCCCCCCCCGGGCGCGCCCCCTACCTCGTGGGGCCCCCGTAGCTCCACCGACGTATCCCCTGCACCCATATATACCTACGTATCGTAAAACTTCCAGAACAGAAGATAGATCGGGAGTACCGCCGCCGCAAGCCTCTGTAGCGACCAAAAACCTCTCAGGAGCCCGTTCCGGCGCCCTACCGGAGGGGGATCCCATCACCGGTGGCCATCTTCATCAACCCGGCGCTATCCATGACGAGGAGGGAGTAGTTCACCGTCGGGGCTGAGGGTATGTACCAGTAGCTATGTGTTTGATCTCTCTCTCTCGTGTTCTCTCTCGTGTTCCTCTATGGCACGATCCTGATGTATCCCGAGCTTTGCTATTGTAGTTGGATCTTATGCTATTTCTCCCCCTCTACTCTCTTGTGATGAATTGAGTTTCCCCTTTGAAGTTATCTTATCGGATTGAGTCTTTTATGAGAACACTTGATGTATGTCTTGTCGTGATTATCTGTGGTGACAATGGGATATCATGTGCCACTTGATGTATGTTTTTGTGATTAACTTGCGGGTTTTTGTGACATCGGGAACCTATGCATAGGGGTTGGCACACGTTCTTGACTCTCCGATAGAAACTTTGGGGCACTCTTTGAAGTATTTTATGTTGGTTGGATGAATCTGAGATTGTGTGATGCATATCATATAATCATGCCCACGGATACTTGAGGTGACAATGGAGTTTCTTGGTGACATTAGGGTTTTGGTTGATTTGTGTCTTAAGGTGTTATTCTAGTACGAACTCTTTTATAGATTGATCTGAAAGAATAACTTTGAGGTGGTTTCGTACCCTACCACAATCTCTACGTTTGTTCTCCGCTATTAGTGGCTTTGGAGTGACTCTTTGTTGCGTGTTGAGGGCTTGTTATATGATCTTTCTATGTTATTATTGTTGAGAGAACTTGCACTAGTGAAAATATTAACCCTAGGCCTTGTTTCCTATCATTGCAATACCGTTTACGCTCACTTTTACCACTTGTTACCTTGCTGTTTTTATATTTTCAGATTACAAAAACCTATATCTACTATCTATTTTGCACTTGTATCACCATCTCTTCGCCAAACTAGTGCACCTATACAATTTACCATTGTATTGGGTGTGTTGGGGACGCAAGAGACTCTTTGCTATTTTGTTGCAGGGTTGTTTGAGAGAGACCATCTTCATCCTACGCCTCCCACGGATTGATAAACCTTAGGTCATCCACTTGAGGGAAATTTGCTACTGTCCTATAAACATGTGCACTTGCAGGCCCAACAACGTCTACAAGAAGAAGGTTGTGTAGTAGACATCAAGCTTTTTTCTGGCGCCGTTGCCGGGGAGGTGAGTGCTTGAAGGTATATCTTTAGATCTTGCAATCGAATCTTTTTGTTCCTTGTTTTATCACTAGTCTAGTTTATAAAAGAAAATCACAAAAAAATGGAGTTAAGTTTGTCTCAAACGCTTCACCTTTTTAATATCTTTCGTGAAAATGATGGGAAGGAAAATTGTGCTCAAGTGCTAGAAGAAGAATTACATAGAATGCTTGGCATGAAATATGTGAATGATGAGCATGATTGCAATGTTGTTAGTATGAATTCCTTGAATATCCATGATGCTAATGATATGCAAAGCCACAAGCTTGGGGAAGCTATGTTTGATGAAGATGATATTTTTTGTCCCCCAAGCTTTGATGAGCAAATTTACTATGATGAAAGCATGCCTCCTATCTATGATGATTATTGTGATGATACGTATGTCATAAAGAAGAATTTTGCTTATGTGGAGAGTAGTAAATTTTCTATGCTTGTAGGTCATGAAAAGAAAGATTTAGGTGCTGATTATATTGTTGAATTCATTCATGATGCTACTGAAAATTATTACAAGGGAGGAACTTATGCATGTAGGAATTGCAATAATATCAAGTTTCCTCTCTATGTGCTTCAAGTTTTGAAGCTATGCTTGTTTTACCTTCCTATGCTAGTTGATTATCGTTCCCATAAGTTGTTTGCTCACAAAATCTCTATGCATAGGAAGTGGGTTAGACTTAAAAGTGCTAGTCATATGCTTCATGATGCTCCCATTATGTTTCAATTCTTATCTTTTATGTGAGCATCATTGTCATCATCATGCCTAGCTAGAAAGGCATTAAAGAAAAGCACTTGTTGGGAGACAACCCAATATTTATCCTTACTGTTTTTGTGTCTCCACATGATTATTCTACTGTAGTAATCATGTTTTATAGCTTTTATTTCAATAAAGTGCCAATAAGACCTTTAGGATAGCTTACGGTGATAGTTGTGTTGATCCTGCTGAAAATCAGAAACTTCTGCACCCAGTAATTTAGTTTTGTTAATTCACAGAAACGTTCTCTTGATATGATTCTTTTTGCTCTGGCTTTGTACACAAATTGCTTAGGACTTCCTAATTTGGTAGGATTTTTGGAGTTACAGAAGTATACGTTTGATATAGATTACTACAGACTGTTCTGTTTTTGACAGATTCTGTTTTCTATGTGTTGTTTGCTTATCTTGATGAATCTATGAGTAGTATCGTAGTGTATGAACCATAGATAAGTTGGAGTACAGTAGATATTACACCAATATTAATTAATAATGAGTTCATTACAGTACCTAAGTGCTGGTTTTGTTTTCTTATACTAACGGAGCTTACGAGTTTTCTGTTGAGTTTTGTGTTGTGGAGTTTTCAAGTTTTGGGTAAGGATTCGATGGACTATGGAATAAGGAGTGGTAAGAGCCTAAGCTTGGGGATTCCCAAGGAACCCCAAGGTAATATTCAAGGAATACCAAGAGCCTAAGCTTGGGGATGCCCCGGAAGGCATCCCCTCTTTCGTCCACTTCCATCGGTAATTTTCTTGGAGCTATATTTTTATTCACCACATGATATGTGTTTTGCTTGGAGCGTCATTTCCTTTGGTTAGTTTTTGCTTGATGTTAGTTATAATAATGTTTTGCATCTTTAGTTCCAATAATAAAGTCAAGGATAGCCTTTGCCATGCTTATTTTGCTAGTATACATGTTGCTGTTTGAAAACAGAAAGTTTACCGCTGTTGCAAAAATTCCCTAGAAAATTCAGAGAGTGGTATAATGTTGAATCTTTTTGCATATTGAGCTATGATAAATTTACTACAGTGGGAATTTTAGTTCATAATTTTTGGAGTTAGGGAAGTATTGATACTCTTGCATTCTTTACAGACAGTACTGTTTTGACAGATTGATGTTATGGTTGCATTGTTTGCATATGTTTGCTTGTTTAATGATTCTATTTGAAGATAGGAGTATTAAATATGCAGATGAATTTAGTATGCAATGTTGAATAATAGTTTTAGTGATTTGTTACAGTAGAAAATGATAAGGTTTTGCATTGGTTTATACTAACCTATCTCACGAGTTCTTGTTGAGTTTGTTGTGAATGAAGCTTTTTGATAAAGAGAGAAACCATGATATGAGAGGAATTAAGGAGACACAAAAGTTCAAGCTTGGGGATGCCCAAGGCACCCCAAGATAATATTTTAAGAAGTCTCAAGCATCTAAGCTTGGGGATGCC
The DNA here is from genome assembly GCA_963921465.1 of Triticum timopheevii. Taxonomy (NCBI): domain Eukaryota; kingdom Viridiplantae; phylum Streptophyta; class Magnoliopsida; order Poales; family Poaceae; genus Triticum; species Triticum timopheevii. Next base: position 543,264,828 of record OY997266.1, read on the forward strand.
CCGGTAGGCATCCCACCTTTCTTCTTCAACAACTATCAGTTAGTATCGGTTGAGCCTAAGTTTTTGCTTCTTCACATGAGTTGTGCTATCCTTGCAATGTAGTTTTCTTTAGCTTTGATTGATGTTTGAATAAAGTATCAAGATCTGAAATTATTAAACGGGAGAGTCTTCACATAGTTGCATAATTATTCGACTACTCATTGATCTTCACTTATATCTTTCGGAGTAGTTTGTTGTTGCTCTAGTGCTTCACTTATATCTTTTAGAGCATGGTGGTAGTTTTATTTTGGAGAAATAGTTGAACTCTCATGCTTCACTTAGATTATTTTGAGAGTCGTTACTAGCATGGTAATTTGCTTAATGTTAATATACTTGGTATTCAAGATATGTGAAACTTTCTTTTGAGTGCGTTGAATACTAAGATAAGTTCGATGCTTGATAATTGTTTTGAGATATGGAGGTGATAATATCAAAGTCGTGCTAGTTGGGTGATTATGAATTTGAGAAATGCTTGTGTTGACGTTTGCAAGTCCCGTAGCATGCACGTATGGTTAAAGTTGTGTAACAAATTTGAAACATGAAGTGTACCTAGCATGTGCATCCTTATGAGTGGCGGTCGGGGACGAACGATGGTCTTTTCCTACCAATCTATCCCCCTAGGAGCATGTACGTAGTACTTGATTTTTGATGACTTCTAAATTTTTGCAATAAGTATATGAGTTCTTTTGACTAATGTTGAGTCCGTGGATTATACGCACTCTCACCTTTCCACCTTTGCTAGCCTCTTCGGTACCGTGCATTACCCTTTCTCACCTTGAGAGTTGGCGCAAACTTCACCGGTGCATCCAAACCCCGTGATACGATACGCTCTATCACACATAAACCTCCTTATATCTTCCTCAAAACAGCCACCATACCTACCTATCATGGCATTTCCATAGCCATTCCGAGATATATTGCCATGCAACTTCCATCATCATCATCATGACATACATTACTTTTGTCATATAGCCATTGCATGATCATGTAGTGGACATCGTATTTGTGGCAAAGCCACCATGCATTATTTTTCATACATGTCACTCTTGATTCATTGCACCATCCTGGTACACCGCCGGAGGCATTCATATAGAGTCATATCTTGTTCTAAGTTGCGAGTTGTAATCCTTATGTTGTAATCAATAGAAGTGTGATGATCATCATTATTAGAGTATTACCCAAACAAAAAAAAAGAAAAAGAAAAGAGAAAGGCTAAAAAAAGAAAGGCCAAAAAAAAAGAAAATAAATAAAAAGGGCAACACTACTATCTCTTTTTCCACACTTGTGCTTCAAAGTAGCACCTTGTTCTTCATGTAGTGAGTCTCATATATTGTGCTTCAAAGTAGCACCTTGTTCTTCATATAGTGAGTCTCATAAGCCATCTTTTTATACTAGTGGGAATTTTTCATTATAGAACTTGGCTTGTATATTCCTACGATGGGCCTCCTCAAATGCCCTAGGTCTTCATGAGCAAGCGAGTTGGATGCACACCCACTAGTTTTCTTTTGTTGAGCATTCATAGCTCTGGTGCATCCGTTGCATGGCAATCCCTACTCCTCATGTTGACATCAATTTATGGGCATCTCCATAGCCCGTTGATTATCCTCGTCAATGTGAGACTTTCTCCTTTTTTGTCTTCTCCACACAATCCCCATCATCATATTCTATTCCATCCATAGTGCTGTATCCATGGCTCACGCTCATGTATTGCGTGAAGGTTGAAAAAGTTTGAGATTATTTAAGTATGAAACAATTGCTTGGCTTGTCATCGGGGGTATAGAAGTTGGGAACATCTTTGTGTGACGAAAATGAAGCATAGCCTAACTATATGATTTTGTAGGGATGAACTTTCTTTTGCCATGTTATTTTGAGAAGACATGATTGCATTTATTAGTATGCTTGAAGTATTATTATTTTTATGTCAATATGAACTTTTGTCTTGAATATTTTGGATCTGAATATTCATATCACAATTAAGAAGATTTACATGGAAATTATGCTAAAGTATCACTCCGCATCAAAAATTCTTTTTTACCATTTACCTACTCGAGGACGAGCAGGAATTAAGCTTGGGGATGCTTGATACGTCTCCAACGTATCTATAATTTTTGATTGCTCCATGCTACTTTATCTACTGTTTTGGGCAATATTGGGCTTTATTATGCACTTTTATATTATTTTTTGGACTAACCTATTAACCGGAGGCCCAGCCCAGATTTGCTGTTTTATGCCTATTTCAGTATTTCGAGGAAAAGGAATATCAGACGGAGTCAAAACGGAATGAAATCAACTGGAGAAGTTATTTTTGGAAGGAAAGCAACCCAGGGAACTTGGAGTGCACGTCAGGGGAGATACAGGCTGCCCACGAGGGTGGGGGGTGCGCCCACCCCCTCGGGCGCGCCCCCCTACCTCGTGGGGCCCCCGTAGCTCCACCGACGTACCCCCTGCACCCATATATACCTACGTATCGTAGAACTTCTAGAACAGAAGATAGATTGGGAGTTCCGCCGCCGCAAGCCTCTGTAGCCACCAAAAACCTCTCGGGAGCCCGTTCCGGCGCCCTGCTGGAGGGGGATCCCATCACCGGTGGCCATCTTCATCATCCCGGCACTATCCATGACGAGGAGGGAGTAGTTCACCCTCGGGCTGAGGGTATGTACCAGTAGCTATGTGTTTGATCTCTCTCTCTCTCGTGTTCCTCTGTGGCACGATCTTGATGTATCCCGACCTTTGCTATTGTAGTTGGATCTTATGATGTTTCTCCCGCTCTACTCTCTTGTGATGAATTGAGTTTCCCCTTTGAAGTTATCTTATCGAAATGAGTCTTTTATGAGAACACTTGATGTATGTCTTGCCGTGATTATCTGTGGTGACAATGGGATATCATGTGCCACTTGATGTATGTTTTGGTGATCAACTTGCGGGTTTCGTGACATCGGGAACCTATGCATAGGGGTTGGCACACGTTCTTGACTCTCCGATAGAAACTTTTGGGCACTCTTTGAAGTACTTTGTGTTGGTTGGATGAATCTGAGATTGTGTGATGCATATCGTATAATCATGCCCACGGATACTTGAGGTGACAATGGAGTATCTAGGTGACATTAGGGTTTTGGTTGATTTGTGTCTTAAGGTGTTATTCTAGTATGAACTCTTTTATAGATTGATCCGAAAGAATAACTTTGAGGTGGTTTCGTACCCTACCATAATCTCCACGTTTGTTCTCCGCTATTAGTGGCTTTGGAGTGACTCTTTGTTGCGCGTTGAGGGCTTGTTATATGATCTTTCTATGTTATTATTGTTGAGAGAACTTGCACTAGTGAAAGTATGAACCCTAGGCCTTGTTTCCTATCATTGCAATACCATTTACGCTCACTTTTACCACTTGTTACCTTGCTGTTTTTATATTTTCAGATTACAAAAACCTATATCTACTATCTATTTTGCACTTGTATCACCATCTCTTCGCCGAACTAGTGCACCTATACAATTTACCATTGTATTGGGTGTGTTGGGGACACAAGAGACTCTTTGCTATTTTGTTGCAGGGTTGTTTGAGAGAGACCATCTTCATCCTACGCCTCCCACGGATTGATAAACCTTAGGTCATCCACTTGAGGGAAATTTGCTACTATCCTACAAACCTGTGCACTTGCAGGCCCAACAACGTCTACAAGAAGAAGGTTGTGTAGTAGACATCAGAGTTATAGCTTCTCTCGGAATGATTGTCGGAGTCGGAGCCGGATACCATTCACCAACATGAGCTTGATGTCTTCGTTTTGTGTAGCTCCTTGATGATTTGTCCTTCCTTTCCGAATCCTTGCTTCTCCGGGATGTTCTTCGTTCATAACGATCATCTCTACTCCTCCTCTCTCTTGGTGGTGATTCTTCTCTTATACTTCTTCTCTTGGGTGATTCTTCTCTTCTTTTGTAGGGTGCCGTACACTCATTGGAATAGTGTCCGGGTCTCCCACAATTGTAGCAATTGCGCTCTCGACTAGAATATCTTTTGTCATTGTAGGACCTTGACTTGGAGCTTCTCTCTTTGCTTCTATTCTTGTAGAACTTGTTGAAGTTCTTCACCATTAAGCTCAATTCTTCATTGAAGGTTTGTTTCTCACTTGATGATGTGGGGGCTTCACATGAGGCTTTGTAAGCACCACTTGACTTGTTGTGAAGTTCCTCCTTGTCCTTGAGTGACATCTCATGAGCATCAATTCTTCCAATGACTTCCGTTGGATTGAGATCTTTGTAATTGGGCATCATTTGGATCAATGTGCACACGGTATCATATTTTCCGTCCAAAGCTCTTAGGATCTTCTTGATGATGAATTTGTCGGTCATCTCTTCACTACCTAAGCCGACAATCTTATTTGTGATAAGAGCAAGCCTAGAGTACATTTCAGTGACACCTTCACCATCCTTCATTTTGAACTTGTCAAGTTGACTTTGAAGCACATACAACTTCGATTCCTTGACGGAGTCGGTACCTTCATGCATATCAATTAAAGTATCCCAAATTTACTTTGCATTCTCAAGACGGCTGATTTTGTTGAATTCTTCGGGGCAAAATCCGTTGAAGAGGATATCACAAGCTTGAGCGTTGTATTGCAGCATCTTCAACTCTTCCGCGCTAGCTTCACGGTTCGGTTCTCTCCCATCAAAGAAATCACCTTGCAAGCCAATACACACAATAGCCCAAACGGCAGGGTTATGTCCAAGAATATGCATTTTCATCTTATGCTTCCAACTAACAAAATTAGTACCATCAAAGTAAGGACCTCTACGGTGATAATTTCCCTCGCTAGACGCCATACTCTCCTAGGTTGTGAAACCAAGGCTATGACCACCAAAAGCTATGGAAATCAAAACAAATGGAGACCAAGGCTCTGATACCACTTGTAGGATCAAAAGTATGTCTAGAGGGGGTGATTAGACTACTTTACCAAATAAAAACTTATCCTTTTCCCAATTTTAGTCTTTGGCAGATTTTAGCTATCTTAGCACAAGTCAAGCAATCTTGACACAATTCAAGCAAGCATGCAAAGAGTATATGAGTAGCGGAAATTAAAGCATGCAACTTGCAAGAATGTAAAGGGAAGGGTTTGGAGAATTCAAACGCAATTGGAGACACGGATGTTTTTGTCGTGGTACCGATAGGTGGTGCTATCGTACATCCACGTTGATGGAGACTTCAACCCACGAAGGGTAGACGGTTGCACAAGTCCACGGAGGGCTCCACCCATGAATGGTCCACGAAGAAGCAACCTTGTCTATCCCACCATGGCCGTCGCCCACGAAGGACTTGCCTCACTAACGGTAGATCTTCACAAAGTAGGTGATCTCCTTGCCCTTATAAACTCCTTGGTTCAACTCCACAATCTTGTCGGAGGCTCCCAAGTGACACCTAGCCAATCTAGGAGACACCACTCTCCAAGAAGTAACAAATGGTGTGTTGATGATGAACTCCTTGCTCTTGTGCTTCAAATGATAGTCTCCCCAACACTCAACTCTCTCTCACAAGATTTGGATTTGGTGGAAAGAAGATTTGAGTGGAAAGCAACTTGGGGAAGTCTAGAGATCAAGATTCATATGGTAGGAATGGAATATCTTGGCCTCAACACATGAGTAGGTGGTTCTCTCTCAGAAACAGCAAGTTGGAAGTGTAGGTTTGTTCTGATGGCTCTCTCCACGAATGAAGAGGAGGTGGAGGGGTATATTGTTGGGGAACGTAGTAATTTCAAAAAAATTCCTACGCACACGCAAGATCATGGTGATGATATAGCTACGAGAGGGGAGAGTGTTCGTCCACGTACCCTCGTAGACCGTAAGCGGAAGCATTAGCACAACGCGGTTGATGTAGTCGTACGTCTTCACGATCTGACCGATCCAAGCACCGAACATACGGGGCCTCCGAGTTCAGCACACGTTCAGCTCGATGACGATCTCCGACCCTCCGATCCAGCAAAGGCACCGGAGATGAGTTCCGTCAGCACGATGGCGTGGTGACGATGATGATGTTCTACCGGCGCAGGGCTTTGCCTAAACTCCGCGACGATATGACCGAGGTGGAATATGGTGGAAGGGGGCACCGCACACGGCTAAGGAATGATCCGTAGATCAACTTGTGTGTCTTTGGAGTGCCCCCCCGCCCCCGTATATAAAGGAGCCAGGGGGAGGAGGCGGCCGGCCTAGAGGGCGCGCCAAGGGGGGGAGTCCTACTCCCACCGGGAGTAGGACTCCCTCTTTCCAAGTAGGAGTAGGAGAAGGGGGGAAAGAGGAGGAAGAGGGGAAGGAAAGGGGGGGGGGCGCCGCCCCCCTTCCCTTGTCCTATTCGGACTAGGAGGGGGAGGGGCGCGCGGCCCCCTCCTGGCTTCTTCCCTCTTCTCCCTCGTGGCCCATGTAGGCCCATTAACCCCCCGGGGGGTTCCGGTAACCTCCCGGTACTCCGGTAAAATGCCGATTTCACCCGGAACTATTCCGATGTCCAAACATAGGCTTCCAATATATCAATCTTTATGTCTCGACCATTCCGAGACTCCTCGTCATGTCCGTGATCACATCCGGGACTCCGAACAAACTTCGATACATCAAAACTTATAAACTCATAATAAAACTGTCATCGAAATGTTAAGCGTGCGGACCCTACGGGTTCGAGAACTATGTAGACATGACCTAAAACCTTTCTCGGTCAATAACCAATAGCGGGACCTGGATGCCCATATTGGTTCCTACATATTCTATGAAGATCTTTATCGGTCAAACCGCATAACAACATACGTTGTTCCCTTTGTCATCGGTATGTTACTTGCCCGAGATTTGATCGTCGGTATCCAATACCTAGTTCAATCTCGTTATCGGCAAGTCTCTTTACTCGTTCTGTAATACGTCATCTCATAACTAACTCATTAGTTATAATGCTTGCAAGGCTTAAGTGATGAGTATTACCGAGAGGGCCCAGAGATACATCTCCGACAATTGGAGTGACAAAACCTAATCTCGAAATACGCCAACTCAACATGTACCTTCGGAGACACATGTAGTACTCCTTTATAATCACCCAGTTACGTTGTGACGTTTGGTAGTACCCAAAGTGTTCCTCCGATAAACGGGAGTTGCATAATTCTCATAGTTACAGGAACATGTATAAGTCATGAAGAAAGCAATAGCAGAATACTAAGCGATCATGTGCTAAGCTAACGGGATGGGTCATGTCAATCACATCATTCTCCTAATGATGTGATCCCATTAATCAAATGACAACACATGTCTATGGTTAGGAAACATAACCATCTTTGATTAATGAGCTAGTCAAGTAGAGGCATACTAGTGACTATATGTTTGTCTATGTATTCACACATGTATCATGTTTCCGATTAATACAATTCTAGCATGAATAATAAACATTTATCATGATATGAGGAAATAAATAATAACTTTATTATTGCCTCTAGGGCATATTTCCTTCAGTCTCCCACTTGCACTAGAGTCAATAATCTAGATTACATAGTAATGATTCTAACACCCATGGAGTCTTGGTGCTGATCATGTTTTGCTCGTGAGAGAGGCTTAGTCAACGGGTCTGCAACATTCAGATCCATATGTATCTTGCAAATCTCTATGTCTCCCACTTGGACTTGGTCCCGAATGGAATTGAAGCGTCTCTTGATGTGTTTGGTCCTCTTGTGAAATCTGGATTCCTTTGCCAAGGCAATTGCACCAGTATTGTCACAGAAGATCTTCATTGGTCCCGATGCACTAGGTATGACACCTAGATCGGAAATGAACTCCTTCATCCAGACTCCTTCATTCGCTGCTTCAGAAGCAGCTATGTACTCCGCTTCACATGTAGATCCCGCCACGACGCTTTGTTTAGAACTGCACCAACTTACAGCTCCACCGTTTAATATAAACACGTATCCGGTTTGCGATTTAGAATCGTCCGGATCAGTGTCAAAGCTTGCATCGACGTAACCTTTTACGACTAGCTCTTTGTCACCTCCATATACGAGAAACATATCCTTAGTCCTTTTCAGGTATTTCAGGATGTTCTTGACCGCTGTCCAGTGATCCACTCCTGGATTACTTTGGTACCTTCCTGCCAAGCTTATTGCTAAGCATACGTCAGGTCTGGTACACAGCATTGCATACATGATAGAGCCTATGGCTGAAGCATAGGGAACATCTTTCATTTTCTCTCTATCTTCTGTTGTGGTCGGGCATTGAGTTTGACTCAACTTCACACCTTGTAGCACATGCAAGAATCCTTTCTTTGCCCGATCCATTTTGAACTTTTTCAAAATTTTGTCAAGGTAAGTGCTTTGTGAAAGTCCTATTAAGCATCTTGATCTATCTCTATAGATCTTGATGCCCAATATATAAGCAGCTTCACCGAGGTCTTTCATTGAAAAACTTTTATTCAAGTATCCCTTTATGCTATCCAGAAATTCTATATCATTTCCAATTAACAATATGTCATCTACATATAAAACTAGAAATGCTACAGAGCTCCCACTCACTTTCTTGTAAATACAGGCTTCTCCAAAAGTCTGTATAAAACCATATGCTTTGATCACACTATCAAAGTGTTTATTCCAACTCTGAGATGCTTGCACCAGTCCATAAATGGAACGCTGGAGCTTGCACACTTTGTTAGCACCTTTTGGATCAACAAAACCTTCCGGCTGCATCATATACAACTCTTCTTCTAGAAATCCATTCAAGAATGTAGTCTTGACATCCATTTGCCAAATTTCATAATCATGAAATGCAGCAATGGCTAACATGATTCGGACAGACTTAAGCATCGCTACGGGTGAGAAAGTCTCATCGTAGTCAATCCCTTGAACTTGTCGAAAACCTTTCGCAACAAGTCGAGCTTTATAGACAGTTACATTACCATCAGCGTCAGTCTTCTTCTTAAAAATCCATTTATTCTCAATAGCTTGCCGATGATCGGGCAAGTCAACCAAAGTCCATACTTTGTTTTCATACATGGATCCCATCTCAGATTTCATGGCCTCTAGCCATTTTGCGAAATCTGGGCTCATCATCGCTTCCTCATAGTTTGTAGGTTCATCATGGTCAAGTAACATGACTTCCAGAATAGGATTACCGTACCACTCTGGTGCGGATCTTACTCTGGTAGACCTACGAGGTTCTGTCGAAACTTGATCTGAAGTTTCATGATCAATATCATTAGCTTCCTCACTGATTGGTGTAGTTGTCACAGGAACCGGTTCTTGTGATGAACTACTTTTCAATAAGGGAGTAGATACAGTTATCTCATCAAGTTCTACTTTCCTCCCACTCACTTCTTTCGAGAGAAACTCCTTCTCTAGAAAGGATCCGAATTTAGCAACGAAAATCTTGCCCTCAGATCTGTGATAGAAGGTGTACCCAATAGTCGCCTTTGGGTATCCTATGAAGACACATTTCTCCGATTTGGGTTCGAGCTTATCTGGTTGAAGATTCTTCACATAAGCATCACAGCCCCAAACTTTAAGAAACGACAACTTTGGTTTCTTGCCAAACCACAGTTCATAAGGCGTCGTCTCAACGGATTTTGATGGTTCCCTATTTAACGTGAATGCGGCCGTCTTTAAAGCATAACCCCAAAACGATAGTGGTAAAACAGTAAGAGACATCATAGATCGTACCATATCAAGTAAAGTACGATTACGACGTTCGGACACACCATTTCGTTGTGGTGTTCCAGGTGGCGTGAGTTGCGAGACTATCCCGCATTGTTTCAAGTGTAGACCAAACTCGTAACTCAAATATTCTCCTCCACGATCAGATCGTAGAAACTTTATTTTCTTGTTATGATGATTTTCCACTTCACTCTAAAATTCTTTGAACTTTTCAAATGTTTCTGACTTGTGTTTCATTAAGTAGATATACCCATATCTGCTTAGATCATCTGTGAAGGTGAGAAAATAACGATATCCGCCACGAGCCTCAACATTCATTGGACCACATACATCTGTATGTATGATTTCCAACAAATCTGTTGCTCTCTCCATAGTACCGGAGAACGACGTTTTAGTCATCTTGCCCATAAGGCACGGTTCGCAAGTACCAAATGATTCATAATCAAGTGATTCCAAAAGCCCATCAGTATGGAGTTTCTTCATGCGCTTTACACCGATATGACCTAAACGGCAGTGCCACAAATAAGTTGCACTATCATTATCAACTCTGCATCTTTTGGTTTCAACACTATGAATATGTGTATCACTACTATCGAGATTCAATAAAAATAGACCACTCTTCAAGGGTGCATGACCATAAAAGATATTACTCATATAAATAGAACAACCATTATTCTCTGATTTAAATGAATAACCGTCTCGCATCAAACAAGATCCAGATATAATGTTCATGCTCAACGCTGGCACCAATTAACAATTATTTAGGTCTAATACTAATCCCGATGGTAGATGTAGAGGTAGCATGCCGACCACGATCACATCGACTTTGGAACCATTTCCCACGCGCATCGTCACCTCGTCCTTAGCTAATCTTCACTTAATCCGTAGTCCCTGTTTCGAGTTGCAAATATTAGCAACAGAACCAGTATCAAATACCCAGGTGCTACTGCGAGCATTAGTAAGGTACACATCAATACCATGTATATCACATATACCTTTGTTCACTTTGCCATCCTTCTTATCCGCCAAATACTTGGGGCAGTTCCGCTTCCAGTGTCCAGTCTGCTTGCAGTAGAAGCACTCAGTTTCAAGCTTAGGTCCAGACTTGGGTTTCTTCTCTTGAGCAGCAACTTGCTTGCCATTCTTTTTGAAGTTCCCCTTCTTCTTCCCTTTGCCCTTTTTCTTGAAACTAGTGGTCTTGTTAACCATCAACACTTGATGCTCCTTCTTGATTTCTACCTCCGCGGCTTTCAGCATCGCGAAGAGCTCGAGAATAGTCTTGTTCATCCCTTGCATATTATAGTTCATCACGAAGCTTTTGTAGCTTGGTGGCAGTGATTGGAGAATTCTGTCAACGACACTATCATCAGGAAGATTAACTCCCAGTTGAATCAAGTGATTATTATACCCAGACATTTTGAGTATGTGTTCACTGACAGAACTATTCTCCTCCATCTTGCAGCTATAGAACTTATTGGAGACTTCATATCTCTCAATCCGGGCATTTGCTTGAAACATTAACTTCAACTCCTGGAACATCTCATATGCTCCATGACGTTCAAAACGTCGTTGACGGCCCGGTTCTAAGCCGTAAAGCATGGCACAATGAACTATAGAGTAGTCATCAGCTTTGCTCTGCCAGACGTTCTTAACGTCGTCAGTTGCATCAGCAGCAGGCCTGGCACCCAGCGGTGCTTCTAGGACGTAATTTTTCTGTGCAGCAATGAGGATAATCCTCAGGTTACGGACCCAGTCCGTGTAATTGCTACCATCATCTTTCAACTTTGCTTTCTCAAGGAACGCATTAAAATTCAACGGAACAACAGCACGAGCCATCTATCTACAAACAAACATAGACAAGCAAGATACTATCAGGTACTAAGTTCATGATAAATTTAAGTTCAATTAATCATATTACTTAAGAACTCCCACTTAGACAGACATCTCTCTAGTCATCTAAGTGATCACGAGATCCAGATCAACCAAACCATGTCCGATCATCACGTGAGATGGAGTAGTTTCAATGGTGAACATCGCTATGTTGATCATATCTACTATATGATTCACGCTCGACCTTTCGGTCTCCGTGTTCCAAGGCCATATCTGTATATGCTAGGCTCGTCAAGTATAACCTGAGTATTCTGCGTGTGCAACTGTTTTGCACCCGTTGTATTTGAACATAGAGCACATCACACCCAATCATCACGTGGTGTCTGAGCACGAAGAACTTTCGCAACGGTGCATACTCAGGGAGAACACTTCTTGATAATTAGCGAGAGATCATCTTAAAATGCTACCGTCAATCAAAGCAAGATAAGATGCATAAAGGATAAACATCACATGCAATCAATATAAGTGATATGATATGGCTATCATCATCTTGTGCTTGTGATCTCCATCTTCGAAGCACCGTCATGATCACCATCGTCACCGGCGCGACACCTTGATCTCCATCGCAGCATCGTTGTCGTTACGCCATCTATTGCTTCTACGACTATCGCTACCGCTTAGTGATAAAGTAAAGCAATTACAGGGCGTTTGCATTTCATACAATAAAGCGACAACCATATGGCTCCTGCCAGTTGCCGATAACTTCGGTTACAAAACATGATCATCTCATACAATAAAATATAACATCACGTCTTGACCATATCACATCACAACATGCCCTGCAAAAACAAGTTAGACGTCCTCTACTTTGTTGTTGCAAATTTTACGTGGCTGCTACGGGCTTAGCAAGAACAGTTCTTACCTACGCATCAAAAAAACCACAACGATAGTTCGTCAAGTTGGTGCTGTTTTAACTTTCGCAAGGACCGGGCGTAGCCACACTCGATTCAGCTAAAGTGAGAGAGACAGACACCCGCCAGTCACCTTTAAGCACGAGTGCTCGTAACGGTGAAACCAGTCTCGCGTAAGCGTACGCGTAATGTCGGTCCGGGCCGCTTCATCTCACAATACCGCCGAACCAAAGTATGACTTGCTGGTAAGCAGTATGACTTGTATCACCCACAACTCACTTGTGTTCTACTCGTGCATATAACATCAACGCATAAAACCTGGCTCTGATACCACTTTTGGGGAACGTAGTAATTTCAAAAAAATTCCTATGCACACGCAAGATCATGGTGATGATATAGCAACGAGAGGGGAGAGTGTTCGTCCATGTACCCTCGTAGACCGTAAGCGCAAGCATTAGCACAACGCGGTTGATGTAGTCGTACGTCTTCACGATCTGACCGATCCAAGCACCGAACGTACGGGGCCTTCGAGTTCAGCACACGTTCAGCTCGATGACGATCTCCGGCCCTCCGATCCAGCAAAGGCTCCGGAGATGAGTTCCGTCAGCACGACGGTGTGGTGACGATGATGATGTTCTACCGGCGCAGGGCTTCGCCTAAACTCCGCGACGATATGACCGAGGTGGAATATGGTGGAAGGGGGCACCACACACGGCTAAGGAACGATCCGTAGATCAACTTGTGTGTCTTTGGGGTGCCCCCCCGCCCCCGTATATAAAGGAGCCAGGGGGGAGGAGGCGGCCGGCCCAGAGGGCGCGCCAAGGGGGGGGAGTCCTACTCCCACCGGGAGTAGGACTCCCTCTTTCCAAGTAGGAGTAGGAGAAGGGGGGAAAGAGGAGGAAGAGGGGAAGGAAAGAGGAGGGGGGCGCCCCCTTCCCTTGTCCTATTCGGACTAGGAGGGGGAGGGGCGCGCGGCCCCCTCCTGGCTCCTTCCCTCTTCTCCCTCGTTGCCCATGTAGGCCCATTAACCCCCCGGGGGGTTCCGGTAACCTCCCGGTACTCCGGTAAAATGCCGATTTCACCCGGAACTATTCCGATGTCCAAACATAAGCTTCCAATATATCAATCTTTATGTCTCGACCATTCCGAGACTCCTCGTCTTGTCCGTGATCACATCCGGGACTCCGAACAAACTTCGGTACATCAAAACTTATAAACTCATAATAAAACTGTCATCGAAATGTTAAGCGTGCGGACCCTATGGGTTCGAGAACTATGTAGACATGACCTAAAACCATTCTCGGTCAATAACGAATAGCGGGACCTGGATGCCCATATTGGTTCCTACATATTCTACGAAGATCTTTATCGGTCAAACCGCATAACAACATACGTTGTTCCCTTTGTCATCGGTATGTTACTTGCCCGAGATTTGATCGTCGGTATCCAATACCTAGTTCAATCTCGTTACCGGCAAGTCTCTTTACTCGTTCTGTAATACGTCATATCATAACTAACTCATTAGTTATAATGCTTGCAAGGCTTAAGTGATGAGTATTGCCGAGAGGGCCCAGAGATACCTCTCCGACAATCGGAGTGACAAAACCTAATCTCGAAATACGCCAACTCAACATGTACCTTCGGAGACACCTGTAGTACTCCTTTATAATCACCCAGTTACGTTGTGACGTTTGGTAGTACCCAAAGTGTTCCTCCGGTAAACGGGAGTTGCATAATTCTCATAGTTACAGGAACATGTATAAGTCATGAAGAAAGCAATAGCAGAATACTAAACGATCATGTGCTAAGCTAACGGGATGGGTCATGTCAATCACATCATTCTCCTAATGATGTGATCCCATTAATCAAATGACAACACATGTCTATGGTTAGGAAACATAACCATCTTTGATTAATGAGTTAGTCAAGTAGAGGCATACTAGTGACTATATGTTTGTCTATGTATTCACACATGTATCATGTTTCCGGTTAATACAATTCTAGCATAAATAATAAACATTTATCATGATATGAGGAAATAAATAATAACTTTATTATTGCCTCTAGGGCATATTTCCTTCATATATATAGCCTCCACACAAAATCTAACCGTTACACACAACTTGCCAAACTCGATGGTACCGAATTGAGAAACTCGGTCGGACCGATTCAGCAAATCTAGTGACCGTTAGGATTTTCGGTGGGACCGACATGCAACTTGGTAGAACTGATATGGTTAGGGTTAGGGCTTAACGTAATCTCGGTGAGACCGATTACACAAACTCGGTGGTAATAAGCTAACCAGAGAGTTTGTCAGGTAAACTCGGTGGGACCGATTCGCTCATTTCGGTGGGACCGAAATATTATGAAAAGGAAACATGGAGTTTACATTGCAATCTCGGTGGGACCGATCACTCATCTCGGTGGTACCGAAACGTTACGAAGGGAAACAGAGAGATTACAATCCCATCTCGGTGAGACCGAGATCCCTATCGGTGAGACCAATTTGCCTAGGGTTTGTGGTAGTGGCTACTAAATCTGAACTCGGTGGCGCCGGATAGAAAGAACCGGTAGGGCCGAGTTTGACTTTTGGTTTAGGTCATATGTGGATGTGAGAAAGTAGTTGAGAGCTTTGGAGCATATCACTGATACGTCTCCAACGTATCTATAATTTTTTATTGTTCCATGCTATTATATTACCTCTTTTGGATGTTTATGGGCTTTATTTTACACATTTATATCATTTTTGGGACTAACCTACTAACCGGAGGCCCAGCCCATATTGCTGTTTTTTTGCCTATTTCAGTATTTCAAAGAAAATGAATATCAAACGGAGTCCAAACGGAATGAAACCTTCGGGAGCGTTATTTTTGGAACAAATCTGATCCAGAGAGCCTGGAGTGCAAGTCAAGAAAGCTCCGAGGGCCCCACGAGATAGGAGGGCGCGCCCCCCTGTCTCGTGGGCCCCTCGGGCGGCCACCGACGTACTTCTTCCTCCTATATATACCTACGTACCCCGAAAACATCCAGGAGCACCACGAAACACAATTTCCACCGCCGTAACCTTCTGTATCCGCGAGATCCCATCTTGGAGCCCTTGCCGGCACTCTGCCGGAGGGGGAAGCAACCACGGAGGGCCTCTACATCAACATCCTTGCCCCTTCGATGAGTTGTGAGTACTTTACCATAGACCTACGGGTCCATAGTTATTAGCTAGATGGCTTCTTCTCTCTTTTTGGATCTCAATACAATGTTCTCCCCCTATCTTGTGGAGATCTATTCAATGTAATCTCTTTTTGCGGTGTGTTTGTCGAGATCCGATGAATTGTGGGTTTATTATCAAGTTTATCTATGAATAATATTTGAATCTTCTCTAAATTCTTTTATGTATGATTGAGTTATCTTTGCAAGTCTCTTCGAATTATCAGTTTGGTTTGGCCTACTAGATTGATCTTTCTTGCCATGGGAGAAGTTCTTAGCTTTGGGTTCAATCTTGCGGTGTTCTTACCCAGTGACAGAAAGGGTTGCAAGACACGTATTGTATTGTTGCCATCGAGGATAACAAGATGGGGTTTATATCATATTGCATGTGTTTATCCCTCTACATCATGTCATCTAGCTTAATGCGTTGCTCTGTTCTTATGAACTTAATACTCTAAATGCATGATGGATAGCGGTCGATGTGTGGAGTAATAGTAGTAGATGCAGGCAGGAGTCGGTCTACTTGTTATGGACATGATGCCTATATACATGATCATGCCTAGATAATCTCATAACTATGCGCTTTTCTATCAATTGCTCGACAGTAATTTGTTCACCCACCGTAATACTTATGCTATCTTGAGAGAAGCCTCTAGTGAAACCTATGGCCCCCGGGTCTATCTCTTATCATATTTTGCTTTCCATCTACCTTTATTTGCATCTTTACTTTTTGCATCTATATTACAAAATACCAAAAATATATTTATCTTATCATACTATCTTTATTAGATCTCACTTTTGCAAGTGGCCGTGAAGGGATTGACAACCTCTTTATTGCGTTGGTTGCGAGTTCTCAGTTTGTTTGTGTAGGTGCGTGGGACTTTTGAGAAGCCTCCTACTGGATTGATACCTTGGTTCTCAAAACTAAGGGAAATACTTACGCTACACTTTGCTGCATCACCCTCTCCTCTTCGAGGAAAACCAACGCAAGCTCAAGATGTAGCAATCACTAAGCACTATGGAGCAAGAAACTCATTAAGCAACACCTCATCCCTCCTTGATATTATTGGCTTTTCCTATAGACTCAATGTGATCTTGGATCACTAAATTATAAAATGTAGAGTCTTGAGCTTTTGAGCTTGAGCCAATCCTTTTATCCTTAGCATTTTGAGGGGTCCATTTTTCTCATCCATGCCATGCCATTCATTGAGCTTTTCCTGAAATATTCATCTTCGAATAATGTTAGCTCAATGAGCTATATGTTGTTAGGAATTACCAAAACCACCTAGGGATAGTTGCACTTTCAGGTGCTAATCGGCCAACAAAAAATTCTCCAAGTAAGGCCAATAAAAAAGTGTGGATTGTTAAGTCACCTAATGTGGAAATTTCAGAATGCGACAAGCAAAAGAAGATCGAAAAGCCGGTTGTTGGTAATCTGACTACTTCCAATGGTGACATTGTTATTGTTCAACAGGGTTCCATGGTTGATGATCATGAGGCGAGCATAAGTAAGGCCAAACCAAGGGATCCCAAATATACTCAATTTAAGTGGTGTCCTCCCGGTTTAACTAAGACCATGAAAAGGAGATTACAACGCACGAGGAACCACGAGAAGGTAGAACACAAAAAGGAGAGGCAAAGGGACGAATTGTTTAGTGAAATTCGGCCCATAGCACTCACAAAACAAGTGTGGAGGCCTAAACAAAAACAAAACACAAATGCTACTACATTAGCTGCAGCAACACCTTCACCACCAAAAGAGGATGATGCGACCCCTATTACATCGTCCACACTACCTGAAACATTCCCTTCAATTGAGTAATCTTTAAGCCCAATATACACATTGGGAGATGAAGATGAGATGGTGGATTATGAATCTATGCCGGTTCGGGAAGGTATGGATATTAATATGGTATATTACTTACATGCCGAGTTTCGTGCTATAGGTGAAGAAGGGAAGGTAGCCCAGCTGAATTTTGGTCCTAAGAATGCTATTTTCGAGAAGCCAAGAGAACCGGTGAAACACTTGAAGCCATTGTACCTCAAAGGTAATATTAATGGATCGCCGGTTGCTAGGATGCTCGTTGATGGTGGTGCTATGGTAAATCTTATGCCCTACTCGATCTTCAAAAAGTTGGGGTTAGATGATGATGCATTGATGAAGACCAATATGGTACTTAATGGATTCAAGGGTAAAGAAAAGACAGAGGCCAAAGGTGTGATGTGCATGGAACTCATCGTGGAAAGTAAAACTTTGGCCACCACATTCTTCATCGCCGAGGTGCAAGGTAACTATAATGTTATATTAGGTCGCGATTGGGTTCATGCTAACCAATGTGTGCCATCTACCATGCATCAATTTTTAATACAATGGATCGATGATGAGGTAGAAACCATTCACGTGGATAATTCGGCTTGTGTTGCTTTGGCCGATGCATCGGTGGATTGGAATCATCCCGATGTAACTTGCTTAACAGGGCGTGACCTCTCAGAGTTTGATTTCCTTAGTGCTACAAGGAACGGGTTCATTCCCATCTCTTTAATGCCGATTGGTGGTAATCGGTTACAAGGTATGATATGAACAAGAAGTTAAAATCAATGGCCAATATAGAATTATCGCCCTAAGCATAAACATGGCCGATATAGAAATTATCGCCCTAAGCACATAAAATGGCTGATGGAGTGTTGACATCGTCCTTAGGAAAAACATCGTGCAAGTTATTTTTCGGCACACAAGTTTGCCAAAAAACATGGGGGCATGTGTTGACACCAGATTTTGGCACGGCCAAGAACTTAATTAAGATGGCCTCAAATGGAGAAGTGTTCAAAGTGAGAAAGCTCCGTATCGTCAAAAGGAGAAACTTTGATATTTGGGCCATAGCCATCCGGTCTCATTTCTAAGGCCGAAGTTGTGTTCGAAGTATTCATATTTTGTATTCAGAACACTATTCGGCTGGTTGTGCCCCAAAGATAGCCTCATACAAGAAAAGCTTCTACACGGATTGTCTTCGCCTCGTCGAAACGATCGATTTTTATATAAAAAGTCTAAATCGGAGTTCGGATGCAAAAGTTAGAGCCAAAACAGTGTGATGCATAAGTCTGCCCCGGAAGTTCCGGGCAAAACTCCCGGGGAGGTTCCGGGCTAAACCGAAAGTTTGCACGCGGTGCGCCCCGAAAACTGGAATTTTAACATTAATTGCAGATTTGCGGGGCCAGTTCCGACATCAATATGACCTCAGATGAAAAAGTGATCAACTAAGGAATTTTTCTCCATTGCAAGATCTACAACTTTGCTTCTGGGACAAACTTATTTATTCTTAAATTTCCACCCTCAACGGATGGCTCGAGATCGCGATCTGAGGCCATATGCGACCTCCAAAAGCTGTGCAAGAGGGCAACTTGATGTAAGTTTATCCCGGAAGATCCGGGCTGGACGGAAGTTCCGGCCCTCGTAGTCTGAATTAGGTTATATTTTGATGTTTTGGACGGGATTTGAGTCCTTTTATTGTACGGAAAGTCCAGCCGCCTCATATATATGTAAGAGGTGACGGCCGATTGAATAACAACACACAATCGACAAATCAATATACTACTTTACCCTAGTTTTTACATCTCTTCCTTGTTCTTTCTCTCTCGTTCTTCGTTCGTTCTTCGTGTTGAAGGGCAGCGATCCTCGAGGTCCTAGGGTCGAGCGAATCGACCTAGGGCAGCCCATAGCCGTCGCGCGTCCAGACGAGGTCCCTCCCGGGCGCGTGGGGTTTCGGGTCCTGAAAAGCACCTGCCGGATTGCTTGCGTATCGCGCTTCCGGACGGGTCTCCTTCGGCGTGAGCTGCAGTGCATCACCCTCGGCGTTGGAGGTACACGGTGACGTGTTCGTGTGCGAACAACATGCAATACTCGAAACTAAATATGCAGATACAAATACCAAGATTAGTGGTAATAAAACGTCACCGGCAGTCCTCTTGTCGATGCCGGGGGTGACTCGAGCTAACCCACGAGATGATTGTGCCGTGCATAGCGGCCTGGCTAGCACAACAAGCTGCACCAGTGGGCGCCGCCTCGATGCCGGAGGTGACTCCGCATCCCTGCGCGTGTTCACTGCCGATCAAGGATGCACTAGACTTGCATCGGTAGTGGAACTTACACCACCACGTCCCATGCAGTACCACCGTTGGACGGCAAAGACAACCACATGAGTTATTGGTAAGAGGCTAGAGCATGAAAACAGTGCCGCTTTTTAGTTTTTTCGGTCAATCTTTCCCGATGCATCCTATTCCTATTAAGACACACATCACAAGTCTATGGTCCCTAGCTAAATCTTCCATTTTTTCTTCTCGTTTCTTGGCACGGCTGCTATATACCACTTCACTAAACCACTTTCTCTCCTTAGTACTTTGGTTTGGCTGCTACCGCCCCGCTATTGTATATGGTTTAATGAATCGATAGTGTGTAGGGAAGACTCAAACATGGGTGGTATATAAAGACATCAAAAGTTTCATTCATGGTTGACGAGATGTGCAATGAGAGGCCAGTGGGTGCATCTCATTCGGTCAGACCCTTCAAGATACTTCACCTCCATATTTGTGCGCATGAGCAGCGCATACGCAAAGTAGCATCCTACTATTATAGACAAACATCCGGTAGGTGTGGAGTCACTCTTAATAGATTTCAGACATGCCATGTACTATTACAAACACTGCATTAGGATTTCTAGCTAGCTATGAGCCTGTGGCTGCAACAACAAATGGTCAGCATTCTAGGTGCACAAAAAAAATCATTTTTTTGTTTTTCGTTGGGGTAACTTTTTGCCGCATTCTGCATATGGAAGTACAATGGAGTAGGTTTGTCGGTCTACCATCGGGTATAGTTCTCTGCAAAACATTTTCAATTAGACATTTCGACAGCCTTAACTCAAGCTTATGATTTAGAAGTTATATGCTTCCAGTTGCATGTCGCAATGGAAGTATGGAACAACTAGGATATAGCTCATAAGATATCATTAGTGGTTCCAACGACACACAACTATACAAAAGCATTGTGTTTTATGGCAAGTACTAAATTACCTTAGGTCATGACTTGCAACCAATATCGTATGGTGTTTCTTTAGGCCTTTCAAGAGATTGACGACATTAGCCCGAGCTTTCCAATTTGATGATGAAGTTACAAAACTGGTAACCACTACTTGAAAGAGCATATACTAATTTGAACAAACTATTTGACACTATACAATAATCGTAGCAAGTGTGAAAATTATCTTTAAAAATATCTTATTTTGCAGCAAAACTTCTCAAGCACTCACATAGATCATAGGCATTCATGTCAGTATGGAAATAACCTATTACTGAAGGTAGTAGTTACTTAGTCAAGTATAGTAGTATTTGCCCCTCAAAAAAGAAAGTATAGTAGTATTTGATAAGAAGTACCTACAAGTTATTTTGCAGCGAAACTTCTTAGCACTCACACAGATCATAGACATTCATGTCAGTATGCAAATAACCTAGGTAGTAATTACTTCAAGTATACTAGTATTTGGTAAGAAGTACCTAGAGTTTATATGAAAATTGCACAATACGCATGCAACTACACTAGTCACAAATCGCCTCCATATAGACCAAGAAGATATGTCACTGCTGCGGCCACATTAAAAGTGTAATCATGAAAATTCACCATCCATCACAAAACAGGCAACAAAAAGCCTTCGCCAATGAATCATCACCGTCGTCGTTGACGCCACGACCCCCCTCCCAATTGAATAATTAAATTGTATGAAGATATGTAAACCGTATAAATACGGGTATTCAATTTGGCTCTAGGGAGCACATGCACTGTGTGTCAAAAATGGATTTTACAAATGTTAAAAAATTGAAAAAATAGATGTGTTCATTGTCACACCCAAATGGTACATGCAAATCTGCAGGTGAAAACTTAAGTATTTTGACTTGTGCAAAAAATACAAGTCGAACGCCAAAAGTTACACTTAATTTTGTATTTTTTCACCGACGAAGCACTACTATCCCATATGGCATGAAAATGTCAAGCACACTTGCCACACTAATATGAACATCTAAAAAATTCAGAATTCTTAAATTTTACTTCCTATTTTTTTTACTGTTCATTAGGGAGCATATGCTCCCCATAGCAAAAAATCCACGTCCCAATAAGAAAATTCAGTCCCTCGGTTCCTAACTAATTCAGTGTGCATGCTCCACCCCAATAAACAATCTGAGCATTCAGCCAGTTCTGTTTAAAAAACTGATAAAAGCTGTTTTTTGGTGCGACTTGAGGCTTATTATCATATTTGTTACTTCTCCTAAAGAGCCAACTCTTTGCAATTAATCGTTGGCTTTTCTTCTGTGCAACCACCCTTTGGCAATTGAGTCCTAGGAATTGCATTCCAAAGTGTTTGTTTCTGCTTTCATGTTACCAAATATCTTAGTTCCCTGAGCCATAATTATTCTGCAAGAAATTCTAAAACAATGCAGCTTGCATGGATCGGAGAATACATTGTCTCTACTACCTTAATCTAGCAGCAATTACCATTACAGTTTAGTCTGGTGTCCTCCAAATGTCCACAAAGCGGCTCAGGAAAGTAACGAGCAGGAGTGCTGGTGTGTCCTAGACCCACCAATCTGATCCCACATGTCAGCTTTCTGCGATGTTGTTTTATCGTCAAAAAAGACAAGTTCATGCAAGAAGGCCAATTTGCACCCCAGATCTTAGTGTGGGTCACTGGTGGAAGAGCGTCAAGGAAATAGATGACAAGAGGCCAGGGCACAGGAACAATACTGGCCTATATGTTTTCCCATCAATTTCCCCCAATGCCTCCCATTCTCAAGTAAGACACACATCTAGACTCCGATTCTTTCATGATCCCTCTCATTTTTGGCATCTCGACAAGGCTACCAGGTACCACTTCGCTAGACCATTTTCTCTCCTCGGTGCTTGCTTTTGCAGTTTGGCTATTGCCATCTCACTATTGTATATGGTTTGATGAACTGATACTATCATATAGCGAAGGCTCAAACATGGGTGGGATATAAAGATGGTGAAAACTTCATTCATGGCTAAGGAGAAGTGCAACAGAAGGTCTGTGGGCGCATTCAATCTGTAAGACTCTTCAAGAAAACTAACTGAGAGCACATGCTGCACATCTGTATTTGTGCACATGAACATAGCGTACACAAAGTAGCATCGTAGTAATTATTGGCAAACATCCGGTAGTTATGGAATCACTCCTAATAGATTTTGTAACATGTGCCTTGTACTCATTAAAATGTCACATTAAGATTTCTAGCCAGCTATGATCCTGTGCCGCGACAACAAATGGGTCAGCACTCCAGCTGCACACAAGAATTCCCTTTTGAGTTTTTCGTTTGGCTAATTTTTTTCTGGATTCTGCCTACGGAAGTACCGAGGGGAAAACAAGTTTCTAATCTACACAGGTAAAGGTTCCTCCTTCAAAACTCCCCCCATCTCCATTCACCACGAGCGGTCCACCAGCGGGTATAGTTCTCTGCAAAACACTTTTAATTAGGAGGATTGTAAATCTGCCTCCTAGGAGGATTGTACCAAACCCCTTCTTTTCAATACAATGAAACGCAAAAGTCTTTTGCGTTTTCTCGAAAAAAACGCTTTTAATTAGACATTTCAACAGCCCCGGTTCAAGATTATGATTTAGGAGTTACTCCCTCCGTCCCATAGTATAAGATGTTATTATAACCAACAAGTTAGTATATCGGTTGTAATAACATCTTATATTATGGGACAGAGGGAGTATATGATTCCAGCTGCATGCCTGAATCGAAGTATGGAACAACCAGTATATAGTGCTCATGGGATATTCAATAGTGGCTCCAGTGGCACACAACCAAACAAAAGCATTGTGTTTTATATGGTGAGTACTAAATTACCTTAGATCAAGACTTACAACCAGTATCATGTGTTCTTTATTTAGGTACTTAAAAGATTCACAACATCAGCCCGAGCTTTCCAATCTGATGATGAAGATACAAATTCAATAACCACATCTAGGAAGAACATATATTAATTTCGACAACTACTTGAGACCACACAATAATCCTAGCAAGTGAGAGCTGTGGCCCAAGGATGATAGGATGCATAAACAGAATTAGATTAAACAACTGTTCACGTTGTGCATTTAGATGGGTTCTGAAATGAACCGACACATAGGAATGAAAATAATCGACCAATATTAGTTTGATATGGGCACTCAAGTACATACCAACACCAGCGAGGGGCTCATCAAGCAACAATAAATGAGGAGTTTGAACCTAGAAAATCAGAAGATAAAGGCAAAAGATTATCCATCTTCACTTCTAAAAACAGAACAGTCAACCCGTACTAAAGTAATGCAAACAATGTCGGCTGAATTGCCAAAGCAAGTCGCCGCTTAAACCCACCACCGAGAGACTGTGGATCCTGATCCAATGAAATGGCACTTAGACCAACCTAGCGTGACACAAATTATCTTCAGAAAACAATTGTGTGAAGTCTCAAACAAGTTCACTCCAGAATGGTATCTATGAGAGATAATCATTACAAAGTTAATAGCTTTCTTAAGTTTTAAACTGAGGTGCTCCCTCAAAGCAATATCTGCCTTTTGCCTTGGCTATCCAAAGTTAACTTCTTCAAGTATAGTATCTGATAAGAAGTACCTACGGGTATAAACTATCTTATTTTGTAGTGAAACTTCTCAAGCACTCACACAGATCATAAGCATTCATGTTAATATGTAATAAACTTATTAGTGAAAGTAGTAATTTAATGTTCAAACCTCT
Organism: Triticum timopheevii; assembly: GCA_963921465.1. Taxonomy (NCBI): domain Eukaryota; kingdom Viridiplantae; phylum Streptophyta; class Magnoliopsida; order Poales; family Poaceae; genus Triticum; species Triticum timopheevii. The sequence continues at coordinate 543,289,261 of OY997266.1, forward strand.
CAGGAAACTGAAATACAATACCAAGTCTTTCAGGAGCTAACACTTCCGATAGACCCATTGTATTTCCACTGTAATCATACTTCTGAATGCAAATTGAACCAGAGGTAGGTTCTGATAGACCGGCCAAAAGCTGAGAAATCAAGGTATCACCTTAAGATGAATATACAGAGTAGAACATGTCATGCAGCATTTCAGTGCAAACCTGTAAAAGAGTGGCCTTTCCATTCTCACTCCGTCCAAATATCAAACCAAAACTGCATGAACTAGTTGTCTCGTCAATACAAATTAAAGGCATTTCAAGAAACACAACTATTCCAACATAAAAGACATGCTTACCTTGTTCTCCCGGACAGAGAGACTAGTTTGATTCAATAAGTTTTGCTCAGTTCCACGAGGTCGGTAGCTGAATTTTCTAACCTAAAAGAAGTGAAATTCAATATACGTCCATGTAATGTAAAGGCAAACCATGATTGCAAGGATGTTATACAACGTACGGTATATCTCACAGTAGCAGTTCCCCAAACAATGGACCATTTGTTTAACATATTTGAGTTACAAACAACTTGTATTCAATCACCAATATTTATTATTGACATTAAAATTTTAATCCAGCTATTATGTATGTCTCCTATTAAATCTCCAATAGGCATGGACGAAAGTACTACATGTGCATCATATACAACAACACTGAAGGACATAACAAAACAAAAATTCAGGATACTTCACTACTGGATTATACCGATTGCGGGGTGCTACCTAGCTTTTGTGCGTTAAGATGCTAAGATCCTGGCTCCTGGGCTTGAAAATCCATATAAAGCATTAGTCGGAAGAAATGTAACGAAATCCAGATTTTTTTTTCTCAACAAAATCTTGGGCCAGAGTTCAGGGAGGTTCCTCGGTTTGGTTATTACTGATAGTTAAACAAGTGAACTCACACATCACAAAAAACCTATCAGATCCAAGAGTAACGAATCTTACCCGCAGACAACATGTTCACCAACTTTATCAACATTAAGACTACAACTAAATTGTCTTTCTATATTAAATTGGTCTTGTGTCCATATATATAAAAAAATTGTCCAAACAGAACTAGGAAAGAATCCTCATACCACAAAAGAGGGGCAAGAAAAAATTCACCTCGAACTAGGAGTACCCAGCTGAGGCCCGTTCTACTTGACATCTCCAAGAAAACCTCCAGGAAACCATCAAGGGACGCAAAGGATAAGAGACCAAAAAAAGATGAGAGCACACACGGTTCAAGGATGAGAATGGCATGCCTTGTCATCTTGACCAATCAAGATGAAATCGCAGGAGGGAAAGTGACGTTGGCGAGCATACTTTCAAAGTGGTGGGGAGCTTCAGGGAGCGGGACCCGAATGGACGAGGGACTGGAAAGTGCAGAAGTATGGTGAGATGGGAACTGTTGTGCAGCGAAGTGAAGCAAATGCCTCAGTTCCAATTCAAGAGAACAATGTCTCACCAACAAAAAAAATCAAGAGCAGGAAGATTGCAATTCATCTAGTAGCAGTTCAGCTATAAGTCCAATGGTGTCAATGGCATGATAAAGTAACAGTTTTGTAAATTCACATCCTATAGTGAGATGAGATGATAAAGCTATAGTTAATGCTTACAGTCAACTTCCCCGTGAAACTTCTGAAAATGGAGGCAGCAACTTCAGTAGCAGTTCAGCTCTTTCAAGTATAGTACCAAAAGAAGCTACTGTCTTCAAACAAAAGCCTTAAGCGTAGTTGTGGTTTCTTCACATTTCATAACTAAGAACGTGCTATGTCAGGCTCTACTGCTAAGTTCAGTTTTATAACTAACAATGACACTGCAACTGCAAAGCCTGACAAAACTACCTAGAATAGTGCAATAACATAGCACTCACATTGGTGTTGCTCAGTTCTAGATTACAGATATCCACCGCATCTGCATTGAACAACGGCCATACGTGCCAGCTCCTGGTGTGCAGCTTGAGAAATTTCTCACCAGAGAGTCGCAAAACGCAAACTTCACACGGACTGGGACCCCAAGGTACCAATCCTGGCTGCCAATGGAGCAGGGAGGACATGGGGGCATCGAGCGCCGCCGTCCTACTGCAACGATGGGGAGGGTGTCGGCCCGCACGGGCTCGGCGTCGACTAGGGAAGGGCGTCGAGCATGGAAATCGAGGGGGCATCGGGCATCGCAGTCCTGTTGCCTTGATGGGGAGGGGCGCCGGCCTGATGTCGACCAGGGGGAGATTGCAGGAGGAGACAGGGTTGAAAGAGAAAACAATAAATTACGGAATCAATTGATCTATACCGTACGTTTTTAATTCGATGGCCTACCACAATAGTTTGCAAATTTTCACTGGATGCTTCATTTATGAAGACGGAGGCCATAATAAGGATACAAAATTTAGCAACTGTTGACATGACGACCCCCTTTTTTTGAGGGACATGATAACCCCTTTTAGTTTGACAAGGTGTCGGCGAGGGAGACGGTTCCCTGCCGGTGTTCCGGGTAGCGGCTGGTTCGGAGTGGTGCAATTGCCTGTGAAAATCGTGCCGACCTCGGCCATGGCGGACGATGGCGGCGTCTTGTGCGTCGTCTCCTTATCGAAGGCATCATCGGTTGCAATTGTCGTTACCTTATTCCGGCTGCTCTAGGGGAAACCCTATTTCTGGATTCCCGGATTGGGCGATGAGGGAGCCTTCAGGGCTGTCCTCCCTCTTGGGGGCATCATTTTGGAGCAGGTGTTGGATCGAGAGGACAACAGGAGAAGCGGTGTCATGTCTGCCGCAATATCGACAACGAGTTTCGGCGACATGGTGCAGCGGAGCCTCGGCGATGAAAGCATGTTGATGAGCGCGCGCAGGTGGTGGAGCTTCCTGGTGTTGTGGTGAAGTATGGTCTGGCAAGATGAAAGCTTTGATCGCTCCTGAAGATTGGACGGCGGAAGATGGTGGCGCCGGGTCTAGAGCATGTGCATGCGGTGCACGCAGCGGATCGGCCAGACTGGGTGGTGCTCTCGGCCTGATGTGGGGCAGCTGCGTGAGGCCATTGGATTAGATGGTGCACGTTCATGTGGTTCGGACACATTATCGAGAGTATAGGTGATGCGACTTTATTCGCCGGATAGGTGGCTTTGGTTTAATCCATGTATTCATGTTATCAAACTGCATGGATCGATAGATGCAGAGGCCGGGGGTAATCCTTCTTTTTGAAAAAAAAAGTTCATCGTGAGAAGCACTTTGTCTGAAGGATGCCTTGATCCCTTTTATCTATTGTATGAACTCTCACGGTGGAAAGGGCGTATGGTCCAATGGAGGAGGGAGGGAGAAGGAACGGTCATACTTCTGAATGCAAATTGAACAAGAGGTAGGTTCTCGTAGACTAGCCAAAAGCTGAAAAATCAAGCTATCACCTTAAGATGAAAGGTATAGAGTAAAACATGTCATGCACCATTTTAGTGCAAACCTGTAAAAGAGTGGTCTTTCCACTCTCACTCCGTCCAAATATCAAACCAAAACTGCATGAATGTCTCGTCAATACAAAAGGCATTCAAGAAACACATCTATTCCAATATAAAATGTGTGCTTGCTTTTTCTCCTAGAGAGAGAGAGAGAGCGAGTTTGATTCAATAAGTTTTGCTCAGTTCTAGAGAGTCACTAGCTGACTTAAGTGAAGTGAAGTTCAATATGTGTCCATGTAAAGACAAACCATGATTGCATAAAAGTTATACAACTACGGTATATCTGACAATAGTAGCTGCCCAAACTATTTGTTGAACATATGAGTTGTGAATGGTGGACAGATTGGGTCGAGCAAACAATTCGATAAAGAGAAGAATAGCTTATGGCTTAGAAACAATGAGCATTCATATGAAATCCATGGCTTGATTCTTAAGGTGATCCTGCACCTGAGACATACTATTTGAAAGCCCTTGCTTTACCAACTGGAGCATGAAACTTTCAACCAAATAGGAGGAAGCGCTTAAGCGGGGCTCATACTGGATTGAAAAATATGCTTCTAGCGGAGTGAAGGAACTCCAGATTAAGTCAGTCATTCAGGCTCTTCCGGTCTATGCAATGGGTATCTTTAAGTTTCCTGCTTCTCTTTGTGAAGAGTTATCCCAGATCATTAGGAATTTTTGGTGGGGTGACCAGGAAGATAGGAAGAAAACTCATTGGCTGGAATGGGAGAAATTGACGAGACCCAAAGGTGAAGGAGGTATGGGCTTTAGAGATTTGAGATTATTTAACCAAGCAGTTTTGGAGAAACAGGCTTGGCGTTTATTGGTGTTTCCGGACTCGCTTTGTGCAAAGGTTATGAAAGCAAAGTATTATCCTCATGGGCATTTGCTAGACACTGTATTCCCTCATGTGACGTCAACTACTTGGCAAGGTATTATGCATGGTCTTGAGCTACTAAAAAAGGGGGTCATCTGGAGAATTCGCGATGGTGCAAATATAAATATATGGAGAGACAATTGGCTTCCTAGAGATTCGGGTGTTCAAATTTCTGGAAAAAAGAACAGAACCAGACTCAAATGGGTGTCTGACTTATTCATCGGTGGCTCAAAAAGATGGGATGAGAATCTTATTCGGCATTTGTTCTTTCCACATGATGCTGAGGAAATTTTGAAGTTGCGTATTATGACTTTTGGTGAGGGAGATTTCATTGCTTGGCATTACGAGAAAAATGGCTTGTTCTCTGTTAAAAGTGCGTATAAGCTGGCGCTCAATCTTAAGGACTCTACGAGTGAGGCAGGGAGTTCAAGTGGTGCTGCTAATGGGGAAAGGAGACTTTGGAATATTATTTGGAAGGCTCATGTCCCTCAGAAAATCAGAATTTTTGCATGGCGTGCTGCTACACACAGTTTGGCGGTTCAAGTCAACAGAGTTAAACACCACCAAACTACCATTGGTTTGTGCTCGATTTCTGGAGTAGAAGATGAATCTGTTTTTCATGCACTGGTTAGCTGTCCCAAGGCTCGTGCGCTTCGTTTGGCGGTAAGGGAGGTTTGGAATTTACCAAATGAAGTGGTGTTCAAATTTTCGGGGCCGGATTGGCTTCTTATCTTATTGGATCAAGTAAGTTCGCCTGTGCATGAGCAAATTATATTCATGTTTTGGAGAGCTTGGCACCTAAGGAAAGATTTGATCTTTGGCAAGGGAAAGCAAAAAATCTCTGACTCTATGAGTTTCATTCAGAATTACTGGGTGTCTTTGTCGTCCTATCATCCCAATGCGAGGATGGAAATTAGCATCAAAGGTAAAGAGAGGGTGGATGGCTTAAATTTTACTAATGATATGCAAAAGAAAGTTGTGATTTGGCAGGTGATACGTCCATTTTGCATCATGCTTTTATATCAATATTTATTGCATTATGGGTTGTTATTACACATTATATATCAATACTTATGGCTATTCTCTCTTATTTTACAAGGTTTACCATGAAGAGGGGGAATGCCGGCAGCTGGAATTCTGGCTGGAAAAGGAGCAAACGTTGGAAACCTATTATGCACAGCTCAAAAAGTCCCGAGACTCCACGAAACAACTTTTTGGATTTAATTAGAATTTATGAGCGAAAGAAATAGGCCAGGGGGCCCACACCCTGTCCAGGAGACAGGCCCCCCATAGGGCGCCCCCTATCTCCTGGGCCCCCTGGTGGGCCTCCGGCGTCCATCTTCTGCTATATCATCACTTTTACCCTGGAAAAAATTGTGGGCAAGCTTACGGGACAAAACTCCGGCGCCATGAGGCGGAACCTTGGCGGAATCAATCTAGGGCTCTGGCGGAGCTGTTCTGCCGGGGACACTTCCCTCCGGGAGGGGGAAATCATCAGCAACGTCATCACCAACGATCCTCTCATCGGGAGGGGGTCAATCTCCATCAACATCTTCACCAGCACCATCTCCTCTCAAAACCCTAGTTCATCGCTTGTATCCAATCTTGTATCAAAACCACAAATTGGTACCTGTGGGTTGCTAGTAGTGTTGATTACTCCTTGTAGTTGATGCTAATTGGTTTACTTGGTGGAAGATCATATGTTCAGATCCTTTATGCATATTATTACTCCTCTGATTATGAACATGAATATGCTTTGTGAGTAGTTATGTTTGTTCCTGAGGACATGGGAGAAGTCTTGCTATTAGTAGTCATGTGAATTTGGTATTCGTTCGATATTTTGATGAGATGTATGTTGTCTTTTCCTCTAGTGGTGTCATGTGAATGTCGACTACATGACAGTTCACCATTATTTGGGCATAGAGGAAGGTATGGGGAAGTAATAAATAGATGATGGGTTGCTAGAGTGACAGAAGCTTAAACCCTAGTTTATGTGTTGCTTCGTTAGGGGCTGATATGGATCCATATGTTTAGTGTTGTGGTTAGGTTTACCTTAATACTCCTTTTTGTAGTTGCGTATGCTTGCAATAGGGGTTAATCATAAGTGGGATGCTTGTCCAAGTTAGGGCAGTACCCAAGTACCGGTCCACCCACATATCAAATTATCAAAGTACCGAACGTGAATCATATGAACGTGATGAAAACTAGCTTGATGATAATTACCAATGTGTCCTCGGGAGGTCCTTCCTCATTATTAGAAATTTTCCAGGCTTATCCTTTGCTACATAAAGGATTGGGCCACCTTGCTGCACTTTATTTACTTGTTACTCGTTACAATTTATCTTATCACAAAACTATCTATTACCTACAATTTCAGTGCTTGCAGAGAAAACCTTACTGAAAACCGCTTATCATTTCCTTCTGCTCCTCGTTGGGTTCGACACTCTTACTTATCAAAAGGACTACAATACATCCCCTACACTTGTGGGTCATCAGGACTCTTTTCTGGCGCTGTTGCCGGGGAGTGTAGCGCTTTTGGTGAGTGGAACTTGGTAAGGAAACATTTATATAGTGTGCTGAAAATTTCTGTTACTTGTCACTATGGAAACTAATCCTTTGAGGGGCTTGTTTGGGGTATCTTCACCCCAACCAGAAGAGCAAAGAGATGCTCCTCAACCTACTGAACTTTATGAAAATATTCACTTTGAGATTCCCTCGGGTATGATAGAAAAACTGCTAGCTAATCCTTTTGCAGGAGACGGAAAATTGCATCCCGATTTACACCTTATCTTTGTGGATGAAGTTTGTGGATTATTTAAGCTTGCACGTACTCCCGATGATGTTGTCAAAAGGAATGTCTTCCCTTTATCTTTGAAGGGAGATGCATTGACATGGTATAGGCTATGTGATGATACGAGATCTTGGAATTATAAGCGACTGAAGTTTGAATTTCACCAGAAATTCTATCCTATGCATCTTGTTCATCGTGATCGTAATTACATATATAATTTCTGGCCTCGCGAAGGAGAAAGCATCGCTCAAGCTTGGGGGAGGCTTAAGTCAATGTTATATTCATGCCCCAATCATGAGCTCTCTCGGGAAATGATTATTCAGAATTTCTATGCTCGGCTTTCTCTTGATAATCGCAACCTGTCGATACTTCCTGTGCTGGTTCTTATATGCTGAAGACTATTGATTTTAAATGGGACTTATTGGAAAGAATTAAACGCAACTTTGAAGACTGGGGTTCCGACGATGGTAAGGAGTCAGGTATGACACCTAAGTTCGATTGTGTTAAATCTTTTATGGATACCGATGCTTTCCGTGGATTTAGCTCTAAGTATGGACTTGACTCTGAGATAGTAGCTACTTTCTGTGAATCTTTTGCTACTCACGTTGATCTCCCTAAAGAGAAGTGGTTTAAATATAATCCTCCTATTGAAGTAAAAGTAGTTGCACCTATTACAATCGAAGAAAAGACTATTACCTATAGTGATCCTATTGTTCCTACTGCTTATGTTGAAAAACCTCCTTTTTCTGTTAGGATAAAGGATCATGCTAAAGCTTCGACTGTTGTTCATAAGAGTAATACTAGGACTTATACACCTCCTGAGCAAATTAATGTTGAACCTAGTATTGCTATGGTTAAAGATCTCTTGGATGAGGACTTAGATGGGCATGTTATTTCTTTCTTGGGTGAGACTGCTAATATTGTTAGACCTGATACTAAGACACGTAGACCTGTTGTAGGCATGCCTGTTATTTCTGTTAAAATAGGAGATCATTGTTATCATGGCTTATGTGATATGGGTGCTAGTGCTAGTGCGATACCTTATGATCTTTTATAAAGAAATTATGCACGACATTGCACCCATTGAATTAGAAGACATTGATGTTACTATTAAGCTTGCTAATAGGGATACCATTAAACTTATTGGGATTGTTAGAGATGTTGAAGTTTTGTGTGGGAAGGTTAAATACCCTGCTGATTTTCTTGTTCTTGGTTCCCCACAAGATGATTTTTGTCCCATTATTTTTGGTAGACCTTTCTTGAATACTGCTAGTGCTAAGATTAATTGTGAAAGGAATATTGTCACTGTTGGCATATATGGTATGTCTCATGAGTTTAATTTTGCTAAGTTTAGTAGACAACCTCGTGAAAGGGAACCATCTAGTAAGGATGAAATTATTGGTCTTGCTTCAATTGCTGTTCCTCCAACTGATCCGTTAGAACAATATTTGCTAGAACATGAAAACGATATGTTTATGAAGGAAAGGGAAGAAATAGATGAAGTGTTCCTTAAACAGGAACCTATGCTGAAACATAACTGTCGGGGGTTGGGTGCGACATATGCCAAAGGATGGCTTATCATGGTGGGGGCGAGTAGAACATCGCCGGTGCCTGGAAATGGGATGAGGCGAAGACATGCACACCGGCGGATCTTACCCAGCTTCAGGGCTCTCCGAGGAGATAACACCCCTACTGCTGCTCTGCGGGGTCTCCGCATGATCACTAAGGCAAAGTGAGTACAAGGGTGGCTCCTTGAGCTGTATCTGGAGGTAGGAGAAGGCAAGGCTAGCTCTCTCCTTCCTATATGATCTGGTCTAGTGCTAATGGATTCGAACACTTTGCATGGGTGCCCTGGGGGGTTTATATAGGCCTACCCCCAGGGGTACAATGGTAAAACCGACTGGACGCGGGTCCTTCCCGTCAGTCTCTCAGGCCGCCGTCTTCTCCGCCGACTGCTGGGGCACGCCGACTGGTGGGTCCCGCCGACTTGCCTGGTACGGAGCCGACAGCCCTTGTCCTCTGCGGGCGGGTCCTGCCGGCCGCGGATCGCTGTAGCCGTGCTTCTAATGACGCGGGCTTGGTCATGGGGTCATGGCAACAGTGCCGCCGCCTGACGGGCGATCACTGTTGTCATTCCCCGTCGTGTCTGGTTAATGGCGTGTGGGGCCCGTGGGAGGGGCCGGCCGACTCCCATCGGATCCGTCTTGTGGTTCTCTTGCCGTCTTCTGTGCTCCCGCCGACTGGTGGGTCCCGCCATCTCTGGATCGTATAGACAGGCCGTCGTGGGTACAGGGCTCCGCCCCCAGGGGCTGATGTCAGGGCTGGCATGGCAACAGTGCCGCGCCGTATGGAGATCTCCGCCAGTACGGCGCACTGTGGCCATGCCTGCCCTCGATAAACGGGGCAGGGATGGGCCGCGTGACGGCCATTCCCCGTCCCGTCCGTTGTCACGAAGGCACGGGGTGGCTGGAGTCGCGGGCCGACTTCCTGCGGCCGGCTTCTCCGGAAGTCGACGGCCAGGAGTCGGCTTATCTTGGAGTCGTCCCTGGGACTCGGCTTATCTTGGAGTCGTCCCTAGGACTCGGCCGCGAGGGGCAGCCGGCAGCGTTGCTGCCGACTCTCAGAAGGCGGCTCGTCGTCTTGGGGCTTGAGGGGCGCATCCTGCCCTGATGTCTTGAAAGGTTCAGGGGCTCGGGTAGCCTACCCGTGGCCCATTACTCCGACAGTAGTCACCGAAGCTGGTAAGGCTCCGAGGGTGATACGTCGTGGGGCCTCAACAGTTTCATTCTTCTGGTGGTGGAATCTGGGCCTTGCTTGTCGTCTTCCTTCAGGCCGACTATCTGGAGTCAGACTCGCAGAGGGCCGTCTTACCCCTAAGGAGTTTGAAAGTCGCGGCGGGAACCAGGCGGCGTGCCTGATACGCTTCCCCGCGGTCGCCCGCTGCGGACCCGTCGCGTGGCGCCACGCGGCAGGGACAGTCTGCCCACCCACGCGCGCGATGGGACAGGCCGCTAGGCTGGGCCCGCCACTACCGCGCCTCGGAATGCGAACGGATCCGTTGCGCCCGTGCGGACGGTTGGGTTTCCCATGTTGTTACTGTGCGCAGTAACTTCGTGGGGTAAATCATGGTGGGCGCGGGGTCCTGTGTGCAGTTAATCCCACGCCTGCCCCATCGGCTTCCCAGCCCATGAGGCTATAAGTAGGCGGGGGGAGGGGAGCGGCGAAGCACGCGCACCCATCTTCCCTGCTCCTCTGCTCCCTCTCGCTTCTTCTTCTTCTTGCCGCCGTCGTGCCGAACCACGCCGCTCCCGCAGCGATGAGCTCTTCCTCCACCACCGCGGCTCCTACCGTGCGCTCCGGCGTGTGGGACGGCTCCGAGGTGGACGACGACCTCATCGAGCTCCTTTGTAAGACGCGTCGGCTCCCCGGCGTGAACCTAGTGCGAGCCCGTGCCGCACCGGCGAGGGAGATAACGCCAGCGCCGGAGGAGGGCGAGCGGGTCATATTCCGCTCGCACCTCATGCGTGGCCTAGGGCTGCCGGCAAGCAGTTTCTTCCGCTCCTTCTTGGAGTTCAACGGGCTCCAGCCGCACCACCTTACTCCGAACACGGTGGTGCTGCTGGCCGCCTTCGCCACCCTGTGCGAGGGCTTCCTCGGCGTTCTCCCCACCAACGAGCTATGGGGGGGGGGGGGGTTATTCCAGTCCAAGCTCCGCACGCACGTCGCCGGCGTGCCAGCCCAGTGTGGCGCCTTCATCGCGATGCGGAGATCAACGGCCGACAATCCGTTCCCCTCTATTCCACTGATCAAGTCGGTGAATATGTGCAACGGTCCTATTTTTATGTGAAGAACGTCGCCCCAGAAGGAGATTGGGTCAATCTGCCGCCCTACGAAGCCGGCGCGCCGGCTGGGAGGCTCCCCGGCTGATCCCACCGGGCCAGGATGCCGACACCCGCAGGTGCCACCGCCGTCGCACGACTCCGAGTGCTGACGCAGTCGGAGGGCTTGGCCGGGGCCGACTTGCTGGCCGCCTTCGTGGCGCGCCGAGTCTTCCCTCTCCAAGGCCGACCTCATCTGATCAGTCAGATGAGCAACCACCGGGACCCGAGTCGGATGTGCACCAAGGACATGCCCCACGCGGAGGTGGCGAACATGGTGAACCACATCTCGAACTGCGAGCTTGCAGTGGATTGGCAGTTCGGTAAAGAGCCGTACTTGCGCGCCAACCCCCCGCCCGTGGTAAGTCGTATCTCATGTTCCTCTGTTTTCTTTTGCAGCCAAATCCGACTTCTGATCTTTTGGTTTCTTCGAGTAAGAACCCCCTCATGCAGCCTTCAGCCGGCACCACGGGACTGCCCTGTGAGTTCGTCCCCGACCGAGCGGAGCGCGACGTTGACGACCCCGACTTGGGGGCGGCGGCGATAGAGACGGACGCCAAAGGCGGAGGAGGAGGAGCAGGAGGCGGCTTCAGGCCCTCGGCCACCTTCGCCGACTGGCCTGATGTCGACACCGAAGGGGAAGTCGCCCCGCGCCACCAGCCAAAGGTCGGCCAGCCTGGTGCGAGTTCCTCCACCGGCTTGGCCGGTCAAGGCGGCGTGAAGAGGCGCTGGGCCGGGCCGAGTTCGCTCGGCGGCAAGTCGAAGAAGTTCAAGGGGGCGACCGCCGCGACCAAGCGGGAGGAGGCGGTCGCGAAGGCCAACCGCTTCCGCAAGGAAGTGAAGAAGCCGCCACTGGTCTCTGCGTAAGTGTTTCTGCCTTCGTCTTATTTTCCTCTGGTGAATCTTGTCCGAGTCTTTTACACTCCCTCCTTGGTTCAGGGCTCCCCTTACCCTTGGGAGGGTCGCCGCCCCCTCCGTCATGGGGTCGGTAGAGAAGTCCGCCAATACTCGGCAGATTGACCCCGCCGCCGACCTCCGGGAGGCGATGGAGCAAAATGCGCAGGAGAAGCACGACGAGGAGGAGGCCGATCGCCTGGAGAAGGCGCAGGCCGAGAAGGCGGCGGCGTCCGCCCAGAAGAAGCTGGAAGAGGCCGAAGCCGCCGTCGCGGCGAGACGGTGAGATGAGGAGGCCGCGCACTGCCAATCGGCGTTGCTCGTTATCCCGCTGAACTTCGCACCGCCGCCCCCGGAGTTCACGGGGCAGACTGGAGAAGCCGGCGGCGAGAACCCCATCGTGGAGAAGGAAAGCGGCGAGGCCTCCATGTCGGACACGCTCGTGCCGCCACCGCCGCCTCCGCCGCCGTCTGGGAGCGCGCATGGTAAACAGCCAGCGGACCCGCCGGTACCGCCGACTGAGGACCAGGCCGTGGTGAAGCTACTCCTCCAAGTCGCTTCGCCAACGCGCCGCCGCCTGGAGAAGGCGACTTCGGCGCCACGCCCCTTGGAGACCGGCGCCACCAGCTCGGCCATCCCAGACACCGAGGCGACGAGCGCCGCGCCTGTTGGGTGGGTGCGAGGAGGCGGCACAGGTCCGCTGAACCAGGCGCTTCTAGACGTCCAGGCGAAGCTGCGAGCTGAGGGCGACGCCATCCAGAGCTGCACCAAGGCGCATCTGGCGTCGCGGGCAGCCGTCCGGGTATGCTTTCTTCTTTTGACTTTGTTTTTCTTGTTTTTCTCTGTGGGGGCGCCCCAGCGCACCCACTAGGTGTAGTCCCCGAGTTTCGGGCCGGCTGGTGAGCAGGCGGCTCGAAACTCCATCTGGCGAGTTCCAAATATTTATCTTTGCCTGAAATGCTTATTACAGGAGTATCACAACCTCCGCGTCACTGCCTTCAACCACAATGTTGAGGAGCTGGGCAAGCGGACTGCCGACTTGTCAGAGAGCCGGAGTGAGTCCTTCTTCTTTTTCGTGGGGGCGCGCTGGCGCACCCGCGGGCTGTAGTCCCCGAGATTCGGGCCGACTGCTGTGCAGTCAGGCCGGATCTTCCCGGCGACCTTCTTTGTTGATGACTTAACGTCTTTTTCCTTTTTCATTCTTCATAGGCCAACGCCACTCCTCTGCAGCGGCTGGGCGAGGCCAACACCGCCTTGCGTGCCAAGGGGAAGGAGTGCAGCAAGCTCACCACAGAGCGCGACCTACTGGCTGCGCAGCCGGCGGAGCAGAAGGAACTTCTTAAGAAGGCGCAGGACGAGGCAGAGAAGAGAGAGACTGCTCTCCTGGCCGAGTTCGAAAGCGAGCGCTCCTCCTGGACCGACAAGGAGGCGCTGCTGACCTCCGGCTTCCATGAGATCGAAGACATCGTCGAAGGTGAGTTTATTTACTTTCTTTCTTTGAGCCGCTGACTGTAAGTCAGGCTGACTCCTGATTCTTTGTCTTGCTTCTTTTTTGTTTTGGCAGACTTCTTCCCTGGCCACTGGCAGGCGGTCACTCGAGCCATCGAGGCCGATCGCGAGGCGCGGAGGGCAAATGGCGCAGAGATCGCCGCCAACACCCCCCTGACCATCGACGAGCAGCTTCTGAGCATCGAGGCTCGTCTGCGGCCGGCCCATCGGCTGCTGCGTCGGCTTCAACGTGCCGGTGCCCAGGCGATTGCCGCCCTGTGGCCAGACATGCCGGTTCTGCGCACTCCTAGTCGGACTACCGACTGGCTGGAGGTCGCGGCTGGCCATCTTGAGGCCTGGAAGGGTTCCTCGGCTCGGGCTGGAGCGCGCCGGGCCTTGGAATTCGTCAAGGCGTGGTATCTAGGGCTAGACCTGGACCGGCTGGCTGCGTTCCGGTCAGAGGCCCAGGCAGAGCTGGTGGCTGTGGAAGGCGCCCTTGTCGAGCGTGCGGCGGCGATTGCCAAATACATAGATACCAGCGTCTTCGTCCCTGAGCGGGCTACAGGCAGCGAGGAGGTGCCGCCAGAGTGGTTCGGGATGAACCCGGACTACGACGAGGACTCGACGGTGGTGATTAGCTCCAGAGCCGAGGAGGAAGGCGAGGTATAGGACGAAGGCGAGACGGAGGCGCCAGAAGACGGGGCGGGCGACCAGCCTCAGCTCGACCGTGCCTCCAGCAACGAGCCGCGTCCGACCGAGCCGGCTGCCGCTGGTGACGATCAAGCCGAGACTGCCCAGCCGGCCGCCCCGGCGCCTGACACCGCCGTCTCCTCCGACCCTCCGAACCCGTCTGCCGCTTCCTAGGCTGCCGTCTTGCCTTTATTTTATCTGCTTTAATAGTCTTTGAAGAACTTGTTAATTTGCACAATTCCACCCGCGGGGTGTATTTTGAACTTCTGTTTGAAGATTCGGCCAAGGGCCTATGTTATGTAAATATTAATTCGAATTCTATCTTTCCTTACTCATTTCTCCTTTGGCTTTTTCCTTTGCCGCCTTGCCCTAGTCGCCGCCTTGTCAGCCGGACAACCGCTCCGCGGACTGCCGCTGGATCAAATGCTTGGCTACTTTGGGGAAGGCAAGTACTTGCCATTTATTGGAGTCTTTTTAACAAGTTGGATAGAAAGCGGCAAGCCAACTACTCAAGAGTCGGTTTTGCGAAAAGGGGCTGGAAGCCGGCTTGAGCTATGTTTATGCTTTGAGTCCTTAGCCATTTTTCATGTAGGCGCCCATTCTTCCTTACTCCTTCCCACCAAACAGTCGCTCTGCAAGCTGCGGCTTCTGACGGGAGACGGCTTGGGCACCACACACTACTTGTCTGACTGCGGGAAGCATTTCATAGCGCAAGGCGGCGAGTCCCCGGGCCGACTAGTCGAACCCGGTGCCAAGCGGCATAACAAAGAGTGGCATACTCGAAGGCATAATTCTTATCATACAGATAACAAAAGAGGGCAGTCCCCGAGCTCGTCTCGGGGGGCCCGAAGTCTTGGTACTTTAATACGAAGGGTAGCGTGGTACATACTGCATCAACTGTAAAATCTTCAGAGAAGATTTGCATTCCATGGCCATTCCGACTCTTTGCCAGAGTCGTCCCTCTTGCATGCTCGGGGCTTCTAAGCGTCGATCAGGTAGTAGGAGTCGTTGCCCAGCACTTTGCTGATGATGAAAGGGCCTTCCCAAGGCGCCGACAGCTTGTGTTGGCCTGCTGTTGGCTGGATTAGTCGGAGCACAAGGTCGCCCTCTTGGAAAGATCTCGGCCTGACCTTCCTATTGTAGTATCGGCGCAAGCTTTACTGGTAGATGCTGGACCGGCTGAGTGCCAATAGCCGGCCCTCTTCCAGCAGATCGACGCCGTCTTGACGTGCTTCTTCTGCTTCCTCCTTGGTGTACATGGTGACTCACGGGGAGTCGAACTCTATGACCGTTGGGATGACAGCTTCAGCACTATAGACGAGGAAGAAAGGCGTGAAGCTAGTTGACTTGTTTGGAGTCGTGCGCAGACTCCAGAGGACGGCCGGCAGCTCCTCAAGCCAATAGCCGGCCAAACGCTCCAGTGGTTCGACCAGTCGAGGTTTGATGCCAGATAGGATAAGGCCATTTGCTCGCTCCAGCTGGCCGTTTGACTGCGGATGGGCAACGGACGCTAAGTCCAGTCGGATGCCCTGCGTCGCACAGAAACGGGCCAAGGCGACTTTGGCAAAATTTGTGCCATTGTCGGTGATGATGCTGTGTGGTATGCCGTACCGAATTGTGATGTCAGAGATGAAAGTCACTTCAGTCGGACCATTCAATTTCTTGATGGGCTTTACTTCTATCCACTTGGTGAACTTGTCCACGCGACAAGTAGATGAGTTAGGCCGCCTCGTGCCGTCTTGAATGGTCCCACCATGTCCAGGCCCCAAACCGCAAAGGGCCAGGCTATGGGGATGGTCTTGAGTGCAAAAGCCGGCTGGAGCGGCTTGGAGCGGAACTTCTGGCACCCCTTGCATTTTTGGACTAATTCCTTGGCCTCTTCTAGGGCAGTTGGCCAGAAAAAACCATGTTGAAAGGCTTTGGCGACGAGTGCTCGTGAGGCCGCATGGTGGCCGCACTCGCCTTGATAGATGTCTCTGAGAATTGCTTGGCCTTGCTCTGGCTCGACGCAACACTGGTAGACACCAGTGATGCTGCGCCTGACCAGCTCTCTGTTGATTATGGTGTAGGCTGCCGCTCGGCGTTGTCCTTGCCGAGCCAAGATTTCATCAGTTGGCAGCCCTTTGTTTACTAGGAACTTGAGGATGGGTTGGGCCCATGAGGGTGCTGCTATTTCTTCAATTGCCACCATTGCGACTTGGACAAGGGCGGCTGGGCTGGGAGGCGGCGGGCTGGAGTCCGCGGCCGCTTGCTGGATTGGCGAAGTCCCCGGGCCAACTGGCGCAGTCCCCGGGCCGACTGGCGCAGTCCCCGGGCCGAGCTCTGGAGTCTTCGGGCTGGTCGCCGTAGTCCCCGGGCCGGGTTCTCAAGTCCCCGGGCCGGCTTCGACTGCGGTGTTCTTGGAGCCATCCGTAAGAATTCTCGTGCCGTCTGCTGGTGCTCTTGAGTCGGATCCGACTTCTTCGGGGGGAGCCGGCACAAAGATGGAGTCTGATTCTGGTGAAGGCTTGATAGACGGCTTGAGGAGGCGCTGAAGGGCGACACCGGATGGTATCGCTTGGCGGGTGGAGCCGACTCGTGCCAGGGCGTCTGCTTGGTCGTTGTCATTTCTTGGCACGTGAAGGAACTCGCACCCCTCGAAATAACCGCTGAGTTGCTGCACCAGGAAGCGGTAGCTCGCCATGTTTGCATCTTTGGCATCCCAATCGCCAGATGACTGCCGGACCACCAAATCGGAGTCGCCATAACACAGGATCCGGCGAATGCCGAGTTCTTTGGCAAGCCGGAGCCCGTGAATGAGTGCCTCGTATTCGGCGACATTGTTGGAGGCGGCAAAGTGGATCTGCAGCGCATACTTGAGCTTGTCGCCTTTAGGGGAGGTGAGGACGACGCCGGCTCCCAAGCCAGTGCGCATCTTGGAGCCATCGAAATGCATCCGCCAGTGGGTGGAGTCGGGCGCTGGTGGCAGGTACTGGGTCTCGGCCCAGTCGACAAGGAAGTCGGTCAGTGCTTGCGATTTGATGGCGGTGCGGGGCTGGTAGTAGATGGTGTAGGGGGCCAAATCTATGGCCCATTTGGCCACTCGGCCCGAAGCATCTCGACTTCCAATGATCTCGGCCAGTGGAGCTGTGCAGACCATAGTGATTGGATGCTCTTGAAAGTAAGGCTTCAACTTCTTGGCAGCAAAATGCACACTGTAGCACATCTTCTGGTAGTGGGGGTAGTTCTGCTTGGAGGTCAACAGTACCTCGCTCAGGTAATATACCGGTCTCTAGACAGGTAGCGCCTGGCCTTCCTCCTTGCGCTCAACTACGATGACTGTGCTGACTACCCGGCTGGTGGCGGCAATGTATAGGACCATGGGCTCTTTAGGAGTCGGAGCCGCCAGCACAGGGGGAGTAGCCAACATCTTCTTCAACTGGAGAAATGCTTCGTCCGCCTTGTGGTTCCACTCGAAAAAGGTGGTCTTCTTCATCAGCTGGTACAAAGGGAGAGCCTTCTCACCCAGCCGACTGATGAATCGGCTGATGGACGCCAAGCAGCCGGTGAACTTTTGCACATCTAGCAGTCGGCGGGGTACCTCCATCCTCTCGATGGCCTTGATCTTTACAGGGTTGCACTCTATGCCGCGTTCAGAGACCAGGAAGCCAAGGAGCTGGCCGGCTGGTACTCCGAAGAGGCACTTCTCAGGGTTGAGCTTGATCTGGAATCGGCGCAGGTTTTCTAAAGTTTCCTTGAGGTCTTCCAATAGTGTTCCACGCTTTTCCGTCTTCACTACCACATCGTCCACGTAGACGTGGGCGTTTCTGCCGAGTTGCTTGAGGAGGCACTTCTGCATGCAACGCTGAAAGGTGGCGCCGGCATTCCTCAAGCCGAATGTCATGGTCAGGTAGCAGAAGGCTCCAAACGGCATGATGAAGGCAGTCTTCAGTCTGTCTGCCGGGTTCAGCTTGATCTGGTGATATCCTGAATATGCATCTAAGAAGCTCAACAGCTCGCATCCGGCTGTGGAGTCTATCACCTGATCAATTCTCAGCAGAGCAAATGGGTCCTTGGGGCAAGCTTTGTTGAGACTTGTGTAGTTAATACACATCCGCCACTGCTTGTTCTTCTTCAACACCAGGACCGGGTTTGCTAACCATTCTGGAAAAAACACTTCCATAATGAAGCCGGCTGCCAGGAGCCGGGCTATCTCTTCTCCAACAACTCTTCTCTTCTCTTCTGACAGGCGGCGCAAGGGCTGCCTGACGGGCTTCACATCATATCGTACATGTAACTTGTGCTCGGAGAATTCCGTCGGTACACCTGGCATGTCTTTAGGGGACCATGCGAAGATGTCTCAATTCTCATAGAGGAAATCGACGAGCTCACCTTCCTATTTGCTGTCAAGGTTCGCACCTATGACAGCATGCCTCTCTGGGTGCTCCGGGTCCAAGGGTATCTTCTTTATTTCTTTAGCCGGCTTGAACGAACCCTCAGCTTTCGACTCCTTGGGGTCGAGCGACATCTCTGGCTGCTTGCCGGCCATCGCCACAACCCGATCAAGAAGCCGCTTCTCAGCTGTGATCACCAGGGACTCGGCCAGCCGACTGCTCTCAGCCGTGCAAGCGGACGACTTTCTGTAGTTGCTGGCTATGGTCAGAATCCCCTTAGAACTCGGCATCTTCATCTTGAGGTAGGCGTAGAGGGGGACAGCCATGAACTTGGCCAAAGCAGGTCGGCCAAGCAACGCATGGTACGGGCTTTCGAGGTCCACCACTTCAAACCAAACTGGCTCTCGGAGGAAATGATCTTTGTCTCCAAAGAGGACGTCTATCAGGATCTTGCCGATTGGCGAGCAGGAAAGGGTAGGTACAATGCCGTGGAACACGGTCCGGCTGTTCTGAAGCTGTCTTTGCTTGATTCCTAACTTTTCCATGGTATCCTTGTACAGGATGTTGATGTTGCTGCCTCCGTCTATCAGTACTCGCGAGAAGCGAGCGGCCAGCCTATCTGTGGCCAAGGTGGCACTTAAAACTAGGGCGTAGGAGCCCGGATTCGGCATCACCTCTGGGTGATTAGCTCTGCTCCAACTGATAGGCTTCTCGGACCAATGCATAAACTCTGGAGTATCTGATGCTACTGCATTTACTTCTTGTTGCTGCAGCCGCCTGCTGTGTCGATCATCAGCCACACTGGTGAACACCACATAGGCTCCGTGCTCTTCCGGGTACTCATCTCGTACGACGCCGACTGGCCTGACAGCCGGCTGCTGGGGCGGCGGTGGAGGCGGCGGCCCAGCAGGCGGTGGAGGAAGGAGGCCGTCTCCCTTGGCGATCCTGGTGAACCAGTGGCACTTCCGGGTGGTATGGTTTGATGGCTTCGCGCCGCTGTGGAACTTGCAGGGACCATCTAGAGTCTGCTCGTAAGAGAAGGCCGGCAACCAGTTGGACTTGCCGCCTTTCTGTCGCTTCGTCGGAGGCTGCCCCTCCGGCTACTGGTCTTCGACTGTCGCAACCTGCCGGCTGCTGGAAGCCGGTTGTGGGGCCTTGCGCTTGTGATCTTTCTGTTGCTGTCGCCGACTGGCATCTCCAGCCGGAGTTCTGGGAGCCTGAGGGGCCGCCTTGCCAGTCGCACTAACCTGAATCTCCGTCTTCATGGAGGAGTCGGCCGTGGCATACTTGTCTGCTATGATCAGCAGCTCGTCGACGGTTTCTGGCTCCTCGCAGAGGAGCCTGTGCTTGAGGAGGGTGCCTTCTCTGCACCCGGAGGTGAAGTACTCGATAGCCTGCACCTCGTGAACGCCCTCACAGGAGTTCCGAAGCTCGGCCCAGCGCGTGAGGTAGTCGCGAGTCGACTCGTCGGGGCCTTGCACGCACAAGGAAAGCTGGCGCGGCTTGGGGGTCACTTGTACGTGCTTGTGAAGTTGCAGATGAAGGCCTAGGTGAAGTTGACCCAGCTGTTGATGTTGCGGGGCTTCAGACTGTTCAACCATGTCTGGGTCGTGCCCTGGAGCATGAGTGGAACATACTTCACGGCAACACGCTTGTTGCCGTTCGCTATGTTGACGGCTGTGGAGTAGTCAACTAGCCAGTCTTCCAGCTTCACGGAGCCGGTGTATTTGGGCGTATCTCAGGGGAGCGTGAACCCTTTGGGAAAGGGCTCGTCTCGGATGCGGGGTCCAAAACAGGGCGGACCCAACTCGTCTTCTTTTTACAGCGCCAGGGATCAGTGGAGTCGGTCGATCCGGTGGCGGGCATCATTCTCTCCGACTCCCTCTCGGCAGCCAAGGCAGCCACCGAGAGTCGGATGCTCAACGGGTGGCGGGGAGACCCGCCTTTCTTTTCATGGTGGAGGAGGCAGATAGTCGCCCTGCCGTTCCACTGCTCTTGGGCGGCCGTCTTGGTCGCGCTCGATGGTGATGCGAGTCCGACTGTGGCTGACAGCCGGCTCTTTGTCTTTTCTTCCGCGAACACCACCAGTCAGCGTCCGAGACGTCGCGCCTTGATCTCGGCGGGGAGGCAGGTCGTCGTTTGGTCGCTGCGGCGCCTCCGTGCAGCAGTCGGCTTCATTCTGCGCGGCAGGCGCTTTGAGGAGCCGTTGGACTCTCTCCGTCATCAGGCGGCACTCTTCACCTTTGAAGTTGTTTAGCTCGTCCGTCGCCGCCTGGGCGGCGCGGATGTTCTCTGCAGGCGTGGCGTACACGGGGCAATCGGCCCTGAACAGGTTGGCGATGGCCACACCGCGCTGCTGGACCGCGCCTAGGCGGCTAGGCCCAGTCGGGGCTGGTGAGCCGCCCACAAGCGTCTCATGCTTGCCAGCTTCTTCGCGCCTTCGACGATCTGTAGGCAGCGCGTCTCCAGGGTTTCGGCGTCTGCGTCTTCTGGAATAGGCGCAGTCAGGTCTCGCAGAGCCGCGTCGAGTGGGTCATAAGCTCCCTCACCGGAAGGCTCACCATGACTGATGACGAGCACCTCCGTGACGGCGCTTCCGCCGCTCTCCTCGCGAGGGAGCGGCTCATCGTAGACCACCATGTTGGTGGGGAACGCGTCGAGCGACGCGGCGTCGGAGTCGACCAGCATCGGGTCGGTGGAGCCTACGGACTCCGAGTCCACGGCAGGCTCGCCGGTGACGTGGAGTTGGTCGAGCAGGCCCGCGAGGAGGCTCTCAGGGCCTCCCGTGCCTGCGTCGGATGCAGGCTCGTCGGAGAGGCAAACCTCGCCGACAAGTTTGGCGAGGCAGCTGGCTGCACAAGCGACCTCAGCGCCGCGTAGCGCATTGACGCAGACTCCGTCTGGCGTGCCTGGCTGGCTGCGCTCGCCAGGGAGAAAAAGGGTTCCCGTCCAGGGCAGGTCTCCGGACGACGGTGCACCAGGCCCCACGGTGGGCGCCAAATGTTGAGGGTTGGGTGCGACATCTGCCAAAGGATGGCTTATCATGGTGGGGGTGAGTAGAACATCGCCGGTGCCTGGAAACGGGACAAGGCGAAGACATGCACGCCGGCAGATCTTACCCAGCTTCAGGGCTCTCCGAGGAGATAACACCCCTACTGCTGCTCTGCAGGGTCTCCGCATGATCACTAAGGCAAAGTGAGTACAAGGGTGGCTCCTTGAGCTGTATCTGGAGGTAGGAGAAGGCAAGGCTAGCTCTCTCCTTCCTATATGATCTGGTCTAGTGCTAATGGATTCGAACCCTTTGCATGGGTGCCCTGGGGGGTTTATATAGGCCTACCCCCTAGGGGTACAATGGTAAAACCGGCTGGATGCGGGTCCTTCCCGTCAGTCTATCAGGCCGCCGTCTTCTCCGCCGACTGCTGGGGCCCGCCGACTGGTGCGTCCCGCCGACTTGCCTGGTACGGAGCCGACAGCCCTTGTCCTCCGCTGGCGGGTCCTGCCGGCCGTGGATCGCTGTAGCCGTGCTTCTAATGACGCGGGCTTGGTTATGGGGTCATGGCAACAGTGCCGCCGCCTGACGGGCGATCACTGTTGCCATTACCCGTCGTGTCTGGTTAATGGCGTGTGGGGCCCGTGGGAGGGGCCAGCCGACTCCTGGGGGCCGACTCCCATCGGGTCTGTCTTGTGGTTCTCTCGCCGTCTTCTGTGCTCCCGCTGACTGGTGGGTGCCGCGTCTCTGGATCGTACAGACAGGCCATCGTGGGTACAGGGCTCCGCCCCAGGGGCTGATGTCAGGACTGGCATGGCAACAGTGCCGCGCCGGATGGAAATCTCCGCCGGTACAGCGCACTATGGCCATGCCTGCCCTTGATAAACGGGGCAGGGATGGGCCGCGTGGCGGCCATTCCCCGTCCCGTCCATTGTCACGAAGGCACGGGGTGGCTGGAGTCGCGGGTCGACTCCCTGCGGCCGGCTTCTCCAGAAGTCGCCGGCCAGGAGTCGGCTTATCTTGGAGTCGTCCCTGGGACTCGGCTTATCTTGGAGTCGTCCCTGGGACTCGGCCGTGAGGGGCAGCCGGCAGCGTTGCTGCCGACTCTCAGAAGGCGGCTCGTCGTCTTGGGGCTCGAGGGGCGCAGCCTGCCCCGATGTCTTGAAAGGTTCAGGGGCTCGGGTTAGACTACCCGTGGCCCATTACTCCGACAATAACCTTCCCGTTGAAATTCTTGGGGATCCCCCTCCACCCAAGGGTGATCCCGTGTTTGAACTCAAACCATTACCTGATAATCTTAAGTATGCTTATCTTGATGAAAAAGAAATATATCATGTTATTATTAGTGCTAACCTTTCAGAGAAAGAAGAAGAAAGATTATTGAAAACTCTGAAGAAGCACTGAGCCGCTATTGGATATACTCTGGATGATCTTAAGGGCATTAGTCCCACATTATGTCAACAAAAAATTTCAGTAGAGAAAGATGCCAAGCCAGTTAGAGATCCTCAAAGACGATTAAATCCCAAGATGAAGGAAGTGGTAAGAAAGGAGATACTAAAGCTCCTTGAGGCAGGTATTATTTATCCCGTTGCTGATAGTGAATGGGTAAGCCCTGTCCATTGTGTCCCTAAAAAGGGAGGTATTACTGTTGTTCCTAATGATAAAGATGAATTGATCCCGCAAAGAATTATTACAGGTTATAGGATGGTAATTGATTTACGTAAGTTAAATAAAGCTACTAAGAAAGATCATTACCCTTTACCTTTAGGGCTTATTCCATCTGTGCCCCCAATTCCTTAGTTGTGCTCAGTTTTCCCAACGCTTCAAACTTTTGCTCACTTTTCCCCATTCCCTTAGCTGAAACTCTCACAAATGTTCATAATAGACGTTTGCCGTCTTGGCCGTTAACTGACTTGTGGGGCCACGTTGGACTCTGTTGACTGTGGCTGTGGCTTCGCTGGTTGGGCCGTGTTTGTGTTCATAGGACGGGCCCGTTAGTTGGCTGGTAATAAATTAAAAAGGGAGCCCAATTAAAAAAGCCTGCTATGGATGGATGCAGCCTCCAATGCATGCCCGGCTTTGGCATCGATGTAGCCTGCTATGCATGCGAACACCGCCACGCACGCATCTAGTGACCTAGACCTAATCGCATGCATGCACGCCGACACGCACGCATCGATCCGTGCCACACGGTTGCCGGTGGATTCAGTCGCTCCGCAGCGTCGTTTCACGCGTCGCAGGCATACGTGTCGGTGGCAGAAGGGGCAGGCTGCACGCACGGTCGCGTCCATATGTCGAGGCATCGGTTCATGCCGCAGGCTGCACGCACGCTCGTGAATGGGAGGCACGCAGCCGCCAACGCAGAGCACGCAGAAGGGGGAGGCAGGCAGCCGCCAACGCAGAGCACGCAAAGCACGCTCGCATCGATTCACGTTCACAAATTGATGATCGCATCGGTTCACGCACGGACTGAGTCACGATCTACGCCGGTTGCGCGTGTACCCACTTCGTCTCCCCCGGCTATTTAAACTGCCCTTCATTGCCTCTTCTTCTACAGATCTATCTGCTCCTCCAACTTCTCTTCTTCCCCCAAAAGCCAAAGCCGTTCCACTCAGCGAAGCGAGCAAGATGCAGTACAATGGGCCGACGTTCCAAGCGCCGCCCACCGTGCCGGAACGGCGGTACCCCGCCAACGTCGTCGTCGAGGAATCCCTCCATGTGTGGGCGTTCTCCCGCTAGAGGGGAAGCACTAAGCTTGCACGGGGGTTCCTCCGTGCGGGCTTCCACCACCTCCCGGCAGGCTCGCCTCCCATGTTCAACCTCGTGGAGCAGCGTCCCCACGCCAACGCTCCAGTGGTAGGGCTCGTCGTCCACTTCACCAACAGGTTCGATGCCTACTACCTGCTCGGCAAGGTGTATTGGTGTGGGTGCGAGTTCATCGCATTCACGACCTATAACATCTTCACCGACTTCGAAAGCGTCTTCCCCGCTCACAACCGCATGCACAGCCTCCCGTACTACGTCGGCGACAACGGCCTTGAGGAGGAGGAGTACTGAAGCCAGCGGCGACGAAGACGGTGAAGCCGGCGGTTAAGGTGAAGACGACGGTGAAGACATGGCGGTGTTGCCCTAGCTACCCTACTACTATGTAGTGTGAGTTTGGTGTGTGTGTTGCCCTAGCTAGCTACCCTATCTATCTAAGTTAAGTTATGTGTTATATGTATTGGTGCCGTGTTATATGTAAGAACTTGTGTTGCCCTAGCAACTCTATCTAAGTTAAGTTATGTGTGTTATATTAATGATTTGTTATGTTTGTATTTTGTTTGTCACAAGTTTAGACACGGCTAATTGACATGGACAAAATTAACCAAACTAACTAAAAATGATGTGTTTATAGATGCCTTCTAAAAATAAGAACATATTGTACACGGCTTTTGGTTTGGGAGCTATGTATTTTTTAGGTATTCCAAGAATACTTTGGTTTCCAGAAATATTGAAGTATCAAATACTTTGAGATGTTTGGCTTTAGTCAAAAGTGTAGTTTTATATACTTTAATATCTAGAAAACTACACTATTTTTGAAGTATATAAAAAAGAAGGTTGGACCTCTTTTTCCAATACTGAAGTATTGGTTTGCTAGGCATAATAATACCGATGTTTGCAAATACTTTGATTCTAAAATTACTCCACTGCCAAACTAAGCCAGGTTGTGAGAAAGCAAAACAAAAGCAAATACGGTGAAGAGAAATCAAATCAAAAAAAGTGAAGGAACCCATAAAGGAAAGCCAAAAAAATTCCTCAATGAAATAGAAGAGATTGGGCAATCAAATTAATGAAAAAATCAATCAGAAACAAGAAAGAACAAAGCAATCATTCCTGGGCTTCATTTATCCTTTGTGGGCCTATTGCAGCTTGATTCTCTTTGGGCCCGCGAACTAGGTTTTTTTTCTAGCAGAACTGACAAACTCAAGGACAAAAGTTTGGCAAGTGCGAGAGAGAAGAGATGAACTTGATGTATATCCCTTGTGCTGCTCAAGTACTGCTTACTGTCATCTGACGAGCTAGGGTATGATCCAACACTCAAGGTTATTAGCTAACAAAATAATCCTATCACTGAACTGGTAGTTGTCTTCTGCCGAAACTAAAAGTGTCGAACATAACAGTAAACTACATACATTCAGAGATCGATAGTTGCACTAAACAGAGTTGCATTTAGAGATCGACAGTTGCACTAAACAGTAGACAAACATCTCTAACGAGAGATGGCCATCAAGTAAAAAATTCCTAGAGCAAGTATTCCTAAAGCTATCAGATTGGATTGCTTCTTCAACTCAATAAGCTCCTTGAAGTTCTTGTTCATCTTCTTCAATTCCGTCTTCAGTTCGAACGCCGTTGGGTATTCCGGACGCGCTGCTGCTGCCGGAGCAGCACTGTCATGGGGCAGATTTGACTCTCGGATTGCATTCCCCCTCGAATCCAGCAAGCCCGACCCTTGAAGCCTCTGGATGTAATCATCCATCCACTCGAAATGGTGGCATTTCTTCACGATCTGAAAACGAAATCATGTATCCTAAATTCAAATCTGACAGATTTTTTGAGAAATTAGAGATAAAGGATGCGAGGAAAACTCAGATCTAACCTGCCCCTCCGGCTTGCTCTCGCATTTGACAAATTCGCGCCCAAAGTTCCCATTCTTCTCCTCC
Source organism: Triticum timopheevii (assembly GCA_963921465.1). Lineage (NCBI taxonomy): Eukaryota > Viridiplantae > Streptophyta > Magnoliopsida > Poales > Poaceae > Triticum > Triticum timopheevii. The sequence continues at coordinate 543,315,401 of OY997266.1, forward strand.
TTCGAAGTCAACCGCTTCAGTGGTGCAGTCCGTGGGCAGTCAGGGCATCGAGTCATCGGCACTGGACCATACACCGGCCACGTGGAACGGGGGGCTGACGAGGAGGTCGACATATCGCCCGAGAGGAAGAAACAGAGGAGTTGCTCGAGAGGAAGAAGAACGAGAAGATGGGAAAGAAACAGAGGAATTGCTCGATCTGCTCGATGCCGAGATGGAGAAGAGGAGAAGGAGAAGCTATATTGACGATTTGCCACATTGTATTTTGTGGTTTGAATATTTGAACCAACTCTTAACACTGACATGTGGTGGTCACGTGCGAAAAATACAATTTCATATGTAAAGTGGGGCAGATCGTAAAAAACCCGAGAAGGACAGTGCAGTAGCCAATTAGGATGGATCACGCGGATCGCGCATGCCTGCCCCACATCTGATGGGTGGTGTTTGACGCTTGGTAGGATCCGACGGCGCATGTTCGACGCTAGGGTTTGGAGCATTTCTGCGGGGTTATGAGCGAGTCAACGGGGTTATTAGGGTTTGACCAGATTTCAAATGGCCATACCTAAATTAGAAAAAATCGCAAAAATATAAAACAAACGTAGTTCATCCGTTTATGAGACCTAGTTACCATAAAAAAATATAAACTCGGTATAGGGGCGTTTTTTCAAAAAATCATTTTTTGAAGTGATCTGTCGAAATCAAGTTCAAATGTTTTTAAAAAATTCAAAAAAATTCAAAATGTTGTAATTCTATCGCACATAGCCGTCATATGTGACAAGGTTATGAGAAAAAAATATAAACTTGGTGTAGGTCATTTTCATGAAAAAAGTCTTCACACAAATGAGCTATCACCTATGAACATTTTCAGAGTTCGTAGAATAGGGAAGAGGGTTTAGGGTTTGAAATTTTTTCAAAATAATTTAAAAAAATCAGAAAAATCTCCATAGCTTCATTTTGGAGTGAGTAAGAAGGATCTGAACTTACTTTTTCATTTTCATATCTAAAACGTGTTATTTGACGGTTTTGAAATAAAAGCATATTTTTTCAAAAAAATGTAGTAATATGAATATTAATCAATAAATAGTGAGACTTTGTTTTTACCCTATATATATGGAACAAGTGTTAATAAAAATATATATGCCTCATTTAGGCTAGGTCAAGAAAAACTTGATTTCAAATAGGGCTGTTTACCCTAGCTTTCGAGCTCGTTTCTAGCACATTTCTCATTTGGACTGTTCACCTACGAATATTGGACTTCAAATGCTCGATCAAATACACCGCACAGAGCAATGAACCTCCAATGTTCAACTTCAACTTTGACTCGGATCGAAATTTTGGCCCAAATTCAAATATTGATTTAAATTCAAATTTTGATGGAAATTTGAATTCTGACTCAAATAAGAAACCAAAGTAGAAGCAACATTATTACAACTGATAAGTTTTCACAGTAGCTCAAATCTACCAAGTTTTAAGATGCCAACATCTTAATACAAATCTACCAAGTTTTAAGCGATCCACTCGCCCTCAAATTGACAACACATACATTTCCCAACAACTTAATTCAAATTTTCGACTTGCTCCTTGTGTTTGCAGCTGGCTTCACTGTCTTGCTCCTGGTTTCCCTAGTTGAGATGCTCTTTTCTTTCAGACTCTTGTTCCTTTTGATCTTGGGCTTTACTTGGGGTTTTCCTCGTGGAGGTGCTGATGGAGTAGTTGCACTCGCCGAGCACTTGACGACCATTTGATGGTCATCTATGGGTTCAGTAATCTTTAAAGGCACAATTGGAATAATTACGCCCTCCTCTTCCTCTCTTATAGATTCAAAACCATCAAAGGCCATGGTTTCAAAATCTTCTGCTTCTTCATCTCTTGGCCTTTTCTCCCTAGAGCTGGTAAATAAAATTATAAGCCATAGGCAAAAAAGAGAACAAATGCAAACAAAAGGGTAGCTGCATTATACAAAGGGTGCAAACACATACCAAGATGCTTCATTTGCTGCTGCATTCTCCACTGCTTCAATTGCTGCTGCATTCTCCACTGCTTCAATTGTTGCTGCATTCTCCACTGCATCTTCAGTCTCCATTGCTGCTGCATTATCCTCAGCATTGGCTGTTGTCCATCTTTCCTCCTCTCCAAATGATGCATCCACTGCATTGGTACAAAGCCTAGCAATATGCCCCAGAACTCCACATTTTTTGCAAGCACGCTTCTTTGGTAGACGACCCTCCTCACCTGCTCTAATCCTCTGGTTCCTTGGTCTTCCTGGTGGTCTAGTAATGACAGGAGCGTGGAGTTTGAACCCTGGATCTACTATGTTCCATTGATCTTTCCCCAATAGTGCAGGCACATTGTCAGCATAAGCAGCCATAAATTTGGCAACAGAGAAATACTCAGAGCAATATTGATCAACTTCACCATCTGCACCCCCGATAACAGTCATCCGATGTAGGGCATGTATGCATGGCTTCCCACGGATCTGCCATTGCCTACGACTACATTCTCTAGTACTTAGGTTCACAGGATACCTCCATACCCTATTTTTAGTGTCAGTATAGGTAACCTCTCCCTCATATGTACCAGATCGAATACATTTCATCTTCAGTCCTCTTGCCTTCAAGTGCAATGCCTTAATCAGTGATGGGAGCATTTGATGACCAACATATTGTGTTTCTGAAATTCTTTTGCGAAGAGCCATCTTTATCATGATCATTTGCCTCATCTTGTCAAATGCTTGCCACAACAAGAGCCCTTTCACTGACTTGAACTTTGAATTGAAGCATTCTGCAAGGTTACTGGTCACATAATCTACTTTGCAGATTTCGTTGAATTTGCTTATTGACCACACCTTGCCATGATGTGCATCCATGTACTCCTTCACAAGAGGATTTTGAGCATACAACACTCTCAAATGGTGTTCATGCTTCCTTTTGCTGCATGTGTATGATGCTGGCCATAAGTTCTCATCATAAACTTTACCTTTGAACTTCTTTTTGAAATTATGCGCTAGGTGTCGCATACATTCCCTATGCTCCACTCCAGGGAATACAATTTCCACTGCACTCTCTAAACCCTTGCAAGCATCTGTGTGTATAGCTAAACCTAGGGGTGTGCCTATAATGTTGCGCAAGTGCTGCAGAAACCAGACCCAACTTTCCTCAGACTCTGCCTCCACCACACCAAATGCAACTGGGAATAGCCAGTTGTGTCCATCAACTGCAGAAGCTGCTACTAGCTGTCCTCTCCATCTTCCAGTCAAATGTGTAGCATCTACAGCCAAATAGGGCCTGCAACCATCTAGAAACCCCTGCCAGCAAGCCTTGAAACAAACAAAAGCCCTTCTGAAGCACTCCTTCTGAAATGACTTCCTTTTTACTTTGAATGGAACTGTATGCTTGTCAATCTCCACAACACTCCCTGGACTTGCCATCTCCACTTCAGCTTTGAAAGTGTAAAGCAGCTGAAAACTGTCATTCCATTGACCATTAATTCTGTCAAGAGCCTTTTCCCTAGCATTGAAAATTCTCATGCAAGGAATTTCTATCTTGTACTTCTCAAAAAGCTTCCCATGGAGTGCTGTTGGACCAAGTCCAGGTTCTTCTCTCAGCCAATCCAATATAGCATCTGCCACCCACCTAGTTTTTGCTAGCTTGGTTTTGGCCTCCCCCTCCCCCTCCAGGTGGACAAGTGTGCTTGTGTGCGTTTTTCTTTATCTGAAAAAAATAAAAGGGTAAAGAACAGTTAAGAAACCTTACACAACGATCTGAAACTAAATTACTAACTGAACTTGGATTACCTGAATATATTTGCTCTTTCTCATACGAGATGCATGCAACCTCCACCTACACCTAGGATATGGACAAAAAACTGTGAACCTTGCTGGCTCACTCCTTTTGATCTTATAGGTGTTTTCAGATATAATGCACCATGTTGTCACTGCATTCCGATAGTCCACCATTGATTGGAAAATGGTACCTACAGTAAGCCCAGGTTTTTCTCTGTTCCACTCAATTGTTGGCATGTCATCACCATCGTATTCATCCTCGATTAAGCTGTCCATGTTCTCCACCTTCTCTTCATCGTCAGTGTCATCAAACCTAGCTTGGCTGATGGGCTCCTCCATATATTCGCCATCCACTGCTTGCTGAATGGCTACATCGACCAGTTCAGGAAACATCATCTCGTCTTCATCATCATTTGTAGGCACTGCCTCGTCAGGTTCTGCATCTTCTTCTACACCAACTGCAGAAGGTACACGAGAAGCAGCAGCTGAATCGGAACCAGAATTGGCAGCAGGCATGTTGTGGCTCCACGAACCACTTGCTTTACTTGGTGTCGACCTACAAGGAGTGCCGGGGTGCTGGCTATTAGCACAGACAGATGATGTCTGAACTCCCTTCCCCTTCGCCCGTTCTGCGCGTGGCTGAAGCACATCGATTTGGAGTTTACCGAATCGGCAGCCAGCAATCCCAGCAAAAAGCAACGGCATATGATCGTCGCAAGTTAGTGGGAGAAATCTTTGCTCGTCAATGCTGAAGTAATTCAGTTCAACAGCATCGGCATCACTCCAGGGATAGGTGTTTCGGAGCTCAGCTCGCAAATCTTTGAAAGATATGCTGGTTTCTACCACTTTGGGATAGAAAAATGATGAAATCAATTGCGGTTTAGTACCACGCAGCACACTAGTTTCCATTCTAATCGCCAGCCGGAAAGCCAGCGCGGGATCAATCCTATTTTGTTGGGGAAGGAAACAAAGGCTTCAGTTAGCTGGGTAAAATCAAGCACAAATTCGAACGATTCAAGCAAACAGAAGTCAAATACGGCCTACAATACGAGTTAGAACTTAATTCGAGAGGAAACAATGCTTACCCAGGTTTAATCCATGAATTATCTGCCGCGGATTCGACCCAATCCTCTCCACGGTCGACTGCATTCCGGGCGTCCTCACTCAACATCGCTATGTAATCCCAGATGGGGAGGTCGGCTATATCTGGCGGAGACGCGGCGTCGCTGACGAACGGAAAAGGGCATAGGGTGGAGGAAACAACAGCGGTGGACGCGGAACAACGCCGGCGGAGGGGGCGGGGCGGCGCGGTGCAGTGCGGCCTGTCTAGATCTGTTTTAGATTCAGACAAGCTGCCCAATACGTGTCTCCTTGCGGTCCCACCCGTCAGCAAGCAACAGTCAGACGAAGACTCGGCCCCACTCGTCAGCAATTAACGGTCAATGGACGTTCAAGACGGCAAACGCCCGCTATGAGCATTTGTGAGAGTTTCAGCTAAGGAAGAGGGGAAAAGTGAGCAAACATTTGGAGCGTGGGGAAAAGTGAGCACAACTAAGGAACCAGGGGCACTAATTTAAATATCCTTACCTTTATTGATCAAATGCTAGAAAGGCTATCCAAACACACACATTTTTGCTTTCTAGATGGTTATTCTGGTTTCTCTCAGATACCTGTGTCAGCGAAGGATCAATCTAAAACTACTTTTACTTGCCCTTTTGGTACTTTTGCTTATAGACGTATGCCTTTTGGTTTATGTAATGCACCTGCTACCTTTCAAAGATGCATGATGGCTATATTTTCTGATTTTTGTGAAAAGATTTGTGAGGTATTCATGGATGACTTCTCAGTCTATGGATCCTCCTTTGATGATTGTTTGAGAAACCTTGATCGAGTTTTGCAGAGATGCGAAGACACTACTCTCGTCCTGAATTGGGAAAAGTGTCACTTTATGGTTAATGAAGGCATTGTCTTGGGGCACAAGATCTCCGAGAGAGGTATTGAAGTTGATAAAGCCAAAGTTGATGCTATTGAAAAGATGCCATGTCCAAAGGACATAAAAGGTATAAGAAGTTTCCTTGTTCATGTCGGTTTTTATAGGAGGTTCATTAAGGACTTTTCTAAAATCTCTAGGCCTCTGACTAATTTATAGCAAAAAGATATTCCTTTTGTCTTTGATGATGATTGTGTAGAAGCATTTGAAACACTTAAGAAAGCTTTGATCACTGCACCTATTGTTCAGCCGCCTGATTGGAATTTACCTTTTGAAATTATGTGTGATGCTAGTGATTGTGTCGTAGGTGTTGTTTTAGGGCAAAGAGTCGATAAGAAATTGAATGTTATCTAGTATGCTAGTAAGACTCTTGATACTGCCCAGAGAAATTATGCTACTACTGAAAAAGAGTTCTTAGCAGTTGTGTTTGCATGTGATAAGTTTAGACCTTATATTGTTGATTCCAAAGTTACTATTCATACTGATCATACTGCTATTAAGTATCTTATGGAAAAGAAAGATGGTAAGCCTAGACTCATTAGATGGGTTCTCTTGCTCCAAGAATTTGACTTGCATATTATTGATAGAAAGGGAGCTGAGAACCCCGTTGTAGATAACTTGTCTAGGTTAGAGAATGTTCTTGATGACCCACTACCTATTAATGATAGCTTTCCTGATGAACAATTAGCGGTCGTCAATGCTTCTCATACTGCTCCTTGGTATCCTGATTATGCTAATTACATTGTTGCTAAATATATACCGCTTAGTTTCACATACCAGCAAAAGAAAAGGTTCTTTTATGATTTAAGACATTACTTCTGGGATGATCCACACCTTTATAAAGAAGGAGTAGATGGTGTCATTAGACGTTGTGTGCCTGAGCATGAACAGGAACAGATTCTACTCAAGTGCCACTTTGAATCTTATGGAGGACACCACGCTGGAGATAGAACTGCACACAAGGTACTACAATCTGGTTTTTATTGGCCTACTCTCTTCAAAGATGCTCGTAAGTTTGTCTTGTCTTGTGATGAATGTCAAAGAATAGGTAACATTAGTAGACGTCAAGAAATGCCTATGAATTATTCTCTTGTTATTGAACCGTTTGATGTTTGGGGCTTTGACTATATGGGACCTTTTCCTGCCTCTAATTGTTATACACATATTTTAGCTGTTATTGATTACGTTACTAAGTGGGTAGAAGCTATTCCAACTAGTAGTGCTGATCATAACACTTCTATTAAAATGCTTAAAGAAGTTATTTTTCCGAGGTTTGGAGTCCCTAGATATCTTATGACTGATGGTGGTTCACATTTTATTCATGGTGCTTTCCGTAAGATGCTCGCTAAGTATGATGTCAATCATAGAATAGCATCTCCTTATCACCCGCAGTCTAGTGGTCAAGTAGAGTTGAGCAATAGAGAGCTCAAATTAATTTTGCAAAAGACTGTGAATAGATCTAGAAAGAATTGGTCCAAAAAACTTGATGATGCATTATGGGCCTATAGAACTACATACAAGAATCCTATGGGTATGTCTCCTTATAAGATGGTTTATGGAAAAGCGTGTCATTTACCTCTTGAACTTGAACATAAAACATATTGGGCTATTAAAGAGCTTAATTATGACTTCAAATTTGCCGGTGAGAAGAGGTTATTTGATATTAGCTCACTTGATGAATGGAGAACCCAAGCCTACGAGAATGCCAAGCTTTTCAAAGAAAAAGTCAAACGCTGGCATGATAAGAGGATACAAAAGCGTGAGTTTAACGTAGGAGATTATGTGTTATTATTCAACTCTCGTTTAAAATTTTTTGCAGGAAAACTTCTCTCAAAATGGGAAGGTCCCTACGTTATCGAGGAGGTTTATCGTTCTGGTGCTATAAAAATCAACAACTTCGAAGGCACAAATCCGAGGGTGGTAAACGGTCAAAGAATTAAACATTATATTTCAGGTAATCCTATCAATGTTGAAACTAATATTATTGAAACCGTAACCCCTGGGGAATACATAAGGGACACTTTCCAGAACGTTCCAGACTCCGAAAAGGTATAGGTATGTGGTACGGTAAGTAAACCGACTCCAAAACAACTTTAATGGCAATTTTCATCAGTTTTGGATTATTTAAGAATTTTCGGAAGAAAGAACTAGTCCGAAAGGGACACGAGGCTCCCACGAGAGAGGAGGGCGCTCCCCCCCCCCCCATAGGGCACGCCCCCCTGTCTCGTGGGCACCTCGTGTGCCTTCCGGACTCCATTTTTCTTGTATGATACGTATTTTGGTCGATAAAAATTCATTATATATACTCCCGAAGGTTTTTACCACCATATCACGCAAATATCCTCTGTTTTCGTTTCGAGCTATTCCTGTTGCAGAATAGAACGAGATGTCATCCCAAGATTTGGAGGGGGAGAGCTACATGGCTAATTATATCACAAACCCAAAAGTATATGGGGATGTGGAACATTATGGCTGGACCACGGAGGAAGAAGAAGACTATGATGCAAAGGGGAAGGATGAGACAAGCTCTGATGAAGAGGACGATCCACTACCCCAACCTGGTGATATGCATGTGGAGTTCAAGAAGTCAAGCCTTCCTAAGGTCCAATCTATCCCACCTCGTTTTTTGCAGGACATCAAGGCAGCACAATGCAAAAAGATAATGAAACTTGAGCTCGAGAATGAGGATCTGAGGGAGGAAAATTTTAGCCTCAGACGCAAGCTAGAGAAGAAAAATGCAACAATTCCACCTCCATCACCTCCGAGGACATAATCACATGGGTATGGGCACTCCCCTTGGCAACTGCCAAGCTTGGGGGAGGTGCCCCGGTATCGTATCACCATCACACTCCTACCTTTACCGCTTTATTTAGTTCGATCCTTTTAGTAGTATCTTGATCTAGTAGTTTAAGGTTTAGATATCAAGTACTTTCGAGTTTTTCTTTGTGATCTCTTTATGTAATCGAGTCCGTGTGCTTTCTATAATAAAGAGTAGTGTTGAGTCAAGGGCTTTGCTATGTTGCTATGATCTTGAGAAAGTAGAAAGAATAAAAGAGTTCATATTGATCTTATGGATAGTGATAACTTCACACATAGAAAGTATGAGGCATAAAAATTGTTGAGAGTTGATGAACGTAGCCTTGGTCATCGTTGCAATTAATAGGAAGTGATAAGGAAAGAGGGATTCACATATAAATATATTATCTTGGACATCTTTTATGATTGTGAAGCACTCATTAAGTATGACATGCTAAAAGAGTTGATGTTCGACAAGGAAGACAACGTAATGGTTTGTGTTTTCTAACATCTCAGTTAAAGTATATTTTCATTGACCTTCCAAACATGTTGAGCTTGCCTATCCCCCTCATGCTAGCCAAATTCCTCGCACCAAGTAGAGATACTACTTGTGCTTCCAAATATCCTTAAACCTAGTTTTGCCATGAGAGTCCACCATACCTACCTATGGATTGAGTAAGATCCTTCAAGTAAGTTGTCATCGGTGCAAGCAATAAAAATTGCTCTCTAAATATGTTTGACTTACTAGTGTGGAGAAAATAAGCTTTGTACGAACTTGTTGTGGAAGTAATAAAAGCGACGGACTGCATAATAAAGGTCCACATACAAGGGGCAATATAAAGTGATGTTCTTTTGCATTAAGATTTCGTGCATCAACCCTAAACGTGCATGACAACCTCTGCTTTCCTCTGCGAAGGGCCTATCTTTTACTTTATGTTTTTACTTTATGCTTGAGTCAAGGTGATCCTCACCTTTCCCTTTTTCATTTTATCCTTTGGCAAGCTCCTCGTGTTTGAAAGATTATGATATATATATCCAATTGGATGTAAGTTAGCATGGGCTATTATTGTTAACATCACCTAAAGGTGAATACGTTGGGAGGCAACACAATAAGCCCCTATCTTTCTCAGTGTCCGGCTGAAACTCTATAACCACAAGAATTGCGTGAGTGTTAACAATTATACGAGACTACGAGATAGTTGAGTATGTGAGCCTTCTGAAAAGCTCTATTATTGACTCTTTCTGATGTTACGATAAATTGCAATTGTTTCAATGACTGAGATTATAGTTTTTTAGTTCCCAATGAAGTTTCTGAACCATACTTGATATTGTGAATTGCTTGTTACTTGAGCATAGGAAATCATATGACAAAATCTATGTATGTTGCTGTTATTAGAATGATCATGATGCCCTCATGTCCGTATTTTTATTTTTATCGACACCTCTATCTCTAAACATGTGGACATATTTTTCGATTTCGGCTTCCGCTTGAGGACAAGCGAGGTCTAAGCTTGGGGGAGTTGATACGTCAATTTTGCATCATGCTTTTATATCAATAGTTATTGCATTATGGGCTGTTATTACACATTATATATCAATACTTATGGCTACTCTCTCTTATTTTACAAGGTTCACCATGAAGAGGGGGAATGCCGGCAGCTGGAATTCTGGTTGGAAAAGGAGCAAACATTGGAAACCTATTCTACACAGCTCCAAAAGTCCTGAGACTCCACGAAACAACTTTTTGGATTTAATAAGAATTTATGAGCGAAATAAATAGGCCAGGGGGCCCACACCCTGTCCAGGAGACAGGGGGCGCGTCCCCCCTATAGGGTGCGCCCCCTATCTCCTGGGCCCCCTGGTGGGCCTCCGGCATCCATCTTCTGCTATATCATCACTTTTACCCTGGAAAAAATCGTGGGCAAGATTACGGGACGAAACTCCGCCGCCACGAGGCGGAACCTTGGCGGAATCAATCTAGGGCTCTAGCGGAGCTGTTCTGCCGGGGACACTTCCCTCCGGGAGGGGGAAATCATCACCAACGTCATCACCAACAATCCTCTCATCGGGAGGGGGTCAATCTCCATCAACATCTTCACCAGCACCATCTCCTCTCAAAACCCTAGTTCATCTCTTGTATCCAATCTTTTATCAAAACCACAAATTGGTACCTGTGGGTTGCTAGTAGTGTTGATTACTCCTTGTAGTTGATGCTAATTGGTTTACTCGGTGGAAGATCATATGTTCAGATCCTTTGTGCATATTATTACTCCTCTGATTATGAACATGAATATGCTTTGTGAGCAGTTACGTTTGTTCCTGAGGACATGGGAGAAGTCTTGCTATTAGTAGTCATGTGAATTTGGTATTTGTTCGATATTTTGATGAGATGTATGTTGTCTTTTCCTCTAGTGGTGTTATGTGAATGTCGACTACATGACACTTCACCATTATTTGAGCCTAGAGGAAGGCATGGGGAAGTAATAAGTAGATGATGGGTTGCTAGAGTGACAGAAGCTTAAACCCTAGTTTATGCATTGCTTCGTTAGGGGCTGATATGGATCCATATGTTTAATGTTGTGGTTAGGTTTACATTAATACTCCTTTTTGTAGTTGCGGATGCTTTAAATAGGGGTTAATCATAAGTGGGATGCTTGTCCAAGTTAGGGCAGTACCCAAGTACCGGTCCACCCACATATCAAATTATCAAAGTACCGAACGCGAATCATATGAACGTGATGAAAACTAGCTTGACGATAATTCCCAATGTGTCCTCGGGAGCTCCTTCCTCATTATTAGAAATTGTCCAGGCTTATCTTTTGCTACATAAAAGATTGGGCCACCTTTCTGCACTTTATTTACTTTATTTACTTGTTACTCGTTACCATTTATCTTATCACAAAACTATCTATTACCTACAATTTCAGTGCTTGCAGAGAAAACCTTACTGAAAACTGCTTATCATTTCCTTCTGCTCCTCGTTGGGTTCGACGCTCCTACTTATCGAAAGGACTACAATAGATCCCCTACACTTGTGGGTCATCAGCAGGCTCCCGCTACGGAGGTCATTAAGATTAATGTTGACGCAAGCCATGTGGAGGCATTAAGGGCTGCAAGTGTTGGCGTCATGGCCAGGAACCATACTGGAGAAGTTATCATTTCATCTTGGGATTATATTGGGGTGTGCAATAGCGCGGATGCGGCAGAACTAAGAGCGACCCTTGCGGGGCTGTACATTGGTATTACTCTCCACAAGCCCATCATTTTAGAAACTGATTGTTCTTTTGTGGCTTCTTCCCTTGGAAATGATCTTCTAGACAGGTCTTCCCTAGTTGATCTAAAGATAGAAGCATTGAGTTTATCCAAGCTGATGATAAGTTGGAAGATAGCCAAGATAAACAAAAGGGCTAATAGGGTGGCGCGCGAGATTGCGAAATTCAGCTTTCATAATTGGTCTGATGGTGTGCTCCTTAATAGTGTTCCTGCCTGCATGGCTGATTTTGTAACGGATGATTGTATGAATATTTTAAATTAATCAATATATGGGAGGGGTTTTCAAAAAAAATAGGAGGAAGGCGAAAGAAGAGACAAATGACAACTATCTCTAGAGAAATGTAAAAAGTGTCAGGGATCATCTTCAACTAGTAGTTAGACCCATTCACTTTCATCTTTCACTAGAAGGGCGCGCTTTGCTGTGTCATTGGTGTTGTTGGGTTTTTGAAAAAATAATCACTTTGTTTCAAAATATAAGTTGGATTACCTTTTTGAAAAGTCAATCCTTTTAATTTAATCAAATTTGTAGAGAAATGTATCAAAATGCATAATATCAAATCTATATTTTTAAATTCATCATGAAATGAATTTCCATACTTTTTTTGTTGGATATAGTGGATGTCGATATTTTTGCTCTGAACTGAGTCAAAGTTAAAGAAAATTTGACTTTCTACAAAACTAATACCCCTTATATTTTGGAACTGATGAAATATTTAGTTTGTGTAGCGATCCGACCTCAGACGGTCAAATCTCTGTGTTCAGTGTCATCCCTGGATCGGTAATGCTGACACACAAAGTACTCGAAGCATTTATAACAGAGTAGCAATCACACACTTATTACATCGAATGTCTCAAAAGAGAACTTATTACAATAAATATGGCTTAAGGCCATCTAATTAAGATAACAGCAAAAGGCTTGGAAGATAAAGTGAGTCCATCAACTCCAACGGCATAGCTGAGTGCACGACAAACGACCTAGCGCACCTTACTCCTCGTCTGAAAAGTCTGCAACATGATATGTTGCAGCCCGAAACGGGTCAGCACATGGAATATGCTGGCAATATAACACAATAGAGCAATGAACAGATAAATGCTATCATTACATGCAAATGTGGCTGGTGGAGGCTTATGGTTATAATGTTTTTGCGAAAAGCCAATTTTTCCCTACAACAAAGAATATATTTTATTTAACTATCATGGTGGTTAAAACATTGAGAATGGTACCCCCATCTCAATCCCAATTAAAAAGTATGCATTAACAAACCAACAAATTAATTTAGAGTGATGAGATCAAACCAATAATTCAAGTACTAGATACTCAAGTTGTCCATAACCGGGGACACGGCTAACCATGATTAGTTTGTACACTCTGCAGAGGTTTGCGCACTTTTCCCCACAAGACTCGATCTCCTCCGTTGGATTTCATGCACTACATGGTGTTTGAGAAACGGATGACCGAGACACAGTCTTTCAGAAGCATTAACTCTAACCCCGGGTAGACAGTACCAACCTACATCCCCTACATCTGCTAGCCTACCACTGGAAGAGGTCATGCAACATACTCAACTATGCTAGAGCCCATAATAGCTTGTGGCTGCACACGGAAGTTTCTAGCATGAATAAACTTATGATCCCTTTGAGCCTGGGTGGCGGACCATAGGAGGATCACACGGTATAACCCCGGGATCTCCTAGGACAACACTGGTATAACCCCAGGTGCCCTAAACCAACAATCCACCCAGATGTGTATTAAAGTTGCCACCTTAAGTTGAACCACTAATTAACAAACTCACATCTGTCATGGATACACTCAAACTCAATCCATGTCTACGAGCATAGCATGGCAACATAAGCATAACGTAGAAGTAACTCCCAAGGGTTTGATAATAAAACAGGTAATAGGTATAACTAATCAATCCTCATCATCTACTTCCCAATACCAACAAGTTAATCACATCCTAATCATGCAGTGTTTGAGGATTATAACTAATGCATAAAAACTAGGTATGGAAAGAGTATGATCAATGTGTTACTTGCCTTGCTGACGATCCGCAAAACCTAGTGACTCGTGGTAGCACGCTACGCACTCCGAGAATTCTATCGCAAACAAACAATAGCATACATAAGCACTCAAGCAAAGCTGCACGGGTAAAACTCAAATAAGAAGATCTAACCAGAAAGTTCAACTGAAGAACTCCGGTTTTCAAAAAGAATCAAATCGAACGGAGCAACGAAACTCAAACTACGAAAGAAACAAGACCGTTTACTAATTTGGACTAAAGTCAAATTTTATAGAACCAAAATCTTGTTCAAGTCGGACAGAAAGAAGGCTTCAAGACGAAGATCTAGGCGCTTGTTTCACCTGATTTGGAAAAATGAGTGAAAATATAAACTAAAACGAAAATAGGGCAGAAATCACGATCGAAAATAATCGCGGAAAACCATGGAAAAATAAAATGAGACGAACAGGCTAATGAACGAGCATTCGCTGTCTGTGGCTAACTGACGAATAGCATTCGTTAAAACGAACGTACGGATGAATGTCCGCTATTTAACTAAATCGAAGAAAACCGAACAAAAACCGATCTAAATAAATAAATAAAAACCAATCTAGGGTTTTCTGAAGAAAAAAACGACCCGTCAAACGGTCAACGGCGGCGGCTCGGCGAGATCCGGCTCGGGCGGCGACGCGGCGGTGGCGGCGGTGCGGCTAGGGTTAGGGCACGGGGTGCGACGGCTTGGGCCTCGGGGTCGCGGGCTGGCGGCTTATAAAGCCCCGGCCTGAGGACTCCGGCTCGGGCACGGCCCGATAGGTCGGTGCGCAGTTTTTCTAAATAAATCCTGACGCGAAAAAACTAATAAAAGAAATACTAAACGGAGTCTAAAAATCCTAAAATAAATTTTCACGGTCCTCTAATAATATTGCGAACAAAGTGAACATTTATTTGGCCTCTAATGCAATTTTAAAAAATGCATATTTTCCTAATTCAAAAATAAAATAGCAATAAAATCCAAATAAAACTATTTATTTGATTTTAACATTTTTCCTCCCATATTTCTTTTATTTTTGGAGAAGTCATATTATCTCCTCTCATATATTTTAATATGAAATATTTTCGAAGAGAAAAATAATTAAAACCAAATGATCCTCTTTTCAAATTTGAGAAAAACTCAAATGTGAAAATAACGAAATTCCCAACTCTCTCCGTGGGTCCTTGAGTTGCTTAGAATTTTGAGGATCACGAAACGAGATGCGAAAAAATATGATATGCATAAATGCTATCTATAACATTCCAAATTAAAAATTTGGGATGTTACAGTTTGCCGGGGGGATGATAGTCTGTGTTTTGTTTTTATTTATATACAGTGATTTGGTGTCCTTTTCGTGTCGTGATTATGTGTTATCCTCTAACCAAACTATATTTATGTGGGGAAATTTCTGTGTCGATGGTCGCATGTACTATTATATTGGTGCTAAAATATCACATGGTGGCGCTTCCTTTTTCCAGTTGGTGGGAGGTGAGCAGGGTTAATATATTTTTATAGGCCGATCACTGCTGATTGATTTGGAAAATCGTAGGCCCGATCAAAATCGTAAACCAAATCCAAAATTGAATACCTTAATTGAATGAAAGATCTTCAAAATTGGGGAACATTGTGAATTAAAGTATTGAATGTGAGAGTTTGAGAAAGTGTTGATCCGGTCAAAATCGGTTGACCCCATTCTAAAATGAATACCTCAATTAATTGTGAGACCTTAAGAATTAGGAAGCATAGTGTATAGTATAAAAGAATTCAATAATAGAGCTTTGAGAAAATGTTGACCCGATCAAAATCGGATGACCCAATTCTAGTCGAAAAACTTAATTAAATATGGACTCTATAAAACTAGGGAGCTTAGTGTTATAGAGAATGTTTATGGATGGTAGGCTTTTGGTGCCTCACCGCGAAGAAATTATGATGGATAGGTAGTTGGAGAAAGAGGCGTAGGCTAACAACCAACAAAGTAGCAGGCAGCCGAGGCATGAGAACAATTATGTTTTCTAACTTTTCCCATCTGTCACTCTGCTGTCGCCCGAACCGTTTTCTAGGGTTTAGTGGCAGGACACGCGGCGGCGGCGGCGATCCCGATCTCCAACGTGCGTGCACCCATCCTAGACGATCTGCGCACCGTATCTAAGCTCTGATCGGCGCTTCCTCTGCGGCTGCTCTCGGGGTGATCAAGGGGGGGCCTGGTACCTCTACCCACCCTTGGAGCACAGGGGGGAGTGCCATCTAGGGTTTTGTGGGAGGTGTGACATGGCGTCAGAGGAATCAAGGAAATCGAGGGAGAAGGTGGAGCATATGATGGAGAAGATGAAGTTGACGGACAAGGAAAACAAGAAGCTGGTAATAGATGATCAGGAGGGGGAAGGAGAGGCACCTCCAGTGGCACTGGTGGGGAGGGTTCTGCATCGTAAGTTCATCCACGTAAATTCTATCGCAGATGCCCTCCGACCGGCTTGGGGAAACCCGAGGGGATTGAGCTTCAATCCGGTAGGGGAAAACACCTTTGTGGCAAACCTGGAAAATCAGAGAGATCGTGATCGCATCTATGGAGGCGGGCCGTGGATGGTGGGGAAGCATGCAGTGATCTTGGAACTGTTTGATGTCAGGGCCAGGCCATCCGACTGGAAGTTTGAGAAGTTGCAGATTTGGGCGAGGGTAATCAACCTGCCATTCAATCTCCGGTACCCGCCATGGCTTGAACGCATTGCAGGTATGCTGGGAGAAGTAATCAAGCTAGATGTGGACTCAAAGGGTTTTGCTTTTGGCGAGTCCCTTAGAACACGTATATGGATAAGAGTGCAGGAACCCCTAATGAGGTGGGTGCAGCTAGAATCTGCAAGGACAAAAGAATCTGTGATGTATGATATTCAGTACGAAGGACTGCCGTATTTTTGTTTCTCGTGCGGTAGGCTTGGACATGCAGACGCCTTCTGCCCGGACCCGGGGGAACGGGATGATGATGGATGCCTGCCGTATGGAGAGAAGCTCAGATGGTCCAGGACTCGCAAGAACTGGACGAATGCACCCCCAAGGAGCAACGATGGGGGTGGGCAGGGAGCCTGGGGAGAGGAGGAGTGGGATGATGTAGTAGAGGAAGTAGAAAAAGGAGAGGAGGTAACTGTTGGGGAACGTAGTAATTTCAAAAAAATTCCTACACACACACAAGATCATGGTGATGCATAGCAACAAGAGGGGAGAGTGTTGTCCACGTACCCTCGTAGACCGTAAGCGGAAGCGTTATGACAACGCGGTTGATGTAGTCGTACGTCTTCACGATCCGACCGATCTAAGCACCGAACGTACGGCACCTCCGAGTTCAGCACACGCTCAGCTCGATGACGATCTCCGGACTCCGATCCAGCAGAGCGTCGGGGATGAGTTCCGTCAGCACGACGGCATGGTGACGATGATGATGTTCTACCGACGCAGGGCTTCGCCTAAGCACCGCAACGATATGACCGAGGTGGAATATGGTGGAGGGGGCACCGCACACGGCTAATGAACGATCACGAAGATCAACTTGTTGTGTCTAGAGGTGCCCCCTTGCCCCCGTATATAAAGAAGCCAAGGGGGAGGGGGCGGTCGGCCAAGGAGGGCGCGCCAAGGGGGAGTCCTACTCCCACCGGGAGTAGGACTCCCTTCTTTCCTAGTAGGAGAAGGAGAAGGGGGAAAGGAGGAGGAAGATGGGAAGGAAATGGGGGCGCCGCCCCCCTCTCCTTGTCCTATTCGGACTAGGGAGGGGAGGGGGCGCAGCCCACCTCTTGCCTCCTCTCCTCTTCTCCCTTAGGGCCCATGTAGTCCCAATAACCCCCGGGGGGGTTCTGGTAACCCCCCGGTACTCCGGTAAAATCCCGATTTCACCCGGAACGATTCCGATATCCATATATAGGCTTCCAATATATCAATCTTTATGTCTTGACCATTTCGAGACTTCTCATCATGTCCGTGATCACATCCGGGACTCCGAACAACCTTCGGTACATCAAAACTTACAAACTCATAATAAAACTGTCATCGTAACGTTAAGCGTGCGGACCCTACGGGTTCGAGAACTATGTAGACATGACCAAGAACTGTTCCCGGTCAATAACCAATAGCGGAACCTAGATGCTCATATTGGCTCCTACATATTCTACGAAGACCTTTATCGGTCAAACCGCATAACAACATACGTTGTTCCCTTTGTCATCGGTATGTTACTTGCCCGAGATTCGATCGTCGGTATCCAATACCTAGTTCAATCTCGTTACCGACAAGTCTCTTTACTCGTTACGTAATGCATCATTCCATAACTAACTCATTAGCTACATTGCTTGCAAGGCTTATAGTGATGTGCATTACCGAGAGGGCCCAGAGGTACCTCTCCGACAATCAGAGTGACAAAACCTAATCTCGAAATACGCCAACCCAACATGTACCTTCGGAGACACCTGTAGAGCTCCTTTATAATCACCCAGTTACGTTGTGACGTTTGGTAGCACACAAAGTGTTCCTCCGGTAAACAGGAGTTGCGTAATCTCATAGTTGTAGGAACTTTGTATAAGTCATGAAGAAAGCAATAGCAACATACTAAACGATCAAGTGCTAGGCTAACTGAATGGGTCAAGTCAATCACATCATTCTCCTAATGATGTGATCCCATTAATCAAATGACAACACATGTCTATGGTTAGGAAACATAAACATCTTTGATTAATGAGCTAGTCAAGTAGAGGCATACTAGTGACATTATGTTTGTCTATGTATTCGCACATGTATCATGTTTCCGGTTAATACAATTCTAGCATGAATAATAAACATTTATCATGATATGAGGAAATAAATAATAACTTTATTATTGCCTCTAGGGCATATTTCCTTCAGTCTCCCACTTGCACTAGAGTCAATAATCTAGATTACACAGTAATGATTCTAACACCCATGGAGTCTTGGTGTTGAGCATGTTTTGCTCGTGGAAGAGGCTTAGTCAACGGGTCTGCAACATTTAGATCCGTATGTATCTTGCAAATCTCTATCTCTCCCACCTGCACTTGGTCCCGGATGGAATTGAAGCGTCTCTTGATGTGCTTGGTCCTCTTGTGAAATCTGGATTCGTTTGCCAAGGCAATTGCACCAGTATTGTCACAGAAGATCTTCATTGGTCCCGATGCACTAGGTATGACACCTAGATCGGAAATGAACTCCTTCATCCAGACTCCTTCATTTGCTGCTTCCGAAGCAGCTATGTACTCCGCTTCGCATGTAGATCCCGCCACGACGCTTTGTTTAAAACTGCACCAACTTATAGCTCCACCATTTAATAAAAACACGTATCCGGTTTGCGATTTAGAATCATCTGGATCAGTGTCAAAGCTTGCATCGACGTAACCATTTACGACTAGATCTTTGTCACCTCCATAAACGAGAAACATATCCTTAGTCCTTTTCAAGTATTTCAGGATGTTCTTGACCACTATCCAGTGATCCACTCCTCGATTACTTTGGTACCTACCTGCTAAGCTTATTGCTAAGCATACGTCAGGTCTGGTACACAGCATTGCATACATGATAGAGCCTATGGCTGAAGCATAGGGAACATCTTTCATTTTCTCTCTATCTTCTGCTGTGGTCGGGCATTGAGTCTGACTCAACTTCACACCTTGTAATACAGGCAAGAACCCTTTCTTTGCCTGATCCATTTTGAACTTTTTCAAAACTTTATCAAGGTATGTGCTTTGTGAAAGTCGAATTAAGCGTCTTGATCTATCTCTATAGATCTTGATGCCCAATATGTAAGCAGCTTCACCGAGGTCTTTCATTAAAAAACTTTTATTCAAGTATCCCTTTATGCTATCCAAAAATTCTATATCATTTCCAATTAATAATGTCATCTACATATAATATTAGAAATGCTACAGAGCTCCCACTCACTTTCTTGTAAATACAAGCTTCTCCAAAAGTCTGTATAAAACCATATGCTTTGATCACACTATCAAAGCATTTATTCCAACTCTGAGATGCTTGCACCAGTCCATAAATGGATCGCTGGAGCTTGCATACTTTGTTAGCACCTTTTGGATCGATAAAACCTTCTGGTTGCATCATATACAACTCTTCTTCCAGAAATCCATTCAGAAATGCAGTTTTGACATCCATTTGCCAAATTTCATAATCATAAAATACGGCAATTGCTAACATGATTCGGACAGACTTAAGCATCACTACGGGTGAGAAATTCTCATCGTAATCAACCCCTTGAACTTGTCGAAAACCTTTCGCAACAAGTCGAGCTTTGTAGACAGTAACATTACCATCAGCGTCAGTCTTCTTCTTAAAAATCCATTTATTCTCAATGGTTTGCCGATCATCGGGCAAGTCAAACCAAAGTCCATACTTTGTTCTCATACATGGATCCCATCTCAGATTTCATGGCTTCTAGCCATTTTGCGGAATCTGGGCTCATCATCGCTTCCTCATAGTTTGTAGGTTCGCCATGGTCAAGTAACATGACTCCACAATAGGATTACCATACCACTCTGGTGCAGATCTTATTCTGGTAGACCAACGAGGTTCAGTAGAAACTTGATCTGAAGTTTCATGATCAATATCATTAGCTTCCTCACTAATTAGTGTAGTTGTCACAGGAACCGGTTCTTGTGACGGACTATTTTCCAATAAGACAGAAGGTATAGTTACCTCATCAAGTTCTACTTCCTCCCACTCACTTCTTTCGAGAGAAACTCCTTCTCTAGAAAGGATCCGAATTTAGCAATGAAAATCTTGCCCTCAGATCTGTGATAGAAGGTGTACCCAATAGTCTCTTTTGGGTATCCTATGAAGACACATTTCTCCGATTTGGGTTCGAGCTTATCTGGTTGAAGTTTCTTCACATAAGCATCGCAGCCCCAAACTTTAAGAAACAACAACTTTGGTTTCTTGCCAAACCATAGTTCATAAGGCGTCGTCTCAACAGATTTTGATGGTGCCCTATTTAACGTGAATGCGGCCGTCTCTAAAGCATAACCCCAAAACGATAGCGGTAAATATGTAAGAGACATCATATCTCGCACCATATCCAGTAAAGTACGATTACGACGTTCGGACACACCATTTCGTTGTGGTGTTCCGGGTGGCGTGAGTTGCGAAACTATTCCGCATTGCTTCAAATGTAAACCAAACTCGTAACTCAAATATTCTCCTCCACGATCAGATCGTAGAAATTTTATTTTCTTGTTACGATGATTTTCGACTTCACTCTGAAATTCTTTGAACTTTTCAAATGTTTCAGACTTGTGTTTCATCAAGTAGATATACCCATATCTGCTCAAATCATCTGTGAAGGTGAGAAAATAACGATACCCGCCGCGAGCCTCAATATTCATTGGACCACATACATCAGTATGTATGATTTCTAATAAATCAGTTGCTCGCTCCATAGTTCCGGAGAACGGCGTTTTAGTCATGTTTCCCATGAGGCACGGTTCGCAAGTACCAAGTGATTCATAATAAAGTGATTCCAAAAGTCTATCGGTATGGAGTTTCTTCATGTGCTTTACACCGATATGACCTAAACGGTAGTGCCACAAATAAGTTGCACTATCATTATCAACTCTGCATCTTTTGGCTTCAACACTATGAATATGTGTATCACTACTATCGAGATTCAATAAAAATAGACCACTCTTCAAGGGTGCATGACCATAAAAGATATTACTCATATAAATAGAACAACCATTATTCTCTGATTTAAATGAATAACCGTCTCGCATCAAACAAGATCCAGATATAATGTTCATGCTCAACGCTGGCACCAAATAACAATTATTTAGGTCTAAAACTAATCCCGACGGTAGATGTAGAGGTAGCGTGCCGACCGCGATCACATCGACTTTGGAACCATTTCCCACGCGCATCGTCACCTCGTCCTTAGCCAATCTTCACTTAATCCGTAGTCCCTGTTTCGAGTTGCAAATATTAGCAACAGAACCAGTATCAAATACCCAGGTACTACTGCGAGCATTAGTAAGGTACACATCAATAACTCACATATACCTTTGTTCACTTTGCCATCCTTCTTATCCGCCAAATACTTGGGGCAGTTCCGCTTCCAGTGTCTAGTCTGCTTGCAGTAGAAGCACTCAGTCTCAGGTTTAGGTCCAGACTTGGGTTTCTTCTCTTGAGCAGCAACTTGTTTGCTGTTCTTCTTGAAGTTCCCCTTCTTCTTCCCTTTGCCCTTTTTCTTGAAACTGGTGGTCTTATTGACCATCAACACTTGATGCTCCTTCTTGATTTCTACCTCCGCAGCCTTTAGCATTGCGAAGAGCTCGGGAATAGTCTTGTCCATCCCTTGCATATTATAGTTCATCACGAAGCTCTTGTAGCTTGGTGGCAGTGATTGAAGAATTCTGTCAATGACACTATCATCAGGAAGATTAACTCCCAGTTGAATCAAGTGATTATTATACCCAGACATTTTGAGTATGTGTTCACTGACAAAACTATTCTCCTCCATCTTACAGCTATAGACTTCATATCTCTCAATCTGGGCATTTGCTTGAAATATTAACTTCAACTCCTGGAACATCTCATATGCTCCATGACGTTCAAAACGTCGTTGAAGACCCGGTTCCAAGCCGTAAAGCTTGGCACACTGAACTATCGAGTAGTCATCAGCTTTGCTCTGCCAGACGTTCTTAACGTCGTCAGTTGCATCAGCAGCAGGCCTGGCACCCAGTGGTGCTTCCAGGACGTAATTCTTTTGTGCAGCAATGAGGATAATCCTCAGGTTACGGACCCAGTCCGTGTAATTGCTACCATCATCTTTCAACTTAGCTTTCTCAAGGAACGCATTAAATTTCAACGGAACAACAGCACGAGCCATCTATCTACAACAAACACAGACAAGCAAAATACTATCAGGTACTAAGTTCATGATAAATTGAAGTTCAATTAATCATATTACTAAAGAACTCCCACTTAGACAGACATCTCTCTAGTCATCTAAGTGATCACGTGATCCAAATCAACTAAACCATGTCCGATCATCACGTGAGATGGAGTAGTTTCAATGGCGAACATCTCTATGTTGATCATATCTACTATATGATTCACGTTCGACCTTTCGGTCTCCGTGTTCCGAGGCCATATCTGTATATGCTAGGCTCGTCAAGTTTAACCTGAGTATTCCGCGTGTGCAACTGTTTTGCACCCGTTGTATTTGAACGTAGAGCCTATCACACCCGATCATCACGTGGTGTCTCAGCACGAAGAAGTTTTTCAACGGTGCATACTCAGGGAGAACACTTCTTGATAATTTAGTGAGAGATCATCTTAAAATGCTACCGTCAATCAGAGCAAGATAAGATGCATAAAGGATAAACATCACATGCAATCAATATAAGTGATATGATATGCTCATCATCATCTTGTGCTTGTGATCTCCATCTCCGAAGCACCGTCGTGATCACCATCGTCACCGGCGCGACACCTTGATCTCCATCGTAGCATCGTTGTCGTTACGCCATCTATTGCTTCTACGACTATTTCTACCGCTTAGTGATAAAGTAAAGCAATTACAGGGCGTTTGCATTTCATACAATAAAGCGACAACCATATGGCTCCTGCCAGTTGCCGATAACTTCGGTTACAAAACATGATCATCTCATACAATAAAATATAGCATCACGTCTTGACCATATCACATCACAACATGCCCCGCAAAAACAAGTTAGACGTCCTCTACTTTGTTGTTGCAAATTTTACGTGGCTGCTACGGGCTGAGCAAGAACCGTTCTTACCTACGCATCAAAACCACAACGATAGTTTGTCAAGTTAGTGATGTTTTAACCTTCGCAAGGACCGGGCGTAGCCACACTTGGTTCAACTAAAGTTGGAGAAACAGACACCCGCTAGTTACCTGTGTGCAAAGCACGGCGGTAAAACCAGTCTCGCGTAAGCGTACGCGTAATGTCGGTCCGGGCCGCTTCATCCAACAATACCGCTGAACCAAAGTATGACATGCTGGTAAGCAGTATGACTTGTATCGCCCACAACTCATTTGTGTTCTACTCGTGCATATAACATCAACGCATAAAACCTAGGCTCGGATGCCACTGTTGGGGAACGTAGTAATTTAAAAAAAATTCCTACGCACACGCAAGATATGGTGATGCATAGCAACGAGAGGGGAGAGTGTTGTCCATGTACCCTCGTAGACCGTAAGCGGAAGAGTTATGACAACGCGGTTGATGTAGTCGTACGTCTTCACGATCCGACCGATCTAAGCACCGAACGTACGGCACCTCCGAGTTCAGCACACGTTCAGCTCTATGAAGATCTCCGGACTCCGATCCAGCAGAGCGTCGGGGATGAGTTCCGTCAACACGACAGCATGGTGACGATGATGATGTTCTACCGATGCAGGGCTTCGCCTAAGCACCGCAACGATATGACCGAGGTGGAATATGGTGGAGGGGGCACCGCACACAGCTAAGGAACGATCACGAACATCAACTTGTTGTGTCTAGAGGTGCCCCCTTGCCCCGGTATATAAAGGAGCCTAGGCGGAGGGGGCGGCCGGCCAAGGAGGGCGCGCCAAGGGGGGGGGGGTCCTACTCCCACCGGGAGTGGGACTCCCTTCTTTCCTAGTTGGAGAAGGAGAAGGGGGAAGGAGGAGGAAGAGGAGAAGGAAAGGGGGGCGCCACCCCCCTCTCCTTGTCCTATTCGGACTAGGGAGGGGAGGGGGCGCAGCCGTTGCCTCCTCTCCTCTTCTCCATTAGGGCCCATGTAGTCCCAATAACCCCTGGGGGGGTTCCCGTAACCCCCCGGTACTCCGGTAAAATCCCAATTTCACCTGGAATGATTCCGATATCCAAATATAGGCTTCCAATATATCAATCTTTATGTCTCGACCATTTCGAGACTCCTCGTCATGTCCGTGATCACATCCAGGACTCCGAACAACCTTCGGTACATCAAAACTTATAAACTCATAATAAAACTGTCATCGTAACGTTAAGCGTGCGGACCCTACGGGTTCGAGAACTATGTAGACATGACCTAGAACTGTTCCCGGTCAATAACCAATAGCGGAACCTGGATGCTCATATTGGCTCCTACATATTCTACGAAGATCTTTATCGATCAAACCACATAACAACATACGTTGTTCCCTTTGTCATCGGTATGTTACTTGCCCGAGATTCGATCGTCGGTATCCAATACCTAGTTCAATCTCGTTACCGGCAAGTCTCTTTACTCGTTACGTAATGCATCATTCCGTAACTAACTCATTAGCTACATTGCTTGCAAGGCTTATAGTGATTTGCATTACTGAGAGGACCCAGAGGTACCTCTCCGACAATCGGAGTGACAAAACCTAATCTCGAAATATGCCAACCCAACATGTACCTTCGGAGACACCTGTAGAGCTCCTTTATAATCACCCAGTTACGTTGTGACGTTTGGTAGCACACAAAGTGTTCCTCCGGTAAACGGGAGTTGCGTAATCTCATAGTTGTAGGAACTTTGTATAAGTCATGAAGAAAGCAATAGCAACATACTAAACGATCAAGTGCTAGGCTAACGGAATGGGTCAAGTCAATCACATCATTCTCCTAATGATGTGATCCCGTTAATCAAATGACAACACATGTCTATGGTTAGGAAACATAACCATCTTTGATTAATGAGCTAGTCAAGTAGAGGCATACTAGTGACATTATGTTTGTCTATGTATTCACACATGTATCATGTTTCCGGTTAATACAATTCTAGCATGAATAATAAACATTTATCATGATATGAGGAAATAAATAATAACTTTATTATTGCCTCTAGGGCATATTTCCTTCAGTAACATCACCACTGAAAAAGAAGCAAGGTTTGGTCAGGAACGCGGTGTACCAATTCAACTCACGGGGCGGTGCAGCTGGCCGCGCTGGTCCGGGGAGGGGCTACGACAAAGGTAGAGGCAGAGGCCATGGTGTGTATCGTCGAGTGGAGATGGGGCCTGAGGGCCGTACCAACACATCGAACCAGCTTATGATTCTGGATCAGGACACATGGAATAAGAAGAGATCCATGGAAGGCGATGAGCCAAGTACATCTAAAGAAGATAGTAGGGACTCAAAGAAGGAAAAACCTGTGGAAGGAGGAAGTACTAGTGAACAGGCGATGGCTGATGCACAGCCCCGCCAGGAGAAATGAATTGCATAACGTGGAACTGTCGCGGGCTTGGGAACCTGGAGACAGTTCGTGAACTCCACCATTTGGTGAGGATTGAAGCACCCACCTTAGTCTTCTTATCTGAGACGAAGATTGAGGGAAAGAAGGTAACGGATATGAGAGCAAGACTTGGTTTTGAAGGATGTATTCCGATCAGCAGTGATGGACTGAGCAGAGGACTTGCCCTTTTCTGGTCTAGAGAAGTGGATGTGAAGCTCAACAATTTGTCTAACCAGCATATAGATGTAATGGTGAGGAATGTGGGCAGTGACCAGAAAGAGTGGCGTTTTACAGGCTTTTATGCCAAAGCAAAGAGGAGTGAGAGGAGAGAGAGTTGGACACTTTTGAAGTGGTTACGGTGTCAAAGTGACGTTCCATGGCTTTGTGGTGGAGATTTTAACGAGATCACAGACAACATGGAATACTTCAGGGCAAATGAAAGAGCTGAATGGCAAATGCAAGGTTTTCGGGAGGCCATTGATGAATGCAAGTTCCAGGACTTGGGTTTTAAGGGGATCCCGTATACTTGGGATAATCGTCAAGAAGGAGCCGCAAATGTAAAGGTTCGCTTGGACAGATACCTGGCTGACCCGAGCTTCATCCAGGAGTATGGAGGTACGGGAGTGAGGCACGTACCTTCTCCACAGTCGGATCACTATATGCTAGTTATTAAGATCAAGAAGCTGGTGGAGTGGGAGGACAGCGGGCCTCGTTGTTTTGTGTACGAGGAAGCGTGGAGACGGGAAGAGTCGTACGAGCCCACGGTGGTGGCTGCATGGGAGAAAGGAGCTTTTACACTTGAGGACCTAAACTCCTCTTTAAATAGCATGCAAACCCACCTAACCGATTGGAAACAGAGGAAGTTTGGGGATATAAAGCGCAAATTGAAGAAGGTGAGAAGGGAGTTTGAGAGGGAGAAGGCGAACTCGCTCTACTGCGGTTCGTCCAGAAGGGAGAAAGAATTAGCAAGGCAGCTCAATGATCTTTTGTTAAAGGAGGAAATCTTGGCGAGAGCGCGATCGAGAGCTGACTGGCTGAAGGCAGGAGACCGGAACACTGGATTCTTCCACGCTCAAGCATCAAGAAGGAAACATCAAAATAAAATCCTGGTGCTCGAGAAGTCGGATGGAACGATCGTTGATGATAGGGATGAGGTGAGAGCTGAGGTTCAAAATTTCTATACACAGCTATACACAACTCAAGATGAGGTGGTCATGGATGAAGTATTACACCATGTACCAGTTATGGTGACTAATGAAATGAATGACCGGCTGAATAGGCCGTTTTGTGCAGATGAAGTAGAGAAAGCACTGTTCGCCATGGCACCGGCAAAGGCACCGGGAGCGGACGGTTTCCATGCAGGATTCTATCAGCACCACTGGTCACTTATAAAGGAGGATGTAACCCGAGCTGTCCTGAACTTCTTAAATGGCGGGTACATGCCGGAAGTTGTTAACAAAACTGTCATAGTGCTTATTCCAAACGTTAAGAACCTGAGGAACATTACACAGTATAGACCAATATCCCTCTGTAATGTCATTTACAAAATATGTTCAAAGGTGTTGGCTAACAGGTTGAGGGAGATTCTAGATGAGATCATCGCGGAGGAGCAAAGCGCCTTTGTTCCGGGGCGGTTGATTACAGACAACGTCATCACAGCTTATGAGTGTATCCACGCAATGAAGAGAAAGAGGACTAAACAAGGGTGGTGTGCGGTTAAGTTGGATATGATGAAGGCGTACGATCGTGTGGAATGGCCGTATCTCCAAGGAATCATGCTGCAGCTGGGTTTCTCGGAGGAATGGGTTTCTCTTGTTATGAGATGTGTAAACTCTGTTACTTTCCAAGTAAGAATGAATGGAGAACTGCTACCCTCGTTTCACCCCTCCAAAGGCATACGGCAAGGTGACCCCGTGTCCCTGTATTTGTTTCTACTTTGTGGGGAAGGGCTCTCATGTCTGTTAAAGAACTATGATGCAGGATGGGTCGATAGAGGGATACGAACGGGATTGAGATCCCCTTGGATCACGCACCTCTTATTTGCAGATGACTGTCTAGTCTTCATGAAGGCGGATTCAAGGAGTGCACAAAGGTTAAACGAGATTCTTCAGGCCTATCACTTGGGCTTCGGCCAGTGTGTAAACAAGGCCAAGAGCTCGGTTTTCTTCAGCCCAAATACAAGGGCGTCGGCGAAGGCAGGGGTCAGAAGCAACTTGCAGATCTACAGAGAAACCCTTGCAGAAAAGTACCTAGGTTTGCCCAAGGTGGCAGGCCGGATAACGGAGGAAAGTTTTATTCATGTCAAAGAGCAAGCAAGGTCCAGGGTGCAAGGGTATTGCGAAAGGCTAATGTCAATTGCGGCCAGGATGGTTCTTCTCAAAGCGGTGATTCAAGCCCTACCGGCCTATTCTATGAGCTGTTTCAAGCTCAATAAAGGCTTATGCCAGAAAGTCACGGCAGTGATGTCAAAGTTTTGGTGGGATGAATCTCTTGACAAGAGGAAAATGCACTGGCAATCGTGGGAGAAGATGGCTGTTTCTAAATCCAAAGGAGGCTTGGGTTTCCGGGATTTGGAGCTGTTCAATGATGCAATGCTCGCAAAACAGGCGTGGCGACTGCTGGATAAACCAGACAGCCTATGCGTGCGTGTTCTTAAGGGTAGGTACTACCCAGATGGAGATTTCTTGCAGGCAGGTTGCCCCGCCAGCGTCAATTCCTATCAGCTGTCGTATAGTACAAAACAAACGGTCAAGATTGCATCTTCAACCTCAAATCGCCCCGTCGCCGCCGGCCTAGCCGCCTGCTTCCGCCGCCCGCGGTGCTCCGCGCACACTCGCCACACCGCCCTCCCCCCAACCACGGCCCACCACCGTGCTGCTGGTCATCCCTCTAGCCCCGGCGACCTTGCACTACCGCCGTGCTGCCGCGTGCCCCCACCACCGCTGCCCCTCCGGCGAACTTCTTCGCCTTTCTCAAAATTGACTGACCCAAAACCGAAGTCAGTCAACTGATGACATTTAGCTAATGTGTCTATTGACCAAAAAAAACGAAGTCAGTCGACTGACATTTAGCTAATGTGTCTATTGTTTGTTCAAGTGTCCGTTCAAGAAGCATTTCTTCCTTCTTCGTTCTTCTTCGTGTCGGTTTGTCCGTTCCTGAAACAGAACATGTAATTCTTGTTCTGCTCGTTCTAGAAGGTTCTGGAAGCTGCGGAATCAATCCCGCCTGGGGCCCTCATCTTTCGGAAGGTCCTATGATGCGGAATCAATCCATCTTGTGGCTTGCATCTTGTAATAACCACAGTAAATGTTGAATCAGGGACCGCACTAAATGATGTTAAACACATCGGATGCTATGATGGACAATCGACACGTTCCTCCCCGTTCCAAATATACGTAATATCTTGCCCTCTCATGTTCGGCATTAATGGAGAAAATGATGAAAACGATCGGGACTTCAGTGGTTCCCATTCTAGCAAGATGTACCGCATTCCAGATCCGGGGCTTCTGATTTCAGGATCAACCAGAGCTAGGAGCAGAAAACGCTTGTTCGCAATCTACCCTTCTCTTATGTTTTTCCATGTTTTTTGTGGTATCTCCTTGCGGGTTTTCCTAGTATATCAGACATACCAGTGAACTATTAAACCGTAAAAAGATGACTTTCATTCGTGCAATATCCATGGTTTCTTGCAAACTGTTTGCTTGTATTTTTCACTAGAGAAACTCAAATGATGCATGGTTTCTCGAAATTAATAAGTGTTCTAAAATACAAGTGGTCTTGGGGAACTCGCATTTCACAAGCACTCAACACTGGAGATATTAGGCTTGGCACGCATATGCTCACCAGTCGCTAAACACTTCCCTAGATTTGGAAGCAAAGGGCCAGGAGGTGTCTCCAGTGTGTAGCTATATCCCACTAGCTTTCATGTATCTCATCGAATGATCGGAGAGGGAAATGACCACAAGAATAACACATGAAGGGAGGGGCGAGCTGAACACAGGGATGGATTGCTCGTTGAGAAGCTCGATACTCCTTCTGCCGGCATAACTGGCCACAGAAATAATATGATGGCCAAATCAAGAGGATGGCCAAGTTGTCGGGGTAAAAGGTGTAGACGACCACTGGAGTAACTGGCAAGATGCCGGAGCATGAGAACGGTGCCGTTTTCTAGCCTTCTCCATCAAATTTCCCGAATGCCTCTCATTCTTAAGACACACATCAAAACTCTGGTTCCTAGCTACATGTTCTTCCATTTTGGCTTCTCCTTTCTTAAAATGGCTACTACGTATCATTCCACTAGACCTTTTTCTCTCCTCAGTGCTTTGCTTTGGCCGTTACCACTTCGCTATTGTAGATGGTTTGATGAATCAATATTATGTAGCGAAGACTCAAATATGGGTGGTATATAAACACAGTAAAAAGTGCATTCATGATCGAGGAGTTGCGCAATGAAAGGTTCATGGATGTATTTCATTCGGTCAGACTCTTCAAAATACTTTAATTGAGAGCACGTCTGTATTTGTGCACATGAATAGAGCATACGCAAAGTAGCACCCTACTATTATTGACAAACATCCAGTAGGTGTGGAGTCACTCCTAGTAGATTTTGTATCATGCCATTATACTATTTGACCAAAGCAGAGAGCTAGGTTACAACATGTACCGAGAGTTACTGAGAGTCAACACGTGAGCCCTCTCTCCCGAAACCAGAGTCGGAAAATGCAGACTTCAGACGGACTAGGACCCCCAGGTACCAATCCTGGCCGCCAATGGAGCAGGGAGGAGATGGGGGCGTCGAGCGCCGCCGTCCTACTGCCACGATGGGGAGGTCGTCGGCCCGCACCGGCTCGGCGTCGAGCATGGAAATCGAGGGGGCGTCGGGCGTCGCAATCCTGTTGCCTCGATGGGGAGGGGCGCCGACCTGATGTCAACCAGGAAAAGAGAGCAGGAGGAGGAGACAGGGTTGAAAGAAAAAACAATAAATTACGGAATCCGTTGATCAATACCGTCCATTTATAATTCGATGGCCTACCACAATAGTTTGCAAATTTTCACTGAACAGGCGTTTTCACTGGATACTTCATTTCTGAAGACGAGGCCATAATAAGGATACAAAATTTACCAACCGTTCACATGACGACCCACTTTTTTAGGGACATGACGACCCCTTTTGGTTTGTCTAGGGGACGGCAAGGGAGACGGCTTCCCTGCTGGCATTCCGGGCAGCGGCTGGTCGGAGTAGTGCGACTGCCAGTGAAAACCGTGTCGACCTCGGTCATGGCGGACGATGGCGGCGTCTTGTGCGTCATCTCCTTGTCAAAGGCATCATCGGCTGCAATCGTCGTTACCTTGTTCCAGCTCCTCTGGGGAAACCCTTTATCTGGATTCCCAGATCGGACGATGAGGGAGCCTTCAGGGCCGTCCTCCCTCTTGGGGGTATCATTTTGGAGCACGTGTTGGATCGAGAGGACAACAGGAGGAGCGTTGTTGTGTCTGCCGCAATGACGACAACGAGTCTCGGCGGCACGGTGCAGCGGAGCCTCGGCGATGAAAGCGTGTTGATGAGCGTGCGTGCACGTGGTGGAGCTTTCTGGTGTTGTGGTGAAGTCAACGATAGTATGGCCTGGCAAGATGATTGCGTTGATCGCTCCTGGAGATTGGACGGTGGAAGATGGTGGCGGCGGGTCCAGAGCGTGTGCATGCGGTGTGTGCTGCAGATCGGCCAGACCGGGTGGTGCTCTCGGCCCGATGCGGGACAGCTGTTTGAGGTCATTGGATTAGATAGTGCACGTTCATGCGGTTCGGACACATTATCAAGAGTATAGGTGGTGCGAATTTATTCGCCGGATAGGTGTCTCTAGGTTGATGCATGTATTCATGTTATCAAACTGCATGCATCGATTGATGCAGAGGTCGGGGGTAATCCTTCTTTTTGAAAAAAAAAAGTTTGCCGTGAGAAGCACTTTGTCCGCATGATGCCTTGATCCCTTTTATCTATTGTATGAACTCTCACGGTGGAAAGGGGGTCTGGTCCAATGGAGGGGGGAGGGAGAAGCAACGGTCATACTTCTGAATGCAAATTGGACCAGAGGTAGGTTCTCATAGACCGGCAAAAAACTGAGAAATCAAGCTATCACCTTATGCGCAAAAAAAACAAGCTATCTCCTTAAGATGAAAGGTACAGAGTAAAACATGCCATGCAACATTTTAATACAAACATGTAAAAGAGTGGCCTTTCCACTCCCACTCCGTCAAAATATCAAACCAAAACTGCATGAATTAGTTGTCTCGTCAATACAAAAGGCATTCAAGAAACACATCTATCCAATATAAAGCGTGTGCTTGCCTTTTCTCCTGGAGAGAGAGAGAGAGAGAGTGGGGGGTTGATTCAATAAGTTTTGCTCAGTTCTAGAAAGTCGCTAGCTGACTCAAGTGAAGTGAAGTTCAATATGCGTCCATGTAAAGACAAACCATGATTGTATAGAAGTTATAGAACCTACGGTATATCTGATAGTAGCAGCTCCCCAAACAATGGATTATTTTTTGAACATATGGGTTGTGAATGGTGGACAGATTGGGTCGAGCAAACAATTCGATAAAGAGAAGAATAGCTTATGGCTTAGAAACAACGAGCATTCATATGAAATCCATGGCTTGATTCTTAAGGTGACCCCGCAACCGAAACATACTATTTGAAAGCCCTTGCTTTACCAACTGGAGCATGAAACTTTCAACCAAATAGGAGGGAGCCGAAAGAAGAGACAAATGACAACTATCTCTAGAGAATTAAAAAGAGGTGTGAAAAGTGTAAGGGATCATTGTCGGTGTCAAAACCGGAGGATCTCGGGTAGGGGGTCCCGAACTGTGCGTCTAGGCGGATGGTAACAGGAGACAAGGGACACGATGTTTTTACCCAGGTTCGGGCCCTCTCGATGGAGGTAAAACCCTACTCCTGCTTGATTTATATTGATGATATGGGTAGTACAAGAGTGGATCTACCACGAGATCAAGGAGGCTAAACCCTAGAAGCTAGCCTATGGTATGATTGTTGTAATGGTTGTTGTGTCCTACGGACTAAAGCCCTCCGGTTTATATAGACACCGGAGAGGGCTAGGGTTACACAGAGTCGGTTACAATGGTAGGAGATCTACATATCCGTATCGCCAAGCTTGCCTTCCACGCCAAGGAAAGTCCCATCCGGACACGGGACAGAGTCTTCAATCTTGTATCTTCGTAGTCTTGGAGTCCGGCGGACGATGATAGTCCGGCTATCCGGACACCCCCTAGTCCAGGACTCCCTCAGTAGCCCCTGAACCTGGCTTCAATGACGATGAGTCCGGCGCGCATAATGTTCGGCATTGCAAGGCGGGTTCCTCCTCCGAATATTCCATAGAAGATTCTGAACACCAGGATAGTGTCCGGCTCTGCAAAATAATTTCCACATTCCACCGTAGAGAGAATATCATGTACACAGGTTCGATCTGCTGACGTATCTTGTAGCGTGACATCACGCCACTACCAAGCCTTTACTTGAATCGTTTTTTATTATACCACCTCAGCGCGTTTAGCGAAGTGGTTTCCTTGGCACGTCTTGTTGAAGCAGAGATCGTGTTCCCCTTATTCTGGGATTCTCATCAATACGGACGTGGGTAACCCAACCGCGCCCGTCGCCATGCCTCCTCTATCGAAGGCGAGTCCCGAACGGTCACGGAGACGGCTCTTGGTATTCTCCCTCTTCATAATAGGACCAAGGCTCGTTTCTTTTCTTCAATCTTCCATCGAATCCCCTCCTTGCTCCAAGTTCCAACACCCAGAGCCCCAGATTCGAGCGCTTCGGACCTTCAACAATGTCCGGCTCTGACCTTCAGGGCCGGTGGATGCCCTCCTCCATCACGGAGGAGGACGTACTAAAGCTGCGAGAGGCCAAGTACCTGTCCTACGAGATTTCGCACAGGTTGCCCGCCGAAGGGCAGGCCATCCCACCCCCGAGCCCGGCGAGTATGTCGTCTTTGTATCCCACCTCCGTCGGGGTTTAGGCTTCCCGATGGATCCTTTTGTGAGAGGGCTCATGTTTTACTATGGGTTGGAATTCCACGACTTGGCTCCGGAGTCCATCCTCCATATCTCCGCATTTATTGTCGTCTGCGAAGCCTTCCTCCGCGTCACCCCCCACTTCGGCCTGTGGCTGAAGACCTTCAATGTGGAGCCAAAGATGATTGGGGGGCGTCAAGCAGAGTGCGGCGGGGCGGCCATAAGCAGGAGGGCCGATGCCCCGTGGCCCGAGGGCTCCTTCCAAGAGGAGCTCGGCTTGTGGCAGCAGGAGTGGTTCTATATCACCGCTCCGAAGGGCAGCAAGCAGAAGCCGCCGCCCATATTCCGCTCGAGACCTCCTCGACGGTTGATGTCGTGGGTCAACCAAGAGCTCAACTGGGGGCCGTCAAAAGACGTGCCCCTATTGCAGGGCTGGATTCAAGACCTCCAGGCGAGGGAGATCGATCTGGTCGTGGTGATGCAGGTTATGCTGATTAGGTGTCTCCTGCCCTGCAAACACCGTCCTCTCCGGCTATGGGAGTTCAATCCGGAGGGACCACGGATTCTCCAACACTTTATGGGTACGACACCCGTGGAGATGTACAAGTTGTTCTTCGGACCACAGGCGGCGTGTCCGGAATTGACCGAGGATGCCGGCCTAAGCTGCAATTGCCCGGATACTCAAGTAAGTAGCTCAGTGTTTGAACGTACCGTTTGTTTGCCTTTCTACAATTCGCCTTTTAACCCGTTATCCTTCAACAGGAGTGGATAGCGCAAGCAAAGCTGATTCGGTGTCCGGCCCCCCTCCCAGAGACCGCGCCGGATCCCGTGCTGGTCAGGATGTTGGAGGTTGCGCCTTCAGAAGAAGGCGAAGGGGAAAATAGAGGAGCTACCGCCTCGTCCAAGGGGGCGCTTGAAGAAGGGGGGATCGAGAATCCCTCCCTCCAGGGGGAGAAGAGGACCGCCTCCGAAGACCCGGAGGCCAAAGCCCCTAAGCGGGGGAAGAAATCTTCACCAGAGGGTCCTACATCCGGGGAGGTCCCGGCCGCACAGTCTTCTCTAAAGAATCAGCCCTCCAGCGAGCCGTGAGTAGAAAAGGGGGAGTTCATTAATAAGAAACATCCCTATTTGTGCTTCTGAGGATAACCGAAATTTTTACCTTGTAGTTTGGATCTGCGACCTTCTCAGATGAGCTCGTCTTCGGGGGATCTTCGTCCGGAGATGATGGAGAGCGAGACGCCTCCGTCTGCTGCGCCGTCGAATAGGGCGGACGAGCCTGAAGTGTCATCACGGAGGGTATCCCCGAGCCCGGCAGAGCCGAAGAGTTCGGCGCCGACTAGTGTTCGGCCGGGGGAGCTGAAGGATATGCTTGAGAGGGCGTCCATTTCAGAAGATCACCGTGCATTGATGAGTGCGATGATCGGAAGGATTTCGTCCGCCGAAAGCGGATTGCATAATGCCGTCAGGAGTTTGCTGGCGGGGTTTGAGGTACGTAAAAAACGACGCACATTTTTGATAGTTTTGCACATAAAAGTGCGCCCTGTATAGATAGTAGCCCCTGAGACTCGGTAGGTTGTTGAAAGCGACAACGTGCCGAGGATCAAAATCGCAGGTATTGAGTGTCGCCTTTCCTATGCAGGTGGTGGATAGTTCGGGGGCTAGCCGGGCTGATGGAGTTGCTGAATTAATGCGGCAACTCGATGTTGCGGGTGCGGACATCGCGCTAGTCAACAAGCGACTTGACGAGTCGCAAGGTAAATTGTGTCTCCGCAATCACCTATTAAGGGAGCAAAAGCCCAAATCTTACAATATTTATGCTTGACGCAGATGGTGCTGCTGCTGTGGAGAGCCTTCGGGCAGAACTTGCTCAAGCCAAGGAGCAAGCCAGAAGGAGTGATGCGGCTGCCTCGAGGGCGGTCGAGGAGTTAGAAGCCGAAAGGGCTGCACACTGCCGAAGCAGGGAAGAGATGGCCGAATTGGCCGTTAAATTGAAGGATGCTACCGACCGCAATGAGGCTCTTGAAAAGGAGCGCCTATCGAAGCGAGAAGACCTGGGGAAGGCCACCGCCGAAGCCAAGGGTGCCCGTTCTGCAATGCGGGCTATAAAGGAGGAGCTGCGTCAGGCCGGAGACATTGTGGTTGGCAAGCCTTTTCTGCTACGCCGCAGGTTTACGGATCCAAAGTATGCCCAGCTTGGCCAGCTGTGGGGTCCGGAGGATCCATATATGGTCTTAGCGGCGAGTGCGGCGGATGCCGTTGTGCACTTCCAAAGTCAGAAGGATCACAAGACGGAAGAGCTATTTTGGTCTCAATTCCATAGTCCGGATCGTTCACTTCCGCTGACCGATCGGTTGGCCGAATGGGCTGAGCTGAATAGGTTGTCTGGACTTTCCATGACAGATATCGTGACCCATGTCTGGCCGGAGAGGCCCAAGCCGACGAGCTATTTTGGCTTATTGCAGCAGTTTCTTGGGGCGGTGTCGCATATCAAGGTGATGAAGCGGTTGGCCTGCATAGAGGGTGCGCGGATGGCCCTTGCCCGTGTGAAGACACATTGGACATAGATGGATGCCACCGCTGTTGCAACCCAGGGTTCGGACGAAAGCCGGTTACCCGCCGAGCACTATTTTGGGGAAGTTATGTGTGGTGCTCGTGTAATAGAATCGCAGTGCTCGAAAAATGACATGTTCGAATGAACGTTTTATTTTGTAAAACAACGGTTATGGTGTAATCGCTTTTTATACTTGTGCGTTCAAGTATTGGAATATCTCCTATGCGGCCGTTTATGTATACGTGTGTATAACCTGAAAGATGGCAGTCTTCGGCTTCAGCCCCACGCACAAGGTGTGGGGGTGTTCGCAAAAAATAGCGCATTTTCACACTTAATCCGACGTCTTGGTCCTGTTAAGGAGGTGGTAGCGTAGCAAACGAGGCAACCGGACTATGATGCTTTATCACTTTCACTTAGCCATTGGAGTTCGAGGGTGGGACTACGATATAGCCCCTGGGGGCACCGCGCTCTCCGAATTCGGGACGCGTGTGTGCCTGACCGGGAAACGGTCCTTCGTCAAAGAGGAGGAATTCTAAACATTCCGGTGGTCGATCGAGTGGTTGACCAGTCTCTCGCTCTATCATGACAGTCAGTTTTCGGCTTTCTCTACTGAGGTGCTCGCCCAGCCGAACTGGGGCACAATTGCAGTAGTTCTCCTGGTGCCGCGTTAGCCAATGATACGGAACGTAAGGCAGCAAAACACAGGAGCCGGGCAAACCCAACATTTGACCAAAGACATGATTCGGAGCTGATGCATATAAGGCCTAACTCGAGACGCCGAACACTCCCTAAGGTGTTCGGTCTTTATAATAATGGGCAGAACAATGCCCTATGCCCCTAGTGTCCAGGTACGGGCGAGGTCCTCTGACGCGGCCGATGCCAAAACGTCAGTCTCCACTCTGTTTATAATGAAAAACCAAGGGATTATAGCAACAAGAGACAGTAAAAAAGGTTTACGCAGGGTCTTAATCTGAAAAGAATCCTTGCGACGGGTCCCTACTGCACATCTGCGCCTGTGTCTCCGTTGTGCCGTTATCATGGACGGGTATGCACGTTGTTCATCTGTAAAAAGAGAGGAACTTAGTTTGAAAGGAAATCGTGCGAAAAAGTGCATGAAAAATATTAGTAAATGAATAAAGCGGAGTCTATATTAGCTCATTATTGCTTATACGCACAGCCCCTTGTGAAGGGGTGTGCGGCTAGGGAGCCCCTAGCTTATTTATGCCGGACTCGTCTAGCCGTGTCCGGGGTCTCTGAATGACCCTCTTAATGAAATGATGCCGCGTGGACCGGGCATTTTAAGTGTAAGAGACGCGTAATGTGGTATGGCGTTAAAGCGGACAAAAGCTTCACGTCCCAATAGTGCTTGATAGCTACTTTTGAATGGGGCGATATGAAAGATTAGTTTTTCGCGTCGGAAGTTGTTCGGTGACCCGAACACAACTTCTAGTAATAAGGAGCCTGTGCACTTGGCGTAAGGGCCTGGCGTCACTCCTTTAAAGGAAGTGCGGCTATATCGAATTGTAGTAAGGTCTATCCCCAACTTGCGGATTGTGTTCGGATATAGCAGGTTTAAATCACTGCCGCCGTCCATCAGGACTTGTGTAAATTGTAGTCCGTCGATTATAGGGTCCAATATCAGAGCTGTCCATCCTGCATTTCGAACACTTCTAGAATAATCTAGGTGGTCAAAAGTGATTGGTTTGGACATCGAATCTCGAGGTTCCGCTAGGGTGGACCGTGCGAGACCCGTCTTAGCGGGTGCCGCATTGTTTTTCCGTATTATCACATGAAGTGAGTTTACTGCTTTGACTTCTTGTGGGAAAGTCTTTTGTTTTCCAGTGCCCTGCTGGTGGGGTTCGTCGTCGTCTTCGCTTGGTGCGTCAAGCCCCTTGTGTTCGGTGTTGAGTCGGCCGGACTGTTTGAAAACCCAACAATCTCGGTGGGTGTGGTTTGCAGGCCTTCCGGAGGTACTGTGGATTTGACATATCCGGTCTAGAATTTTGTTTAAGTTGGATAGCTCGTCACTATTGTCCTTAAGAGGCAGTGTTTTGTTGTTTGGCCACGAGCTTTTGAATCCGGCGTTGACCGCCGTGTTCTTTGGGATTTTCTCTTTATTCCGGCGCTGATCTTTTCTGCGCCGTGATTTTCTGTTTCCATCTCTGATCTCGGATGTACTTGGGTCGTTGGTGCTGCATCTTGCTAGCCAGCTGTCCTCCCCTGCGCAAAAGCGGGTCATGAGGCTTGTTAGCACGGACATTGTCCTTGGCTTCTCTTGGCCGAGGTGTCTGGCGAGCCATTCGTCTCGGACATTATGTTTAAAAGCTGCTAAGGCTTCGGCGTCCGGACAGTCGACTATTTAGTTCTTTTTAGTAAGGAACCTGTTCCAGAATTTGCGCGCTGACTCTTCGGGTTGTTGAGTTATATGACTTAGATCGTCTGCATCCGGAGGTCGGACATAAGTCCCTTGAAAATTTGCTCTAAACGCGTCCTCAAGCTCTTCCCAACTTCCAACAGTGTTTTGTGGGAGGCTTTTAAGCCAATGACGGGCTGGCCCTTTGAGCTTGAGGGGTAAATATTTTATGGCGTGGAGATCATCTCCTCTAGCCATGTGTATGTGTAGTATATAATCCTCTATCCAGACTCCAGGGTCTGTTGTTCCATCGTAAGCCTCTATGTTTATGGGTTTAAACCCTGCTGGGAATTCATGATCCAGCACCTCATTGGTGAAACATAGTGGGTGTGCGGCGCCCCTGTATTTGGGTGTACCACTGTCTTCGAACACTTGGAGTCTTGTGTTGCTTCCTGGGGCCCTCTTTTTTGGCCCGTAAATGGACCTGGCTGGGCCATCTGTTTTCCCAGGATCATGGGCCGGCTTGTGTGCGGCGCCGCTTATAGTTTTTGGCCTATCATCTGGCCGTCTATCAGGCCAGGCGGCCTCTTTGTTTTTTGACTGTGGGGGCTCTATGGCTTCCTCGTCGAATTCTGGCAGCAGCTTGCGCTTCGGGTAGCTCTTTGATTGATGGCCATTGCCGTATTTGTCTGCGGTTTTGAGCACTTTGCTCCACCTCATTCTGAGTATGTCTTCCGCTGTTTTGAGCTTCCATTTTTCCTTTTTCAGACTTCTTGCTGTGGCAACGAGTCTTTTGCGAAGGCTCTTATTCTCCGGTGGTGTGTTTGGCGTGAGGTCGTCTGGACTGTTGGTTTCGCTGGGCATTGATTGATCATCCGATTCGTCCTGTTCGGACGGTTGCTTGGCTGCATGTTCGTTGTCCACCGGTTTGCCCTGCTCTATTGCTGGGTCATTAGGAGCACTGTTGTTGTCGAGGCGGGACTTAGGGCAGCGTCTGCGTCGCCGTTTTGGTTGTTTATCGGCGGGATTATCTTTTGCCGCGCCCCGTTGGTCCTCGTTATCGCTTCCTTTTGGGGTATCCACCATATATACATCATGGGTTGGGGTGGCCTTCCAGTGCTCTGTGAGCGCTGGTTCTTGATCGTCTCCGGCATCGTCGTCCATACCGTCGATGTCTTCGGAGTCGTAGTCTAGCCTGTCGGTTAGATCATCGACAGTGGCTACAAAGTGGGTGGTGGGTGGGCTTTGAATTTCTTCGCCGTCCGCATCCCAACCATCTTGGCCATAATCCGGCCAGGGCTCTCCCGATAGCGAGAGATGTTTAGCGAATTTAAGATGTCGCCAAAGGGCGAGTGCTGAAAGATGTCCGTAGCGGTGAACTCCATGATCGGCGCCCAATCAGATTCGATTGGCAGGGGCGCAGGAGGTTCGGAGTCCGGCAGGGAGTCCAGCACCTCAGAGTCACGAGCTTTATAGGGGACAAGGTCAGTGTTCGGCTCCATCGCCGCGGATATTGCAGCTCCCGAGGGGTGTCCAGCCACTCGTCCTCGATCTACGCGATCGGCTCCGAACTATGGGTCGCAGCGGATTCATGTGCGGCCTCCAAGGCGTTGTCCGGCGGTAGAGCTAGATCGTGCCCATCGCAACAGTGCAGCACGCTCGGCTGTGGATCGGATCCATCAAAGATCAAGTCTCCGCGGATGTCCATTGTGAAGTTTAGGCTTCCAAATCTGGCCTGACGGCCAGGGGCGTAGCTTTCGATCTGCTCCAGATGGCCAAGTGAATTAGCCCGCAGTGCGAAGCCGCCGAATACGAAGATCTGTTCGGGGAGAAAAGTCTCACCCTGGACGGCGTTGTTGTTGATTGAAGCAGTCATCGAGCCTATCAGTGACGACACAGAGGAACTCTCAATGAAAGCACCAATGTCGGTGTCAAAACCGGCGGATCTCGGGTAGGGGGTCCCGAACTGTGCGTCTAGGCGGATGGTAACAGGAGACAAGGGACACGATGTTTTTACCCAGGTTCGGGCCCTCTCGATGGAGGTAAAACCCTACTCCTGCTTGATTGATATTGATGATATGGGTAGTACAAGAGTGGATCTACCACGAGATCAAGGAGGCTAAACCCTAGAAGCTAGCCTATGGTATGATTGTTGTAATGGTTGGTGTGTCCTACGGACTAAAGCCCTCCGGTTTATATAGACACCGGAGAGGGCTAGGGTTACACAGAGTCGGTTATAATGGTAGGAGATCTACATATCCGTATCGCCAAGCTTGCCTTCCACGCCAAGGAAAGTCCCATCCGGACACGGGACGGAGTCTTCAATCTTGTATCTTCGTAGTCTTGGAGTCCGGCGGACGATGATAGTCCGGCTGTCCGGACACCCCCTAGTCCAGGACTCCCTCAATCATCTTCAACTAGTAGCTATAGCCATTCACTTTCATCTTTCACTAGAAGGGCGCGCTGTCAAACATTTTAAATTTAATCAAATTTGTAGAGAAATATATCAAAATGCATAATTTCAAATCTGTATTTTTAAATTCATGATGAAATGAATTTCCATACTTTTTTTGTTTGATATAGTGGATGTCGATATTTTTGCTCTGTACTGGGTCAAAGTTAAAGAAAATTTGACTTTCTACAAAACTAATACCCCTTATATTTTGGAACTGATGAGATATTTAGTTTGCCCGGGGGGAGGGGGATGATAGTGTGTGTTTTGTTTTTATTTATATACAATGATTTAGTGTCCTTTTTGTGGTGTGATTATGTGTTATCCGCTAACCAAACTATATTTATGTGGGGAAATTTCTGTGTGATGGTCGCATGTACTATTATACTAATGCTACAATATCACATGGTGGCGCTTCTTTTTTCCAGTTGGTGGGAGGTGAGCAGGGTTAATAAGTTTTTATAGGCCGATCGCTGCTGATTGATTTGAAAAATAGTAGGCCCGATCAAATCGTAAACCAAATCCAAAATTGAATACCTTAATTGAATGAAAGATCTTTAAAATTGGGGAACATAATGAATTAAAAGAATTGAATGTGAGAGTTTGAGAAAGTGTTGATCCGGTCAAAATCGATTGATCCCATTCTAAAATGAATTCCTCAAATAATTGTGAGACCTTAAGAATTAGGAAGCATAGTGTATAGTATAAAAGAATTCAATCAGAGAGCTTTGAGAAAATGTTGACCCAAGCAAAATCAGATAACCTAATTCTAGTCGGAAACCTTAATTGAATGTGGACTCTTTCAAACTAGGGAGCTTAGCGATATAGATGGTGTGTATGGATAGTAGGCTTTTGGTGCCTCACCGCGGAGAAATTATGGTGGATAGGTAGTTGGAGGAAGAGCCGTAGGGTAACAATCAACAAAGTAGCAGACAGCCGAGGCATGAGAACAGCTATGTTTTCTAACATTCCCCATCAATTTTTCCCAATGCTTCCTATTCTTAAGCGGGACACACATCAAAACTATATGGTTCCTAGCTTCATGTTCTTCTTCCATTTTGGCTTCTCGATTGTTGACACGGCTGCTACGTATCACTTCACTGGACCATTTTTTATTAGATGAGTGAATAGTATGTAGCGAAGACTCGAGCATATGGATGATATAAAAAGAGGCGCAAGTGCATTATGGTTGAAAGGGTACTCATAGATGTGCAAGGAAAAGGTTTGCGGGTGCATTTCTTTTGCCAGTCTCTTCAATAATTAAGAGTACTTCTGCATTAACTTGTGCACATGAGCAAACCACATGCAAAATATCATCCGATGACTATTGACAAATATCCACTAGGTAAGGAGTTGGTCTTACTTAGATTTTGCAACATGCCAGTACTTCCGCTGTCAAAAAAATACACTAAGATTTCCAGCTGGCCATGGGTTGTGACTGCACAACAAATGGGTTAGCAAATACACTATTTCCTTTGTAGTGATCTAAACGCTCTTATATTTCTTTGCGGAGGGAGTAACATTCTAATTGCACGAAAAATTTCGTCCTAGCTGGCTGCGAAGAACGAGAAACGTGCGGCTTCAAGAATCTCACGTGAAGACCAAGACTGGAGGTGCTTCATGCTTGCGTCGCACCAGACTTTTATAGGTGAAGTCCAAAATGAACCCTGAACTTGTAGCCCATAGCTAAATCGAAACCCCAACTCCTAATCCCGATAATCAGCACTCTCAACTCTCTTATCCCGGTCCAAAATGAACCCTGACAGCGTTTTGGGTTAAAAGAATAGTGACGTGGCAGTAGTCAACCGGGATTGTTGACCTGACTTGTGGGCCAGCCACTGATAGTGTTGACTGGTCGTTTTTTGTTTTGAGGATTGGGGAATTTGGGCCAGTTTGAGCTAGGGTTAGCGCTGGCAGGGGCGACGAGGCACAGAGCACGGCGGCGGCTGGTGCGACGGGGCGCAGAGCACGGCGGCGGCAGGGACGACCGCGGCGCGATGTCGTGGACTTCAGGGGCTTCTTCCGCTCTCGCCTTCCGTCGCGCTACTGGAAGGAGGGGCATGGACTCGAGGTCCCCTATAGCTTACAGGGAGAGCCCAATGGCGTACGAGCCGCCGAAGCTGTGCTACTGACGTCCGCGGAGGAAGGCACCGAGATGGATCTCGTGGAGCCGCCAAAACCCTGGCAGGAGATACTATGCCTGTGTGGATGCTATGGTGAGGCCCATTTTCTGTGCTCATTCCCTTTTCTGCTGCTCATTCTTGCTCTTAGTTTCTAGTTGATTTCTTGTCACGTTTATGTGGAATAGCAAGGTGGATGTGGCTTCATGGAATGGCATGATGATCCTTTGCCAAAGTTTCTGAGTGACTTGATTGGAGATCTGAGAGACGAGGTGTGGAGGCTAAAGGGTCAAGGATCTGTGGCTCAAACTGAAGATCAAATTCCAAATGTGCCTATCTCTGGTCATGAAGCAGCATTAGAGAATCTAGTTGTTTCTCTGCAGGTTCAAGTGAGGGAGAAGAATGCACAACTGGAAGCAATGAAGGGAAAATATATGAATGTGGTGATGGTTTTCATTGTCTTCGTGCTAGGTGTAGTCCTAGGGAAAATGCTAGTGTCAGTTTAGCAGTTGGTGTCAGTTTCATTTCCAAGAAAAAATGCAAGTGCAGCTGGTGTCAGTTTGAACATGTATGCAATGGTTTGTAATGCTATTTGTGATCTGGGAGTGGCTTGTTATGAATGATATTATGATATGTCAGTCAATGAAAATCTCAGTTTTTATTGGAATTTGTAGTACCTATTTTGTATCAATTCTATGGAAATGAGCAAGTTG
Source organism: Triticum timopheevii (assembly GCA_963921465.1). NCBI lineage: Eukaryota > Viridiplantae > Streptophyta > Magnoliopsida > Poales > Poaceae > Triticum > Triticum timopheevii. The sequence continues at coordinate 543,359,711 of OY997266.1, forward strand.
ACAGTACCTAATTTGAGTGCAGTGCATTTCATTTGACAGCATTTCTACTGGCATTTGCATATAAAAACAGACATTAGTTGAATGCATATATAGCAAACATTGACAGCATTTGACTGCATTTCACTTCACAACATCTTAGTTGACAGCATTTGCGAACATCAAATCCATGTTTGCAAAATAGATTACAAAAGCTAGGACCATAGCCTTAATATCTCTGCCATTGCAAAAGATTTCTGTTGCAACACAGCCATAATGTTTGCAACAAATGAAAGTGAGCAAGATTACACATTGCCACTAGCAGTAAAGTATTTGTAGCTAGGAATAGATGATGCTGGAGCTCTCTTTCTCTTGTGGCCAGTAGATGGCCCGGGTTGTGCACTTGTTTGGCCAGCTCTTGCTCTTGGGGGCTTAAATGCAGATGCTCTTGCTTGGCTAGTGGCTGGTGCAGATGCTCTTCCTGGGGCAGTGGCTGCTGCAGATGCTCTTGCTTGGCCAGTGGCTGGTGCAGATGCTCTTGCTTGGCCAGTAGCAGCTACAGATGTTCTTCCTGGGGCAGTAGCTGGTGCAAATGATGTTGCTGGGGCAGTAGTAGCTGCAGATGCTCTTCCTGGGGCAGTAGCTGATGCAGATGCAGATGATGTAGCACACTAGACCCAGTTTGCTACATGTCACAATTGCAGGGAACCAACTTAAATCATTTAAACTGTAGTAAATCATTTAAAATGCAGGAAATCATCTAAAATTAATGACTGATATCTAAAATCCCTACAAATAATTTAAAATGCAGAAATGCATTGAACCAACTTAAATCATTTAAACTGTAGGGAACCAAGTAAAAAACTCACCTTTGTTGTGTCTCTTTTTTTGGTAGTCTTCTTAAGGTGTGCATTTTTCTTCTTGCCTCTCTTTGGGTTTTGCTTGCAACCTGACTTGTTGTGTCCAGCGGTGCCACACAATGAGCAAATAATGGCAGTGCCATGCTTGGTCATTTTTTTGCTAGGCTTAGGTTTCTCATTTTCCTCTCTCCTTCTGTCATTATTCTTAGGCCTGCCTGGCATGCTATCTGGTATGGTTGCATATGCTAGAGCTTGAGGCCTAGGTTTCTCAGAAACTGGCCACATTTCCTCACCTTCCACATGCATCAAACAATGTTCATAAATTTTGTTGAAAACATCAACAAAGTAGCAAGGGGCAATGAAATCATCCACTTTTTTTCCACACTTGTAGATAGTTGTTATTGCATGGGAACAAGGTAGACCTGCTAGCTGGAAGTAGCCACATGAACAAGTCCAGTTGTCAAGACTAACTGTGAACTTCCTTTTTCTCCCAGTGATAAGCTTCACTTCAAATCCATCTTTGCCATTCCAAAGGACTTCCATGAATTGGGTCCTTGCTATGCTGCTTTTCAGTTTCTTGAATGCACTTGGACATATTTTCCCATGGAAGTTCTGACCTTTTTGTCTTTGTTCCTGAATTCTAACCATAACCTTCTTCCTTATTTTTTCTTGCATTGAAATTATTCGATAAAACCTTGCTTCAACAATTGCATGATTGAAGGATTCACACAAGTTATTATCAACTGACTCACAATTGGATCCCACTGGAAAAAATGCCCTTGCCCAGTGAACTGGCTCTGTTCTCATGATGTCTTTTGCACCTTCTGGAGTTTCTTGGGCAAGCTTTGCTTTATAGTAGTTGAAGCCCTGCTTGTTTGCTGCTTTGGCAACTGCCCAGAACTTCTTCTGCCACTGATGTTCCCTATGCTTCTTCCTCCAGTTGGCATAGATATGCCTAGCACACATTCTGTGCTCTGCATTTGGCAAATAATCCTTCATGGCATTTATCAGTCCCTTCTGTTGATCTGAAATGAACACCCAACCAGCTCCATTGTCATTAATGTCAAGATCTTTAATAAGCAGGGCAATAAACCACTTCCATGTATCATTTGTTTCCCTCTCAACAACTGCCCATGCCAGTGGATACATTTGATTGTTTGCATCTCTTGCGACAGCACACAATAGCTCTCCTTTGACAGCACCTTTAAAAAAACAACCATCCAAACCAATCACTTTCCTACAGCCAGCCTTAAATCCCAACTTCAGTGCATTAAAGCAGACATAGAAACTCTGAAATATGTTTTGTTCCATGTTTGTTGGATCCAAACAGACTGCAACAGTGCTTCCAGGATTACTTCTAAGTAGCTCCAGCTGATAATCAAAAACCCTGGTGTATTCATTCTTTGTTCCAGCCCTTAACTTGTCCATGACAAGCTTCTTTGCATGCTTGCACTTAGAAGTGGACACATCAGCAAACATGTCCTGAAGAACTGTTTCTTTCATGCTCTCAATTTTCCACATTGGATTAGCTAAAATGAAGTGCTCATATCTTTCAGCAATAACCTTAGCTATCACAAGTCTGTTCTCCCTGTTTTGTGCACAGTGGTGCTCATCATTGAATGTTATGATTTGAAACCTGCTTGTTCTTGAGGTTTTGGCTCCATAAATAAGCCAAGGGCAGCCAGGCCATCCACACTTAGCCCTAACTCTGTTACTCTCTGACTTCAAGAACACAATGCTTTTTTTGGTCACAATTCCATATTTCTTCAATGCTTTGACAAGTTGATTCTTGCTCCTAAATACCATTGTCAATGCAAAGTGTGGAATTTTTGAGTCATTATTGTATCTTGGATACTGGCTCTTCCTCCTCACCATGTGCCCATCAGAATCTTCATCATAAGAATAATCCTCATCAGATGAGTCATAGCCCCACTGTTTCTCCTCTCCCTCTAACCGATCCTCCATATTGGCAATTAAGTCAATAGGAACAGGAGCTGTTGAATCACCTGCAAGCCAACTCTTTGTATCTCTCATCCTCTTCTTAAATTTTTCTAGCATGCCTTCTGAGTTCAAAAACCTCTGAATTTTCTCCACTGTCCTCACTGTGTGGTATGTACTCTGTATCTTCTTCAGAATCAGTACCTGAAACTGCATTGTTGCTCTAAACATTCACTTGATCTGCTGGATTGTTGCTATGATCATTCACTGCCTATGTCCTCACATTCCTCTGAAAGTTCACTGCATCTGTCCTCAAATTGGTCTGAGAATGCACTTGATCTATCACATCAATGCTATGAACATTCACTTCATCTGGGCTGCATATTTGAGAAAATAACAACTGAGATCCTGCCACTTCATCAACCTCATTGGCCACTGTTGTTTTGCTTGCCCTAGGCTGCTCAAATTGGATGTTGTTCATTTGAGTGAGCACACCATCATCTGCTTCTGCAGTAATGACCATGTCAGGTTCTTCATCTTCTTCATCATCCATATCAAGATCAATATCATTCTCATAGTCACTTGCACTGCTGCTGTACTCACTGTCCTGCTCCCCATGGTATTCCACATAAATATCAGCTACATCTCCAACACAAATGTAGTCTGACATTTGTACACAACCACTGTCATCAAACAAAAACATCAAGCCATCAGCTAGTTCTTTCCCAAGAAGATGAAAATACAACTTCATTGATTCCTTGTACTCCAGATGGTCTTTCAAATGCCCTTGAACTTCAAACAGTGACAACTTGTCCCTCTCAATCACTGAAAGTGCTTCATCTCCCCCCACATAATCCAAAACATTACCAATGTGGATGAACTGGCCCCCAAAATGAAATCTGACATTCAAAATCTCACTAGGGTCCATGATTGAGTTGCAACAAACAAGAGTATATCACTACATTGTGCTAATCCGAGCAACTGGACTGACAAAAATGCACAAAAAATCGCCAAAAAACCTAACTCTGTAATCGCACCAAAGCCCCAATTTTTCTCTCTGGAACCCTAACACTCACCGCGGTGACAGCTTAAATTGCAGCCACAGGAGAAGGAGGACGTCGGAGACAGTACCTTTGACGTCGCTCGTCGTCAAGCCGTCACGATCGCCGCCGCCGGAGCCGATCACCCGCCCGTCGCCATTGCCGCCGCTCGAGAAGGGGAATTTCAGGGGACGCCTCGAGTGGGGATTGACTGCCCCTTGTGTGGGCTGGCTCTAATTAAGAGCAAGGGAGAGCTCTGGGCCTCATGGGCCGGCCCAACTTTACTCCGCAACGCGCCCAACAGCCACTGATCCCGGCGCAGGTGTGCCACCTCATCAATCCCTGTTTGGAAGTGGACTCGGGGTTCATTTTGGACCGGGATAAGAGAGTTGAGAGTGCTGATTACCGGGATTAGGAGTTGGGGGTTCGATTTAGCTACGGGCTACGAGTTCTGGGTTCATTTTGGACTTTTTCCCATGGCAAAGTGTACCCGCGTGGTTGCATTGCATGGGAGCATGTCATGCATGACTTGTTTTGCACAGAGAAGGAACGAAAGAAAAGTCTGCACGCACGGCCGGTGAACGAAACAGAAGTCTCTCGCGTTGATCCGTCCACACAGCACAACGGCTTTGCAAATTCACTCCCCTGACTTCCAAACAGCACAGCGGCTGGGAGGCCGACCACACGAGCTTCAAGTTTCCGAGGACTAAAAGGTGGTCGGCGCCAGTACTGGACTAGCACCAGACCGTCTACGTATACCTGTTAGGTATCCAGAGACGTATGTACATTTGCAATTTTGCATGCGTGCGTGCTTCGTAGAGTTCTCAAAAGATCGAGATCGAAGAACACGCTAGTTTGCTTCCTAGAATGGAGAATCGTGGCGGCCGCTGCACAGCTTGTTTGTCGCCAGTGTGGTGGCTCTTGTTTTTCTTTATTTGCAAAAATAATTCAGATCTATTATTGAAGTACAAAGCACCTCAAATATAATAAAAAAATACATCAAAATACCGAAACCATCGAACGATCACTATCACCGTCAGAACGAGCCGCCGATGCGCCATCGTCATGGCTCTCGTTGACTTGAGATCTTCGCCGCACGCTTCGTGTGGTGCACCGATGCAGTGTGGCCCATACCGTCAAAGCAAAAATATCACAAGTATGAAGTGCCCTGGGCCAAGCGATTGGACATGCAACACCTTTAATGTTGTTTTATGTCTAATATTGGTGGAACAAACCTCGCGCCAAGCGAAATGTGTTTTTCTAGTGTTCTGGATGTGTACGTACGGAAGAACAATCAACGTGAGGCAAGTCACCTGAAAAAATTATTTTGGTCAGTCAATTCCTATCAGGCCTTGGATAGTACAAAACAAATGGTCAAGATTGCATCTTCAACCTCCTGCTGCTTGCTTCTTCAACTTCAAACCGCCCTGTTGCCACCTACTTCCGCCGCCAGCGGCCCATGGCGCTTCACGCACACTCACCACACCGCCCTCCCCCCAACCACGGCCCACCGTCGTGCTGTTGGCCATCCCTCTAGCCCCGACGCCGATAGAGATTTTCCCCGGTGACCTTGCACTACCGCCGTGCTGCCACCCCCAACACCGCTGCCCTCTGGCGAACTTCTTCGCCCTTCTAAAAATCGACTGATCCAAAACCGAAGTCAATCAACTGATGACGTTTAGCTAATGTTTCTATTGACCCAAAACCGAAGTCAATCAACTGATGACATTTAGCTAATGTGTCTATTGACCCAAAACCGAAGCCAGTCGACTGACATTTAGCTAATGTGTCTATTGTTTGTTCAAGTGTCCGTTCAAGAAGCCTTTCTTCCTTCTTTGTTCTTCTTCGTGTTGGCTTGTCCGTACCCGAAACTGAACATGTAATTCTTGTTCTGCTTGTTCTGGGAGGTTCTGGAAGCTGCGGAATCAATCCCGCCTGGGGCCCTCATCTTTCGTAAGGTTCTATGATGCAGAATCAATCCATCTTGTGGCCTGCAGCTTGTAATAACCACGGTAAATGCTGAATCAAGGACCGTACTAAATGATGTTAAACACGTCGGATGCTATGATGGACAATCGGCACGTTCCTCCCTGTTCCAAATACACGTAATATCTTGCCCTCTCATGTTCGGCATTAATGGAGAAAATGATGAATGCGGTCAGGACTTCAGTGGTACCCATTCCGGCAAGATTTACCGCATTCCAGATCCATGGGGTTCTGATTTCGGGATCAGCTAGAGCTAGGAGCAGAAAACACTTGTTTGCAATCTACCCTTGTCTTATGTTTTCCATGTTTTTTGTGGTATCTCCTGGCGGGTTTTCCCTAGTATATCGGACGTACCAGTGAACTATTAAGCCATAAAAAGATGACTTGCATTCGTGCATAATTCATGGTTTCTTGCAAACTGCTAGTGAAACTCAAATGATGCATGGTTTCTTGAAATTAGTAAGTGTTATAAAATACAAGTGATCTTTGGGGAACTCACATTTCACAAGCACTCAACGTTGGAGATACTAGGCTTGGCACACATATGCTCACCAATCACTAAACACTTCCCTAGATTTGGAAGCAAAGGGCCACGATGTGTCTCCGGTGTGTAGCTATATCCCACTAGCTTTCATCTGTCCCATCGAATGATCGGACAGGGGAATGACCACAGGAATAACACATGAAGGGACGAGCGAGCTGAACACTGGGATGGGTTGCTCGTTGAGAAGCTCGATACTCCTTGTGTTGGCATATCCGGCCGCGGAAGGAATATCATGGCCAAATCAAGAGGATGGCCAAGTTGTTGGGGTAAAAGGTGTAGACGACCACTGGAGTAATCGGCAAGATGCCGGAGCATGAGAATGGTGTCGTTTTCTATTCTTCTCCATCAAATTTCCCCAATGCATCCCATTCTTAAGACACACATCAAAACTCTGGTTCCTAGTTACATGTTCTTCCATTTTGGCTTCTCCTTTCTTAAAATGGCTACTATGTATCATTCCACCAGACCTTTTTCTCTCCTTAGTGCTTTGCTTGGGTCTTTACCACTTCGCTATTGTAGATGGTTTGATGAATCAATATTATGTAGCGAAGACTCAAACATGGGTGGTATATAAAGACAGCAAAAAGTGCATTCATGGTCAGGGAGTTGCGCAATGAAAGGTCCATGGGTGCATTTCATTCGGTCAGACTCTTCAAAATACTCTAACTGAGAGCACCTTTGTATTTGTGCACATGAATAGAGCATCCGCAAAGTAGCATCCTACTATTATTGACAAACATCCAGCGGGTGTAGAGTCACTCTTAATAGATTTTGTATCATGCCATTATACTATTTGACCAAAGCAGATAGCTAGGTTACAACATGTACGAGAGTCAACACATGAGCTCTCTTTCCCGAAACCCATCTAGGGTTAGGCCGCCTCCACCCTCTCCCTACCGCCATCGGATAAAGCCCGGGCGGGGGGAGGATGGCAGCGACGGGGCATCCCTCCCATGTGGTTATGGGCGTGGTTGCAGTGGTTCTCGTGTGGCGTCCAGGTGGAGATGGTGATGACCTTGGCTGGCGGTGTTGGCCCGTGGTGGAGGGCACCTCATCTTCGGTAACTCCGGCCGGCGAGGCGGCTTCCTGGCATGGTACATCGGCTATTGAATGTTGTGGCATTCACGACGGCATCCTGAGCAGTCATTTCGGGCACATCAGCTCAGTTGGCGGCGAGGTCGCTGCCTCCCGCATTGTGGCGGCGCCCTCATCACTCAGGAAGTGTTTGTGCCAGTGTGGGGGTGGCGACACTTGCAGGTCTTCCCGCATTCGTTCAGCAATTTGGGGGTGCGGAGGAAGATTTGCTTCGGGCAAAAGTTGACAGCGCGACGCCTGCGGACGTCACACTCCTCCTGGGGGTCGTTGTCGAGCTCTTCTACATCCTCAGCTCTCGGGTCACATCTTCGGGTCAAGGTCGAGCACCACGAGATTCCCTCCTGAGGGTGTTGTCTTGAAGTTTTTGTTACCCTGGGTGCTTTTCCCAGGGCTGGACTAGCAAGACATCATGGCCAAGGTGGACCAGCATAGCATCTACCGCATCGATGACAATCAGTCTTGGTGGTGTGGTGTTGCGGGGGCTCTGTTGGGAAATGTTGCATGGAAAACAAAAAAATATATACGCCCACACAAAGATCTAGCCATGGAGATGCATAGCAACCAGGGGGAGAGTGTGTCTACGTACCCTCATAGACCGAAAGCGGAAGTGTTTGACAACGTGGTTGATGTAGTCGAACTTCTTCTAGCTCTGACCGATCAAGCAACGAACGTACGGCAGCTCCGAGTTCTGCACATGTTCAGCTCGTTGACATCCCTCGCCTTCTTGATCTAGCAAGGTGTCGAGATTGTAGATGAGTTCCGTCAGCACAATGGCGTGGTGACGGTGATGGTGAAGTGATCCGCGTAGGGCTTCGCCTAAGCACCGCGAGAATATGACCGGGGGTGTAAATTGTGGAGGGGGCACCGCACATGGCTAACAATTGATGTTCTATATGCTAGGTGCCCCCCTCCTCATATATATAGGTGGGAGGGAGAGGATAGAGGCCAAGGGGTGCCCTAAGTGGGGCCTAAACCCACTTGGGCTCCTGCACTGATGCCCCCCCTTCCTTGTATGGGCACCAGGGGAAGGAAGGGGGAGGTGGCGCCCCCCTTTCCATTCTCCCTTGAGGAGGGGAAGGAAGGAGGGACTTGCCCTCCCCCTTTTCCTTTCCCTAGGGCTGGCCGGCCTGGTGGAGGGGCACACCAGCCCCTTCTGGGCTGGTATGTCCCTCCCTTGGCCCATTAAGCCCATATATTTGTCGGGGGTGCCCGGAACCCCTTCCAGTGATCCTATATGTACTTGATACCCTTCGAAACACTTTAGGTGTCCGAATACCATCGTCCTATATATCAATATTTACCTCTCGACCATTTCGATACTCCTCGTCATATTCGTGATCTCATCCGGGACTCCGAACAACATTCGGTCACCAAATCACATAACTCATATAATACAATATCGTCATCGAACGTTACGCGTGCGGACCCTACGGGTTCGAGAACTATGTAGACATGACCGAGAAAACTCTACGGTCAATAACCAATAGCGGAACCTGGATGCTCATATTGGCTCCTACATATTCTACGAAGATCTTTATCGGTCGAACCGTTATGACAACATACGTTATTCCCTTTGTCCATCTGTATGTTACTTACCCGAGATTCGATCGCCGGTATCTTCATACCTAGTTCAATCTCGTTACCGGCAAGTCTCTTTACTCGTTCCGTAATACATCACCTAGTGACCAACTCCTTAGTCATTTGCTTCAAAGCTTATGATGTGTATTACCGAGAGGGCCCAGAGATACCTCTCCGATACTCGGAGTGACAAATCCTAATCTCGATCTATGCCAACCCAACAAACACCTTCAGAGATACCTGTAGAGCATCTTTATGATCACCCAGTTATGTTGTGACGTTTGATAGAACACAAGGCATTCCTCCGGTATCCGGGAGTTGCATAATCTCATAGTCGAAGAAATATGTATTTGACATTAAGAAAGCAATAGCAATAAACTGAACGATCATTATGATAAGCTAATGGATGGGTCTTGTCCATCACATCATTCTCCTAATGATGTGATCCCGTTATCAAATGACAACTCATGTCCATGGTCAGGAAACCTTAACCATCTTTGATCAACGAGCTAGTCAATTAGAGGCTCACTAGGACACATTGTTTGTCTATGTATTCACACATGTATTTAGGTTTCCGATTAATACAATTCTAGCATGAATAATAAACATTTATCATGAATAAGGAAATATAAAATAATAAATTTATTATTGCCTCTAGGGCATATTTCCTTCAGGCTCGACAGTGGATGTGTGATGATGGACACACGCATGGCGGTGGCGATGTTTGGCACCATGGCGCCATTAACGGCTGGCCGGTCTAGCAAGATGATGCAGATTTCTTCCTGGAGATGGATCATCGGTTCGATGGTGGTGGTGGCTTCTGAGGTGTGTGCATGTGGTGTATACTTTGGGTTAGTTGCACCGGGTGTATGCTCCTGGTACATCATGCGAGCGGATAGGAGTTCTAGATGGTGGGGAGTGATGACACTCCCCATTATTAAGTATGTAAGTGTGAGTGGTGGACTTGGGTTGTTTTACGTATGTTCTTGTCAGACCTTTGTTGAATAATTGAATAAAGATGGATGTGTGCATCTATTGATGCCGAGGCTTGGGGTTTCAACCTCCTTTTTGAAAAAACTATTTGACCAAACCAATGAGGCCATACATGGGTATTCAAGTAGGAGAGAAACCTGAGTAAACTCCATGCAATGCATTCAACAACAAAGAACGTCGTGTGAATAACGGCATGGACAGATTCAACCAATGAAGGTCGTACCTAGAGTTTCTACCCCTAGAACTTGAGCTCATGCACTCAAAGAGCACCACCAAGCCGATGTTGCCCTATGCGGCCATCACCTACTGATCCATCATTGCACAGCGGCATAGACGCACAATCCTAACATGGACCTAGTGAAGGAAATATGCCCTAGAGGCAATAATAAAGTTATTATTTATTTCCTTATTTCATGATAAATGTTTATTATTCATGCTAGAATTGTATTAACCGGAAACTTAATACATGTGTGAATACATAGACAAACAGAGTGTCACTAGTATGCCTCTACTTGAGTAGCTCGTTGAATCAAAGATGGTTAAGTTTCCTAGCCATAGACATGAGTTGTCATTTGATTAACGGGATCACATCATTAGGAGAATGATGTGACTGACTTGACCCATTCCGTTAGCTTAGCACTTGATCATTTCAGTTTACTGCTATTGCTTTCTTCATGACTTATACATGTTCCTATGACTATGAGATTATGCAACTCCCGATTATCGGAGGAACACTTTGTGTGCTACCAAACGTCACAACGTAACTGGGTGATTATAAAGGTGCTCTACAGATGTCTCCAATGGTACTTGTTGAGTTGGTTTAGATCAAGATTAGGATTTGTCACTCCGATTATTGGAGAGGTATCTCTGGGCCCTCTCGGTAATGCACATCACTATAAGCCTTGCAAGCAATGTAACTAATGAGTTAGTTTCAGGATGATGCATTACGGATGAAGTAAAGAAACTTTCCAGTAACAAGATTGAACTAGGTATTGGATACCTCGATCGAATCTCGGGCAAGTAACATACCGATGACAAAGGGAACAACGTATGTTGTTATGCAGTTTGACCGATAAAGATCTTTGTAGAATATGTGGGAGCCAATATGAGCATCCAGGTTCCGCTATTGGTTATTGACCGAAGACGATTCTCGGTCATGTCTACATAGTTCTCGAACCCATAGGGTCCGCATGCTTAAAGTTCGGTGGCGATCGGTATTATGAGTTTATGTGTTTTGATGTACCTAAGGTAGTTCGGAGTCCCGGATGAGATCGGGGACATGACGAGGAGTCTCAAAATGGTCGAGACGTAAATTCGATATATTGGACGAGACATCGGAAAGATTCCGAGTGATTCGGGTATTTTTCGGGGTACCGGGGAGTTACGGGAATACGAGGAAGAAGTAATGGGCCTCATGGGCCAAGTGGTGGAAGAGAGGAGGCAGGGCGTGCGGCCCCCCCTAGCCCAAACCGAATTGGACCAGGGGGCCAGCCCCCCTTTCCTCCTTTTCCTCCCTCTCCTTCCTTCTTCCTCTCCTCCTTCCTTTCCTCCTCCTAGTAGGAGTAGGAAAGGGGAGTCCTACTCCTACTAGGAGGAGGACTCCTCCTCCTGGCGCGCCCTACAGGGGCCGGCCGGCCTTCCCCATTGCTCCTTTATATACGGGGGCAGGGGGCACCCCAAGACACACAAGTTGATCTGTTGATCTCTCCCAGCCGTGTGTGGTGCCCCCCTCCACCATATTCCACCTCGGTAATATTGTAGTGGTGCTTAGGTGAAGCCCTGCGTCGGTAGCATCATCAACACCATCATCACGCCGTTGTGCTGACGGAACTCTCCCACAAAGCTCTGCTGGATCAGATTTCATGGGACGTCATTGAGCTGAACGTGTGCTGAACTCGGAGGTGCCGTACGTTCGGTACTTGGATCAGTCGGATCATGAAGACGTTCGACTACATCAACCGCGTTGTCATAACGCTTCCGCTTTCGGTCTACGAGGGTATGTGGACACACTCTCCCCTCTCGTTGCTATGCAGTGGCATCCGAGCCAGATTTATGCATAGATGTTATATGCACGAGTAGAACACAAGTGAGTTGTGGGCGATACAAGTAATACTGCTTACCAGCATGTCATACTTTGGTTTGGTGGTATTGTTGGATGAAGCGGCCCGGACCAACATTACGCGTACGCTTATGCGAGACTGGTTCTACCGACATGCTTTTGCACACAGGTGGCTGGCGGGTGTCTGTTTCTCCAACTTTAGTTGAACCGAGTGTGGCTACGCCCGGTCCTTGTGAAGGTTAAAACAGCACTAACTTGACGAAATATCGTTGTGATTTTGATGCGTAGGTAAGAACGGTTCTTGCTAAGCCCGTAGCAGCCACGTAATACTTGCAACAACAAAGTAGAGAACGTCTAACTTGTTTTTGCAGGGCATGCTATGATGCTAAATTTTATTGTATGAGATGATCATGTTTTGTAACCAAGTTATCGGCAACTGGCAGGAGCCATATGGTTGTCGCTTTATTGTATGCAATGCAATCGCCCTATAATTGATTTACTTTATCACTAAGCGGTAGCGATAGTCATAGAAGCAATAGTTGGCGAGACGACAACGATGCTACGATGGAGATCAAGGTGTTGCGCCGGTGACGATGGTGATCATGACGGTGCTTTGGAGATGGAGATCAAAGGCACAAGATGATGATGGCAATATCATATCACTTATATTGATTGCATGTGATGTTTATCTTTTATGCATCTTATTTAGCTTAAATCGACGGTAGCATTATAAGATGATCTCTCACTAAATTTCAAGGTATAAGTGTTCTCCCTGAGTATGCACCGTTGCTACAGTTCTTCGTGCTGAGACACCATGAGATGATCGGGTGTGATAAGCTCTACGTTCACATACAACGGGTGCAAGCCAGTTTTGCACACGCAGAATACTCGGGTTAAACTTGACGAGCCTAGCATATGCAGATATGGCCTTGGAACACTGGAGACGGAAAGGTCGAGCGTGAATCATATAGTAGATATGATCAACATAGTGATGTTCACCATTGAAAACTACTCCATCTCACGTGATGATCGGACATGGTTTAGTTGATTTGGATCACGTGATCACTTAGATGATTAGAGGGATGTCTATCTAAGTGGGAGTTCTTAAGTAATATGATTAATTGAACTTTAATTTATCATGAACTTAGTCCTCATAGTATTTTGCAAATTATGTTGTAGATCAATAGCTCGCGTTGTTGCTTCCCTATATTTATTTTGATATGTTCCTAGAGAAAAACTATGTTGAAAGATGTTAGTAGCAATGATGTGGATTGGATCCGTGATCTGAGGATTATCCTCATTGCTGCACAGAAGAATTATGTCCTTGATGCACCTCTAGGTGACGGACCTATTGCAGGAGCATATACAGACGTTATGAACATTTGGCAAAGCTCGGTATGATGACTACTTGATAGTTTAGTGCACCATGCTTTACGGCTTAGAACCTGGACTTCAAAAATGTTTTGAACGCCATGGAGAATATAAGATGTTCCAAGAGTTGAAATTGGTACTTCATACTCATGCCCGTGTCAAGAGGTATAAGACCTCTGACAGTACTTTTCCTACAAGGTGGAGGAGAATAGCTCAGCTAGTGAGCATGTGCACAGAATGTCTGAGTACTACAATCACTTGAATCAAGTGGGAGTTAATCTTCCAGATAAGATAGGGATTGACAGAATTCTCTAGTCACTATCACCAAGTTACTAGAACTTCGTGATGAACTATAATATGCAAGGGATAACAGAAACGATTCCCAAGCTCTTCGTGATGGTGAAATCGACGAAGGTAGAAATCAAGAAAAGCATCAAGTGTTGATGGTTGGAAAGACCACTAGTTTCAAATAAAAGGGCAAAGGAAAAGAAAGGTAACTTCAAGAAGAATAGCAAGCAAGTTGTTGCTCCAATGAAGAAGCCTAAAGCTAGACCCCAGCCTGGAACTGAGTGCTTCTACTGCAAAGGAATGGTCACTAGAAGTGGAACTACCCCAAACATTTGGCGTGTAAGAAGGATGGCAAAGTAAACAAAGGTTTGATATACAAATTATTAATGTGTACGTTACTAGTGTCATAGTAACCCCTTGGTATTTGATACTAGTTCAGTTGATAAGAGTAGTAACTCGAAACGGGAGTTGCAGAATGAATATAGACTAGTTAAGCATGAAGTGACGATGTGTGTTGAAAGTGGTTCCAAGATTGATATGATCATCATCGCACACTCCCTATACTTTCGGGATTAATGTTGAACCTAAATAAGTGTTATTTGGTGTTTGCGTTGAGCATGAGTATGATTTGATCATGTTCATTGCAATACGATTATTCATTTAAATTAGAGAATAATTGTTGTTCTATTTACATGAATAAAGCCTTCTATGGTCATACACCCAATGAAAATGGGTTGTTGGATCTCGATCATAGTGATACACATATTCATAATATTGAAGCCAAAAAATGCAAAGTTAATAATGATAGTGCAACTTATTTGTGGCACTGCCGTTTAGGTCATATTGGTGTAAAACGCATGAAGAAACTCCATGCTGATGGGATTTTGGAATCACTTGATTATGAATCACTTGATGCTTGCGAACCATGCATTATGGGCAAGATGACTAAGACTCCGTTCTCCGGAACAATGGAGCGAGCAATTGACTTATTGGAAATAATACATACTAATGTATGCGATCCGATGAGTGTTGAGGCTCGCGGCGGGTATCGTTATTTTCTGACCTTCACAGATGATTTGAGCAGATATGGGTATATCTACTTGATGAAACATAAGTCTGAAACATTTGAAAAGTTCAAATAATTTCAGAGTGAAGTGGAAAAGCATCGTAACAAGAAAATAAAGTTTTTATCTGATCGTGGAGACGAATATTTGAGTTACGAGTTTGGTCTTCATTTGAAACAATGTGAAATAGTTTTGCAACTCATGCCACCTGAAACACCACAATGTAATGGTGTGTCTGAACATCGTAATCGTACTTTACTAGATATGGTGCGATCTATGATGTCTCTTACCGATTTACCACTATCGTTTTGGAGTTATGCATTAGAGACAGTTGCATTCACATTAAAAGGGGCACCATCTAAATCCATTGAGATGACACCGTATGAACTGTGGTTTAGCAAGAAACCTAAGTTGTCATTTCTTAAAGTTTGGGATTGCGATGCTTATGTGAAAAAGTTTCATCCGGATAAGCTCAAACCCAAATCGGAGAAATGTGTCTTCATAGGATACCCAAGGAAGACAGTTGGGTACACCTTCTATCACAGATCTGAAGGCAAGATCTTTGTTGCTAAGAATGGATCCTTTCTAGAGAAGGAGTTTTCTCAAAAGAAGTGAGTGGGAGGAAAGTAGAACTTGATGAGGTAATTGTACCTGCTCCCTTATTGGAAAGTAGTTCATCACAGAAATCTGTTCCTGTGACTCCTACACCAATTAGTGAGGAAGCTAATGATGATGATCATGTAACATCAGATCAAGTTACTACCAAACCTCGTAGGTCAAGCAGAGTAAGATCCGCACCAGAGTGGTGCGGTAATCCTGTTCTGGAGGTCATGTTACTTGACCATGATGAACCTACGAACTATGAGGAAGCGATGATGAGCCCAGATTCCGTGAAATGGCTTGAGGCCATGAAATCTGAGATGTGATCCATGTATGAGAACAAAGTGTGGACTTTGATTGACTTGCCCGATGATCGGCAAGCCATAGAAAATAAATGGATCTTCAACAGGAAGACGAACGCTGATAGTAGTGTTACTATCTACAAAACTAGACTTGTCGAAAAAGGTTTTTGACAAAGTTCAAGGTGTTGAATACAATGAGATTTTCTCACTCGTATCGATGCTTAAAAGTCTGTCTGAATCATGTTAGAAATTGCCGCATTTTATGAAATCTGGCAAATGGATGTCAAAACTGCATTCCTTAATGGATATCTTAAAGAAGAGTTGTATATGATGCAACCAGAAGGTTTTGTCAATCCTAAAGGTGCTAACAAAATGTGCAAGCTCCAGTGATCCATCTATGGACTGGTGCAAGCATCTCGGAGTTGGAATATATGTTTTGATAAGTTTATCAAAGCATATAATTTTATATGGACTTGCGGTGAAGCCTGTATTTACAAGAAAGTGAGTGGGAGCACTACAGCCTTTCTGATAAATATATGTGAATAACATATTGTTGATCGGAAATGATGTAGAATTTTCTGGAAAGCATACAGGAGTGTTTGAAAGGAGTTTTTCAAAAGAAAGACCTCAGTAAAGCTACTTACATATTGAGCATCAAGATCTATTGAGATAGATCAAGACGCTTGATAAGTTTTTTCAATGAGTACATACCTTGACAAGATTTTGAAGTAGTTCAAAATGGAACAGTCAAAGAAAGAGTTCTTGCCTGTGTTGCAAAGATGTGAAATTGAGTAAGACTCAAATCCCGACCACGGCAGAAAATAGAAAGAGAATGAAAGTCATTCCCTATGCCTCAGTCATAGGTTCTATAAAGTATGACATGCTATGGACCAGACCTATTGTATACCCTGCCCTGAGTTTGGCAACGGGGTACAATAGTGATCTAGGAGTAGATCACTGGACATTAGTCAAAATTATCCTTAGTGGAATAAGGATATGTTTCTCGATTATGGAGGTGACAAAAGATTCGTCGTAAAGGGTTACGTCGATGCAAGTTTTGACACTGATCCAGATGACTCTAAGTCTCAATCTGGATACATATTGAAAGTGGGAGCAATTAGCTAGAGTAGCTCCATGCAGAGCATTGAAGAGTGAAGACATAGAATATTTGCAAAATACATACGGCTCTGAATGTGACAGACTCGTTGACTAAACTTATCTCACAAGCAAAACATGATCACACATTAGTACTCTTTGGGTGTTAATCACATAGCGATGTGAACTAGATTATTGACTCTAGTAAACCCTTCGTGTGTTGGTCACATGACGATGTGAACTATGGGTGTTAATCACATACAGATGTGAACTATTGGTGTTAAATCACATGATGATGTGAACTAGATTATTGACTCTAGTGCAAGTGGGAGACTGAAGGAAATATGCCCTAGAGGAAATAATAAAGTTATTATTTATTTCCTTATTTCATGATAAATGTTTATTATTCATGCTAGAATTGTATTAAGCGGAAACCTTACACATGTGTGAATACATAGACAAACAGAGTGTCACTAGTATGCCTCTATTTGACTAGCTCGTTGAATCAAAGATGGTTAAGTTTCCTAGTCATAGACATGAGTTGTCATTTGATTAACGGGATCACATCATTAGGAGAATGATGTGATTGACTTGACCCATTCCGTTACTTAGCACTTGATCGTTTCAGTTTACTGCTATTGCTTTCTTCATGACTTATATATGTTCCTATGACTGAGATTATGCAACTCCCGATTACCGGAGGAACACTTTGTGTGCTACCAAACGTCACAACATAACTGGGTGATTATAAAGGTGCTCTACAGGTGTCTCCAATGGTACTTGTTGAGTTGGTGTAGATCAAGATTAGGATTTGTCACTCCGATTATCGGAGAGGTATCTCTGGGCCCTCTCGGTAATGCACATCACTATAAGCCTTGCAAGCAATGTGACTAATGAGTTAGTTGTGGGATGATGCATTACGGAATGAGTAAAGAAACTTGCCGGTAATGAGATTGAACTAGGTATTGGATACCGATGATCGAATCTCGGGCAAGTAACATACCGATGACAAAGGGAACAACGTATGTTGTTATGCGGTTTGACCGATAAAGATCTTCGTAGAATATGTGGGAGCCAATATGAGCATCCAGGTTCCGCTATTGGTTATTGACCTAAGACGATTCTCGGTCATGTCTACATAGTTCTCGAACCCGTAGGGTCCGCACGCTCAACATTCAGTGACGATCGATATTATGAGTTTATGTGTTTTGATGTACCTAAGGTAGTTCGGAGTCCCGGATGAGATCGGTGACATGACGAGGAGTCTCGAAATGGTCGAGACGTAAAGATCGACATATTGGACGACTATATTCGGACATCGGAAAGGTTCCGAGTGATTCGGGTATTTTTTTTGGGGTACCGGGGAGTTACGGGAATACGAGGAAGAAATAATGAGCCTCATGGGCCAAGTGGTGGAAGAGAGGAGGCAGGGCGCGCGGACCTCCTAGCCCAAACCGAATTGGACTAGGGGGCTGGCCCCCCTTTCCTCCTTTTCCTCCCTCTCCTTCCTTCTTCCTCTCCTCCTAGTAGGAGTAGGAAAGGGGAGTCCTACTCCTACTAGGATGAGGACTCCTCCTCCTAGCGCGCCCTACAGGGGCCGGCCGGCCTCCCCCCTTGCTCCTTTATATACGGGGGCAAGGGGCACCCCAAGACACACAAGTTGATCTGTTGATCTCTCGCAGCCGTGTGCGGTGCCCCCCTCCATCATATTCCACCTCAGTAATATTGTAGCGGTACTTAGGCGAAGCCCTGCGTCAGTAGCATCATCAACACCGTCATCACGCCGTCGTGCTGACGGAACTCTCCCGCAAAGCTCTGCTGGATCAGAGTTCGTGGGACTTCATCGAGCTGAACGTGTGCTGAACTCGGAGGTGACGTACGTTCGGTACTTGGATCGGTCGGATTGTGAAGACGTTCGACTACATCAACCGCGTTGTCATAACGCTTCCGCTTTCGGTCTACGAGGGTACGTGGACACACTCTCCCCTCTTGTTGCTATGCATCACCATGATCTTGCCTGTGCGTAGGAAAATTTTGAAATTGCCACGTTCTCCAACACCTAGCCACAAAGATAGAACCATGTCCATGCAACACTTGCTGCTGAGAAGCGCATAAGAATGCCCGTCATCCCCGCCGATCCATGCCACTAAAGGTCTGACTACCGACACAGAGCCAATTTGGACCACTCACACTAAGCACCTTGGACAAGGGTGGAATCCCAGCATCAAGCAAAATTTGAGTCGCCACATGCCATCTTGTACCATGTAGAGCACTCAAAATCTCCGCATCGAGCGAGAGACATCCAATGTCTGAAGCACGTCGCCATGAACCTTGAATAAGAGGCTAAGCCCATCGATCTTATGCATCGTAGAGACGGTTAGCAGCATGGGGTCACGAAGCCATGTGCGAAATAACCAATGCGCATGCAACTGTAAAGTCACAAATTGCCTCCATACAAGGACCAGGAGGATGCATTGCCATCGTGAATCACCACCACCATTGTTGATGCCATGACCGGCAGCCACGCTTCCCAATTGAATAATTAAATTGTATGAAGATATGTAAACTGTGTAAATAGCGCTGCTCCCTCCATTCCAACATATTCAATGTGCATGCTCTACCCTAATAAACAAGTTGAGCATGCAGCCAGTTTTGTTTAGAAACTGATAATACCAGTTTTTATGCGGCTTGAGGCTTATTATTGTGTTTGTTGCTACTGTTAAAGAGCTATCTCTTTGCAATCTTTGGCTTTTATTCTATGCAACCACCCTTTCACAATTGTGTCCTTAGCAACAAGTGGTCTTGCATTCCAAAGGCAGTGCAATTAGCTTAGTTTGGATGTTTAGATTAAGAGTTCCTAGTGTCCATTTCTGCTTTCATGTTACTAAATATCTTAGTTCCCTAAATCATAATTATTCCGCAAGAAGTTCTGAAACAATGCAGCTTGCATGGATTGGAAAATACATTGTCTCTGCTGCCTTAATCTAGCTGCAATTACCATTATAGTTTGTCTGGTGTCCTCCAAATGTCCACAAAGCAGCTTAGGAAAGTAACGAGCAGGAGCACTAGGTTTTTTTAAGGAAAAGTAGAAGCACTAGTGTGTCCTAGATCTACCGACCAATTTGGTCTCACGTGTCAGTTTTGTGTGGTGTTGTTTTATCGTAAAAAAAAGACAGGTTCATGCAAGAGCGCCGAGGTGCGCCCCAGATCTTAGTGTGGGTCACTGATGGAAGAGCATTAAGGAAAGAAATGGCAAGAGGCCAGGGCACAAGAGCAATACCGTCTTCTATGTTTTCACATCAATTTCCCCCAACGCCTCCTATTCTTAAGTAAGACACGCATCCAGACTCCGATTCTTAGTCACACTAGTAGAAAACGGAGCTTTAATACCGGTTCATAAGGGCCTTTAGTGCCGGTTCTGCAATCGGCACTAAAGAGTGGAGACTAAAGCCCCCCCCCTTAGTACCGGTTCGACACGAACCGCCACTAAAGGCCCACCACGTGGCGTGAGCTCGCGCCATGATATGGGGGACCTTTAGTACCGGTTGGTGTTATTTTTTTTATTTTTATTTTTCTGAAAATTTTGGACAAAAAAATTGTTTTTTTTTTAATTTTCGGAATTATTTGATGGTTTAGTCTCTAATCGCCCCTCTTAACTACTCGAGTATGGATCACTCATTCCAAATCGTCTAACTTCCCGACCGGTCACCCATCCTCTCACTCCCCCAGCCTGAGCACGCTTAACTTCGGAGTTCTATTCCCCCTACTTTCCAAGTCTGCACTTGTTGTTTTCCTGACAAATGTAAGCTGTAAATCCTATTAACCCTCAGCGGTTTAGCTTGAGCATTAGGTCACACATTTCACCGTTTGAGTTTGAAACTACTGTTCTAAAAAATAGTAATTATTTAGTAACACTAATATTTCTTGAATAAGTTTGACCACAATTTGACCATAGTTTGACCAGATTTGACCAAAATTCAAAAAATTGAAATAATTATTTAGTAACACTAATATTCTTGAATAAGTATGTAGTAACATTAATACTTCTTGAATAAGTAGTTTGACCATAGTTTGACCAGATTTAACCAAAATTAAAAAAACTTAAATTTGATCATATCTTTTTCTCCTTTTGGAATTTGAGGATTCTAAAAAATTACAAACAGGCCATAAGCCGTCAAAATCGGATGCGGTTTTTCGTGTAGAATTTTTTGATATATTATACGTTTTTTTCCGACATCGTATGCAAAAGTTATAGCCGTTTTACATTTTCCCTACACTTTTTGCAAAACATGTCCAAATTTAAGTTTTTTAATTTTCCTAACTAGTATATGTAGTAATATAACTACATCTCGAAGAATTTTATTTTTTGAATTTTTTAGCATTTTCTTTTGTATTTTCCAAAACTGAAATGGCGATAACAGGGGGGGTAGAGTTTGAAAATTGCCCTTTAGTACCGGTTTGTGCCACGAACCGTTACTATAGGTCAAACCCCTTTAGTACCGGTTCGTGCCACGAACCGGTACTAAAGGTTAGCCCTTTAGTACCGGTTTGTGCCACGAACCGGTACTATAGGTCAATCCCCTTTAGTACCGGTTCGTGCCACGAACCGGTACTAAAGGTTAGCCCTTTAGTACCGGTTTGTGCCACGAACCGGTACTAAAGGTGATCGCGGGGCCCCGGCCTGACGCCAGCCTGCCACCACCCCTTTAGTACCGGTTCGTGGCACGAACCGGTACTAAAGGTTCAAAACAAACCGGCATTAATGCATAGCCGTTCGAACCGGCACTAATGGTACCATTAGTACCGGGCCAAAATCGAACCGGGACTAATGTGTCTCACATTAGGTCCTTTTTCTACTAGTGTCACATGCTCTTTCATTTTTGGCTTCTTGACATGGCTACTAGGTACCACTTTACTAGACCGTTTTCTCTCCTAGGTTCCTGCTTTGGCTGTTACCGCATCACTATTCTACATGGTTTGATGAATCAATAGTACATGGTGAAGAGTCAAACATGGTTGGTATATAAAGACAGCAAAAGGTATTGATGGTTGATAATATGTACAACAAAAAGGCATGTGGGTGCATTTCATTCGCTTAGACTCTTCAAGATAATTAACTGAGAGCACCTCTGTATTTGTGCACATGAATAGAGCATACACAAAGTGGCATCATAGTATTATTGACGAACATCCGGTAGGTATGGAGTCACTCCTGATAGATTTTGTAACATATGCCTTATACTTATTCAAATATCACATTAAGATTTCTAGCTAGACATTTTTCCAAAAAGGGGGGTACTTCGGCATCTACATCACATGATGCACACATGCATACTATTAAACATGGAATAAGTTCAAGTCACTGAGTACTAGATGGTAAAACAAATAAACGGAAAACACGACCATAGGCAGTTGAACCAGAGATTATCTAGCTCATTCACATAATCTACGAGTGACTCGCCAGCCAAACTGATTGAACAAACCATGTGCAACCATTTCCAACTGACTGCATCCAGAGGCCACAAGCGCTCGCGTCCACACGCTGCAGTGATGACCACATGCAGATTAAAGCCATAGGTGTGTAGATAACCTGCAAGAAATTAGGAGAAGACGATATGTTTAAGACATAATCATTCCGGCAATTTCATATTGCCCAGAGAATGGCATAAACTCCTACACGGATTTGGCCCTTCAGCATATGATGAATACCACCTAACTAGTTTCTAAAAAATTAAAATACTCGTTGGTGGTGCTAAATTGTATGTACCATGAACTATGCACCAGATCAAGGTAGTAAACGGGCATGACAGAAATAAATGATGAATTGTCTCCTCCTAATCACAAAACAACATTTTTGCTACCATGCCAGTTACGCTTAGCAAGGTTATCTTTGGTAAGAACTACATCCCTCTGCAAAATCCACATGAGAATTTCGATCTTGCAAGGAACCTTTGTTTTCCAAATGTGCTTTTTGGGGAAAATAGGTCCAGAATCTATGAGATCCGCATACATAGACTTCATAGTGAAGACACCATTAGTGGTTAATCTCCACTCAAATTAATCTGCCATCTGAGTTACATTAATTGACATCAATCTAGAACTCAAATGGATCCACTTAGTTCATTTGTCACCTAGCAACGCCCTACAAAATTGGATGTTCAAAGGGCTGCCCCGAAGATTAGAAGCCACTGAATCCTCTTTTCTGAACACAAAATTATACATGGTCGGGTATTGTAGAACTAATGGCATGTCACTCAACCAGGTATCATCCCAATAACTCGTCG